>JAREYC010000017.1:6900000-8100000 GCA_030015325.1 Cryptoblepharus egeriae | reverse complement strand
ACAAGGTATTAAAATACTTTTAAAAAGCAAAGGCTTCTCTGGGTCAACCTGGAATGGCAATTAGTAGAGACTCTTCCCTGCTCCCACTGGAAATCCAAGTGTGGGTTTGTCTCTAGCATCTGTATTAGCTGCCCCAGAAAGTGCCCGTTTTATAGCTAAAACCACCCAAATCAGGGTGCACATTAAATTCCATGCACAATCCTAACCATGTCTACTCAAAAGTAAGCCCTGTTGTGTTCAATGGGTCTTACTCCCAGGAAAGTATCTTTAGGATTGCAGCCTCAGTGGCGCATTAGATCAGCGATTTTCAACCAGTGTGCCATGGCACACTGGTGTGCTGCAAATAGTCCTCGGTGTGCTATTAATAAAAAAAGCAGGCCTCCGACAGTCTTGAAAGACTATGGTATCGTGCTCGGCACTGCATACGCTGCATGCGAAGCAAGAAAGCCTGGGCTGGATTGTTATGGAGGATAGGCTGTTACCCAAGCAGCAAATCCCCCCTCTCCATGCCACTGAATTAGTCCAATGGAAAGGCAGAGCCAACACGATTGGATCCAGCTGGCGTCGCAGAGCTGGGCTAAGGACAAGAGCTCACCCTGTCCTGTGGGGCCGACCTGGGTCTCGAACCCTGGCCTGCTGGTTAACAGGCACAGCGTCTTAACCGCTTGCGCCACCCACAGCCCTAATAAATAGGTGTTCCTATTAATAGGAAAATTGGGAGATTTGAACAGCATGGTGTGCCTTGTCAATGGTAAAAACCACTTTTGGTGTGCCTTGACAATTTCAGTGGCTTGTTAGTGTGCCGTGAGATGAAAAACATTGAAAATCACTGCATTAGGTTCAAATATAGTATCAATGTTAAGTTTTCTATACTATAACAAAAATGTAACATAAACCCACTGTTGTATGGATTTTATTATCTAGTGCAGTTACATAAAAATCATAACACAAACCCATTGTAAAATTATTATTGTAGTCATATAACTCATTAGAATAATAGAATCCTAGAGTTGGAAGGGACCTAGTAGGTCATCTAGTTCAAATCCTAGAGTTGGAAGGGACCTAGTAGGTCATCTAGTTCAACCTCCTGCCTGTAGCAGGAAATCTTCCTAGAGCATCCCTGACATTCCTGACTCCTAGAGTCATCCCTGACAGCTTGAAGATCCCCAGTGAGGGAGAATCCACCACTTCCCTTGGCAATCTCTTCCACTGCCGAACTGCTCTCACCGTCAGGAATTTTTCCTGATATCCAACCGGAATCTCCTTTCTTGCAGTTTGTACCCATTGGTTCTAGTTCTGCTTTCAGAGGCAGCTAAGAACAAATGCACCCCTTCCTCCCTATGACAGCCCTTCAGGTATCTGAAGAGGGCAATCATGTCTCCCCTCAGCCTCCTCTTCTCCAGGCTGAACATCCCAAGTTCCCCCAACCTTTCCTTGTAGGGCTTCCCTTCTATCCCACTGATCATTCTTGAACCCTATGATCAACCTGCCAGTCAACTTGTCCTAGATCTCCATCCACCTATTTCTCCAGCCAACATCACTGTGGCACACGTACCTAACAGTGCAGCTGCCTGGCTCCGTCCTCCAAAGCTGCGGCTGAAGGAACTGTGCCTGCTGGCGTAGGATGCGGGGCGGCTGGGCAGCCACGGCAGGAGGAACGCTGGGATCTCGGAGTGCAGGAGCTCTTCGGCTACAAAGGCCACCTCGAACCACTTCCTCTGGAAGGTTGAAAACTCATCTTTTGCCGCTGTGTGCCACATGGTGGGTGGCTGGATTCCCACTGCAGGGGGTTGGGGGGAGAGCATAAGAGAGGACAAGAGAGGTAATCCAAGGGCAGGACACACAGAGAGTAGTCATTGGCTGTGAGGCTGTGATCATATGACAAAATTGTGCATGAGGTGGACAGAAGTAGGTCTTCTCCTTATCACACAACCCCAGAACCAGGGCACAGCGAATGAAATTGACAGGCAGAACAAACAGAAGGAAATATTTCTTTGTAATATTATAATTAATCTGCAGAATTAATCTGCAGGGTGTAATTAATCTGCAGAATTCCTTGCCACAGGATGTGGCAACATCATCTGGCCTAAATGCCTTTGGAAAGGGGACTGGTGTGCGGATGGAGGAAAGTCTGTCACTTTATAAGCAAGTGAATTTTCAATCTTCTTAATCTTATGGCACACTGAAACAGTTTTAAAAATCAAGTAGGTACCCACTCAGTAGGAAGGTAACAGCATTCTGTGCACATGCGGGCCACATGTCCATGGAGGTGTCTTCGGACAACGCTGGCTCTACAAACCAGATGAGAACTGTACCCTAGAGTCGGTTGATGACTAACAGGGAACACCTATTATACAGTGTAACCCCAGAATTTGTATCTCCAACATCATTTGTGACTCATTGTGGACAAGTGGGGGAAACACATTGTGGACAAGCGGGGGTTTGCTCATCAAACCAGAAATAAACAAAGGTTTATGTCTACACGGATCTGCAAGGGGTCCTAGAATGGCTCCCCTGCAGATAATAAGGTGGACTATATTAGCCTTAGGGGAGACTGTTAGCTGCCTTTAGGAGGGACACCAATGTGCAAAACGAGAGATGTTCAAAATGGCAATGGAAGTCTCCCCAAGGAAGGGGTCCACCCAGGGAGTGCTACTCCTGACCTCTCTCCTGCTCCTTGGCCTCCACGATCTTGTAGAAATAGAACCCGTAAATGAAGGTGCGCAGGGCCTCCCCAGAGGCATGCATGATGAGCTGCTCGTCCAGCATTTTCTAAAATGTAGCGGTGAAAAAGGAGAAAGTTATCTGCGGAATGCCTGGGAGGGCCAGCTAGGGTCTGAAGTTGCATTTTGAAGGGCACTGTGTATATACATAAAATGACAATAAATTATTATTATTATTATTATTATTATTATTATTATTATTATTATTATTATTATTATTATTATTATTATTATTAAAAATCAAACATAAATACACAGCAAACAATTTCTTGCTGGTTTCATTCACATCACCAGTCGGACTCTTCCCAAGAGTCTAGGACTGTGTGATGGAGTGGCGGATAATTCTTGCTGAACCCAGAAGAGCGGCTTTCTGCAATTGGCAGAGTGATATTTTATCAATACCAATAGTTTTCAAGGTCTTTCGGCACTGCACCCAGTGTGCCAATTACCACTGGAACCAGCTGCACTGGCCTACACCAGATTTGCTGTAATTCGATTCTTAATCTTGGTAGCAGGAGATCTTTTCCAGTTGTTTCTCCTCAATTCTGCTGTCACCTGGTATGGCAATGTCAACAAGCCACACCTTACTCCTTTCTATGATGCTGATATCTGGAGTATTGTGCTCCAAGACCTTGTCTGTCTGTATCCTGAAGTCCCACAGAAGCTTGACCTGCTCATTTGCAACCACTTTTTCAGGCTTGTGGTCCCACCAGTTTTTTGCCACTGGCAGATGATACCTTTGGCATAGATTCCAGCGGATTATCTGGGCAACAGAGTTGTGCCTCAGTTTGTAGTCAGTCTGTGCGATCTTCTTAGAATGTGGTTGATGGTTTCATCCACTTCTTTGCAGAGCTGGCATTTTGGGTCATCAGCTGATTTTTCAATTCTGACCTTGATGGCATTTGTCCTGATTGCCTGTTCTTGGGCAGCAAGTCTCAGGCCTTCAGTCTCCTTCTTCAGTGTTCCACTCCTGAGCCTCAACCAGGTCTTATCCTGTTGCACTTTTGCGATATTCATAGTTAGTCTGCTGCACTTTCAGCAACTTTCTCTTGCTGACTTCAATCAGAACAGATTCCTGGCTCTCTCGCACATCATCTGCTAGGGCATGTTTTTCTTCTTGAACCAACTGCTTCACTTGCAAAAGTGATCTTCTAGGCAGGTACAGTCTGTCAACATCACTACGTGGATGTAAAGCATAGTGAATGGTCATTAATTTCCTTGTTTTCCTGTCTAAGTCATCCAGTTCCTTTTGTGTCCAGTTCACAATGCCAGCAGTATACCTAACTACAGGTATGGCCCAGGTATTTATAGCCTTTATAATGTTGCTGTATTTATAGCCTTTATAATATATTATTATTGTTGTTGTTATTATTATTGTTGCTGTTGTTATTATTATCCATAAATACACAGCGAACAATTTCGTGCTGGTTTTATTCATTTCACCAGTTGGACCCTTCCCAAGAGTGTAGGACTGTGTGATGTAGTGGCGTATAATTCGTGCTGATCCCAGAAGAGCGGCTTTCTGCAGCTGGCAGAGTGATATTTTGTCAATGCCAATAGTTTTCAGGTGCCTGCCAAGGTCTTTGGGCATTGCACCAAGTGTGCCAATTACCACTAAAACCACTTGCACTAGCTTACACCAGATACGCTGTAATTCGATTCTTAGATCTTGGTAGCTGGAGATCTTTTCCAGTTATTATTATTATCATCATCATGGAACACCCAGATGTTGTAGTGGTCCTGGTGGAAGATCCAGGTTCAACTCCCTGCTTAGCCGTGATATTTCTGTGTGACCTCAGGCCAATCACTATTCATCAGCCTAGCCTTCCTCACAGGCTGTAGTGAGGATAAAAGGAAGGGAGGAGCCTTGTATATCTCCCTGAGCTCCTTGGAGAAAGAGAGGTACAAAAATGTGAAGGACAGATACAAATAAAATGAAGATTTTGGGGTGCTGTGACAACCAAAATGTGATTGTTTGGGGGTCCGTTCTCTCAGAAATGAAAACAGCTCTCAGCATCCTGTGGCTGTCTTGTGTGATCAAGAGGCTGTATAAATAGGAGCAAGTGTGGGTTCTCCATGCTGGAGGTGTCTAACCCCATGGGGTCCCCAGCAGTTGGCTATCCTTTCCTACCCCTCGGATAGCCAATGAGAAGCTGCTGTGTGCCCTGATGGGTCTCCTCCTCATCTCTGCTGTGGGGGCCTCTCCTCACCTGCATGATGTCGATGGCCATAGCCTGGGTCTGCACCCCATCCACAGTGTTCACCAACCAGTGGACCACCTCAGCACTAATGAAGCAGGTTGGCGAGAGGCCCTTCTGTTCCGACAGCAGCTGGATGCCTGTGCTGAAGCCCAACAGGACAAGTTCCTTGTTAGCCAAGCTGTTTCCCCCACCCTGCCCAGTTGGCAGATGGGGACACTCTGACCACCCCACCAGGTAGATCTTGGAGCTCCAGAGCTTGTCTAACCATGGCCTGGAGATGCATGGATGAGCAGCAGACCTGCCTCTCTCCTAGGAAGGCAGTTAGAACTGCTGGAGCTATCCAAGAAGGGGAAGGGACAGCACGGCACTCACGTGGGGTGCTTCATGGCTTCCAAGATCTCCATCAAGGTAGATGATGATGTCAAGGAGTTGCCGGAGAATGGTTGAAAGCTGCAAAGGTCAAGGCAAACAAACCGGTTAGCTCCAAGCTTGTCTTGGGGGAGATGTTGATCCTTTTCTGAGCATAATGGAGGAGTCTCCATCATTCTGAAAAGGAGTCTTGGAGAGACCCTGCTACAGTCAGGGGGTTGGACTAGATGACCTACTGTGTCCCTTCCAACTCTAGGATTCTATGATTCTATAGGGATGGCCCTCACACCTTCCTGACCCTTTAGACAGCCCTTTAGGCAGTAGAGGCTGCTGCTGCCATGCTTCTCCAACAGTCTAGATTAAAGTCAAGAGTGTGAGAGGAAGTGTGGAGGAAGAGAGGAGAGCTGGGCTGAGCACCGCTGATGATCTAGCCACACTCTTTTCCCCCTTCTCCTCCCCTTCTTCCTTTCCAAGTCTGGAAACCAAAGGGGGTTTCCCAGTCAGATGAGAGATGCTATCTGCAATTCGGCATGACACCCCGATGTCCCTGTGTTCGAGCCCCAACCCAACTCACCTACTCTCTGTGGAACTGGAGGCAGTGGACCCCTGATCTCCGGCATTCTGGAGGCTAGCAAACGCCTGAGTGGTGCAACTTCCACCACCTCGCTCTGCAGTCTGACTGGCACTCGCAGGCAACAGGCTGCTTTCCAGGGTCACAGGAATGGTCTGATCGATTGAAGCCTGGGGGAAGGAGGCAAGACACCTGAAGCACTTCCTTGCAAGATGCACATCTCTGCAAAAGTTCACCATGAGCAGGACACCCCTTGCCACACAAGCAGTGCTGGTTTGAATTTCTCTCCTATCCCTTCTTTGAAGAGGCATGAAAGGTCCCTCCCCCTCTTTTATCCTCACAACAGCCCTGTAAGGTAGGCCAGGAAGAAGGAGAAGAGAAAGAGCCATGCCAAGACCCCCGTCAGCTTCGAGGTTGTGTATTTGGGCAGGGTCTTTCTGTTCCAAGGTCAACTCTCTCTTGGCCACATATATGGCCACGAGAGGAATCTATTGGGAGCATCTGCTGACATTTGTGACTGTCACATTCTAGAGCAGCGTTTCTCAAAGTGAGGGTCGGGACCCCTTTGGGGGTTGCCTAGAGCTTTCCTGGGGGTCACCTAAAGACCCCTGGTGCAGGGGGCCAGGTCAGGTTTGCCAGACCTCCGGCTGTAGCTGCACGTGCACTGGGGCTGACTGACAGCCTCAGGGCCCAATCCTATGCATGCCTACTCTGAAATAAATCCCATTATATTCAGGGGGGCATTTACTCCCATGTAAATGTGGATAGGATTGCAGCCTCAGGGCCCAATCCTATGCATGCCTACTCTGTGTTCAATGTGTGCAAAGAACACACATTTCATTTGTAACAATGAAAATACATCCTGCATATCAGATATTTACATTACGATTCCTAACAGTAATAAAATTACAGTTATAAAGTAGCAACGAAAATAATTTTATGGTTGGGGGTCCCCCCAACATGAGGAACTTATAAAGGGGTCATGGCGTTAGGAAGATTGAGAACCACTGTTCAGCATATCCGGGACACTCAATTATTTGATTTTATCTGCAAACACTTTGCAAACTTCAGTATTGAAAAGTGGGCTAGAAATATTTTTAGTAACAGCAATAAATGTTGCAAATAAATACTTCAAATCCTGGCTCAACTGTGGCTGTCATTCAACAACCAAGTGTTGTCTCATCAGCAAAACTTCCCACCGGGTTGGAAATGGTGCTTTGGCAAGTCCCCCAGCAAGTCTTCCCCTTGCATTTTCAGAGGGGCATCAAAAGATGGATGGGGCTCCTTTCCTGTCCTGCATAGCTGGCTTCATGCATGACATGCGTTGCAGATCATGCCCACTGCCTTGCTCTGAGGTGGATAAAGGGGCTCTGGCAGCAAGGACAGTCCCCACAGATCAAATCAAATGGATTCTAGCAAGAAGGAAATGCCCCCCTCAGTCTAAGCAGAAGTTTGTTTGTTTGTTTGTTAGATCTATCTATATATCTACCTATCTATTTATGGAACTCCTTGCCACAAGACATGAGGATAGCATCCAACTTAGATGCTTTGTAAAGGGGCTTGGAGGACAAGCCCATCACAGGTTTGTGCAACATCCCGATTTTAAAAATAGGTGGCCTCAGAATGCCAGATGCCAAAGAGTGATGATGTGCAGCAGGGATCTTGCTGTTTTGTGTGCTCCCAGTGGCATCTGGTGGGAGGTACTGGGAGAGACAGGAAATCCATCTAGAGGGGCCTTTGGTCACCGCAGCCGCCTTCCATGTCCCCCACCCACACAGCAGCTCCCAGAGGGAGAAGCTCTTTCAATTCATTCCCGGTTAAGAGATCCATAACAGATCCCCTACTCTGTCTTCAGAACACAAAAGTCCTCCAGGCACATGGCAGCACTGCAATCTGTGCTGTCAACCTCATTATGGGAAACCATTAAAAGTGTGCAGGGAAAGGAATGAACCATTGCCCCACCGCCAGGGCAAGTGGACTACGTCCAGAATCTGGCTGAGGATGGCACTTCTGCCCTGCCTTCCAATTTTCATACTCCCCATTGTTCTTACTTACCACTCTCTGCTCCAAGTTCACAATCCAGCTCCCCACTGGACCTTGTCCAGCCCTCCCCATTTCTCCCCCAAAGAGAACAAACCACTCTAATTATTAGCTAGGACTGTGTGTTCCACCAGCACCCCCTTCCCTCCCTCTTTGTCTGCTCAATGCACACACAGATGAGTGTGTGTTTGTGGGGAGGAGCTTCAGGGTTGGGGGGGGGATCCCTAGCTCTAAACCAACCATACGAAGAGGCCAACAGAGTCTATGCAGCCTAAGCCAGTCCAATAAGGAAGTCTGCTATGCCTCTCACTGGAAGGAGAAAGGCAGGACCCAGGCAAAGAAGGCCCTCAATCTCAGCTGATTTGAAACATGGGGGTTTGATTGTCTGCAGGCTCCAAACCTACTCTGATATGGACCATTGGGTTGCCATAATTCTCTTCCAGAAAGCTTGAACTGGACCCCCTGTCAAACTTGCCAATATGTGAATGAAATACCTGAAAACCAGTACTGTCCTAGTTTTCCAGTACATATGGCAATCTTTCCCTTGGACTCTTTGACTTGAGTTTGACTAGGAGGATTTTCTGCTACAAGCAGGAGATTGGACCAGATACCTACTGGATCCCTTCCAACTCTAGGATTCTAGGATTCAATGTGAGTTGTGCTCCAGTCAGGTCTGAAGGGTGATCTGGGGATGCTCAAAATGCCTACTTCAGGGGAAAAAAACACATTCTGATTTTCCAACGAAATCAACAGTTGTGGTTTTTTGCCTAAGGCCAAGGAAACCCAGCACTCAATCCACAACAACTGAACCACAACAACAGCCCTACTTGGTTGGTTTACTCACTGTGGCTCTAAATCTACAAAATTCTGGTCACTCGTAGACAACAGAGCTGGTCAAGCACTCAACTGCTAAACCTGGGGTCAGCTAGGATGGAGAACGTGACCCTGATGTGGTCACAGTGAACAAGCAACCATACAGGTGTGTCCAGCACCATGAAGGAGCATTGTTGACAAAGTACCTCGCTTAACGAGCATTTCACATAACAAGCAAAAATTTCCAAGAAATCTTGCTTCACATAACAAGTTCCACTTCACTTAACAAGCAAGGCGCGCTATGGGCACGCATGCTATGCAGCCCTGACACTCCACATGGAGGCTCTTTAAAAGGGCTGCCAGCCAGTGCTGCTGCCTCTAAGTGCCCCCCAAGTTGGGGGCAGTTGCCTGGAGGTGCCAGAGGCAGTTGCCCCTAACTGTAGCCCCACCTACCAGAGGCAGTTGCCCCTAACAAGTAGCCCCACCGACCACCTTGAACCTCTAGCAGCAGCCCAGGTAAGCCTCCCAGGAAAGTGTCTTTGATTGCAGCCTCCTAATCATGTCTACCCTAAAGTAAACCCCACTGTGTTAAATGGGGCTTATTCCCAGGAAAGAGTCTTTAGGATTGCAGCCTAAGTAGACTTCATAGGATCATGCACATTGAATGCATGTTTTGAATTCAATTACTGTGTTTTATCATCATTTTTACATCCAGTTCATATTTTTATATGAATATTTTGGGGGTTGTGGAACCAATCGTCTGCGTTTCCATTATTTCCTATGGGAAAATCTGCTCCACTTAAAGAGCGTTTCACTTAAAGAGCAGGCCTCTGGAACGAATTAAGCTCTTTATATAAGGGGCCACTGTACTAAAATTGTCACACCACACCAACAGTTCTTTCACAGTTAACAAGGCACACTATGCTGTTGATGGGAGGCTCACATGACCCACCACCAAACTCCTGCAGCATAACTGCAGACCACTGGTAGCACATCAGTGATAGAAAATGGCTGACTTGTGGAATGAATCTCAAATCCAGAGTAACTATGGGAGCATATAAGAGACTTTATGTGCACCCGTAGTTACTGCACCACCTAGTAAAAACCTATGGGAAATGCATATTGGAATCCAGAGTAAGTTGTTCTTACACCGGAGAAAGGACTCCCCATAGTTACTCTAGATTTTGCCCTAAATTTCTTTCTTCCCAACCTGTATTTGCCCTTCCCGGCAGGTCTGGTTGGGGCAAGTGAAGCCAGAATTCTGCCATAACCACAAATGTGCACCATGCCACAGGAGTGCACCATGCACCGAAACCAACATGGACACCTTACATCACAATGCTTCTGCTTGCCTCTTTGAACACACCCAGAAGGCCTGTACCTTGCGCGGACTGTCCATGAAGGTGGACGTCATGGCCATGCTGCTGCTCTCTGCAGGCTGGATGGTGCTCTTCCCGGCCATCCCCACTGTCTGCTGCTCACCCAGCGTCCTGGAAAAAAAAGGACGTGCATTCTGCAAAGATCTTCTGAGTATGGACCAGGTCAAGGTAAAACTCCTCCCTGAGCCCTATGGCTAGTGCATTAGTTTTAGCCAGAACTTCTCATACTAGAATTTGCATGCACACAAAAAAGTGAGTTGCTTGCACAGGGAGGAACTTGCACGGGGTTCTGAGGGCAGCACCCAGGAAAGGCCACCCTGGGTTGCTACAACCCAACCTGTTGCAGCCTCTTCTCCCGACCAGCCTCCCTTCAATTGCAGATCTAAGGCAGGTGTTCCAAGAATTCCTTCACTTGCTCTGCCTTTCTCTGTTTGCAAACTGGCCCATGGTGTTGAGACAACCCTCTGTAGTTTATATGAAGATGTGGGCTTCCCCGAAGCTGTTGAGCACACCTGCCTCTTCTGTCTACCCTATATACAGGCACCCAAGAATATGGTCAGTGGGGGTAAGTGTGGGGTGGCACCCACAGCTTCTGCAGGGTTTGTGACTGTCTAGTGAAGAAGTAAAACAAGACAGTAAGGTGAGCCCATAAATGTGGCATCCTTCCAGGCCCCCAAACACTCTCCCGGGGGTTAGACTACCAAGAGAATATGCGATATATCATATGCAGGTTAAATGTACTCAGGTGTTTGTGCCAAGAAGCAAGAAGCTGTGGGCCAAATCTGGACCTGGAAATCTAGATTCACCAATTGCAGATGTGGCGTGAGGGTAGCAAAGCCTTAATGTTCTGGCACGCAGCAACCTGTCTTTGTGCTATGTGGTCACACAGCCTTGCACAGGGGAGCCACTTCCCCAGGAAATCAGGGCATGGAGCCATCTGGGGCAATCAACAGTGGAAGTGGCTCCCTGGTGTGGGGATCTGTGATCGTATGATGTGAAAACAGAAGGTCTTCTGCCATCACCATGCCTGGAATGAATACTCCAGCAGGCCAGAGTTTGGAGACTGCTGCCCTAGGAGACCCCAACCAAACCCAGGAGAACCAAGAACAGAGAGTGCTGTCAGAGATGCTCTAAGAGGATTTCCTGCTACATGGAGGGGGTTGGACTAGAAGACCTACTGGGTCCCTTCCAACTCTAGGATTCTTGGATTCTATGAAACAGCAGGCAGGGCCAATGCAGGGGTCACTTGTTCTGGAACATGACCCAGACTCACTTTTGACTGGCTTCCATCTCCAGCAGTGCGGAGAGAGCGGAGGTCCCCTTCTTGCCCAGGGGTGGCGGCAGTCCAGATGACTCCAAGGAGTGTGTGGAGATGGGACCAGCCATCTGCAGGCTTTTCAGAGTGGCTCCTTTCTATAAGGAAAAACAATGGGTACAGGGCGGGGTGGAGTCACTCAATATATGCATCCATCATTCAATCCATGACATATTTCTTTCTAGCTCTGTTTTTTTTTGTATAGTGCTGGGGTGTCCAAACCCCAGCCTGGGGGCCAGATGTGGCCCCCAGCCTCCTCCATCCAGCACTTAGGCAAGTCTAGCACCTAGAGGGTTGGACTAGATGACCTACTTGGTCCCTTCCAACTCTATGATTCTAAGTCTGTAATCCTACAGAGGAGTGGGGAGCTCTGCTCCCCACATTCCCAGGGGGTATTCTGAGGGCTGGAGAGGCTGCACAGATTTCCACTCTCTGTGTATGAAAGTGCTTCTAAACTTGTTTGAAGATCACACCTTCTCTGTGTTAGAAAGGGTTTATACCAACTGATTTGAATTCATAGAATCATAGAATCATAGAGTTGGAAGGGACCTAGTAGGTCATCTAGTCCAACCCCCTGCCTGCAGCAGGAATTCCCCCTAGAGCATCTCCAACAGGTGCTCATCGAGCCTCTGCTTGAAGATCCCCAGTGAGGGAAAGTCCACCACCTCCCTTGGCAATCTGTTCCACTGCCGAACCGCCCTCACCGTCAGGAATTTTTTCCGGATTTCCAGCCGGAATCTCCTTTCTTGCAGTTTGTACCCATTGGTTCTAGTTCTGCTTTCAGAAGCAGCTATGAAAGCTGCTTGAATTCATTCATTCGTTCATTCATTCATTCAAGTTCTGTCTTTAATATATTTAAATAATTGTTTTTTTCAGCCTACAACGCGATGTCAGAGAAATGTTGTGGCTCTCCTTCCAAAATGTTTGGACATTCCTGGTATAGTAGGTTATGACAGAGTGGGAAGTGCTGGGTTAAAACTGGTTAAAACTTCAGGACTGCAGCCTTGTGAGTCCCTAAAATATCTTGAGGCATCAGCTGCCTAGAGTGTCCTTTATATCTGGCTCAGAGTGTCCTTTTTATCTGGCTCATATAATTTTATATAGCTCAAATAAATAATTTTATTTTTAATTATTTAAAATTATAAAAAATATTTTTATAAATAATTTTATCAGCTAATTTGAGAATTGCTCAGATTTGGCCACAGTGACTTATGCACTAGTGACGTCTAGACTATTGTAACACAGAATGAAGGAAAGAGCCACACTTGTCAAGGAGCCAACAAGGAACACACATGGTTGCCAATACAGAGGTGTCCTATGAAACACACCCCTAGTCCCCACCCACAGTTAAAACCACCGAGCACAATCCTAACATGTCTATTCAAAAGTAAGCCCCATTGAGTTTAATGGGTCTTACTCCCAGGAAAGTGTCTTTAGGATTGCAGCCAAACTCTCACCCGGATCATGCGGTCTGACCGGTGACGCCTGCGGATGCGGTTCAGTCCCTCCACGAAGCGGATGAAGCCATCCAGCAGTTGCCACTCTTCCTCGTCTGAGCGGGGCTTGCCCCCGTACACATCACAGTGCACTTCACCCTCTGTAATGCGCTTGGTGGCGCTGATGCAAGCCGGTAACAGAAGGAAACGGGTCCGCCAGAACTTCAGTGACTCAATAAGGCTACACAAGACAATAATGGAAGAAACCAAGCAAAAAATTACACTCCATTCATGTGAGTATCATATCTTATACAAACTGCTCAAATCCAAGCATTCGGTGGGACCTCAGTATGTGCTGGGATACCCAGTGGCTACTAAATTCTGTATAATTCCAGTCATATCTGGGAAGTCCTATTGAGACCTTCCATCATGGTCTTGGGATCCGCAATGAATCAAGGGAAGCCCCTTGGTGAGGGGACAAGCGACAGAGCCCCAGCCAAGAGGAGACATCTGGGTTCCCTTCCTTACCTGAAGTCCTCTGAGCCTGCAGAGCAGATATACTGGTCCAGGTAGTTCCACTTATATTCCTCCAGCCTCTCATGGGAAAACTCCACCCAACAAGGGACAAACTCCAAATCTGAGTGGGAAGGGCACAGGCTGTAGCTGTAGTTGATCTGGGCTGATTCATAGGGATACCTAAAAAGAGCATCAAGAACAAACATCAACAACTCAAGGTTCTCCCCTTTTTAGAGGAGAGGAGCTAATCCCTATGGGCACCAGTGCTGCAACACCACACGGCAACTCTCACAATGACCCTTTGAGGAAGTGCCCTATGGAAAGGAGGAGGTACCAAGTCTACCCAGCACCTGGAGATAGAAACTCACTTTGGCAGGTATCGAGTGACGGTGATGATTTTGTCCTTCAGGGTCACTTTGTGGAAGGTCCGGCCCATGCTTAACCAGTACTGGTCTTCTTCCTCTGGTCGATTCCGTGAAACAAGCCCTAGCAACAGCACACCGGAGGGAAAAGATGGACACTTGCCATACTGGCCCAACAAGCTCTCCCATGCTGCCAGATTGGCAAAGGACCAATGCTGGAAAGAGCCACTGGTTCCACCCAGCATCCCAAAGCAATGAGGGCTCGCTGCCTCAGGTGATAGACTGGGTCATGAATAGGTGACAGGCAGGACCACCCTGTGGGTCATGCCCCACCAGAAAGTTCTCCTGCACAGGCAGAAGGGAGACCATGAGAACATGGTCCATGCATCTCAAGGGTACATGGCTGTGAGCATACAGCAGGTAGTTCATACCAGAAGGAGTAGCACACACAACTATGAATCAGATGGACCTGAAATAGGTCTTACTTATCAGCAAGCTCTGCACCAAAAGATCTGAATATCCATGGATGCTAGGCTGGTGTGTGTGTGTGGGTGTGTGTGTGGGTGTGTGTGTTGGAGCAAAATCCCCACAGATGCTGCAAGCCCACTATTTTGAAAATTCTCCTATGTAAAATGAAAGGGGGCTGAGATCAGGACTGTACAGTCTCTGTTGGACTGCTGTGGCACCCTTGACACCCTTGGCATCCTACCTGCGCATTCTACCTCTGGCATTTAGCTTCACATGCTAGAGAAATGGGAGCAGGGACTTCAAGCCAGGGATGGATGGAGGAGGAAGCAAGGAAGGTCCAGGATGTGGCTCACCTCTGCTGTACAGGGGGCTACTGCTGAGAGGGGGCTGGATGGCCGCAGCCGACTTCTGGGGCTTGCTCTGCACGATGAGCTGGTAGCCCTGCATGAGACGCTGGCAGATGAACTCCTCAAAGACCTGCTGGGCTGTCATCTGCAGGCCTTCCTCATCCCTCCTGGGACGAAAAAGGATGATGGACAGTATGAGCAACACTGCAGAGGATCACTTGACCACATGTTCTTCTTGGAAGGGAGAAGCTGTGAACCCCGATCCCACAATCTGACAGCCCAGAACTTGGGTCCACACTTCTGGGATACTGTGCTAACAGCATCTTTAGAATGAGAACATTTAACAACATCTGTCTCTCATATTGCATTTGGTTAGGATTGCCATATGTCCCAAAACCATACATTATACATGACAATATCATTCACAGAGCCTAAATGCAGTGGCAACACTAGGATCAGTGTCACCCCTGTTCACTTTATTTATATAATATTGAACAAGAAAGGTCACCCAACAAATCCGTAATCCACAAAAAAAACCAGATGAGACACTCACACAACTGAATGTGGGTCTAATTCATGGAAACAAGAGCCAACTCATCCTTACACCTGACTGTTGCCTTGCATAAAAACATTGGCTCTCGGAGCTATCAGTCCCATTGGACAGTTTTGAATTAAAGAAATCCACTTGTGATGTCACCCCCCTAAGGGTATCATCCAGTTTAGTCTGCACCCCTCAAACCCCTTTGCTCCCCAAATACTAGTCTGCCCCCTGCATCTTTTAATCCAGTTTCCCCGCAGATCCTATTAACTTTTTCAGCACCTGGATCCAGTCACTTGGATCCAGCACTCCTTGGTCATCTAAAGCTCCTTTATTTCCTTCAGTGATGGCTGTTTAGATCCAGTCCCGTTTTTCAGTCCCTGGATTTAGTTACTCAGATCCAGCACCCCTTGCTATCCAAAGCCCCTTTGCTCCCTTCTGTGATGGCTGTTTTGCTCTATCTATCTACAGTATTTATATACCGCTTTTCAATTGAAAAGTTCACAAAGCGGTTTACAAAAAAATGAAAAAAATTAATAGCTAATTAATAGCCAATGGGTCCCTGTCCCAAAAGGGCTCACAATCTAAAATGCAAAAAGAACACCAGCAGAAGCCACTAGAACAGACATTGCTGGGGTGTGTAGGGCCTATTAATCTCCCCCTGCTAAATAAAAGAGGAACACCCACTTGAAATGTCTCTTGCCCAGTAAGCAGGGGTCAGTATCTGCCCCTTCTATCTTCTATCTGCCAAGGGAGGTGGCGGACTATCCCTTGTTGGGGATCTTCAAACAGAGGCTCGACCAGCACCTGTCAGAGATGCTCTAGGAGGATTTCCTGCTACAGGCAGGGGGTTGGACTAGATGACCTACTAAGTCCCTTCCAACACCAGGATTCTAGGATTCTGCCAAAACACCCCATGGGATGACCCCAGTTCCTTTAACTGCCTCCCTCCAAAGCCACCCCATACCTGTCCAGATCAGCTTCAGGAAGCAGGTCATAGCAGCCCTCCATGTAGTCATTCTGAAGGCTCTGGCGGTCCGGGAAGTAATCCGTGGTGAGGGGGAGGCAGGCCGGAGTGGTGAGAGATTTCCAATCCACCCCAACCGTACAACAGAAGCCTGGCACTACGGGGGGAGCAGACAGCGTCAGAACTGCCTCGTTTCGTCAAAGGATGGAAGGCAATCAGGGCAGGGGTGCAGACACCAGGGAAGGAACAGATCCGGAGCAAAGAAGGCCAAGAGAGAGAGGCGGAAGTAGGTGCCATGGAAGCAAAAGGGAGAGGTGCGAAGGACAGAGAGGGACAAGGGGTTGTGGAGGAGGGGGGAGGGCAAAATCATCAAGGATGGAAAGGGAAAAAAAGAAGGGAGGGAAAGAAAGACAGAGTTTGTTAAACAATGCGGTGCCCATGCCGTCTCATTCCCGTCATGCAACCAGGAAGCCACAAAGTTAATACAACTCAATTATCAGTTGACTGTCAACGCTGCGGAATCAAACACCATTTCAAAGCATATGGAGGGAGGAAATTACAACACAGAAGATGACACTGCTGTTTCAAGCCCCAAATCTAAGGCCAGGTCCTCCCCTCCCTCCCAGACAGATGCCAGAGAAAGCAGGGCTGGCAGAAGCCAAAGAGATCAGCCTGCATTCAACAGAAGGGAGCGCAACAGGAATGGGAGGAAAGGGATGTTTGGGGGATTGGGCAACTTGTAAAAGAAAAGCAGAAAGAAGCAAATGAAGGTGAAGAGATCAGGGAAGAGGCTCAAAAATATGAGGGGAGCATTCGCAGAGCCCAAAAATACAAGGGGGACATTTGCAGATCACAAAATTATGAAAGGAACATTTGCAGATTGCAGCAGAAATGAGCTCCAGGGTCACTGTGAATTGGACATAAAAGTGTTCTGGGGCTCAACCATGCCTGGAATTAACATCCTGATGTGAGGGTTTGACCCTCATCCCCAAAAGAAGAGAAAAACATCCTGCTCGGGTTTGGGGCCGACTGGTTAGAAGATGCTCTCACTTCCCAGCATTTATAAGCACAGTTTTGCATTCCCCCCCCCCCAGTCCCAGGTACATATGGCTGGCTGAACTGCACACGCCATAGCAATAGCTGAGCGCAGAGAGGAAGGTGAGTCCCGGATCCCTTCCAACATCTCAGCCCAATGCCCTGCCTTCCATCTGCTGTAGAGAGACAAGGAATCCAAGGTTGCACCTTTGCCAATAGGGAGGCGCAGCCAAACGTGACAGGCCCCCGAATCACAGAAAGGCGTACTATGCATGCTCAAGGGTGCCGCACCTCGGTTGCATCCTGCTTTGGGTTTTTCGGTTTGCTTCCGAACAGAAGTACAGCAAAGAGGTTGAGAACTAGAGATGGTCTCCAGTGTTTGATGGACACACTGAGAGGTATCCCTCTCAGACAGTGCACAGCTCTGAAAAGTCTGGGTCAAAGAACTCTCTCCTTACAACTTTTGAAGGGGGATGGGGAAGGGAGAGAGAGCTCTGTCACCCATCACATGAGAGCAGCATGAAGCATCATGATGCACTGGCTGCACTTCTCCATCTCAGCAACATCATTTCAAGCAGGGAGGGAGGTGGAGGAGAATAACATTTTGGGCCAAGTGACATAGTTGAAACTTATCCCAAAAGGATTAGGACTGAAAGAATTCCAAGCCGTAACAGCTGATTCTTTGCATTAATATGCAACATCCCCTCCTGGCTGAAAGGGGCCAACATAGCGCCAAATCTTTCAGAAAAGGCTGTAGGCAGCGCCCAGAAGCATCAAGCTCAGCTGACTGACCCTTGTTTCCAGTCAGGCACTGGAAAGTGGGGTTGGAGCAAACATTGGTGGCAGTGCAAGAAAAAAGCCTTCCTGCTCTCCAAGAGTTAGCAAGCGCATGAGCAAAAGAAGTGCAACGTAGAGGGCCTTTGGATTCCCAGGAGATCTGTTCCAGGACCCTTTGCAGATGCAAATTTCCATGCATAACCAAATCTTCACAAAACCTTCTGGTTTGATCCAGGCCCAGCACGCACAGATACTGAAACCTGCAGATTTCACTCCCTTATACTGCAAAGGGTCCCTTGCTGTATGTTCACAAGCATATTTCACAAACGTAAGAACAAGGACAGTTTTCTTTAAAAAGCAGGAGGCAGAGAGAAGGAAGAACCAGGCCGTTCTCCCAACCAAGGCTCCTCTAACTATTATAGATGCTATGAACCACTTAAATGATCTCCAGGCAGACATGGGAAGAGAACAGGTGGTAGGATACAGTGGTAGGTAGGTGGTAGGCTACAGTGCCCCCATCGGGATCATCCTGCAGTATCCCTATTGAGATAATCTTGCAGTGCCCCCATTAATACTACAGACTCCATTCAGTGAGTCAGAAACCTTCCAGAGCAGTGATTTCCAACCAGTGTGCCATGGCACACTGGTGTGCCACAGAAAGTGTGCAGGTGTGCCATGGGATTAAGGGGAAGATGATTTTGTAGACCAATTCTGATAATGCAGTTCAAAAAGCGCCTGCTTAAGACCACCACCACCACCAACGTCTAACCAGGCCATCCCCACATTTTTCCCTGACTTTGGCTCAACTGCGCACCTTAATGGGCCTTGGCCAGCTGCCCTGCATTCATCATTTATTCCAAGCATCTGCCCTTTTTGCCTTTTCCTGCAACCATCTACTCTACCGACTCATAGGAGAAGCACTTTGAAAAGCAGAGTCAGGCCAACATCTGCCCAGGCTCTTTACCGGAACCGCTGCAGGAACAGAGAATTAAGTGGAGCTAAGAACATCAATTACATAAGCTTTTAAATTGGGGGGAGCCACAATGCATTAAGTTCTGATGATGCACATTCCGCAGTTTTGTGCAAGCCAGGAAAACAGAGACCTGCATAATGCATTAGGGCACGATATCTGATTCCTGCTAAGAGCTGCTTATTCCAAGGTGAACGTTCTGGAATGTTTTGAGCAGCCCAAGACCTGCCCCTGATCAGCTACAAGAAACCTGGAGCATCAGAGTTTGCTCGCCCATCAAGCCTACTGAAAAGGTCACTTTAGGTGAAGGCCTGATGGGAGGGGATGCTCACTGTCACTTGTCTGTCCCTCCACCCACACTGCTCCTTCTCTTCCCATTCTTTCAATTAAAAACAGAACAGGGAAAAAAGAGGATGTGTGGAGGAAAGTAGCAGGCTAGTGTGTCTCTAACACCCTTGCCCAGAGATTCCAAAAGTGGGCATTGTGAAACCATAGGGCATTATGCTGCAATCACGAGGAACAACACAGTATCCCTACTGGCCCATCCTACTGGTTCTCTTGGGCACTACCATCTTGGATCCTGTGAAATGTCAAGAGATTTGTGTGCCGCCATTCTGGATCTCATGAGATTTTTATGCCAGCACCCAGCTGGGCTGGGCAGAACAAGGTGTGAGGGCACCTCAACCCTGTATGTTTGAGAAACACTGCTCTTGCATTCAATCCTGTTACTGACTAGATGACCTACTGGGTCCCTTCCAACTCTAGGATTCTATGATTCTACAATCAAGAATCCAGCAGCAGGAGGAAGGGGACTCCTGAAGGTTAGTGCATGGCAATTTTAAGTTGGGGGTGCCTGGACTGAAAAGTCCACTCTTGGTTTTCATGAGGTAGTTGTTTGTGTGAAAGTGCACCTATGCTACTTACCATTCCAGAGAAAAAGGGAAAGGAGAAACTTAGGGGGGGGAGTCTCTGAACCCCTCAATCACAGGACTGGCTCAATCACAATCTAAGCTCGCTCTTGTACCTTTGCTGCTGTCCTCACCCACACCAACCAGCCCCCTACCCCATCATCATTGTGCTTACTCGGATCTGGAGAGCTGGAAACAGTCTCTTCTAAGGAGTCCTTGTTCTGGGTCCTGATGTTCACCCCTGTAAAAAATGAGCAACCTTTAGGGAAAACCAGCAGCTCCCGGACTCTTAGGAGCCTCAATTGCTGCACCCTAAGTCCAGGTGAGCTTCATTCAATGAGAGGTGAAGCAGGGGATTTTGGGTGCCCAAGGCAGAAAAGGCCATCACATCCCACAAACCAACCCAGGAGATGTAGTCCACCTATGAATTTGTGATATTTGGGCATAGTTTATTTTTTCCCCATTGTGGGTTAAACATAATATGGTTTCATTGTGCTCTAAAAGCAATCTGGGGAACCTGAACAGAAAGTGACTTAGATTTTGAAATACAGTTGTTACCTGGGGTTTGGGTTCAGATTCTCTAGATACTGAGGGCCCACTGTACAAAGCTAACTTCTCCTGTGCAAGACAAAAATCACTGGCACGACCCATTGGCACACCACAGAAAAATTGGCAACATTTAAGAAACTGTGCAGGGTAATGGACATGATCCTGCCTTCTTATTAATGACTTTTCATGCTTGCATGCATGGACATTGCTTTCTAGGCAAGGGGTCCAAAACTGCTCACCTTTGCCATTGCTGTTGATCAGCTGGTGGGAATAATCTTCCATACCACCAAAGCTTAGGAAGGAAATGCTGTCATCCGGATGCCGGGAAGCTCCATGCCTGCAGGGAAGAGGGCATCAGGTCAAGAGAAGAAGTGCCCCATAGGGATTTGGGGAAAGGCTTTTAAAGCAGGCTAGAGAAGCAGGCGCCAGTTATGCCTCAATGTAGAATTATAGAATCCTAGAGTTGGAAGGGACCCAGTAGGTCATTTAGTCCAATCCCCTGTCTGTAGCAGGAAATCCTCCTAGAGTATCTCCAACATGTGCTGGTTGAGCCTCTGCTTGAAGATCCCCAATGAGGGAGGGTCCACCACCTCCCTTGGCAATCGGTTCCACTGCCAAACCTGTGACTCCTTAACAAGTTAACAAAAAGTCCCCTTCCTTCTATGCCCCTACAAATCTCTTTCTGGGGCTGGGAGACCCTGTAGAGCAGATATTCATAGATTTATAGAGTTGGAAGGGTCCTAATAGATCATCTAGTCCAGAGGTCCTCAAACTTTTTAAACAAGGGGCCGGTTCCCTGTCCCTCAGACACTGACAAGGGCCGGAATATAGCTTCCTCCTGGCAAGCCATGCCCCGCGCCTGTGACGCATTCCTACACTGAAGTAAATTCCATGATAGTCAATGGGCTTACTCCCAGGAAAGTGTGGCAGGATTGCAGCATCAGAGCCCCATCCTAAGAATCAGAGCCCCATCCATCCATCATCCATCCATCCATTCCTATACAGAAGTAATGGGCTTACTCCTAGGAAAGTGTGGCAGGCTTGCAGCATCAGAGCCCCATCCATCCATCATACACCCATCCATTCCTACATAGAAGTAATGGGCTTACTCCTAGGAAAGTGTGGCAGGCTTGCAGCATCAGAGCCCCATCCATCCTAGGAAAGTGTGACTTACAAGCCGGCAACTGAGCGGGAAGGACACAGGAGTTTCCTGCTTCCTGAGCAGGAAGCAGCGATTGAGCGGGAAGGGCGCGTGCACCAGCCAGGGAACTCCTGGTGCTGCAGAGAAGTGGCAACAGGTGTGCGCACTTCCCGCTCAGTCCCTCCTGCACTCGTGCACCTGGCATCAAGGCCCCTGGGGTTCCCCCAACCCCCGGCCAGGGGGAGGCGGGGGGGGGGGTTCTGAAAGTGCCCGCGGGCCAGATTGAGGGCTCTGGCGGGCCGTATCCAGCCCCCGGGCCGTAGTTTGAGGACCCCTGATCTAGTCCAACCTCCTGCATATAGCAGGAAATCTCTGACAGATATCTAGAGCATCACCAACAGGTGCAGTAGGAATGAACATTCATGAATGGGAGAACAGAATAAGAGACCTAAGGATTATTTCAAACCTATGAAGTGCATCTGATGTGGAGCCAGAACAAGGACCCTGCCTGCAGGAACAGGAGATAATAAATGATGGGCTGGAGGAGAGACAGAAATGGACAGATCAATATGAGAAGCTCCAGGCTGCTTTCAGAAGCTTCTTCAAGGAAGAACGAGGCAAAAAAAAAATAATAGTGTTTAGTGGAAGAGGGTCCCAGGCATGAAGAACATATAAGGTACAGGTGTCCCTTGTTATCAATTGTTATCAACTAGGTTCTAAATCAGTGCTTAAATAAAACAATGGAAAAATAAGTTTACAGACCCAAATCCTGGTTGCTTGCTCCTCCACTGCACTTAATTGTATAAGGTAGTGCCTCAATATCTGCAGGGGTTTGATTGTGGGACTGAAGAATGGAATGATTGCTTGCATTTTCCTCACTGGGGATCTTCAAGCAGAGGCTCAAGGAGCACCTATCGCAAATGCGCTAGAAGTATTTCCTGCTACAGGCAGGGAGTTGGACTAGATGACCTTCTGGGTCCCTTCCAACTCTATGATTCTATGACTACAACAGTAGAAAAGCTGTTTTTTAAACTGATTTGCAGTGGCCATTCGTGTTGAGTCAAATCCATATAGTAAAAGATCTGTGTATAACAAGATTGGATCTGTATACAGTACCTACCACATCTCTGCATGAGTTGCTGCCCGGAATGGTGACTCATAGAAGCAAACACTGGCTCATCCGGAGATGTGGAGAGCGGCCATCTTTGAGGGGCACTTGGGGTCCCCAGAAGTTATCAAGAACTCCATTACTTATTTCTCTTAGCATGTGATCAGGTTATTCTTTAGTTATTTGTTTGCTGCTTTTCCAGGCTGCTTCTTGGCCCAGAAGGTGGACATCAGAGGCAGTTGGCCATTCAAAACAAAACATGAAGAATGCTCATGTCCTGCTGGACAGACTCACCTCCCTGTCGCCTCATGGTATGCCAATTCCAGCAGCTCAGCCGAAGAGTGAGTCCAGTCCCTCTGCCCACTGCCCTGCATCTCGGCCATGTTCTGACGGGTCTGGTGGTGGATCTGAATGGCTTCTCCGGAAGGACCTACACAGTACAAATTCCAAGTGTCATTATCCTGGCCTTCCACCTCAGGTGGCTTCTCTGATCACCACTAAGACCCTGCCTTGACGACCCATCAGTTGCAGGTTGTGAGGTGTCCATGGGGTTAGTGGATTCGGGGCACACTTTTACTCCAATTCTGCTCCCACTTAGGGTAAGCATACGACCGGAAATTTCCAGATTTGTCCTCTTTTTTAGTCTCCTGTCCGGGTATCCTCCAAAATTTTGGAACTTTGCAATGTTGTGCAGTATCCCGTCGTGTTATATGTCATTGGATTTGTGTTGAAGAGCAGAATCCAATGCAAAAATCGGTTTTGAAATATCTCCTTCCTATCAAATGTTACGGCCAAAAAACTAAAAATCAAAACTATGCATTGAGCTCAATGGGAAAGTGAAAGTGCCCAATATTGCGACTTTACTCATGAGTAGGCAAATGTGCCATTGTCTGCTGGAAAGGCCAGGCTTAGAAGAGTCCAAGACCTTGTCCTCCTTTTGAGGGTTGGGTATCTGGTCACCCTGCTCCCACTCCACCACCAAACCCCCCAGCTGCAGTTCCGCTCATATAAGCGAGAAACAGATATTTCCCCTGCTGACTGTGCTCCTTGCATGCAGCCATCTCACCTCAAGTGTAGGAATTTTGCTTTCATTGGCACTGAATGTGCCGTCCCCATCAATGAAACGTTGTAAAGGAAACTTGGAAAAGCTTGTAACAGTTAAAAGTTGTCAATTCTTTGATCCCAGGCCTTACCCCAGTGATTTTCAACCTTTTTCATCTCTTGGCACACTAACAAGACACTTAAATTGTCAAGGCACAGCATCAATTATTTTACCATTGACAAGGCACACCAGACTATTCAAATCCCCCATTTTCCCTATTAATGAATGCCAATCCCCAAATTCCTGCAGCACACCTGAGAACTATATGCAGCATACCAGTGTGCCAAGGCACACTGGTTGAAAATCACTGCCTTAGGCTGCAATCCTAAAGACACTTTTCTGGGAGTAAGATCCATTGGACACAATGGGACTTACTTTTGAGTAAACATGGTTAGACATGTAACGGGTAAGGAAAGGAAACTTGTCCATCCTGCACTTCCAGGTGTGATGAGAGCATGCAAGGAGAACAGTAAAGATTTTGTTTTTTGTAGTGGGTGGGAGACCAGAGATGGCATTAGGTGGTATCTGGGTCACAACCCAGATCTGCCTCTGCCCCATCTGACAAGCACACAGATCATGCGCTCACACAGGAGCACACTTCTCTCATGCGCTCTGCTACTGAAGTCTTGCAAAAAAAAGTGGCAGAGTTAGCACTCTGTCCCAAATCCCAACATTCCCCCTATGAACCCACTGTTCAGTTTAAAGGGCTACAAGTTTTTAAACCATTTTGGACCAATAATCACCCTTCTTGGTACTCTCTTGTTCCCTTGCCTGGCAACAACCATCCCAGTCTTAGCACAAGGATCATGTGCACTTTTTTTGGAAAGTGATTATGGATGCCATTGCACATGTTCAATATTTTGGTTTTTTTTCTAGTCTGTTCCAAGGAAGAAAGGAGAAGCCAATTTTTTAAAAAACCTCAGCAAAACTAAGGCTGCAATCCTAATGACACTTTCCTGGAAGTAAGACTCTTTGAACACAATGGGGCTTACTTCTGAGTAGGCATGGTTAGAATGGTGCTTTAAGTGTCACTGATCAGAGAAGTATTTCCCTCTGAGTCAACCTATATAGAATTGCACTGTTCCAAGCAAGGCCCACAGTTTCAAGAGGAGGTAAGCAATGCCCAACAGTCTTTCAAGGGGCTCCCCTGCACATGGTCCCCAAGGCACCCTCCTACCTGTCCCCTGATGGGAGCTTTGGGTATGACCTCTGCCACGAGTCCAGGGATCTGTTCAGCTGGGTGGGCCCCCTGAAGGGCTTTTATCCCAGGCCTTAGCGGGCAGCCTCTCACATCATCCGAAAGCTGATTTTCCTTTGATGGTCCACTGGTCATCAAGGGGCCAGGCAAGGACACACAGACATCCCATGGAGATGCCCCACTCCTTACCCACAGGAAACGTGTGCATCCAGCGCCTCCGGTTGGAGGTAAGTTTCATCGGCATCCGAGACGGAGCAAAGGGGTTAATGAGGGCCCGCTGTGGTGTGTAGCCTCCGGGGCGGATGTGCAGCATTGACTCAGCGCTGCCAACATGGAATCTTCCAGGTGCGCTGGAGTCACGCTGCGGAGGTTCCAGCATGTTCTCCAGGGCGTCTGCAATAAGCAACTCTGCATTAACGGGGGCCACCTTAGATCACACACAAAGTCTAACAAAGGGATGCTGGAGGCGGGGGAAGCCAAGATCCAGAAGGACCACCATGGTGCTCTTGTGCAGCATCCATTCACTCTAACGATGCTCGGAGGAAAGTCTTGAAGGAGAATGTGCCCCACAGATGTGTTACTCCCACCTTTTATTTATCATCTACACTGATAGACGCTAGATAGGTCCTCTGTTGGTTTCTGGGATTAGTTTAGGGTCCGAGGCTTCATAGTTGAGCAGTTATGTACAGCGGTACCATGGGTACCATGCCCTGGGAGTGCCAACCTGGGGGCACTTGGAGCAACTGCACAACGCTAAGAGCAGTCAATGGCTTCCTCCACCTCCTGCTTGTCAAAAAGGAAAAGAGGTGAAAAAGCAGGCTGACACTGTGCCTGTTAACTAGCAGGCCAGGGTTCGAGACCCGGGTCGGCCCCACAAGACAGGGTGAGCTCCTGTCCTTAGCCCAGCTCTGTGACGCCAGCTGGATCCAATCGTATTGGCTCTGCCTTTCCATTGGACTAATTCAGTGGCATGAAGAGGGGGGATCTGCTGCTTGGGTAACAGTCTATCCTCCGTAACAATCTAACCCAGGCTTTTGTGCTTCGCATGCAGCGTATGCAGCGCCGAGCATGATACCATAGTCTTTCAAGACTGACGGAGGCCTGTTACTTCTAAAGACACTTTCCTGGCAGTAAGAATCATTGAACACAATGAGGATTACTTTTGAGCAGATGTTGTAAGGATTGTGCTCTTAGAGTGGCTCACAATTGCTACTGCAACCCAGAAGTTATTGACGATTATGTCTTTATGGCACCGCATTTACTTCTAGGTATGACACTGTAGATTGACTTTGCAAGTCTGATAGGGCAAAACGGACGCCATGTTTGGTATCAGTGCCCAATTTTATATAAGTGCTTGAACCATCCACTGTTGATGCAACTCCAAAACTAGGTCCAATAGGGCAAAACTGTTGCCATGTTTGGAATCAGCACCCCAAATTTATATACATTAAATCAGGAATCAGCAGGCCAAATTTATAAAAATATAATTTTGAAATAGATGTTTCTGTTCACCAACCCTGCAGCTCTTCCACACTTTGAGTGGACCAAAATTATTTTTACTGTATGCTTTTCTGGTGTTTAGCCTGAGCATTTTATAGAAAAGCTGGTTTTTTAAAGAAACTGCTTTCTACTCTGCCCAAGTCTCAGACATTCAGTCTTATGAGATATGAGACCTATATCTCACTCCCTACCGAATTATGGTTGCCAAATGTCCCAAAAAGAGGGATAAACCCAATTTTAGGGGATTGTGTTCACATACTGGCAAATGGGACAGAGGGTCTTGTCCTGATTTTGTGGAAGAGAATTATGGCAACCCTATATGAATGCAGAACCACACTGGGCCTCTGGGATCATATTAAATGATGAGTTTTTGCGGGTCCTTCCCAGAAAAATGCCTATAAATGGGAGCTCCCCAGGGGCTCCCAAACAAAGCCAATCCCTCCGCCCAGTTAAATAACCAGGGCAGAGAAGGAGGACAAGACGCTGAAATCTTCAGATAAGCTAAAGAGGACAAGGACATCTGGGTCAAGTCAGAAATGGGGGAAGCATCATGAATGGGAGCCAAAAGGAGGCAACTGGATTAGAATCATAGAATTCTAGAATCCTAGAGTTGGAAGGGACCCAGTAGGTCATTTAGTCCAACCCCCTGCCTGTAACAGGAAATCCTCCTAGAGCACCTCCGACAGGTGCTCATCGAACCTCTGCTTGAAGATCCCCAGTGAGGGAGAGTCCACCACCGCCCTTGGCAATCTGTTCCACTGCCGAACCACCCTCACCATCAGGAATTTTTTTCCTGATATCCAACTGGAATCTCCTTTCTTGTAGTTTGTAAGATTGCTCTGAGATTGCGATTCCCAGAAAGAGTAGAGCTGCGGGTCGACAATAGAGGGGCGCATTAGGAAGGGTCACACCTTCCGAAGTGCTAGATGGGGAACACAGGAGGAAAAGCAGAAAAGGAAAAAGGGGAAAAAGCAGTAGGAGGAGAGAAGATGAGCGGCTCTGGTGGCCCAGGGTAGACACACCCTTCCTCCAGCAGCACTAATTTCACATGCAGGGACCTTCCATACCAACCCTTTTCTGGGACTCTTGGTGGTGGCAGCCCAGCTTTAGAGTTTTCTTTCCAACAAAGCCCCCACCCCGGCACCAGGACTGACCTCCCTCACTGGGCATCTTCAAGCAGAGGCTTGATGAGCACCTGTCAAAAGATGCTCTAGGAGGATTTCCTGCTACAGACGGGGTTGGACTACATGACCTTCTGGGTCCCTTCCAACTCTAGGATTCTATGATTCTTCCAAGCAACAAGCAAAAGGCACTTGGCATAAACCTAGGCTGGGGGGCTCCACTGTTTTGTGCACTTTACACCTTTACAGCTTTAATTTTATTTTGAATTATAATTTTATTTTGAATTTTATTTTGAATTATAATTTTATTTTGAATTATAATTTTATTTTGAATTTTGTTTTAAATTATAAAGCTGTGCCTATAGGAGTCAGTTCCACAGATTCTCTGCAGATACAAAACCCACAGATAAGGAGACACCTGTGTCCACTGCCCACTTCTTTATGCCCATTAATGTGCTCTAAAGGCTTAGCCCATGGTCTTCCTTTACAGG
This sequence comes from Cryptoblepharus egeriae, assembly GCA_030015325.1. NCBI lineage: Eukaryota > Metazoa > Chordata > Lepidosauria > Squamata > Scincidae > Cryptoblepharus > Cryptoblepharus egeriae. The sequence goes on along the minus strand of JAREYC010000017.1, from coordinate 8,072,055 downwards.
TCGCTATAAGCTTTCAAGCTGACAGCAATGTTCAGGCTGATGCCTGAAAAAACAAGATTCTGGATCTGCAGACCTGCCTGTTCTGTGAACTGCTTTGAGAATCCTACTGGGTTGAAGAGAAGGGGGGCATACTAAATTTCAGGGGGAGAAAGCAAATCAAATGTAGGTTTTAACCGGTGGGGGTCCTCCCCAGCCCCACTCCCTCCAGACAAGCATTTTCCTGCTTGTCCCAGCCTGACCTCGAGTGCTGGTGTAGCCCAAGGAGCTGCTGACTTCATATTGGTGCAGGTGAGGCCGTGGGATCATCAAGATGTTGGAGATCTTGCCCAGGGAGCTGTCATCTGACGCCTGGCTCCGCACCTCCTCTGGGGGCAGAGTGCGGCTCTGCAGGGAAGGGCTGCAAGAGACATCGTAGGAGCTGGAGCTTTTCCGGGTGCGGCTTTCTCGCTCTCGCATGGATCTGCATGGAAGAACGTGGAGGAACATGCTCTATCAGGCTGCAGGTACCTTGAGCGCAACTGCTTCAAAGAAGGGGACCACTTTGCCTTCATATCACCTTACGATAGAGTTTCCATACTAAAACAAGATTCACTATAGGATCAGTTATTCTCTGTACAATGGGATCCCAGATGTTCCCAACCAGACTTCATTGATATCACTATCTATCACGTATTTATATACAGATTTTCAGCTAAAAAGTTCACAAAATAGTTTACACAGAAAATTAAAAAATTAACAGCTAATGCATCCCTGTCCCAATAGGGCTCACAATCTAAAAGATTTCAGTTCATTCCCCCACCCCCAAGTGCCTTATACCTGAAGGTGGTGCAGCGCTGAATTCTGGATGGGCCAGGCAGGCAGAAAACTTGGGCATCGTACCCATCATAATCCACTTGGATGGGAAGTGCGTTCTCTGTGTCCTTAGGAGCCCCCAGCGCTGGAATGCAAAAAGTCAGTATTAATGCCTTCCACTAAGGTGTGTCTTAGCAAGGTGTGTTTTAGCAAGCCCTAAATTCTGGGGGTACATGCAGAGTCTCCAGCTCCCATCTTATAAAGCAGAGACAAAAGCTACAATCCAGAGTAACTATGGGACCTTTTACATCGGTGTAGTTACGGTGCCACCTATGGGAAACCTATGGGGAATGCATAGAGCAATCCAGAGTAAGTGCCTCTTGCGTCTTCCCGTAGTTACTCTGGATTTTAGGGTAAGGCCAAGAAGCCCGCATGTGGAAAAAAGTGTATGCTGAATTATCAGCCTCACTTTAAAAAAAAAGAGAGTATCCGTTCTGGGATCTCTCCATGGATACCACTCTCTGCGAAGACAACAATCCTAAACATTTTATAGGGTGGTGAGTTTTTTTCCTAAGAATCCCAGGCTCCTTTGGCTGGTTTCAACAGCCCTCCAGAGTACCATGAGAAGTTTGAGAAACCTGCACCACAGCATCCTGGCTCTCCAAAAACCCACTGCAGGCTTCTTTCGGTGCACTACCGTAAGAAGTTGACAAACAGTGAGGAAGACAAGGATATGGGATGGTTTACTCACCGGAATCCCGGCTGCTTTTGGCTTTTTCGCTCTGTGGCTGGAGGTGTCAAAGGAAAAGGAGAAAAAGAGAAGGCATCAGAACATGGTGTGAACTTCAACCTCACTGCAAGTCACGTGCTACACATTCCATGCTCAGGATTTACCATGGTGTGCTAATGGGATTTCAGCAGGCTGATGGTGCGGAGGACAGTGCCCACCTCTGCCCTCCTCCTTCCCTTTAAAGTAAAGAGAGAAAATGTGGAGAAGAGCATTTTTCTGCCCTACCTTCTCTTCTTCCTTTGGAGGAGGGGACTATTGTGTTGCTAAGCTACAAGGTGCAGAATTTGGGGCATTAAAGCCAATCCCACTGCCCTCTCAAATGCCAGCATGGTCCAGTCAGAGGAGATGGGAGGAGAGAGAATTAAGGAAACTGCATCACAGCAGCCTGCTTACTTTTCGGGCGGCCAGCTTGATTCGAGGAGTGAAGCTGTTGCACTGATGCTGGCTTTTGGAGGCGTAGAAGCTGGAGCAAGTGGAAAGACCAGAATGACAGTTTCAGTAATGGGGAAATGAAGGTATGCTACTCAAAGGGCTAAATATTGTGACTCCTTCCGGGCCGGATGTGGCGATGGGTCTAGTATGGGCAGGGTGACCAGATGCCCATACATCTTAAAGGAGAACAAGGTTTTGGATTCCTCTCAGCTTGGCCTTTCTGGCGGACAATGGCACATTTGCCTACTCACAAAGAAAGTCACAATATTTGGCACTTTCACTTTCCCAGAGAGCTCAATGCATATTTTTCAGTTTTAGTTTTTTGGTCATAACGTTTGATTGGAAGGAGATATTTCAAAACCTATTTTTGCATTGGATTCTGCTCTTCAATACGAATCCAATGACATCTGACATGATCGGATACTGCACACTATTGCAAAGTTACAAAATGAAGCCAGAATGGAGGACAATGAAGCTCTTTTGGATGACACCTGGACAGGAGACTAAAAAGAGGTCAAATTTGGAAATATGATCACCCTGGGTATGGGGTCAAAGGCAGGCAGATCACCAAACAGCAGAGCAAACCAGTCACAGCTATGTTGCTTCTTCAAACCATGGGCTTGCTCAACCCAGAGGAAAGGCAGGGTATGAGAGTGATGTGGAGTAGAGCTGGTCTCCCAGGCCTGGTTTAGAAGCAAGAGTGGGTAGAACTAACTCCTAGCTTGGTGCATGAAAACCGAAGCTCAAGAGAGTGAGATGGCCCCCCAAAAGAAAAATTTTGGGAGGAAAAACCCCAAAACAATGCTGTACCTGTGGTTTATCCAGTGTGGGATATTATAGTCGTCACCCAAGCGGGAATCTCCAGGACTGCAGCGATTGTGCAGCTATAAGAAGAAAGACACATAAGGAGAGCCCCCCTGGATCAGACCATCTAGTCCAGCACCCTGTATCTCACAGGCAGGATGACCAGAAGCCCAAACCTCAAAAGGAGGACAAGGTCTTGGATTCCTCTCAGCTTGGCCTTTCCAGCAGACAATGGCACATTTGCCTACTCATGAGTAAAGCCACAATATTGGGCACTTTCACTTTTCCATAGAGCTCAATGCATATTTTTTATTATTAGTTTTTTGGCTATAACCTTTGATAGGAAGGAGATATTTCAAAACCGATTTTTGCATTGGATTCTGCTTTTCAGTACAAATCCAATGACATATGATATGATGAGGCACTGCACACCATTGCAAAGTTTCAGAAGGAAGCCAAAATGGAGAACAATGAAGCCCTTTTGGAGGACATGTGGACAGGAGGCTAAAAAAGGAGGAATGATCTGGAAATTTCCAATCATATTGTCAACCTGCTCACAAAAGACAACCTGCTCACAAGTTTTGGGGAACACAAAAGACAAACCTGCGTTCTGTTCCACTCCCTTCAATCTGGCATTCAGAGACAACCTACTTCTGAGGTTGCACACATACATTCATGGCTCGTCATCTTTGATGACTTTTCCTCCATCAATCTGTCCAATCTCAATTTGAAAAACATCTAAGCCATCACATTCTGTGGCAAGGAGTTCCACATAATTATGACACACCTACTGCAATTTTCTATGGTTTCTTCATCTCAATACATGCCGTTCCTCATCAGAGCTCTATGGTTTCTCAATAATACATGCCGTTCCTATCAGAGCTCAGGGAAATTAAGAAAGATAAGAAAGATTTGTGACTGCAGAGAAATGGATACCAGATCTCTCCAGCTCTGATCACTCTTCAGAAGACCCCAAACTTGTTCTCCTGTCTTGCAAGCCTGGACTCCAGGAACAGACATAGACAGCCCAGAGATTCGGATCCTCTGGTTTTGCACTATCCCATTCCTCCAAGTTGTGGTTTAAGCTTGGAAGTAGATTGGCATCATGGGCTTACAGGAGGGTGTGATGTTAGTTCACCTCCTTGTGCTATATCCCAGATAGCACAAAAGTGTGAACTTAACAACTAGCAAAAACTGGCAACCAGATTACATTAAAGAATTGACAGTTAGCAGCCAGACATCAATAAGGAATTCTTGGCTCTCAAAATACATGGCAATGGAACAGTAACATCTGATTTAAAATACAGTGGTGCCTCACATAACAAATTTAATGCGTTCCAGAGACGTGGTTGTTATGTAAAATGTTCTTTACATGAAGCGGATTTTCCCATAGGAAATAATGGAAACTCAGATGATTGGTTCCACAACCCAAAAATATTCATATAAAAATATTAACTGGATGTAAAAATGATGACAAAACACTGGGATTGAATTCAGAACATGCATTCAATGTGCATGATCCTATGAAGACTACTTAGGCTGCAATCCTAAAGACACTTTCCTGGGAGTAGGCCCCATTTAACACAATGGGACTTACTTCTGGGTAGACATGGTTAGGAGGCTGCAATCAAAGCCACTTTCAAAGTGCCTCCCCACTTTCTCCTCCTCTTCATCCTGAGCCTCTCTCTCCCCTGCTCCCTTCTGGCTAGCCATGACCTGCTTCCCTCTTCTCCACTGCTGTTCTTTCCCTCTGCCCAGCAGACATTCAGCCGCAGGAGTAACAGCGCAGAAGTGTTGCTTTCACTATGGGCAGATGCACTAGACAGTCCTGACACTTTTTAAAAGGGCTGCTGGCCAGCGTGTCTGCCCCAACTGTCAACGAATGTGCTTGTTAAGTGAAGCAACACTTGTTATGTGAAGCAGAATCCTAGAGAGATTTTTGCTTGTTGTGTGGATCACTTGTTAAGCAAGGCACTTGTTAAGTGAAGTAGCACTGTAAGTCCATGCATTAGCCGTACACTAAATAAATAAAACCAGGAGGGGGCTGGCTTGGGCTACACTGAATGACTTCCCCATCCTTGTTCATGTTTTACTTCCAATTTATGCCCTCTTTGAACAGCATTCACTTGTCTTAATAAGACATTGAATTGCCTTATTCGATGAGTGGGTAGATGGCACACAGTGTGCAGAGCACCTTCCTTGACTGGCAGCAGAGGAAGATGTGGAGAAGAAAAGGCAAAACATACCTTGAGAAAAAGGTGATTTACCTTAAAGAGGGGCACTGCATGGAGGGGCTGTTCCCCCATGCACACCAAGTCCACTCCAATCCCTGCACAGCAAAACAAAGGGTGATAGGGGAGAAGGAGTAAGAGATAAGGCATCAGTGGTCACATACTGTTCAGTACCTCACCTAATCTCAGGTGCCAGGAAGTCTAAGCCAGAGTCAGATTGATGTGGTAGTCACTTGGGACCCCAGAATATGCACTGTGGCCTCTTGCTCTGCTGCTCTAAACACACCAAGACAGTACCAGTGTCTGCACAGACACTCTTACCGTTATCGATCATGCGCTGTTTGGTTAAGATCATGAGCAACCGGTCCACTTCAAAGACCCCCACCCCAGGGGTGATGACCACAGACATCTGTCCCGTTCGGTCAAAGTTTCGGTTGATGTAATGCTTGTCGAACACTAAATGGGTAGATAGAGGAAAAAAGGCAACATCTTAGAAAGAACAGCCCTTTCAAACATAATGTGATCTCAAGAGAAAGACAGGTATTTAACAAGATTGACCTGTTGAATTATATACATACATGCATACATACATACGGGATCTTCAAGAAGAGTCTCAACAAGCACATGTCAGAAATGCTCTAGAATTCTTGCTACAGGTAGGGGGTTGGAGACCCCAACCCCTAGACGACCTTGAAGACCCCTTACAACTCTCTGATTCTATAAGATATCCGGCTGTTCCTATATCAGAGTAAATTAACGGCCTGTAGAGAAAGTGCACTGGAGGTGGGCAGACAGGGCATACCACATAGGAAAGAGACTGGAAAAAAGCTTCACCTATCCTAGCTCCTAACAGAAAATTTCTCTGAGAGACACCTAAGCTACCTACCATCCTCTGATCTTCCCTGTAACCTTGGCCTCAAGAGACCACACGGGTCTAGCAGGCCACACTCCTGGCTTGTGTGAGGCAACAGTGACCAGCACCCCACCTCTGGTACTGGGAAAAGGTCAGAATTCTCGGCAGCACACAGATTCTGCTGCAAGAACTCAAGGGTTCTTCAGATCCGTCACTATGAAAATGGATCCCTGAAGACAAACTTAAAAGCTAACAAAATTTCTAAGGCATTAGAGGGGTGGGTCCCCCTCCAGCCCAAATTGTTCTGGGACAGCAGGTATCACTGGTGTGGGAATGCACATTTCATGCATATTCCCCGAGTGCAACATTCCCCGAGAATGACTCCCAAGTGCGCACTCAACACTCACCGTTGAACGAGAGATTTATGGCCTCCAAATAATTGCCTTGAGAGGAGGTGGAATTGTAGCCTGGAGGAAAGCCCTCTAGAATTTCATGAAAAAGAAAAGAGAGATTACGCTTTAACAATACGAGGAGTCCCATGTTTCCTGCTTGATGAGCACCTGTTGGAGATACTCTAGGAGGATTTCCTGCTACAGGCAGGGGATTGGACTAGATGGCCCCTTCCAACTCTAGGATTCTATGATTCTAAGCAACAGATTTACATTATTCCTTTATTTCTTCCCTTCCCAGAGGGAAACAAAACAGCAAATAAGCAGAACCATAAACATGCATCAACAGGGGAAAAAATGTGCTCCAAAACAATTTCCTAAGAGAGAGCTCTTTCCTAGCCTAGGCACTAAAAAGACGTAACATTTCATTTATTTTACAAATAAATACATAAATAAATAGCGCAGCCGGTTAATCTCCCGAGGGGGGGGGGGGTTGTGGACAAGGTTTCCAAGTTCTGGGTCCACCCTTGTATCCTCATCTATATTTGTGGTCACTTGACCACTGTCCCCATTCCTCAGTACAATCCTATGTATGCTTGCTTGGAAGGAAGTCCTACTGAATCAATGGGGCTTTCTCCAAAGAAAGCAAGCGCAAAATCAAAGCCTTTGCACCCAACCTGTCAAATTACCTCTGCTTCACCTCCGCTTCCTTGGGCTTTCCCAAGGAAGTGTATTCTAGAGTTGAGCTTGGCTGCAGAGGCCCTTGCAAAATGCAGTCTCTCCCTGCAAGTGGGTCAAGGTCCATGCCTTATGTGCTGCGATTTTCAACCACTATGCTGTGGCTGGTCCACTGGTATGCTGCAGGAATTTGGGGGAAGATGCTGCAGGAACTGGTATGCTGCAGGAACTGGGGGATGCTAGTTTTGGTGAGCCTTGCCAATTGCCAAAAAACTACTGGTGTCCCTTGACAATTTTAGCATCTTGTCCGTGTGCTGCAAAAGGTTGAAAATGGCTGTCTTAGGGCAGCACAAAGTAGCAGCATTTCAAATGGCAATCTAAGAATGCAATCCTAAGCTAGTCCCATTGTGTTCAGTAGTACTTACTCCCAGAAAAGTGTGGTTAGAATTGCAGCCTAAATCAGCTTTCTTCTTGTCCCATGCCATGCCAACTTGCATGGTCCACCTATTGGAAGTGCCACCAGAAGTACATGCTGATGATCATGCCAGACACAAGATCTGGGCATAACATAGCAGTGTTATGAGGTGAAAAAAAGATCAAAGTGTAGGGAGGACATTTGCATGTGTGCAAAAAGTGCCTTCTATTTGATTTATTTTCCATTAAAAATGTAGGAAACAAAATGCAGGAAGGTGAGAGTCCCTCCTGAACACTTCCTGCCATCTGTTCAGATTGGGCCAGGAAGCAGGTAGGTTCCCAGCCAATTTCCAGAAGTCAGAAGGTATCATGATGACAGAGGAGCCAACAATTTCCTTTTGGAAAGATCTGCCCTGATCTGGCAGATTCAAGCATGCTGGGGACCATCTGGCAGATTCAAGCATGCTGGGGACCAACAAGAAGGGTAGTCTAGCTTCTTGGAAAAGGACCTGAGATCTGTACCAAATAAATGTCAGGTCTAAAACCGGATACATCTAAACCACCACCATATATTCAAAAAACAATTCCACCATACCTGCCTGTTCTAAGCGCACCAGTACAGGGTACTGAATGAAGAGTTTCTTAATGGTGACCAACAATGAGGTCCATTCTTCACGCCTTTCGTTCTGAACCACCACCCTGCAAGATACACATGGACTCGGTAATGCATGACCATTACAGACCTCCACTACGAATGAACATAAGAATATCAGAAGGGCCCTGCTAGACTAGGCCAGAGGTCCATCTAGCCCAGCTTCCTATACCTCACACAAATGACATAGGCTACAATCCAGATTAACTACAGGGCCTTTTATTTATTTATCCCGCCTTTCCTCATCTGCAAGAGGGAGCTCAAGGCGGCTAACATCAATCATAATAAAACACCATTAAAATGATCATAGAGTTTAAAACATAATTAAAATACAATTAAAATACAAAGATTTTAAAAACTAAGAATAATTAAAACAGACTAAAATACATTTGTTAAAAACAATAATATAAAATAGAACAATAAAACTGCCCCCACCTCTGACCCATTTAAAAAGCTTTTTTAAAATAAAGGTTTTAAGGCTCCGCCTGAAGCTCTGTATTGAGGGAGCTTTCCTCAGTTCTAAGGGGAGGGAGTTCCAAAGCTGGGGTGCCACCACCGAGAAGGCCCTATCTCTGGCCGCCACACCTCTCACATCTCTTAGTGGCGGCACAGTCAGTAGGGCCCCCTCAGATGACCTTAGGTGACGGGTCAGATTGTACAGAAGAAGGCGGTCCCTCAGATACCCTAGACCCAAGCTGTTTAGGGCTTTAAAGGTCAGGACCAACACTTTGAATTCAGCCTGGAAACAAATGGGCAGCCAATGCAGTCGCTGAAGCAGTAGCCCGACAGAGTCGAACTGACAAGCCCCAGCAACCACACGGGCCACTGCATTCTGGACTACTTGAAGCTTCAGGACTGTCTTCAGAGGCAGCCCCACGTAGAGCACGTTACAATAATCTAGTCTCAATGTCACTAGGGCATGGGTCAGCGTGGCCAGATCCGAGCGACTCCGGTATGGTTGCAGCTGCCGGATCAGCTGAAGCTGAGCAAAGGCTCCCCTGGCCACAGCCGCCACCCGGGACTCCAGGAGCAGCTGCGAATCCAAGAGAACCCCCAAGCTGCGGACCTGCTCCTTCAGAGGGAGTGCAACCCCATCCAGAACAGGATGATATTCCAATACCCGAGTCGAGGACTTCCGGACCAGGAGAACCTCTGTCTTATCAGGATTTAATCTCAGCTTGTTCACCCTCATCCAGTCCCCCACTGCCTCCAGACAACGATTCAGGACTTCAACGGTCTCCTTGGACTCAGGAGGAAAGGAGAGATAGAGCTGGGTGTCATCTGCGTACTGATGACACCTCACTCCAAACCTCCGGATGACCTCTCCCAGCGGCTTCATGTAGATGTTAAATATCGTGGGGGATAGAATGGAACCTTGTGGCACCCCACACCGAAAAGGCCAGGATGCCAAGCAAGCATTCCCCAGCAACACCTTCTGGGACCTGTCAGCCAGGAAGGAGCAGAACCACTGCAAAACAGTGCCTCCAATTTTACACTGATATAGTTACAGTGCCATCTATTGGAAACCTATGGGAAATGATACAGCAATACAGAGTAAATGCCTCTTGCATCTTCCTGTAGTTACTCTGGACTGTAGAGTTACTGTACACAGCACATGAGTCCTGCAACATGTCACTACTCTGCTATACAGATGTCCCCCATTTTCTGATGGTTCATTTTCTGACAGTCCAATTTCAATTATACCCAGAACTCATTCATTCAATGCCTGTTCTGCTCTTTCAATATCTCTCTGCTGTTCTAAAGGCCAAAATTGCCCTACCTGTGTTGTAGGTCCTGGTCTCATCCAATCCCATTTGTAGAAATTTATTTATTTATTTAATCAATTTATATCCTGCCTTCCCCCCCCCACAAGGGGGAGCCCAAGGCGGCTGACATTAGGGAATAAAACATCAGTGTAGCAGAAATCTGTGTGGCAAAAGGAATTTGCAAGATAAAGGGGGCAACTTGCAATTTACTAGCTAAAATAGCACTGGAAGCAACATTTATAAACTAAAAAAGATGGGTTTGCAATGGTTGTTACTTTTGGACAGTATTCCGGTCCCTAACCCTTTCAACAAGTGGGAGATGTCTGTATCTGGCATTCAGAGGCAACCTCCTTCAAAAACCAGGAGGTTGCTATATACGCATCAGGGCTTGAGAACACAGACCCTTCCCTCCATAAGAGCACAATCCTAACTGTGCCTACTTAAAAGTAAGCCCCGTTGTGTTTAATGGGTCTTACTCTCAGGAACGTGTATTTAGGATTGCAGTCAATGTCTGTCCATTCCTCTCTTAGAGACATCTTGGCCAGATGCCACCATCACATCCTGTAGCCAGGGGTTCCAAAGATTTATGACATACTGGGCAAAGAATTCATTTGGGAGGGACAGGTGGATGACTTCAAGAAGGAAAGGAACTGCAAGCAAGTGGAAGGAAGACATTATCGAGAACAGTGATTTTCAACCGGTGTGCCATAGATAGTCCTCAGGTGTGCCAAGGGAATTTGGGGAGGGTCATTAATAGTAAAATTAGGGTGTTTGAACAGTGTGATGTGCCTTGTCAATGGTAAAAACAACTGATGGTGTGCCATGAAATGAAAAAGGTTGAAAATCACTGATCTAGTTGTTTGGTAGATAAGATGCAACGTCCTCTATGCGTCCTCTATGGGCCTGTTAGGCATTTGCAGAACTGCATTTAAAATAGACAATATACCAGAAAATCTTGGTTCCCTGTTCAGGCTACCACTCTATACACTGTATAGGCAGGAATTTTTTTAAATTCCTAAGAATTCCTTAACACTCCTGGCAGGTTCTGCAGCTCCCTAGGGATCCATAGCTCACAATTTGGGGAACGCTATCTTAACAGAATAATACAAAAGCAAATTATTTTTTACTGCAAAATCAGGACTTCCCAAAATCCAAGGTCACAAAAGTTGAATTTAAGGATTTTCCTGCCACAGGCAGGGGGTTGAACTAGATGACCTACTGGGTCCCTTCCGACTCTAGGATTCTATGATTCTTTCTGGGTTCTGAGTCTCCCTCTGGGGTCTCTGGGTTTTGATCCAGAAAATGGAAAGGAAAAAGATAGATGTTTATTCTATTACACCTCCAATACTTATAATTTCCTGATAGCTACCACATTCTTTACACCTACTAACTAGAATCTTTTACACATATTAGTAGCCATGCTAACTCCTAAGCCAAGGATGAGACTGCAACACGTCCAGTGTGCCTGTGGTCACTTGAGGACATCATAGATATTCCCTGGAAGAATGACATGGAGAACCTACTTGTAAAAGTCTTCGTAGAATCTTCCTTCGTGATCCCGCTGAATTGAGGCTCGCTGCGGCTCTGGAAATTCATCTGAAACAGACAAAAGCAGCCTAAGGGCTTGACCAGTGAGACTCCGTCATGTGCAAAAAATGATGTGTGCAAAAAAGCTGCTCTGGATTGGCAATCCCCGCACACATTCAAGACCAGAGTCCTCTCTGCCTTTGAATCAGGACCACTTAGTGGCCTGAATTCTGGCCCAGGTGCCCCTGGAGTAAAAACAAAGCCAGCGTGGTGAACACAGCAGTTCTCTTCCGTTCCAAGAGCCAATCCATGTGCTTCTGCAGTGTACACCATCAGTTTACAAATAAGAACATTCTTGCTGCCTTGTGGAGTGGGTCCTCCTTATCCACAGGTCCAGCTTCTATGGATCTGAGCCACTGTGGTTGCCAAAAAGCTTTGTACAACCTCCCTGATGCAACTGGAAGTGCCCACTGATAGCATCTGGCAGATGTTCCAAGACACAGGTTGCAATCCCAAAGACACTTTCCTGGGAGTAAGACCCACTGAACACAATGGGGCTTACTTCTGAGTAGAGATAGTTAGGACTGAGCTCACAGCCTCTTTCCATGACTGTCAGAATGTTCCAGCAGGCCTTTGTGCCACTGATCACAGGTGGCCTCATGCACCTCAGAAAGCATGCTGGAATCTTCCAATAGGTACATCTAGTCTGTGGGGTCTGCCAATTCTGTTATGCCCCAGGGATCCTGAGGGCCCATTATAAGAAAGGAAGGAGCATACTGGTTCTGAGGCAGGTATGGCCAGCCTCTGAAGGCATGGCTTCTTTGGAGTCAGTTGGCATCAACACATTAGCCAGAGGAGCAGAACTAGTGCCAACATGGTGGAACATCAGACATTTAGTTTAAAATAACCAAGCATGTGAAGGACTAAAGAACCAGGCATGTGAGAACCCAGAAAGCACACCCATGTTCTGCCTTAATGATACAAGAAACTGAAAACAAGGCTGATCCATGACACACCTGTTCTGGTGGGTAAATCAAGAAAGATTCTGATGGAGTCACCATAGCAGGGAGTAGGAGAAGGGGCAGAAACAGGGGAGAAACAGACACCCGTGCCTGGTGGCAACTTACTTAGGGACATGGCATCATAGAACGTTCTGGAAAAGAGGACAACTGTGACTTCGTGGCTGCAGTTCTTCTCCTGTGCAATATTAAAAGAAGGTAAGTGAGCTAGAGAATGCCTGTCTGATGCATCATCAGTCCCTCAACCAAAAACCTGATAGCGCCACAGGGACATCTGCCATCACACATGGACAGGTTCTTTACTGCCACAAACACAAGTGCCCACTCATGTCCTTGCTCAATGAGAGAATGTTCCCAAGTGAGGAGGAAGAAGGCACAAGCCATCCTCTTCGGAGAAACCAACACCCCACATATTGACCATGACGGGTCTAGCGTGACCCAAGACGAAGATGATTCTGCAAGCCACTGATGTCCTGGACAAAAAGAGGGGGACAAAGAGAGGCCATGGCTCAGTGGCAGAGCTACCCATGCTCAGGGTGACCAGATGTCAGAACCGCAGATGGCACCCCCAATTTAGAACATCCAAGAAAATGTAGAACGTGACGGAATAAGAGCTAAAAACACTCCTAGAGCCTCTCCGACAGGTGCTTGTTGAGCCTCGGCTTGAAGATGTAATTTACTAATTGTAAGAAAGCTATGTGCTGCCTGATTATGTGCTGCCTGTTTTTCTCCAAACACAGTGATATACGGTGTATTATGTTCCAAGCGGTGGTTGTTTTGAATACGGAAGTCTCACAGGATTTTGGCCTGTTTTTTATTATTGTTACTAGCAAAAAGCATACCTGCATTGCGGAAATAAAATTCCCCCATGCGCCATCCCCCCACAGCGCAATATCCCCTCCATGTGCAACATCCCCCAAGCACATCAGTCCCCCCATGCGCATCAGTCCCACCCTGCGCATCAACTCCCCCCATGCACAACTTCCCCCATGTGCATCAACCCCCCACGCGCATCTTTCCATGCACAGCATCCTCCCCAGCGCAACCTCTTCCTCCGAACAACATTCCCCCAGTGCACCAGGCACAAGCACCAAATTGGCTGGATGTTGGTCAGTCTTCCATGTTAAGTATAGGACAAAAACACGTTGCAACCCTTTTCAGCCCCTTAAGGGTTAAATTTCTCCACACTGGTTCTTGGTGGGAGTTCATGCGACAGAAGGAACACCCTCCCCTAATTTCATGCTTCTGGGTCCGGAGGTTGGGGGCGGAATGTTCATGAGTCATCAATTCTTCAATGCAAAGTATAGGGAGGAAAACGCGTTGCGCCCTTTTTCACCCCTTCCGGTTGGAATTTCCAAAAACCAGTTCTTAATGCACCCCTCTGTCACGGAACAAACACCCACCCCAAATTTCATGCTTATAGGCCCAGCAGTTTTGGCAGGGCGGTGATGAGTCAGTGAATGTTCTCTTTTATATATATATATTAGTATTTTGGAGGGACGCTAGAGTGGCTTGTGAAGACTGATAAGCCCTTCTCTACCAGGTGCTACAAATAGGATAAGCTGCCATGCATTAGGATCTAAAAGGGGGTATATAGCAGAACCACAACAGCAGTGATTAATTGATTGATTACCTTCCACTTGGTGAAGAGATCAGCAAGGAAACCATTCACAGCCTTCTCAAAGTAAAGGTCTCCTACAAAGGGAAGAGCAATGGAAAAAAAACCACACATGATTTCTCCTGCAGGGATCTCTGCCAGTCGGGTGTGGCACTGCTGTGGCACGTGCCTAAAAGGAGAGGTACAAGCAGCCGGTCTATCCATACCATAGATGTCAAAATCCCACATTTCACAGCTCATCTGAATGAAGATATAAACCATGGCAGAAGTGGAGCGGAATACCACCTGTGGGCAAAAAGGCAACATTGTCAGTGGGACTGGGCTTGGGATTAGGAGGACTCTATGCCAGCAAGGCATGTAGGGGTCTCAGTGTGTGGCTGAGACGATGGTGTCAGGAAAAGAGATTTAGACCTGTTAGGCACTAGGGAATGTTTTGGGATAAGCTGAGTCTGTACAAGAAGATGGGCTTCACGTGAACCAAAATGGAACCAGACTGCTAGCATGAAACATTAAAAAGGTGGCAGAGCAACTTTGAATCTGATCCCTGGGGGAAAGCCAACTGGAGCAATGGGGCACCCAGAACTCCACATCCGTAGGGGATGAGGACAGGGAAGTTAGAGAACAACAGGAAGGGACAAGGTAGGAGGAGGCATTGAGAGGAAGGATGCTGGGATGCAGAATGAGAAACTACAGGGATCAAGGAGTAAAGAAGCAGCTCATCTATCTACCTATAGTATTAATATACCACTTTTCAACTTATACTCCATATACTCCAGCCCTAAAGAGGAGATAAGAAAGTCTTCTGCTTAAACCTACCCGGGTGTCCTCACTGATGTAGCCACAGGTGACTTTCTCACTCTTCACCCACAGTTCACCTGCCTGAGCCCTAGAAGAATATCAAGGCAGAGTGATCAGATGTTAGAACCACAAAGAGATCAAGGCCCCCCTCCCCAAATGTTGGACACCCAAGAAAAATGTAGGACATTACAAAATATGAATAAAACATGATATGATATTACAAAATATGATATCACAAAATATGATAAAAAACCCTTCTTGTATATTGCTTTCATGTGGTTCATTTAAACACTATATTCTTTATTATTAAATTTGAATCTATTACACTTAGGGTGCAATCCTAATCTATGACTATGCAGTGGCCTAACTCCCCAAAAGTGGAGCAGAAGTGCCTTATGGCACTTGTGTGACACCCCCAGGTCACCACCGACTTGTGCCAGCCTAACCAGGGGTTAAAATTGCACTGATAATTTATTTTGTACTATTTATTAATTACAGGAGGGCTGTGTGCTTCCTGCTCAGAGGGAAAAAGAGGACATTGAAGTTCTTTGCTAGGTCATAATGTTAAAAAGAGGACATGTCCTGGTAAAAAAAGAGAACATCAGGGAAGGCACAAAAATTTGAAACTGGGCTGATGCTGGCTAGAGAGAGGGCAGGAAAAGCTGGCTGGACAGACACCATACCACCCAGTTTGTCACAAATGCCAATCTGGCCCCACAGCCAGATTGGTACCCTAAACACTTCATAGAAATATATATAGACTCCCCTTCCATACCCATGGGGGTTCTGTCCCCCCTCCCTGTGGAGATAGATACCAAGGATTCAGGGGAACCCTACAAAATACACTCCTTTGGTACTCCATGTCCGGCACCTTTGTTTTTCTTCACCAGCAGAGTTTTTGCTTAACATTGGAACATGACACATAATCAGGCAGCCTTCACACCAGAGAGAAGAAAACCAAATGTTGTTGTCTCCACACCAGCCACATTCTGGTGGTCTCTCTCTCTAGCATGCAAGCCACCGGGGAGGTGGGAGATATACATGGGAAAAGGAAATATACATGGAAAAGATATACAGTGGCGCCTTACGTAACAATTGGCATCCATCAGTCTTGAAAGACTATGGTATTGTGCTTGACGCTGCATGTGAAGCACAAAGGCCTGCGTAGGTTGATATGGAGGATAGGCTGTTACCCAAGCAGCAAATCCCCCCTCTCCACACCACTGAAATAGTCCAATGGAACAGCAAAGACAATACAATTGGTTCCAGCTGTGTCGCAGAGCTGGGCTAAGGACAGGAGCTCACCCTGTTTTGTGGGAACCCCGGTCTCAAACCCTGGCCTTCTGGTTAACAGGCACAGTGTCTTACCCACTTGCGCCACCCAAAGCCCATGTAAACAAACACCTCACGTAAAGTATGTTCCACGTAACAAACAAAAATGTTTCTAGGCTTCTGCTTCATGTGAACTGTGCTTCACATAACAAACACATTCATTAGCAGTTGGGGCAGATGTGCTAGATTTTTCTAGACTTTTGATATGTTGTTGGGGATATTATTCTAAGTCTAAAAAACCTTACTTAGGGTGCAATCCTAACCTGGTCTACTCAAAAGTAAGCCCCATTGTGTTCAATGGGTATTACTCCCAGGAAAGTGTCTTTAGGATTGCAGCCTTAATTTCTTTTACAATTAGTTTGATGTTTTCATAGATTTCATGAGTAAATCCAAGACGGAAGCCAATATTACAACTTTCCCATACTTCAATTTTTCTAGACTTTTGATATGTTGTTGTTTATTTTTTATCTAAAAATAAAAGTTTTTAGACTTTTATTCCAAGTCTAAAAAACCTTACTTTAGTTCTTTTACAATTAGTTTGATGTTTAACCCTTTTTCACTTAAAATGACTGGCCTACTGGGCAGAGGGAGAGAAGAGCAGTGGAGAAGAGGGAAGCAGCTCAGGGCTAGCCAGAAGGGAGCAGGGGAGGGAGAAGCTCAGGATGAAGAGAAGAAGAAAGTGGGGAGACACTTGGAATGTGTCTTGGATTACAGAAGAAAGTGTCTTTGATTGCAGCCTCATAACTATGTCTACCCAGAAGGAAGTCCCAGTGTGTTAAATGGGGCTTACCCCCAGGAAAGTGTCTTTAGGATTGCAGCCTATGTAGACTTCATAGGATCATGCACATTGAATGCATATTTGAATTCAATTCCAGTGTTTTGTCATAATTTTTACATATAGTTAATATTTTTACAGGAATATTTTTTGGGTTTTGGAACCAATCATTTGAGTTTCCATTATTTCCTATGGGAAAATCAGCTTCACGTAAAGAACATTTCACATAACAAACCTGTCTCCAGAATGAATTAAATTTGTTACACGAGGCGCAACTGTACATGGGAAAAGGAGTTATACATGGAAAAGATATACATGAGAAAAGGAGATATACAAGAGATATACATACTGTACACGTATACATGGAAAAGGGAGACAGAGATAAAATGTGAGTGCATGCAATACTCACCGGATACCAGCAAATTCCACTTTCTGAGTGACATAAGCACATGTGCCAACCTAAGGCATTCCATTTAAAAAAGGAAAGGAGCAATTCAGACTCCAAGTAGTTGGAATTGCAGGTGACAAAAATCTTGCCCCAAAGGCCCCCACCAGCACTTCAGAGAAAGAGTAACAAGCCCCCCTCCATTTCCTCTGGCAAGAGGGAACAAAGAGCAGCCTCACCAAGCTCTTCTTCAGGCGCCACATATCCCCACGCCCGATGTACTGATCCTTGAAGGTCAGCTCCACCAAATCCAGGGTCACATCCTAGGAAAAAAGTGCAGCTCGGAATGGGAGAAAGGCTCCTGCACCCATCCCATGGGGCCCAAAACACTCTCATGGACAACATCAGGCAACCAGTGACCCTTTTTAACAATCATGGACTTGGGGCCCAATTCAGTCTAATTTTCCAGCATTGATGCAGCCACAGTGCAGCCCAAGAGATGGCAACCAACTTTCCCTTGAGTTTGCCTCTCTGACTGACTGCCTTCAGGAAAGCTGCATTAGCACCAGAAAGTTGGACCAGATTGGGCTCTCAGTCTACCCCTCCTTTGCAAAAGAGGTTCTAGGACTGGTATGAATAGGGTTGCCATAATTCTCTTCCACAAAATTGGGAGAGGATCCTCTGTCCCTTTTGCCAGTAGGCAAACATAATCCTGCCAAATTGGGATTGTCCCTGTTTTTTGGAACATATGGCAAACCTAGGCAAGGAAAAAAAACTATAATTCCCACGTTATGTTGACAAAATGTGATCCCATTTCTCAACACAGGGATCAGATGTTTTTATCATCATCATCATCACCACCACCACCATCACCACCACTTCTCCAGGAAGACACACAGCACAATCGTAAACCTGCACAAATGCTGTGCTGGCCCGGGAGTGTTGGATAAAGTCACAATCCAGAGTAACTACAGAACCTTTTACATCGACATAGTTATGGTGCCACCTATGGGAAATGCATAGAGCAATCCAGAGTAAATGCCTCTTACATCAACACAAGAGGTTCCATCGTTACTCTGGATTGTGCTGTTAAGTGCCATAAGGCACTTCTGCATCACTCTTGGGGTGGGAATGGGGGGTTAGACCAGTGCACAGAAATGTGCTGGCCTCCCCGTGCCACCACGGAAATGGGGAGATGGGTAAGTTGTGCTGGCCTAAATTGGCTAGGATTGCAATATCAATGTAATCTAATCTAATCTTAGAGCACAATCCTAATCATGTCTACCCAAACGTAAGCCCTCTTATGTTCACTCTTATGTTCAGTTATGGTCTTACTCTCAGGAAACTGTCATTAGGATTGTAGCCTTAGTATCACTAAGAATTTCCTTAGCCTTTTCTTGCCTCTTTACAAAATCCAAGAGCCTATTTTTGCAACCAAATAAGGTTTTATCACCTCCAGAAAAAAAGCAGAGAGGACTTTGGGCACAATCCAGAGTAACGACTGGGAGTCCTTGCTCTGATGAAAGAACAGTTTACTCTGGATTGCAATATGAATTTCCCATAGGTTTTCACTAGGTGGTTCCGTAACTATGTTGACGTAAATGTCTCTGACGCGCTCCCGTAGTTACTCTGGATTGTAGGGTTTGTCTGGCAGAATTAGCTATTTTTAGTCCTTACCTTCTGGGCAGTCTACAGTCCTTCCTGGTTTATGCTGCGAAAATACAGTTACCAGATGGCCTGAAAATCAGGAACAATCCCAATTTTGGGGGGAGTGTTCACATACTGGCAAATGAGAGGGTCCTGTCCCAATTTTGTGGAAGAGTATTATGGCAAAACCAACATGGGAAAACCTATGTAAAAATGAACATGTTGGGTTTCTCACAACATATGTTGAAGTGACAAGAGACAAGTAGGCAGGCAAAGAATGCAGATCTGCAGCAATCCTGAATGTTTTTCTTCTTATGGCACACTGATCTCTGGCCTCTTCCATCTTCCAGAGACTCTTTTGGGTTCTGTGGCTGCTTCTAGAGAGCATTCTTTAGCAATGCTCCAAAGGGAAACACCGCTGGCTGAATACCTTGGGGTCAACAACGTTCACATGGACATCCTGGTAGGGTCTCAGTCGGAACACCTGAGCAACCGTCTGGTCTACGCTGATTGTTTCTGCAAAAAGAAAGAGCAAAAGGGTGACCTGGAGGCATTGGCTTTTCAAAGGATGTGATCCAAGCACACGAGGCACAACAGACGGGGAGGAGACGCCACATCACTGTTGGCCACAGCCGGAGCAGTCGCTGGTGGTTAAGAATCCAAAATGGATCCAAAATGGTGGTTAAGAATCCAAAATTGTAAAATGTCCAATACCCTTTGAGACATAAATATTTCTATTAAATATAATTCCAATGAATATTAATATTGATTCATATCTGTACCGCAGCTAGACTCGTATTTGCACAAAATTGGAAAAAAAGATGGGATACCAAACATAGAGATGGTAATAGATAAAGTTTATGTAATTGCCGAGATGGATATTTTGACAGAAAAATGGAAAGATGGAGAAGTTGAAGATATTAAAAAAGCTGGGAAGCCATTCTATGTATGGTTAAAGTTGGAAACAGTATATGGCAGAGAATATGTTGTTAACATTCGGTAAGAGATTATGGCTTCAATCCTAAAGAGACTTTCCTGGGAGTAAGACCCATTGAAGACAATGGGCTCACTTTTGCGTAGACATGGTTAGGATTGTGCTCTATGAATTTAAAATGCTATAAATCTGAACACAGATAAAAGTTGATTAATTAGAGATACGTAAAGTAGTATTAAGAAAAAGTAAAATACCGTATTTCCTGGGCCATGAGACGCACCATGAGACGCACCAAAATTTAGAGGAGAAAAAAAAAATCCTGAACCAAATGGTGTACTAATATATTTAATAAAATGTAGCAGAATTAATATTTCAATCATGTAAAGTCAACAGTGGTATTAAGAACCTTCTTTAACATTCTTTAATAATAATACATTCAACGATGTAAACATTCAACCATAGAAATACAATTAACCATGTACCATAAATGTACCATGTACTGTATTTAGAGCCATCATCACTGTCATGAACTCCAGGGTTGAAGCATAGGGGTTGAAAAAAGAATAGATTCCCTGGTGGCTTCTCTGAATTAAATACCACTTACTTCTGAGTAGACCTGGAAAGGATTGTGCCCAAAGGCTGAAAAAGAGCACATGTCCTGGAAAAGGGGGACAGATGGACACCGTGCAGGCCAAGTCAATCCTGGATTGGCTTAAGCCTGGGTGCCTGCCAATCTAGATTTTATGAGATACACACGCACACACACACACACAAAATTGTATATAATATATATATATAATACATATAAAAATACACACTCACACTCACATATATGTGTGTGTGAGTGTGTGTATTATATATATTTCATATTATATATGTATATATTTTCATTGTCTTGGGGAAGGGGGAGTGTGTGCATGTGGGGGTGGCTGCTGGGGGTTATTGGAGGGAGGGGAAACTAGTAAGTGGAGGGTTTCTGGGGGGAGCATTTAGGGGTGACTGGTGGGGGTGGCTGGGACGAGTAGGTGCAGTGGGTGGCTGGGAAGGGGAGACACATTAAAATAAAGGAAAAATACTCATTGTTTTCCTGTACTTAATTTCTACACTTTAAAGGGCTTTAAAGGTTGTTCAGAGCCAGAGAAACCTGAACTGAGAGGGTTAAAATTCTGAACTAATAGGGTTAAAAGGCTATTTAACTTCTATGCAGGCAGGGATTAACTTCTATGGCAACCAGGCAAACTTTTGTTTGCAAACTGCAGGCATCCTGCAGAGTGGATAATTGAGTGTTAAAAGGACCATCACTTTAAGAGGCGCACCAACTTTTCTCCCCATTGTTTTGGGGGAAAAAAGTGCATCTCTCCAAGCAGGAATTACTAGGTGTTGTGTCTGGAGAACCTTTTGGGTATGCCTTTGTATACTTATTCCCACTCCCCATATCTAAAACAAATAAAACATTCGGAAAAAAAGAATCCAAAATGGAACACAACATCCAAAGTCACAAAATAGGTCAAGAAAAATAGGTTTGCTACTATTAATTAACTGGCACTCAACACAAACACAATCACAATTCAGCAGCAGAGTGCGGGGCTCAGCACAACTCTGGGAATTGTAAGGTCATTTTAAAAACCATCACAGGCTGCTTGTGCATGCAAGACTAAGGCCCATACCCTAAAGTCAAATTAAGCCTTTTGCTCCAGAGCAGTTAAGGTGACTTTCCTTAAGATAACACTAGAGGGTTACATAACTGCATGGACCCATAACTGCTCTGGATTTTGCCCAAAAGCTACAATGCAGAGTAACTACGGGAACTTTTACACCGAGGTCGTTACGGTGCCACCGATGGGAAACCTGTGAGAAATGCATAGAGCAATCCAGAGTGAGTGCCTCTTATGCCTTCCCATAGTTACTTTGGATTGTAGAGTAAATTTGAACAAATGCGCCTACTGTGAAAGCTTGAAAAGCCTAGACAGCGTTTCCCAAATGTTTCTCACAGGGCAACCTGTAATCAGAGCAACCAATATCAGAACCAAAAAAAGAGGACAAGGCCTCCCCAAAACGTAGGACATCAAAGAAAAATGTATGATATGAAAATATAAAAGCGAAAAACACTAATAAGTATATGTTGCATTTGTGTGTTTAATTTAACACTAGATTACTTACTATTAAGTTTAAACCTATTACATATAGAGCACAATTCTAACCATGACTACTCAAAAATAAGCCCCATTGTGTTCAATGGATCTTACTTCCAGGAAAGTGTCTTTGGGATTGCAGCCATAAATTTATTAATTACCAGCAAAATGTACTCATATTGCAGGAGTAAAATACCCCCCCTTACACCGTCACCCATTGCGCAACATCCTCCCATTCGCAGCAACATCCCACCATACGCAGCAGCCCCTTGTAGGTTTGGGGGTTGGGGCAGAGCATCCCTCAGTCAGGGATTCTTCAATGGAGGAAATAGGGAGGAAAATGTGTTGCCCCCCTTTTTAGCCCCTTCCAACTGGAATTTCCGAAAACCATTTCTTAGTGGGTGCCTCCACCATGGAAGGAACACCCTCCCAAAATTTCATGCTTCTATGCCAGCAGTTTTGGCTGGGTGTTGATGAGTGAGTGAGCGAGTGAGCAAGTGAGGCTACAATCCAGAGTAACTATGGGACCTTTTACACAGACATAGTTACGGTGCCACCTATGGGAAACCTATGGGAAATGCATAGAGCAATCCAGAGTAAGTGCCTCTTATATCTTCCCGTAGTTTCTCTGCATTGTAGGGTGAGTCAGTCAGTGACTTTTCAATTTTATATAGATAAGAAGGCTACATGTTGCCTGATTACAAAGAAATGGTGGACGTTGACGTTTATTTCCAGGGCACAACACTAAAATCCAGGACATATCCTCGGTGTAAAGGGACATATGGTCACCATGATACCGACAGATGGTACCGTAGGGTATCATTCCAGCACTCTGGCAATGACACAAGATCCAAGGTTCTGGTGCTGAGGAGAGGTGCTGGGAATGAGGCCACCAAAAAAGGGAGGTACTGTGGCCATCATAGGTTTGGGAACCACTGACCTAGACGAGAGATGCTCAAAGTAACCCAAACGTTCCACACTGACACAAGGGTGCAATCGTAACCAATTTAGGCCAGCACAACTCACCTGTGTCCTGTTCCTGTGGTGGGGGGAGGCCGGTACATGTCTTTGCACTGGCCTGCCCTGCAGGACTGGTGCAGAATTTTCCAACATCCCCTGGCCTAACAAAGGATTAGGATTGCTCCAGAAACCACAACCTTGTCAATGGCTTTGCCTACCTTTCTGCAAGTCCTCCTTGAGAGACTTCACCTGTAGTAGCAACGGACTAAAACACAAAAGAAACACCAATCAGGCCTCTGCTAAGGGCACTACTAGTGTGTGCATCATTTGGTGTGGAGGTCATCTGTTCCCCAAAGTATTGCACATGAGCAATGGTTGCAGGATTTGGACCTAGACGCATAGGACGGCACCCCCTCAAACCAAATATGTCTGGTTTTCCTTAATATGGCAACCTTACCATGCACCAAAGAGTGGGTGGGTTTTCCCCCCAAGCAGGAGGACTCACCTGTACTCATCATTGGGGTGGGCAATCTCCACAATGTCTCCCAGCTTGATTTGAAGAAATACTTTGGGATTCACCACCAGCTCATCCTCTGTAAATAAAACATCCAGGGAGTCAGGGTACCAACAAGTGACACACCCTCTAGCTATGTCATTGTGCGGAAGGACCATCAAAGCCCCCCGCAATGCTGGAGTCCCGTCAGCGCCCCCCTCTAGTATGGGGCTTTCTATATCTGAAGAGGTGGTGGCATAGCTGTGGGTGGTTGGAGCAGTCCTTCTCGGAGGAAGGTGGGCGAGGGACCCCACCCCTTCGGAGCCGTTCCAGGTGGTGGTGAGGCAAATGGAGCCCCCTCCCTCCAAGACAGACTGCTCTGACCCCCCCCCACAGCTATGCCACTGCCCCCAACTCCAGTGGCTTTGAAGGGGTGGGGCCCCTTGCCCACCTCCCTCCAAGACAGGCGGCTCTGACCCCCCCTCACCTATGCTCCTGGGTGGAGGGGTTATTAAAGTGTCATCCCCCCCAGAAGACAGACTTCATCCGCCACCACTTGTTGGGACCCCACAGATTGGTTTAGCCCTCAACTCAGTCCTTACTCACAAGTAAACATCTACCTCACTGGGGTGCCTTAAAAGACACCCCCTGCAACAGAGGAAGGCAAAACAATAAAACAGAGTTGGCAGCACTGACCTGCAGAACTCCCTGCCACAGGTTGGTACTTAGGCCACTCCCACCACTGTCTTGGCCACACCCCTTGGTCACGCCCCTCAGTCACTGACTGCTGTTCCCAATGTCCTTTTTGTGAATAAATAGCCTTGCTAGGCCCCGCCCACCACTTCCTTTGCCCCGCCCCCTTACCACCAGGCCACGCCCTCAGCCTCTAACGGCTGTTTCCTGAAACCTTTCTTGTGGGCAACCAGGGCTAGGCCCCGTCCCTTAGCGACAGGCCTCGCCCCCTCCGCCTAGGCCACGCCCTTGATCGCTGTTTTCGAACTCCTTTTAATAACCCCAGCTTGGCTAGGCCCCGCCCCCTCCGCCTAGGCTACGCCCCTATCTAGGCCACGCCCTCGGCCACTGTTTTCTAACCCTTACTTATGACCCCCAGATTTGCTAGGCCCCGCCCTCTACCCAAGCCACGCCCATCTGCCCAGGCCACGCCCCCAGCCGCTGACCGCTGTTCCCGAAGCCCTTCTTGTGGATGACCAGCTTGTAGACTTTGGCGGTCCGCATCCTTCTCGCGGAGAGCCGGAGGGAGCGGGGCTCATCCGGGGCATTACCACCGGAAACCATAGAGAGAAAGGCTAGAGCGGCCATGGAGACTGGGAGGACCACACCCGCCCCGTAGGGTGAAGCTTCGCTGGGCGCAGTTCCAGCTCTCTCCAGCAGGGGGCGCTAGATTAATAATTTAATTATAACTAATTGTTAAATTATTTACAAATAATTTTTTATATATTTAGATTATACAGTGAAGCCTCACGTAACAAATTTAATTCGTTCTGGAGGCATGTTTGTTACATGAAACGTTCTTTATGTGAAGCAGAGTTTCCCATAGGAAATAATGGAAACTCAGACGATTGGTTCCACAACCACAAAAATATTCATATAAAAATATTAACTGGATGTAAAAATGGTGACAGAACACTGGGATTGAATTCAAAACATGGATTCAATGTGCATGATCCTATGAAGTCTACTTAGGCTGCGGTCCTAAAGACACTTTCCTGGGGCTTTAACACTATTTAACACTATGGGGCTTACTTCTGGGTAGAGATGGTTAGGATGCTGCAATCCAAGACACCTTCAAAGTGTCTCCCCACTTTCTCCTCTCCAACCTGAGCCTCTCTCTCCCCTGCTCCCTTCTGGCTAGCTCTGAGCTGCTTCCCTCTTCTCCACTGCTCTTCTCTCCCTCTGCCCAGCAGACATCTGGCCACAGGAGGAACAGCGCGGAAATGTTGCTTTTGCTATGGGCAGGTGCACTAGGCAGCCCTGACGCTCTTTAAACAGGCTGCCAGCCAGCGCTCTGCCCAATTGCCAACCAATGTGTTCTTTACGTGAAGCACAGTTTGTTACGTGAAGCAGAATCCTAGAGAAATTTTTGTTTGTTACGTGAAACATACTTTACATGAGGCGTTTGTTACATGAAGGTGCCACTGTACATATTTTAAAATATAGAATATATATTTTACGATTACAGTATTTTATTATTATAATGTATAGCAAATATTCATATAATATACATAGTAAAATTTCACTACGCTCCTCCTTGCCTCCACTCAGAAGTAGCCAGAAATGGAAAAACACAATGGAGCCTCTACAGTGCCAGGATCAGGCCCACCAAGATGAGCTGCAGCAGATGGAGTGCAGGAGTGGAATGCCTGGGCTGGTCTAGGCAGGGTTGGCCGGTCAGGCCATGTCCTGCTCTTTCCTTATAGAACAAGGGGTGACCAGGCAGGGCGAGGGCCAGAGTGCCTTACCTCTGAGGGACACCTGACCCATGTAGTCCACAGAGAAGGGTCCAGAAGCTGCCAGACAAGCTCCTTCCTCCATGTCTACTCAGATGTAAATCCCATTGTGTTCAATGGGGCTTACTCCAGGGAAAGGCACACCTGCAGTGCCAGAGCTCCTCTGCGTCTACTTGGAAGTAAGTCTCATTGTGTTCAATGAGGCTTACTCCCAGGAAAGGCATCACTGCCGTGCCAGAGCTCCTCTGCATCTACTCGGAAGTAAGTCCCATTGTGTTCAATGAGGCTTACTCCCGGGAAAGCACCACTGCCGTGCCAGAGCTCCTCTGCATCTACTCGGAAGTAAGTCCCATTGTGTTCAGTGAGGCTTACTCCCGGGAAAGGCATCACTGCCGTGCCAGAGCTCCTCTGCATCTTCTCGGAAGTAAGTCCCATTGTGTTCAATGAGGCTTACTCCCGGGAAAGGCATCACTGCCGTGCCAGAGTTCCTCTGCATCTACTCAGAAGTAAGTCCCATTGTGTTCAATGAGACTGACTCCCAGAACAGCCTGAATGCCCCATCACAAGATGGCAGCACCCAGTGCCAGATTCCAAGATGGTGGCGCCCATCTTTTCATGACCCCTCTAAGGGGGTCATCAACCCCCATTTTGGGAACCGCTGTTATTGGTTCAGATCTGCACATATTCGCTTCTTGTGGAACTCCTTGACACAGTACATGCTGGTGGCACCAAACCCAGAAGCCTTGAAAGGCCTGGTCTCAGAAGGAAGGCCCATTATGAACAGTGGGTTTACTCCCAGGTAAAGGTGGATGGGATACTGGACCCCTTATGGGAAGCTGCTGCGCATGCGCCCTGAGATAAGAAGCCTCCCGGTACATTTATGCTCGTTCTGAAGGCCTGGCCAGAAGTCATAAATTGTTGCACCACCAGACCGGAATTGCGCCTGGTCGGACCGGAAGTTGGTTGGAAGCGCCCCGCCGCCGCCGAAGAGAACCATAGAGACGGACGGAAAGAGCGGCCTGGAACGGTCAGGTAAGAATAAGGGTCTGGCTCGCGGCGCCCTGGAGGGAGGAGGTGTTGTGAGAAGGGGGAGGGGGGCCTCAGGCCACCCCTCAGCAAGGATAGGCCTCGTCCTGCGACCCCCCTGAGGGGGGGTTTAAACGACCCTAAAGAAAGCCAGGCTACTGGGGGGCACCCCCGTCTTACTGCGCCTGGTCATGCCCACAGGGCTTGGACTGGACCAACCCCAAGACCACCCCCCAAGGAGTTGGGGGCCTCGTTCCCCACCCCCATCTTCCTAGGTATGGACTAGGTCCCCCCAAGTATAGCCCCCCAGGAGTTGGGCCCTCCTGGGCTGCTCCCCATTCTGCTGGGCCTGGACTGCCCCCAGAGCTTGGACTGGACTCTCCTAGCTTGGGGACATCCCCCAAGGATTGGGGGGCCTCCTGAGCCACCCCCACCCTGCTGGGTATGGATGAGCCCCCCTCCAAAGGATAGCCCGACAAGGAGTGGGGATCCTCCTAGGCCTCCCCCACCCTACTGGGTCTGGACTGGACCCCCCAGCCAGCTCAAGGACAGATCCCCCCTTGACAGTGTGGGCCCCTAGGAGTGGGGGCCTCTGGGCCCCCTTCCTACCCTCCTGGGTCTGTACTGCCACCCTAGAGCATGGAGCCAGACCAGCCCAGAAACAGCCTTCCGAAGGAATTGCAGGGCTCTTGGACTACCCTCCACCCTACTGGGTCTGGTCTGGCCTCCCAGGACTTGGACTGGACCACCAACAGAAACTTCTCCCCCCTCAAAGAGTTTGGGGGCATCATGGTCTGCCGCCTACCCTGCTGGATCTGGACTAGCCCCCCAAGGAGTTTGGGGGACCCCGGCTTTAGTCCTCAGAACAACCCTGCGAGGTAGGCAGTCCCAGGCATAAGGGGCTCCGTCACTGTACTAAACTGCTCTAACAGTGGCATAGCTAGAGTGGGATGGAGTAGTATGTCTTGAAGGTGTTGTACAAAGGGCACCTCTCCTTTGGAGCCTTTCCAGATGGAGGGCTCCACCTGGAAGGGCTCCAAAGGGGAGGGGCCTCTTGTACTCTCTCCACCAAGACAGACTACTTTGCCCTCTCTAGCTACACAACTGCCCTCCCAAGAATGGCTCTTGCACCCCTTGCATGTTTCCATGCAAGACAGACTACTTTGTCCTCTCTAGCTACACCACTGCCTTGCAGAATGGCTCTGAAGAAAAGGGGCCCCTTGAATGTCCCTCCTATGGACTGACTGCTCCACTCCAGCTACTCCACCAAACATTCCTTGCTGTCAGTAGAAGAATTGACTGCAAGTGCAGAATGTTCTAGCCTCACTCACCATCAGGGGGGAGGGAGAGGGAGATTTATTTTTTTCTCTTGCAAAAATGTGAAGGACCTCAGGCAAACGATGCATTTTATTATTTATAGGAGATAAGTCACCTATAAAGTCACCATATGTTTTTAAGCACCGTAGTTCATCCTTTACCACTCTGAATCTCCTTTACAGTCTTGATGGACTTCCTCCAGTTTCACACAGAATTGGGAAACCATGCTGTGCAAGAATCAGAAAAACCCACTGGAGGGCCATCTAATCCAGTGGTATTTAGGTATTTCAGCCTGGAACCCCTTTTCAAACTTTAAAAAAGTCCAGGACTTCCTGACAAACTTACCTTCATGTCTAGTTGGAATAAGTCCCACAGTTTTCAATGAGACTTTCTCCCAGTAAAGCCCAGTGCCAGATTCCAAGATGGTGAATCTCACCCTCTTGCATCCCCCATGACCCAAGGTCTTGACCCCCCATTTTGAATACCACTGATCTAGTTCAGCTTCCTGCATTTCACAATAGTCAGCCTCAAGGAGTATACAAGGCCACATGAGAGATGCACCCCTTACCACCCCCTTGCACCTGGAAGTTAAAGGTAGTCTCCTAAAATCAGGAGGTTGCCCTTACTCATCACGGCTCATGATGCATTTGTGTTCCAGAAATCTAGCCAATCACCTTCTCATGGCACCTTAGCCAGATGCCATACCACATACTGTGGCAAGGAGTTTCACGACTAAAGACTACCTGGGTAGAGAAACACTTCCTTTTGTCCTAACTCTCCCAACACTCAATTTTTCTCTAGTTCTGGTACTGACAGGGAATTTTTGCATAATTTTGCATGTCTCAATTACATCCCCCTTTTTTGTATTTATTTTTTAACATGCAAGGAAATCCTACATGGGTACAGGTGAGGGTTTAAGCTATGAGCACAGCAAGGAAAAGGTGGAAAGGAAAGAAGAAATAGGCTTTGGCTGCAATCCTAATCTCTAGTTAAATGTAAGTGTCCCCCGCAGATTATACTGCTTGTTGTGACTGACTGTAGGCTGCGGTGCTCATCCCCATTTCTAGAGCCAGCATTGTCTGACATGTCAGCCTGCTTGAGCATGGAACGCTGTTACCTTCCCACCGAAGTGGTACCTATTTATCTACTTGCATTTTCGCACTTTTGAACTGCTAGGTTGGCAGGAGCTGGGCTAAGGACAGGACTTCACCTCGTCTTGTAGGATCTGGGTCTCGAACCCTGGCCTGCTGGTTAATTGGCACAGTGTCTTAACCACTTGCACCACCATAGACTACTTTGCGCCACCACTTGTGCCACCAGTTAGGCCATCCTAAACCCCAGCATAAGTCCTGTGCTGACCTGGGGTGTTTCAAAAATTCTGTAAGACACTTCTGTGCCACTCCTGGAGGAGGGTTATGCCAGTGCACAGACATGTGCTTGCCTCCCTACATCACCACAGGAATGGGAAGAGCAGCGAGTTGCGCTAGCCTAGGTTAGGATTGCACCCTTTGTCTGGAGGCAGCCAGAAAATGCAGAAGTTGAATGGGGTAGTAGAACAGTTTTCCATCTCATAGGCTGCAATCCTAACCTCTGCTTAGGCTGGATAAGCTCCAGCGTAAGTCCTGTGCTGACCTGGGGCTGTCACAAAAGTACAGTAAGATACTTCTGCTCCACCCCTGGGGAGTTAGGCAATGCACAGGCATACGCCAATCTCCCCACACCATCATGGAAAGCTAGGCCAGCCTAAATTTCTTAGAATTGTGCCTTTGGTTATATTTGTACTTACTGGTTGAATGCTATTTTTTAAAGGTAAATGGAAAAGGCAGTATGTCGTTCAAGCTGTCCTGATGCTGTCTTCCAATGTGGAGTCCCTTGAAAGGAAGCAGTTTTGACCTTTGTGATTCCTCCATGTCTGCTGCGGTGCAGGAACTGTATGCGGGGCTACCTGTAGCCCTTTCAGCGAAATGTTCTGCGCTGTCTGAGCCGACCCTTGTTCTAGATGCTGAGCCTGAGGCGCCGGCTTTTGTACTGTCATGCAGCAGCGGTTTGCCGTCTGAGCACCAAAGGACTTATGAGCTGAATCTCTGTTCCCCGGATTCCCATGAAAGACCAGATTATGTTGGCCAAATGCCAGACCACACATTGGTGGAACTTCTTTCCAGAGAGCCTGCAGGAACTGTGGTTCTTGCTGGAAGTGAGGAAGCTCAGGCTGGGAGTTCAGCAGAGCAAGAGTATCTTTCGGGACAACTGAGGGAAGATGCAGAAGCAGCAAAACACCCAAGGAGTGTTCCTGAGGAAGGCCTCAGTTGCTTTGCTCCGGCCTCAGAAGCAGCCTGCAGGTCAAAAGAGGTGAGAATCTGCAGGATTTGGAATTAGGGGGACAATCCTAAAGACACTTTCCTGGGAGTAAGACCCATTGAACACAATGGGGTTTATACTGGTTAGGAATGTATATTCCTATTTATACTGGTTAGAAATGTGCTCTTCGTTTGAAATGGGAAAGGTATGGAGGCTCAAGTATTTGACACACCTAAATGTTTCTCCTCAAATGAGTAGTAAAGATAATTACTGAGTATCCATCTTTCACCCCCAGGAAATGATGCAGGGCCAAATACATAGCACAGTATTCATTATCATCATACCTTTATTGGCACTTAGACAAACAGCTAAACAATCTAGCACAGCCGTATACCCTATTTACTTAAATCTAATGAGAGAGGAGTACAGGCAGGTAGCCCGGTCCTGTAGGGAGGGGGTCAGGGATGCTAAAGCTCAGTATGAGCTGAGGCTGGCCAGGGGAGTCAAAGATAACAAAAAGAGCTTCTTTAGATATGCCCAGAGGAACAGGAGGAGAGACGAGGGGGTGGGGCTGCTCTTGGACAAGGATGGACAACAGGTGTCTAGAAACCAGCAGAAGGCGGAGCTGTTCAACTCCTACTTTGCATCCGTCTATTCACAGAAGGAGGGCTGTGCAAATGGGGGTGCGGGATCATTGACTGATTCGGGGATGTGTTTACATCCCCTAAGAGGTAATGAAAACATGGATGGTGCAGAACAGCAGATTAAGATTGACAGAGAACTGGTTCGAAACCACTTAACTGGCCTAAATGAATTCAAGTCATTTGGACCGGATGAGCTGCATCCTAGAGTTCTGAAGGAACTCGCAGATGTCCTTGCAGAGCCTCTGTCGATCATCTTTGAGAAATCCTTGAGGAGTGGAGAAGTGCCACTGGACTGGAAGAGGGCAAATGTAGTCCCAGTTTTTAAGAAAGGGAAAAAAGAAGACCCGGGAAATTATAGACCAGTCAGTTTGACTTCAATCCCAGGCAAGATATTAGAGCAAATCTAGACAAGTACTCGGTGATCAAAACAACCCAGCATGGATTTACCAAGAATAAATCTTGCCAGACAAATCTGATCTCCTTTTTTGATCGGGTTACGAGCTTACTGGACAGTGGCAATGCTGTGGATGTCATTTATCTTGACTTCAGCAAAGCATTTGACAAAGTCCCACATGACATTTTAATTAGGAAGTTGGAAAAAATATGGGCTAGAGGGGGAAATCGTTAGGTGGATCCGCAACTGGCTCGATGGCCGCACTCAAAGGGTTTTAGTAAATGGTTCTGTGTCAACCTGGAGGTCAGTTTCTAGTGGGGTACCCCAAGTTTCTGTCTTGGGACCGGTTCTCTTTAACATTTTCATCAATGACTTGGAGGAAGGGATACGGGGGAGCCTGATCAAATTTGCAGATGACACCAAACTGGGAGGAGTAGCAAACACAACAGAAGACAAGAGAAACCTCCAGGAGGATCTGGATAAACTAGAATCCTGGGCTGTAACAAACAGAATGAATTTCAACAGGGAGAAGTGCAAGGTTCTGCACTAAGGCAATAAAAACCAAAAACATAGGTATAAAATGGGGGATACTTGGCTTGGCAGCACAACATGTGAGCGGGATCTTGGAGTCGCCGTGGATCACAAGCTGAACATGAGTCAGCAGTGTGATGTGTCTGCAAAGAAGGCAAATGCCATTTTAGGTTGCATTAAGAGGACTGTAGCTTCCAAGTCACGAGAAGTTCTAGTTCCTCTTTATTCTGCATTGATCAGACCTCACCTTGAGTACTGTGTTCAGTTCTGGGCACCTCACTTTAAGAAAGATGCAGCCAAACTGGAGCAAGTCCAGAGGAGAACGACAAGAATGATCAGTGGGATGGAAGGGAAACCCTACAAGGAAAGGTTGGGGGAACTTGGGATGTTCAGCCTGGAGAAGAGGAGGCTGAGGGGAGACATGATTGCCCTCTTCAGATACCTGAAGGGCTGTCATAGGGAGGAAGGGGCTCATTTGTTCATAGCTGCTTCTGAAAGCAGAACTAGAACCAATGGGTACAAACTGCAAGCAAGGAGATTCCGGCTGGAAATCCGGAAAAAGTTCCTGACGGTGAGGGCGGTTCAGCAGTGGAACAGACTGCCAAGGGAGGTGGTGGACTCTCCCTCACTGGGGATCTTCAAGCAGAGGCTCGATGAGCACCTGTTGGAGATGCTCTAGGGGGAATTCCTGCTGCAGGCAGGGGGTTGGACTAGATGACCTACTAGGTCCCTTCCAACTCTATGATTCTATGATTCTAATGCTCAACTTTTTCAGCCAAATTTACAGCACAGTCCTAATCCTGTCTGCTCAGAAGAAAGCCCCATTGTGTTCAATTAATCTTACTCCCAGGAAAGTGACTTTAGGATTGCAGCCTCTAACATAGAGGTGTGCATTAGATTTGACAGCACATTAGAATCGATGAAATACAGGTATTTTTATTATTAGTATGGGTTAGTATTTAGTTTAACAGTTTATTATAATGTGATTAAAATGTTACCTAAACCCATTGTTGTATAGTTAGGTAAAGATCATAGCATAAATACTTTGCCCTTTTATTATTATCACTAGCAAGAAGTGTACCCGCGTTGCAGGAGTAATATTGTCCGTACGCCATCCCTCCACAGCACATCAACCCTGCATGCGCAACACCCCCATGCACAGCATCCTTCCCAGTGCAACCCATACCTCCAAACAACATCCCCCCACTGCACCAGGCATCTAGCACCAAATTGGTTGGATGTTGGTCAGTCTTCCAAGTTAAGCATAGGACAAAAACCCCTTTTCAGCCCCTTAAGGGTTAAATTTCTCCACCTTGGTTCTTGGTGGGTGTTCATGTGACAGAAAGAATTTCATGCAGGTTGGGACAGAGCATTCCTCAGTTACTGATTCTTCAATGCAAAATATAGGGAGGAAAACGTGTTTTGCCCCTTTTCACCCCCTTCGGGTTTGAATTTCTGAAAACCGGTTCTTAGTGCACCTCTCAGTCACAGAAGGAACACCCACCTCAAATTTGACGCTTCTAGGCGTAGCAGTTTTGGCTGGGTGTTGATGAGTGAGTCAGTGACTTTTCTCTTTTATGTATATAGAATATAACTCATTATTATGTGCAGTAAAATTAAATTTTGTACCTACCTTGCAGCTGTGCATTACAATCACCAGTAAACATTTTTTTAATCTCATGCCTAGGGATGTGCTTTAGATTTGATGGTGCATTAGATAGGAAAGTGAATACCATAATAGATAAAATAAATAAAATCATATAGCACAGCAATATGATTGATAAAATAGGTAAAATCAAGCTTTAAAACGAACAATAAAATATTAAAATACATTGTATTAGGTTTGCTAGAGGTCAATTACTGGGATTGCCTCATATGGCTTTTACTGAAGAATGTTGGTTGTGTTGTCACCTTGTTTTGTCTCTCATTGATTTATACTGGTAATGCAGTATTGTGGTACTTTAGAATTTTTCTCAAATTTTTCACAACAAGTTATGCTAGACGAATGTGTTGTGCAGATATTAAGAATTACCAGATTTTTAAGAGAAAATTTGTGCATGGGTGTGTAGTTCTATTAAATAGAGTATCCTTATTGCTTGTTTATGTTGGTGCTGAATATCTGTATTCATGGGATTAATTAGCACATAGCCAAGTGCATCTTTTTCTCTTATGGTACCATTGCTGGTTTTTACAGATAAATGTTTTTGTGTAACTTTACTATCACTGTTTTGATACAGTGAACTGGTATTTTGTGTGTTAAGCATTTTAAACAGTTTCTGGGAAATAAAACCATTATTTTTAAAAAGCCAAACAGCACATTTTTTTGTGAAATTCCTGAATTAGGTCTTAACTACAAGAGATCTGCAGGGCAAAGTGGAGCTTGAGCAGATGGGGAAGAGTGAGTGGCCTCTCCACCAGAAAGATGCTGTGAAGGAAGGGACTACAAACTCCCTTCCCCTCAACATTTTCTTGGGGAGGTGGAGACAATGCATTTTTGGCTAGTTGTGACTTGAACACCTGGGTCTTCTGTGCAGGAGCAAAAAAGGAGCATTGTAGGAGCTGTTGTGACTATTGTTTAGAAATGAACTTGCACGTTCACTTAGGCTGCAATCCTAAAGGCACTTTCTTGGGAGTAAGACCAATTGAACACAATGGGGCTCACTTTTGAGTAGACATGGTTAGGATTGTGCTCTTAGATGACATCGAGAGGTTGAGACTTGCGGAGCAGGTGTGGTTTGCAGAGCCTGGGGACCGGTGTGGGGGAGAGCTCTCATTATTCCTCCCTCGCAGGTGCTGCCTCTGATACCTTGATGACCAACATGTGTGTGTTCTATTTCCTTTTTTTCAGGCGGAGCCTCAGCTAATCCAGATGGGGAGAGACTGTCTTCCAAGACCTTTACATGCTGAAAGAGCAGGCTCGTTGCAGAGACGAGGTATGCTTTTTCTCCATGACAGAATTCAGATGTTGCATTGGTAAACACCCATGAGAAGTGTTGCTTAATGAGTGGTACAGGTACCACTCGTGGTACTTCAGGTGATGCATACTCACAGGACACCTATCCCCTGCTGCCTTGCAGCAGGACCAGGAACACAACAAACAGCGCTAAGAGGGTAGGTTTGGCAAGGAGAGCTCCAAATCATGCTCAATAAAGCTCTCCCATCCACCCTGAATCTCCTTACTGGTGTTTTACGCATTTCATCTTGCCTCCCAACCCGGAAGAAAACTGGTACCGGAAAAAAAAAACTGGTAATGATGTCAATGCCAATTATTATGCTCTTAGAATAGGTGGACAATGTGAAGCAGTATGGCAGATAAAGAAACACTGCTCTAGAGTGGAGGTGTCCAAACCCCGGCCCAGGGTTTTGGGTCGGATCATGCACTGTTTCAGCTGTCATTATGCAGCCCACAGCAAGCTCTGTAATCCTATGGGGGTGAGGGGATCTCTGCCCTCTCCATCTCTGGAGGGTATTCTGCCAGCCAGGGAGGCTACATGCGACCTCCTCTCTCTGGGTGTGGAAGTGTTTTTGAACTGATTTGAAAATCATCCCCAATTTTGTGTTAGAAAGTGCTTATGAATTGGATTTCATTCATTCATTCAAGTTCTGTCTCTAATATATTTACTTATGTAAACTTATTCTAATTTGAAATGTAAATAATTTTTTCCTGCGGCTTCTGTCACAGTGTCAGTGATGTGGCCTTCTTGAAAAAGGTTTGTTCATCCCTGCACTGGCAGGTTGACTCCCTGCTTTTCAGTTGCCTGAGGCTACAATCCAGAGTAACTATGGGATCTTTTACACTGATATAGTTACGGTGCCACCTATGGGAAATGCATAAAGCAATCCAAACTCTTCTATCTTCCTGTAGTTACTCTGGATTGTAGGATGAGTTGCTGTGGTGGCACAAGTGGTTAATGACACTGTGCCTGTTAGGTCAAGGCTCAAGACCCGGGTCCTACAATACAGGGTGAGCTCCCGTCCTTAGCCCATCTCCTGCCAACCTAGCAGTCTGAAAGCATACAAATGCAAGTTGATACCACTTCAGTGGGAAGGTAACCATGTGCATGCAGGCCACATGTCAGACAATGCTGCCTCTATAGCTCCAGAAACAAGGATGAGCACCACATCCTACAGTCAGTTACAACTATCAGTATAACCTGCAGGGAACACCTTTACCATTATAGTTTTCTGGACAGTTCTAATGTTGAACAACGTGCATTGAGCAGCCTTTGACAGAGTGAACTCAGCAGCTCTTGGGTCGGATCATGCACTGTTTCAGCTGTCATTATGCAGTAATTCTCAGACTGAGTCGTGTCCCCCAAGGGAGCTATGGAAACTAGCCAGAGAGCTGCAGGATCCTTGCCGCTCCATACAGTATGTAAGATTATAGCCCTAATTGTGAGCTGTGGCCAGGGGGTCACAGGAGGTCCTCATCAAAAACATTTAGGAACCACTTGCTGGTGGGAAGCCTTGCATCAATCTTTTCTATTTGCTTATCATGGAGAGAAGAGGAATCCCAGGTGCATAGTAATAATTCCTTTTTCTTTCCTTTCTTTTATCCAGAAGAAAGTCAAGCCAACTCAAAAGTGGCCACTGAAAATCCCATGAAAGAAGCACCAGGTAGGAAGGCCAATAGGACTGTGCTGTTTGGTAAAGCAGGAGCGAGCAGTCCCCATGTGAGTCCAGGTGTTCCACCTAGGACCAGGGAATGCTCAGAGGTAGAAGCGTTTATGGCCGAGGTTGAGGTCTCAGAAACAAGCACATTGGTCTCTCTAGAACCTGTCACTGTTGTGGATGATGCCCTGGCAAAAGAACACCTTCGAGGAGAGGAGGAATGTCAAAGGCCAAAAGCAGCAACAGCAAGTGCCCTTTCCGTCTCGGAGTCTGGAGGGGAGAAGCTCTCGAATCAAGACCAGGAACGTGGTGCAGCCCTTGGCCACATTCTGCCTTCCCATCAGAAAAAAATGAACTTGCACGACAACAGTAGGCCAGCTGTAGATTTGGAAAACCAAGACACATTGCCAAGTGGTACAGTTCCCCAAATGTCAAATTGTCAGCTTTTCCAAGGTGGCTTGGAATTGAGATGCATCCTATGGGAAGAGGAGATGGATGCCATTGAAGTGGTCTGTGAAACACAGGAGGAATCTCCACTTGGTGATGAAAAGTGCTCGGGGGATGCTGCTCTCTGTGGAAAGATCCCACTTCTGGAAAAGTGGACCTCTCTGAGGAATACAGGGAGTCCACTGGCCACCTACAGTGAGATGGAGCAATCTAGGGACGACGACACTGAACAAGAAGTAGGGAAGAGAACAGATCACTCCTACAGCTGTGCTTGGGAAGGAAATGCTGATGTTGAGAAAGGAAATGCAATGCAAAGCTATTGGGAAGAAACACAAGCAGCTCCTTGTTCAGAGAATGGTCAACAGGAATTGCAGGACTGCCAGTTTTCAAAGGAACAAAATACACACTTTGAAACCGACACCTCTCGCCTTCTTGACATTGGCCGTTTATCCCCAGAAGTGCATTCAGATGACAATTTAGAATCAACATTTTCAGAGTCTGACAGTGTCCAGAGGAACAAAGTTCAGCAATATTCTCTTCCCAAAGACGGACATTTGGCCAGTGCGCTAGAAGGAAGTGCCTCTTTTGGGAAAAAAGCAGGCAGCTCTGTGTGCTTTCCAAGCGGCTCCACCGTGAGCACTTTTTCTCTTCCCGCTTGCCATGTGCCTTTCAGCTGGGACCATCGATCCTGTGAAGAGCCTTTACAGCCAGTGGAATCTGCTAGCAGTCAAAGGACCCTAATCAGCTCTTCAGACACATCGTTGCATGGTGTCCATTCATCTGGTATTTCAGGCGTCCACCTTGTAAGCAACAAGGAAAGTCTCCCAAAAGTCTCCCACAGTGATGCACATTCATTTCCTCCAGAAAGTGGGATAATATCCAGTCCTGGTGGGTTTCTAGACAGCCTGCCCAAAGAGGAGCTCTCAGGGACTTGTGCAGAACTGGGGAGACGGGGGGCTGCTTGCCTGCCCTGTAACGAGAAAGCAGGACCAAATTGGGGGCGTTGCATTAACAGAAGCAGAGAGTCCCAGCAGTGTAAGGTGGAGGAGAGGACAGTTGGGACGCAAACTGTGGAGAGCAATAAGTGCAGCCCTACTGATAAGCATGTCAGTAGCCCCTGCTCTGCTGCAAAGCATGACTGGATCATTTTGGATAGTGTTTGCTTGGATGACCATGTACTAAAAATGAGAACTGAAACAACCAATGATGGGCCGGAAACGTGCCACCCCCTTGTGCATACTAAGATAGCTGGCCCACCTCTGGAGCACAGTGGCTTTGAGGCACAAGACTCTCCTACATACAAAAACAGCCAGAAGGACTTGGATGAGGCAGAAAACAGTTCAGCTTCCCTCAGCTCCATGTTGACAGGCAACACTGCCCTCTCAGGGGCTGAAGTTTTAGCGTTAGATGCCAAAGTCGAGGGTGAAAAGAAAGCCAATGATAACTATAGGAATGCAGAGGAAATATTGGACGTTGATACCCACTTTGGCCCTCCTGATACAAACCTAGAACAAGGACTAATAGCAGTATCATTGGCGGCTGTGCCTGGTGGAACAGAGGCAGAGGAAGGTGGAAAAGGGAAGGAAGACAACCATAGAAATGGAGCAAATGAGAAGCCAAGAGACAGTGGGCACATGGGTGAATCAGTGCATTGCTCTGATCTTGGAAGGCTTGTGAAAGGCAAGGAGAGCGAGGTCCCTGTGCATCACTCTGATTGTCTTCATAGTACATGTTCATGGAATCGGGAAGTGGAAATACCAGAAAGAGAAGTCTTCAAAAGCCAGCAGCATCTCTCAATGATCTCAAGTTGGCCAGCAAGAGTTGGTGCTGCCCAGGATATAACCTGCTCAGAAACTAAAAAATCTCCCAGCTGCAGTCAAAATGAATTCCTAGGTCTGCAAAGCAATGGAATTGTGACTCCACAACCAGCACCCGCACTTGTGACACCAAATGACACTCAACAAAATATGACTGTTAGTTGCTTTTCCAATGAAACTGCATCCAAATTGGTCAGCGATCCATTGAAAGGAGAGCCTGTAGAATTAAAGAACTCAAAACCACATTATGAATGTGTGTCTAAGTGGAATGAATGGACTGATGAAGTGAAAACAGGCAATTTCTGCTCTGCCTCTCAGTCACTAGAAGCAAGTCCTGCAGATGTGACGGAGAAACTGCACTCTTTAACACTGTTTAACAGTGAGTCTGCCTCCCCTTCTGATCAAACCTATTTGCACACAGACCCCACCCCTTTAGCCAGAGCCAACAGTCAAAATAGTATAGATGGAGCAAGTTCTGGCATGTTCCAGAACAAAAAATTATCCAGTCTGACACGTATGACTCTTGGAGCACAGCCTGCTCAGAATCCAGGAACCTCTTTATCACAGAAAGATGATCTCTCAATTTCACTGTATCCAAGTATCCTTTCCTACCCTCCTATCCCCAGGTATCCTGTGTCGACTGAGAGTGAAGATGATCATCATGTCCGATTGTTGACTTCAGGGAATGAAAAGGGAAGTCATTCTCCCCAAGTAGGTTCAGGTGTGGGCTCCCCTCCTCTCAGCAAGGAGGTACCCAGAAGCATGTTAGGCAGCAATGCAGCTACAGTGATAGGTGAAATTGTATGCACAACACCCAGTAATGTGAATCTTTCTAGGAAAATGGCACCATCTTTGGAAGACCACCTTCAAGGGGGCAGTCAGGAAGCACAGAAGGTGGACTTGCCATTTGGTTCTTTTTCAAACACTGTTGATTCTTCAGGATTTTCCTCCCATTGCTTGAAGCAGACTGCTGTGGAAGGAGTTCCTATTTTGCCTGAGGCTGAAGCATGCCCAAGGCTGCCTTTCAACCCTTCAGAACTTGGCCAGAGCAACGAGCCACCCCGTGTCAAAGATACTCCCAAAATAGTGACATTGATGGAACATTCGGAAGATGTTGGGGGCCACGCTTGGCACTCTAAAGGCTTCCTTCCCATAGGATCACCAGGAGTCCTTTGCAGTGGTGTGCCTTGGGCTTCTCCAGGTGGTTTGTCTGAAGTATCACCAAAATGCTTCAGAAGTCAAGAAAGACACAGGCAGTGCACAGAACGCAGCCGGGAGCAGGCTGGTGTCAAGCGGAAGTCATCCAGTCATTCGTACAGAAGTGGTATTGAGGTGCCTGTTTGGATCACAAGAGTTTCTGAACTTGGAGACTGCCCAGAATTTGTTGCAAAAGCCCTGCGGAAGGAGGCAGGGGCGTGTCCCTATCAATCTTTTGCATCCTTTGATGGGCTCAGAGGAAAACCAAAGGGGCAGGCAGATCACCTCATGAAGAGCAGAGTTGGGCAGCCTTTATGTGGACCAGCTGGGAAGCCTGAAGTTCCTGCACGACAGGCTTTCACTGTAGAGCGCATTATGAAGGGCAGAAAGAGCAAAAGCGCTCAGACCACTTTACAGGCATCAAAAAGGCCAAAGATATCCAAGGACTCAGTTGAATTGGACTGTTTGGAGGCTGGAAGCTCATGCCTTTCTGAGAAGAACTGTGGCTGGACATCAACAGACAGCAATGTGCACCTTGCCCCAATCTTTAACAAGCAGATCCCAGCTGCTGGCAGTGGGTGGGACAGAATTGGAAATGCCTTTGGGAGTGCGCACAAAACGCGACCATCTCTTGCATCCAGCAGGCCACCTTGTAAAGTGTGGGGAAAACGTTCTGGCCTCGTCCAATTCAAAGCAGCAAGAAAAAGCACTCCGGTCATAAACTCTGCTTGCTTCAAGAATCTTTTGGAGGTTGTCCCACTGCCCCAAAGCAAGCGTGTTGACTGTGCTTCTTCTGCCATCTGGAGATGGGCACCAAAGCCAAGAGCCAGCCAAAACAGATTGTTGGACTCTGTAGGGTTTGGCCGACTTGCCAAAGACCAAGCAATCTTGCGGAGGCTGTCCTTGTTGGCCGACAGGTTGCTAGCTCCTCCGAGAAACCCTCAACACTTGAAGCCACCATCACACTCCACCAAACTCCTTCCCCTAACCGGACATTGTCACTGGCTTTCGAGCCAGAAGCTTTTGGACATTTTCTCCTGTGTTAACCTTCCATTCAACTCTTGGGGGATGAATGACAGCAACTGTTCCCTGAAAACACTGAGCTCTCCACCTTGGACCCTTTTCCTCATAGAATCCTTGGATCTGTGTTTTTGGGACTTGGGCCACCAAGCAATGCGCTCCATCAGCACCCCACATGTCCCCATTTTGTTTCATATGAAAGTGGGTCTGTTTCCCAGAAGGAGCCCCTTTGGGATCACCTCCTTACAGAACCAAGTGGTGATGGGAAAGAGAGGTGCTACTGTGAAGCCTTGGAGTTGGATGCTCTCCTTCCTGTTTCCTAGAAACCGCCTGAGTGCAGCACCGGTTGAGGAAGTTGCCTGGACACCCACCAACTCATCTCTGTGTGCAGAAAAGGACAGGAGAGAGGATGCCACGGCCCAAAGGTCCACAGGCCTCCAGACCATCCAGGCACTATCTTCTCCCAGATGTGTCAGGCTCTGGATGAAGAAACAGCCTCTTTCTGCCAGGCGCACCTTGACCAGCCAGAAGCTGACTATGCTGCAATTCATCCAGGGCTTGAAAGGCTCCAAATGCTCATCTTCAGCAACAGCTGACTTTTCCTCTTCTGTGCCCCACTCACTGGGGAGGGGACTGTCCCTGTGGAGCCAGCACAGTCCTTCCACCCACCCCTTTGAATTCCCTCCTCTGTGCTCCAGCTACTGCATGTGGCCACCAGTCACCCCTGCATCTTCAAGTCTGGGCATCAGGAACAGGTAAAGAAACCATCACTCTCTGTGCAGCTGGATGTCCTTCTCTGTTTCTTGGGAGGGAGGGGAAAGGAGGTTGGCACTGGGGAGGTGTGGGGTTCACATGCCATCTGTTTTCCATATGCATGCATGTTAAATGGGCACGTTGAGTGAATTGTAGAATCCTAGCGTTGGAAGGGACCCAGTAGGTCATCTAGTCCAAGTCCTTGCCTGTAGCAGGAAATTCTCCTAGAGCATCTCCAACAGGTGCTGGTGGAGCCTCTGCTTGAAGATCCCAAGTGAGGGAGAGTCCACCACCTCCCTTGGCAATCTGTTCCACTGCTGAATTTCAGTGGCTCCTCTGTGGTTCCTCTGCAGACCCTTTCCACAAAGTTGAGCCAGACTCTATTAGATTATTTTTTCACCAGACCACTTACTCTGGTTTCCTCTGTCTGAGCCACACACAACACTTGCAGCTCTTGAGCTTAGATTGTAGAAAGGAGAGTTGCCTAACTTGTGCGTTTCAATATTTGGCTGCAAAGCTCCTGGTTGCTGAGCACCTGATGTGGATCTGGGTTTTCCAAACAAGATTGTGTCAGTTCTGCCTTGGAACAGAAAAGGTGATTCTACCCTTTGAAAAAGCCACAGCAATTAAGATGTGACCGACCAGTGGTGGGCTCCAGCAGATGTGCATAGAACCAGTTGTTAATTTCTTTGAATCCCATCACTGGATGTGACCATCAGAAGGTGCTGTGGGTCAAGTTTTGGAGGTCCACTTCATGCTGCTTACTTGAATTGACATGGGCTCCCCAGTGGGTGGATCTGTCACCCAAAAGCCAGAGATGCCAAGGATGAACCTGGCACCTTCGGCATGACCAGTTGGTACATTTCTGCTGGCTGTGCCTCTCAATCCAGTCTTCCTTAATCAGCAACAACCGTCAAAACTCAAGATTTCCACATCAGCAAAGAATTTCACACTCTTAGTGCAAAGGTTGCCTCCAATCATGATTCACATAGACCCCCAGGAAAGGACCTGAAACCATAATGAAGGAGTAGGAAATACCATAAATACTTGCTGATAAGATGAAAAATTTCTGCCAGTAAATCAAGTATAAATCACCTCCACTCCTTATCAGAGTCACTAGGGGATCAGGGCTGCTCAGGCAGCAGGTAGAAAATGCAAGATATTAAGAGGGCTATTAGTTTCCATGGTAATAATACTTCAAAGCTGTAGCCAAAGTTAACTTAATCACTCCTCTTGAGAAAAAAAGCAAGCCAGAGTTAGCAAGACTTCTCAGCCCAGCGCTCAGTACTTTGATTTGAATCAAGCAAGCCTCCTTCTCTTTGGCAGGATCACCCCTGACACTTCTACAGCCTCCTTCCATTTTGCAAATGTTCAGCAGAGGTCTGGTTTTAAAACACCACAATCAGGATGTAATCCTCAGTTCCATCTGAATCAAAGTCCCAGGCTACAATTCAGTGCACCATTACAGTGCAATAACTCCCATGGAAAGCAGTGAGTCTACTTCTCAGATTGCAACTATGCAGCTGCGCTTGCTCATGCTCATTCCTTGTTGCTTGTCTTTCTGCTATGAATTTAATTGCTCACTTCCAGTTATGCATTACAGGTTGTATGTGAAATGTTGAGCCTCTGGCTTAGCTCTGCGACGCAGCTGGAACCAATCGTATTGGCTCTGCCTTTCCATTGGACTATGGCTGCAATCATAGAATCATAGAGTTGGAAGGGACCTAGTAGGTCATCTAGTCCAACCCCCTGCCTGCAGCAGGAAATCCCCCTAGAGCATCCCCGACAGGTGCTCGTCGAGCCTCTGCTTGAAGATCCCCAGTGAGGGAGAGTCCACCACCTCCCTTGGCAATCTGTTCCACTGCTGAACCGCCCTCACCGTCAGGAATTTTTTTCGGATATCCAACCGGAATCTCCTCTCTTGCAGTTTGTACCCATTGGTTCTAGTTCTGCTTTCAGAAGCAGCTATGAACAAATGA
Organism: Cryptoblepharus egeriae; assembly: GCA_030015325.1. NCBI lineage: Eukaryota > Metazoa > Chordata > Lepidosauria > Squamata > Scincidae > Cryptoblepharus > Cryptoblepharus egeriae. Next base: position 8,028,132 of record JAREYC010000017.1, on the reverse strand, counting down.
GCCCCTTCCTCCCTATGACAGCCCTTCAAGCATCTGAAGAGGGCAATCATGTCTCCTCTCAGCCTCCTCTTCTCCAGGCTGAACATCCCAAGTTCCCCCAACCTTTCCTTGTAGGGTTTCCCTTCCATCCCACTGATCATTCTTGTCGCTCTCCTCTGGACATGCTCCAGCTTGGCTGCATCTTTCTTAAAGTGAGGTGCCCAGAACTGAACACAGTACTCAAGGTGAGGTCTCACCAATGCTGAATAAAAAGGAACCAGAACTTCTCGCGACTTGGAAGCTACAGACCTCTTAATGCAACCTAAAATGGCATTTGCCTTCTTTGCAGACACATCACACTGCTGACTCATGTTCAGCTTGTGATCCACGGCGACTCCAAGATCCCGCTCACATGTTGTGCTGCCAAGCCAAGTATCCCCTATTTTATACCTGTATTTTTGGTTTTTATTGCCCAAGTGCAGAACTTTGCACTTCTCCCTGTTGAAATTCATTTATTTGTTACAGCCCAGTATTCTAGTTTATCCAGTTCCTCCTGGAGGTTTCTCTTGTCTTCTGTTGTGTTTGCTACTCCTCCCAGCTTGGTGTCATCCGCAAATTTGATCAGGCTCCCCTGTATCCCTTCCTCTAAGTCATTAATGAAAATGTTAAAGAGAACCGGTCCCAAGACAGAGCCTTGGGGTACCCCACTTGAAACCTACCTCCAAGTTGACACAGAACCATTTACTAAAACCCTTTGAGTGCGGCCATCGAGCCAGTTGCGGATCCACCTAACGATTTCCCCCTCTAGCCCATATTTTTTCCAACTTCCCAATTAAGATGTCATGTGGGACCTTGTCAAATGCTTTACTGAAGTCAAGATAAATGACATCCAAAGCATTGCCACTGTCCAGTAAGCTCATAACCCGATCAAAAAAGGAGATCAGATTTGTCTGGCAAGATTTATTCTTGGTAAATCCATGCTAGGTTGTTTTGATCACCAAGTACTTGTCTAGATGTGCACAAATTGTGTGTTTTATGATTTGCTCTAATATCTTCCCCGGGACTGAAGTCAAACTGACTGGTCTATAATTTCCGGGTCTTCTTTTTTCCCCTTCTTAAAAATTGGGACTACATTCGCCCTCTTCCAGTCCAGTGGCACTTCTCCACTCCTCAAGGATTTCTCAAAGATGATCGACAGAGGCTGTGCAAGGACATCTGCCAGTTTCTTAAGAACTCGAGGATGCAGCTCATCTGGTCCAAATGACTTGAATTCATTTAGGCCAGTTAAGTGGTTTTGAACCAGTTCTCTGTCAATCTTAATCTGCTGTTCTGCACCATCCATGTTTTCATTACCTCTTTGGGGATGCAAGCACATCCCCGCATCAGCCATTGATCCCGCACCCCCATTTGCAAATCCCTCCTTCCAAGAATAGACGGATGCAAATTAGGAGTTGAGCAGCTCTGCCTTCCCCTGGTTTCCAGACACTTGCTGTCCATCTTTGTCCAGGAGCAGCCCCACCCCCTTGTCTGTCCTCCTGTTCGTTTGGGCATATCTAAAGAAGCTCTTTTTGTTATCCTTGACTCCCCTGGCCAGCCTCAGCTCATATTGAGCTTTAGCATTCCTGACCCCCTCCTTACAAGACCGGGCTATCTGCCTGTACTCCTCCCTGGTGATCTTTCCAGTCTTCCACTCCCTATACTTCTCTTTCTTTAACTTCAGCTGATCCCCAAGTTGCTTGTGGAGCCAACCTGGTTTTTTCAGGTTTTTTCCCCCTTTCTTTTTCATGGGAATTGTTTCTGACTGTGCTTGTAGAAGCTGCCTCTTAAGGAGCTCCCACCCATCTTGGGCCCCTTTCCCCATTAGATCATCAACCCATGGGATTCTGCCTATGACTAAGCCTGTTGAAATCAGCTTTCCTGAAATCCAGTGTATACGTTACACTCTGCACTCTTTTTATTTCCCACATTATTCTAAATTCCAGCAGCTCATGATCGCTTTCCCCTAAAGTTCCCACCACGTTGACCCCGTCAATCAGTTCATCACAATTAGTTAAGATCAGGTCAAGGATGGCCCCTCCCCTTGTTGCTTCCTCCACCTTTTGGACCATGAAGTTATCTTCCAGGCCCCTCAGGAATCTACTGGAGCTTCCATGTTTGGCTGAGTTTGTCTCCTAGCAAATATCTGGATAGTTAAAGTCCCCCATTACTACTACCTCATATTTCCTTGCAACGCCTGCCAGTTGCTCCAAGAAGACATTGTCTACTCCTTCTCCTTGGCCTGGCGGTCTATAGTAGACGCCCACCACAATGCTTTGTTTCTTGTTTTTCCCCCTAACCTTTACCCAAACACACTCCACAGGGATATCCAGACCAGTTTCCTGGATTTCAGAGCAGGTATATACGTTCTTGACATATAATGCTACTCCACCTCCCCTTTTGCCACTTCTGTTCCTCCGGAACAGCTGATAGCCTTCCAATTGTGTGTTCCAGTCATGGGAGTCGTCCCACCAAGTTTCAGTTATTCCTATCAAATCAAATTTCCCTTCACTTGCTAAAAGTTCCAGCTCATCTTGTTTATTTCCCAGGCTCTGTGCATTTGTGTAAATGCAACGTAAGTCCTGAAGGTTGCAACTCAGTGCATTTCCCTCCTTTTTTGTAAGGCCAGGCCCCTCTAAAGATTTTTGACTTAAAGCCATGCCCTGGCAATTTCCTAAAGACACTTAAATGTCTTTAGACACTAATGCCCTAAAGATACTTTCCTGGGAGTAAGATCCATTGAAGACAATGGGACTTACTTTTGAGTAGACATGGTTAGGATTGTGCTTTACTTCAGCAGCGAGGAGAGGGGGGATTTGCTGCTTGGGTAACAGCATATCCTCCATATCAATCTAATCCAGGCTTTTGTGCTTTGCATGCAGCGTATGCAGCGAGCATGATACTATAGTCTCTAAAGACTGAGCTTTTTTCTGGCTTAACACACCAGGATGATAAAGGATGATTTAATGGTTCTACTGGTATGTTTTTTATTTTGCTCTTTGAGAGTGTTTACAAAAACGTTGTCAAGACCAGAATTTAAAAAGATAACTACCGGTAGTGAAAAATATATCTTAAGATCTTTTATTATATTTTTAATAAATTAGAGACTACCCCTACAATCCAGAGTAATTACAGGAAGACGTAAGAGACACCTACTTCAGATTGCTCTATGCATTTCCCATAGGTGACACCATAACTATGTTGGTGTAAAAGTTCCTGTAATTACTCTGGATTGTGGCCATTGTTTCTTATGTAACAATTCCTAGTAGGTTATTTTTAGGATCTGGCATTGGGTAAAAGTAAAATTAAAGTCAGAAAACCCATTAAGTTTAACCTCCAACTTATCAGAGGGTTATAGAAAATTCCATGATTTTGGCTCAAAAACCTTCCCTTGGCTTATTTGTGAGGTTGACTTATAGGTGAGTATGGCAAGTGCCCCTCCATTGTTTCAGAACAGAAGAGAATCTCCAGTTGTTGCTTTAATTTTCATTTAAGCTGCACCACTGAAATTCAGGGTGGTGAATTTTGTGGTGGTGGAAACTTAGTGCTACTTTGTGCTGGTGGAAAGTCTCACTCTGCACAAGCAGCTTCAAAAAACACATACAGTTGCAGAACGCGCTGCTTGGTATTGCCACCCACTAATATAGGCACAGATTGGTCCCTGCTCTGGCACGATGATGCTGATCTTCACTGACAGGAAGGGAGCCATGCTTCTTTGGCCATCTTGTGTGTGATTCACAAGCCCATTAGGGCTCCAAATTGGGAAGCATCTGCTATGGTTTCAGCTTTCAGGAACAGCCAGGATGAGCTTGAGTGCAGGAAACCATATTCTCCCAAGTTAGGCTGTTTTTGAGCCAAAGATAATGGGAGTTTCTGTGACCCTCACATAAGTCCAGGGAGGTAAAATTTAGGGAGATCTGAAATTCTTTGACTTACAAGGATTTGTTCTTAGGCATTAAAAAGAAGTCATAAAAGGGAAATTTTTTATCTCTTTTCTACTTTACCTTCTTTTCCAAACAAGGAGATGAAGGTGTTTTTGGGAGCTGCACTTGGCAGCTTTATTTACCATATCGACCCAGACATATGTTGACCCATATTTTCAGGATTAGTTTAAAAGCATCAATTTTTTTTACTTATTCACTATATATAGAACTTGAAGGCCAGTGAGAGCTTCCCTAAATGCCTCACAGGCAAAGATGAGCCTTGCCCCAGGTGTGTTTATTTTGGCTTTGCCTTCTAGTGGGATTCCTTCCTCCTGGGTAGCCAGTGTTGAGCAGTGTCTGCTTTGGCATTGCTTCTGAGGACATAGGTTCTGCGGGGAGATTCCACCCTCCTCATGCTGGAGCTCTGACTTAACTGCTTTCTCTTTTTGTGTGTCTCCACTTTCAACCAGCCCCGCCATGTTGCTGCAGGTGCCCATCTGGATTTTTGGCACTCCCTGGTTTGTTGCCAGTGCAGTAAAGTGAGTGAGTCCCCCTTCCAGACCAATGTCCTCATCACCAAAAAAAAAGGCATTTTAGCAGCAGAAACATTTACAATATCAATTCCATGTGTCCATTACTAAAATGAAATCCACCCCCTGGCAGTTTGAAGAGCAACAGTACACTGAACCCACTGTCCAAATGAAACAGGGCAATATTCAGGCTGAAGTGTGAATGCCTAGGTCTCTCAATCAAAATATCTTGACACAGCATATAAGGCTCTTGGGAAAGGAATTTGGGGCTGGTGTGGCTGCAGGGACTGCCCCTCCTCTGCCTCAGAAGTCCACTGGATATGGAGCTGAGCTTACTCACTGATCCTCACCCAACGTTAGGGTCTTGACACCCCTCAGTCTCCCTCCCCCAACGGAGACTCACCCCAAATCACCAACAGGCAGCCTCACTGAGGACAATTTGGAGATGTCGGGTGAAGCTCTAGGATAAGAATTTAAAAATACGAAACAGAGGAATGTAAAAACGAGATTAACCCTACAACCCAGAGTAACTACAGGAAGGTGTAAGAGGCACTTTGGATTGCTCTATGCATTTCCCATAGATTTCCCATAGGTGGCACCATAACTATGTCTGTGTAAAAGGTTCTGTAGTTACTCTGGATTGTAGCCTAAGGATGCAATCCTAAACAATTTTCCTAGGAGTAGGCCCCATTGTACACAATATGATTTACTTCTGAGTAGACAAGCTTAGGATTGCACTGAAAGAGAGGAGTGTAAAAATAAGAAACAAATATAAAAGTTAGAGACTTGTTTTGCTTCTTGCAGTGCAGGGGTGTCCAAATTTTTTGGCAGGTGGGCCATGTCACCTCTCTGACATTGTGTTGATGGTCAGAAAAATTTCAAATTTGAATAAATTTACATAAAAGACTTTATTAGAGACAGATACAGAGGATCCATCGGCCAGATAAAGGGTTGTTTTTGCAGGCCGCAGTGAGACTTGACCCAGGCTATATTTGGCCCCTAAGCCAGGGTTTGGACACCTCTGTTCCAGTGAATGGGAATCTTTAGAAGGAAATGGTACCCCCTCTGCCAAGTTTTCCTTGCATAGCCGTGACTATCTGGTTGGCTAACCACAACTAAACATCTTCCCCACCCGCTGCTGCCATCTGCCTTAATGTTGCCTCTCCAAGGACCTCCCTTTAGCCTTTTCTTTCACACTGTCTCCTCCTAGGGTGGAACCTCCCTTGCCTGCATCCCTGTTGACACCATGCTTGGATTCAGAACCAGCGCTCTCCTCTCTTGGACTCTCCACCTCTGAATTCCATGTGCGTCCATTGGATGGCCTGGACATTTCTCTCCCTGTGTTGCCAAAGACTGGAAATTGCTTGGACAAAGTAAGTGAAGTTGCTGGAGAACGCAGGACACAAAGTCAGTAGCATGAGAAATTGTCCTCCCTGTTGTGCGGGGACACAAGTGCCCATCCGGGGAGGCAGTGAACAAAAGGTGTTCACATAATATGTGTATTATATGTGCATAATATGCAGCCTCACATACTCTTGGAGGAGCATGGAATATTAATGGAAAGTTGAAGAAAACGGGTGGGGGTGAGAGAGAGCTGCATTAAGCCTACCAGTAGCATATCTAGGTCATTTGGCACCCCAGGGCCTCCAAATTTTTTGACACCTCTATACAGTAAAATTATTTAATAATTATTATCAATTGAATTGAATTACTAGTATTCATTAATACAATTAGATATTAATATTTTCATATTTTAAAAATCACCTTACCAATAAACAGGCTTCTTTATTCTTTTTGGAGGAGTGGGGGGTGAAGCTGCTTTCTGGAGTTCCACTTCCACTGGATCAGGACCATTCTGGTGGCCTTGCATTCCTCTATGCCTTACTCATGAGCAAATGTGGCTGTGTAGCTCAGTTTCACTTTCCATAGGGACTTCCTTCTATCAGGGACTTCCTTCTAGGTCGATTTGTGGGGGCTGTGTTTATTGGATCAGGATCATTCTGGGGTCATTGGGTCCCTCTCAGTCTACCCTTTCCAATGAACTAGGCAAGAATGGCAATGGCAAGAAGACATGTTTGCCTTCTTTTGAGTACAGGTGCAATACAGCTCACTTTCACTTTCCTTTGGTCTCCATACATTTTTGTTATTTAGTTTTTTGGCCATTAAGTATTGGCATCCGTCAGTCTCAAAAGACTATGGTATTGTGCTCAACACTGTATGCGAAGCACAAAGGCCTGGGTAGATTAATATGGAGGATAGGCTATTACCCAAGCAGCAAATCCCCCCTCTCCGGCCATAAGAAGGAGATATTTCAAAGCTTTTTTTTGCATTGGGTTCTGCTGGAAAATTCACATCTAAGGGTATATGATTTGATGGTGCCTCACTTAAGTGGTGCCTCACTTAAAGAGCTTAATTTGTTCCGGAGGCATGCTCTTTAAGTGAAACGTTCTTTAAGTGAAGCGGATTTTCCCATAGGAAACAATGAAAACTCAGATGATTGGTTCTACAACCCTCAAAATATTCATATAAAAATATTAACTGCATGTAAAAATGGTGACAAAACACTGGAATTGAATTCAAAACACTATAATATAATACAGACCACAATTATTGTAATAAAACACTGTAATATTCTGTACAGTAAAAAAGAAAAGAAAAACCTTTATGGGCAAGGATGACTGATTTTCACTAGGAGTCACTGGTGTCTTTCTGAGCAACTTTCACAAGGAACCTCTCTGTGTGAGATCTAGATAGGTAGTCCGCAACAACAGAGGGGAAAGATCCTATGCTGTCTACTCAGAATCAAGCCCCATTAAATCCACTGGGGCTTACTCACAGGAAAGGAAAAGTGCAGGCAGGGAAGGTAGTGGGGGCAGAGAGGTGGTTATAATGGGATCCAGGCAGGGGGGCTTCCTTGGGACAAGGGGGCTGCAGAGGGGGTGCAGGAGAGTATTCCTCCTACCTTATGAAGGCTGCATAGACTGGGCTGACCAAGTTCTCTGGCTGCAGGAGAAGAGCAGCCATCTTTGTTCCCCTGATGAAGAGGCTTTTCAGCTCTTCTGCTCTCCCTGCTGGTCTCTTCCATGTACTGCAGGGGGCAGAAAGTCCCGCCTCACTCCCTCAGCCCAGCCAATGCGGAGGAGAGACAGGGAAAAGGACAGGGAGCCCAGCCAATGGGCATTCTTTATGCGAAAAATGCTCTTTAAACAAAGCAAAACTACACAGAAATTTTTGCTCTTTATGCGAAAAATGCTCTTTAAGCAAAGCGAAACTACACAGAAATTTTTACTCTTTAAGTGGAATGCTCTTTATGCAAGGCATTTGTTAAACAAGGTACCACTGTAATTATTTTGATTAATTTTTGTCATTTTGGACATCCCCAGTTTGTTGCCCTGTGAGGATGTAGCCAGGGCCCCCTTAGAGATGCCACTGAATGCTACCAAGACCCTTCAGCATTGGGACCTGCTGACCCCATAATTTGGGACTTGTATCAACCTCCCTTATGGATCACTGTTAGGAATGTTTGCATAACCTCTATGAAACACAGAATGTTGGGGAAGAGAGGAAGATGGCTGGGTAGGGGGAAGGCACCTGGTCGATTGGGTCTACTTATGGTTTGGAGTACTGTGTAGTACTTGCAGCACATTACAAACCCCCAGTTAGGCTGCCGCAAGTCCTAGCACAAGTTCTACTCCTGCCTCAGGGTGCTGCAGAAGTGCCATTTAGTTCTGCACTGTGTGGGTTAGGCCAGTGCACAGACATGGAATGCTGGAGTGACCTTTGGGCTATAAGCCCAAAAGTTGGGAGGGCTCCTTCCCACAGTACCACAGGAATGAGGAGCAGGTGAGTTGTGATGTCCTAAAATAGGTTAGGATTGTGCCCTCACTCACCCTCACACACTCATTGTGCCCTCACTCACTTAGGATTGTGCCCTCACTTTCTGCCTGATGCTCTTCTCATGGAGTCTTTATGCAGATAAAAGAGGATAGCCTCACAGGTCATGGCCCCAAGTGGTGGACTGCAAGTGCAGAGAACCCTCCCAACTTCTGAGCTGGTAGCATCTAAGGTCACTGAGATGATGTTGCCTGTTGCTCTTTCCCACCAGGCTGACTCAGAGAAGAAGCCAAAGAAAGTGTCTCAGATCCGGATCCGGAAAACGATTCCTAAACCAGACCCCAATCTCACCCCTATGGGGCTTCCTAGACCAAAAAGGTAGGACATCTTCCTCCATTTGCTAAGCCCAATGGCATGTCAGATGCTGGACAGTGTAAGGAAGTGATGCCTTGAGGGCTGCATATATTTTGTTATTATTACTACCTGGGATTGAAATACAGTCCCCAAGTATTGTATGTAAATGGGAAACAGGCAGAATTGGAAGTGAAAGCTGCAACAGAGCTGCAATATTTCAGAAGTATTTAAATTCTTAAATCTATTTAGCCACCACAAACATCAAATTTGTGTTTTAATCCAGTGGACTTTAAAGCTAGAAGTAAATTTTTTCATTTACTTGAAATGTGATGCAAGAAGTGCTCAGCCAAGATATTTCCATGTGCTGCACACACTATGTATCACATAGCACATGTGGCTCATGAGCAGCAGTTTGGGCAACCCTGCAATTTATGCCAACATTTTTGGAGAACCCAGCAAACATCCGGCTCTCCTCCTTTGGCTGCTGTGCCCCCTTTTTGACCCCAGCCCCAGGAATGATTCATTAATCCACTTGGACATTAGGTGATTGGGCAAGGCCCCACTCCCTTGTGATCTTAGTGTTGATGTCCTACTTTCCTGCACTGGGATAGTAGTGTACGGACAACATTGTGAGAGTCCATGTATCCAAAAGAGACAAGGGCTAAGTGTGGTTGTTCAAGGAGCAACAGTAGGAAGGTGCTTCTCTGACCAAGTGATCAAAAACATCAGAATCCTAGAGTTAGAAGGGACCCAGTAGGTCATTTAGTCCAACCCCTGCCTGTAGCAGAAAATCCTCCTAGAGCATCTCCGACAGATGCTGGTCAAGTATCTGTTTGAAGATTCCTGGTGAGGGAGAGTCCACCACCTTGCTTGGCAATCTGTTCCACTGCCCAACCGCCCTCACCATCAGGAATTTTTTCCTGATATCCAACCAGAGCCTGATTGGAGCCTGGTGTCTCTTGGTATCCCCTTCCATGTTCAGGATTGTTTAAGCTAGAATGATGCTATCCTGCCTTGCTGTATTTCAGAAGGAGGAGGCATCTAACTGTGCATTGGTCGTCCCTTTGCTTTGGAAACAGGCAGGGGCTCCCTTCGGAATTGGAGTCTTTGTGCTCCTACATGATTTCAGAGGCCTGCCATTAGAGATGGTGGGTCATGGGGGGCTCTGGCAACCCAACGTTTCTTTCAAGCCTTTGGACTGAGGTGGTCTTGAATCTCTTTCTACTCATCCCTCCAGGTTAAAAAAGAAAGAATTCAGTTTAGAAGAGATCTACACCAACAAGAACTACAAATCGCCTCCAACAACCAGGTAGGTTGCACTTGCCTTTGGGAGTGGTGGGAGAGTCTCTCCTTTGGCCAAAGCAGGGGAGGTGCAGCTCCAAAGAACTCACACAAAGCCTGTTCTTTTTGTACTGTGTCTCTGTAGGGAGTTGTACAGAAGCAAATTGAGAGGTTTGCTTGCTCTTGTGTTCCATTTTCAGTTGTGTCTGTTACCAATATTGTGTGAAACTAAGGGCACAATCCAGAAGTGCTCTTGAGTTCACCTGTCCATCACTGGGCTGACCCAACTGCAAGATGCTCCACCCTAGTTACTCTGGAAAAGGCTTGGGGCAGAGCAAGGCAACATAGGCTGCCCCAAGACAGGTGGACCTGGGCTGCCGTAGCTGGAGCAGCCTAAGCTGTTCAGGAGAGGCATGTTGAGGGCATATTCAGCGTTTCCTAGAGCAGAGCAGTTACTCTGTATCCAGAGCCTATTTCCAGGGCAGAAATGCCCTCTTCCAGCTCTTCAGAGTTATACTGCCTCAGGAGCAGGAATTGTAATGAGTAGACCCATAGAGGTCTATGATAAGGCAGAATAAGAATGGCAGTGTTGACAAAAAATCTGAGTTCTTGGCCAGCCTAGCTGCAACCTCTGCCATTCAACCTCAGAATATGGAACAACTACAGCAACCACTAACCTGGGGATACAGTAGGCAACTCCAAGCATCCACCCTCCACTAGAGGTTCTGCTCTCATGCTGCATCTGTTACTGGTTGTCAGGAACTTCTGGGCTTCCTTCTAAGGCAGGCACCGCAGCTGTTCCTTGCTCAGTGTGATCTGAGGGAGGTCTCCTCAGGAGCAAGCCCTTCCCAGGTGTCACTGAGTTAGTGCCTACTGAGCATGCTCTGGAGCAGTTAGTCTGCTCTGGATACAGAATAGTTGGGGCAGCCCAGCTAGGGCTTTCCTCACTGCCCTTACTCTGGATTGTGTCCTAAGGCATTGTGTAGAATGCCTCAATATTCTGTAGCATGCCTAAAGCTTTGAAGCTTTGACAGTGTATAAAATAATTTGCACACATTTCTTAGGTATACTGTAGATTACTGAGTTTATTCCCAGCATTGTGCGCAAGGGACGTACTATATTGTGTAGAATATTTTGGCCAAAAACATGACAGGCATTCTTAGAATACTTAGTCATCCCATTAAAATTCCTTGGTCAGGTATATGAGGTCACAACAAACTTTATGATTTTGCCAAAACACAGCAGGCATTCATTCTCGCCAAGGTCTGGTTTTACACAACATTGCTCAATTCATGAAATTTGTTGAGGGGGTTGGGGGTTGTTGTGCTCTTGTTGAATCCAAGCAACTGCATCCAACCTGAGGCTCAGGGTAAGCCTGGTTCAGCTTCTGTTCACCCTTTTCTTCCCCATGCCAGAGTAGCTGAATTATTTTTTCCTGTTTTATTTAATGTGCTTTATTCTGGTACAGACACAGCTGTTTCTTGGGCTTCAGTTCCCTGGTCTGTGCAGATCCCTGGTCTGTGCTGGTCTATGGAGCAAGGCTGTTGGCACTGAGATATTCTACATGGAAATTTGTATGCCAGGAAGAAACCTTCCAGTTGGGCGGTGGCAAAAGGAGTGGTTTGTGGTGCTTGGAAACATGGAGGTATAGATAAGTGCGTGGCAGATTTTAGAAGATATTTAGAAGGTCGCATTGGAGGCTGGTCCATGTTCAGATGTGCAATGAATCATCCTCTCCAACACTGCAGGTTTTCTGAGCTTTTATTGGTCCTCAAGGCTAGTCTAAAGTTGACTTTCTGTTGACTTTCCCCAGGTGTCTGGAAACCATTTTTGAAGAGCCAAAAGAGAAAAACGGATCTCTGATCTCTGTCAGCCAACAAAAGAGAAAACGGATTCTGGAGTTTCAGGATTTCACTGTTCCCCGGAAGAGGAGAGTCCGCAGCAGGGTCAAAGTGCTGGGTAGCTTCACCCGGGCACAGAAGGCAGCCTTGGAAGGAAGAGAGCTCGATGTTCTACTGATCCAGAAGCTGACAGACCTTGAAACCTTTTTTGCCAAGGAGGAGGAGAAGGAGCAGGCCGCTAGCAGCTGAGGATAGACCTCTGGTGGGAAATGGCCTTGTGTGCTGGAAAGCAAGGGTACCTCCTTTTCCTCCCTGTGCCAGTCACTCAGTTCTGGCCCTGATGGCCAGCTGTTTGTGGACCCCCCTGAGATGAGTATGGAGCTTTCTGGAAAGAATGAAGGAGAGCCTCTGATTTTGGGTGGCTCTGTCTTCATCATCCAAGGTCCTTACTTGCTCCTCTCTGGTTCTAAAAAAAATCCCCTCAGAAAAAAGAACAGGGAAGATGAAAGGCTAAAAGGATGGACCTTCATAGACAGTGGGATTTCTAGGCATTTTCTGTCACTTGCCTCGCCTGCTCCCCTCCTGATATTGTGACCAAATAGTAGGGAACTGGGTACTGGACAGGTTTGAGTACAACTGGGGAGCATTTTCTTCATGGGCACCACTTGTTGGTGCAAGTGATGGAAAAAAAGCAATTCTGTGGGATTCCGGTCTTCTGCAGCCCTCTTGTCTTAAAATACATCTGGGCAGCCGAAGTCCCCTTCCCTCCCCTGACACCCAAATGGCACTTCTGTTTGCCCCCTCCGAGGATGTGATGTGTGCATACATGGTTTTATTCCTTGGGGAACAGCAGCAGCACTGAAGTATGGGGTCCCTATGCAGTCATCTCTGCTCTGCACGGTTCCCCACTGTTTTTCTTGTTGCTAATTCAAACTTTTGGGATTGGCAAAGGTGAATTTCAGAAGCAGAGACTTTAGTTTCTATTTTAAGACAAGAATGTTAGATGTTGAAAATATGATAGACTTTGTCATGCCACTGACACACATACACACTAGACTCTTCCATTTCTAACTTGAAAATTCTAGATTTGGGGCCAAATATTGAGCAGCATGGCTTGTGAAACCAGTGAGTAAATAGCTGGCCTTATGTAGTTACATGCTTCTGGTTTCTCGCTGTCAGCAGTTCCAGCAGTCATAAGTCTTCACTTTGCTCCTCCCTCTGGGATGTGCTGTCAGATTTCTTTAATTGTGAATGTTTTGCACAGTGAGCAGCAGCTGCCAGGTCGGGGTCAGGCCCCTTCTGGTGGTAGTGCCTCTACCCACGTTGTGGGCTGGGCTAAAGGCCAACAGCCTCCTATTCTTTTTTCTCTCGTCTGAAAATTTGCACTTTCCATATTTTGGTGGATACCACCCAGTTGCCTCCAGAATGAGTAGTGCTCCAGCACGTACTTAAGCATCCAGCAGCTGCCAAGGGATGAACCAGCCCCTCACTTCTCTGCCACTTCGGAGCAGGCAAGGAGTTCAATGCAACCAAGCAAGCTGTTGAGTGGCAGAGAAGTGGCAGGACCACATTGCATATGTGGTATGCGAGGGGTGGAGCTCTGCGTGGACAGGAAAATAAAGGAATGTCAAAGATTACCAGAAGCTGCACTGTCTCTATCCTGGCTAGTTTCATTTGGGGTTCTGAGATGATAGATTTGCTGATACTGCCACCAAATAATCCAGGCCACCAAATTATCCCTCATACTGGGGATGCTGGTGGGAATCATTGTGTAGATGCCCTTTTGGAAACCCTTCTTTCCCAAGATGGGGTTTGATGAGCTACCACTGAATCAGCATTTCTGCAGAACTGCAGCAACAGGATGCAGGGACTCGTTTGCTGCAGCTGCCAAGTAATGCTGCCCTTTCTCTGCCCCTCCACCACTAAGGCATCAAATGGGTTTCCTGCATCCCTGGATTTTCCAAGCACAAAGTCTCACCCAGTCCTTGTTTCCTGGAACATCCTTGGAGCAACTGCATTCTTGCTGCTGGGGGAAAATGTTCTCTGGAGTTGCCTGTTGTACCTCAGGGAGAAACTTCTCCAGGTTGGAGCCTTCCAAGGTGAGGCCGAATCTCTGCTTTTATATGGGTTTTCAGTACAATCTGGGGTGGGGGAGAATTCCATGCAGGGGAGAATTACCTCTTGGGACAGGGCTAGGCAGGTGATGATCCCACTCTAAGGCTACAATCCAGAGTAACTACGGGACCTCTTACATCAACCTAAGTGGCACTTACTCTGGATTGCTCTATGCATTTCCCATAGTTGGCCCCGTAACAATGTCGACATTACTCTGGAGTGTAGTTACTCTGGATTGTAGTCTTAGTTTCACACAAGACTACAAGTTTCACACAAGACTTAGTTTCTGGGACATGGGTCTGGCTAAAGTTGGAGTCACATTTTTCTCCCCCTGACACTGCCAAGAGCACTGAACTTGCTAAAGCTCCCCTCACAAAGGATAGCCCATGGTTGTCGCTTGTGATATCTGATGCCAGAAGTGTAGAGCGACACCTTGGCCACTTCCGTGATTGATAATCGACAGCTCAGAAGAAATGCTTGATTCAGCCTTTTGTATTACTAAAAACTGAATGGAAATCTGGACAGGCTTGTACTGTTGGCTGCTACAATGCCAGCTCGTTGGTGTGCTTTCCCCACCCCCTAAAATAATCTTAGTAAGTCCTAAATTTTAAATTTCAGATTTCCTTTGTGTTTTAAATTATGAAAATAATAAAAATTAACCTTCTGAGCATTCACCCAGGTGATTTTGAGTTTGGTTCTGGTTTGTGGTTTCTCAACTCAATCCGGGCACTTGGAAAGACAGGAACAATGCCAGCTTGCAATCACTGGGAAGGCTACTGGGCACCCTGATGCTGAGTCAGGAATGAGAAAGCTGCCCATGTATATGGTTGGGAGTGAGAACCTGGCCTGTAGTACTGCCTGCCCCCTCCTTCCCAGTGAAACTGGCTACTGAGCGCAAGTGAGCATTCAAGGTTGCCTTTTCATGATTGTGCCCCAAAGCACTCAGTACACAATTATTGTGTTTTCCTGTAAAACCAGGATTTGAGAGACTGAATTGGGAGAGCATGCTTCCAGGTAATGCAGGGGGGAGGGGGAGAAACATGTGCCTCTAGTGGGTCTTAGGCTGCAATCCTAAAGACACTTTCCTGGGAGTAAGACCCATTGAACACAGTGGGGCTTGCTTTTGAATAGACATGGTTAGGATTGTGCTCTTATTGTTACTATTGAAACTGCTAGTGGATCTTATTGTTATTGGGATCAGTTTTTGATTATTGATTAAGAAGGGTTGCACACACACTAACCACTAGGCACACTAACCTGTGATCAGCCTACCTTCTCCTAGGTCCTATTAGCTGACAGCTTCTTATGTTGTCCATGGACAACTGTCTAAAAATCTCACCATTTAAATATAATGCAGTGCATTCAGAAGATACTCAGCTTTCTCTTTCTAGGGACTGAAAAGGAAGTCTATGCTCTCATCCCCTACAGGACATCTCTGCCTGCCAGATGATGTTCACACTACGTTAGTGTGGCATCTGCGCACCATCGTGCCATCATTTATCATGCATCCATATGATGCAGGGGTGTTGCTGTGCCAGTATACATGTAGATACACTGATGTGTTTTGAGGACAGGACTGGGCTAACTCTCCCACTTTAAACCAGGGATGCACAGTGTCATAACCAGTTATATGTGCATCCCTCTTTCTCCTGCTCTCCCTCCTGACCCAGCAGCTGTGTGGGAGAAATCTTTGGGAGTTTGTATCCACTGCCATCGTCCCAGCAGGCAAAGGGGGTCTAGATCCCTTCTAAGCACACACTGAACCCCAGGAGTTCTTGTCTATTATATATATATAAGAGAAAATCACTCACTGAGTCACTCAATGCCCTGCCAAAACTGCTGGGCCTAGAAGCGTGAAATTTGGGATGGGTGTTCCTTCCGTGATGGAGGGGTGCACTAAGAACCGGTTTTCTGAAATTCTAACCGGAAGGGGGTGAAAAGAAGTGCAACGCGTTTTCTCCCTATATTTTGCATTGGAGAATTGATGACTCATCAACATTCCGCCCCAACCCCCGGACCTAGAAGCTGAAATTTGAGGAGGGAGTTCCTTCTGTCACCAAGAACCCATGTTGAGAAATTTAACCCTTAAGGGGCTGAAAAGGGGTGCAACGTGTTTTTGTCCTATACTTAACATGGGAGACTGAATAACATCCAGCCAATTTGGTGCTCGGTGCCTGTGTACTGGGGAGATGTTGTTCGGAGGAAGAGGTTGCACTGGGGAGGATGCTGCACATAGGGGATTGATGCGCATGGGGATGTTGTGCATGGGGAATGTTGCACATGGAGGATGTTGCGATTGGGGGTTGATGCGCATGAGCAAATGATGCACATGGTGGTTTGATGCACATGGGCGATGTTGCACATGGGTGGATGTTGCTCATGCGGGGATGTTGCGATTGGGGGTTGATGCGCATGGGGGAACGATGTGCATGAGCGAATGATGCACATGGTGGTTAGATGCGCAGGGAGTTGATGCGCATGGGGAGATGCTGCGCATGGGGGTGTTGTGCATGGAAGATGTTGGGCATGGATTGTTGATGCACATGGGGGAATGTTGTGCCATGGGGGTGGCATATGGGGGAATTTTACTCCCACAACACAGGTACACTTTTCGTTAGGAATCTGCAGGGAAAGGAGACCAGATCCTGAAGTACTCAGGACAATAGACCAGGAAACCCAAGGATCAAAAAGTTACTGATTTTATTAGAAGTTGGAAAGAAAGGGAATTGAACAAAATGTGGACAGGTGGGTGGAAAAAAACAAAAGTAGGCTCCCAGAAAATGCTTCTCGTTCCAATGGATACTGGAAGTGGAGCATTCCAAAACAAAGTCACTGCAGTCCTGTTCCCCCACACCACACCAAAAAAAGAATTATATACGATCCAGTTCAACCAGTGCCACCTAATGAAGTTGGCAAGCAAGGTATGGAGCCCAGAGACCAGGCAGCTGTTACTGCTCAATGCACAGGCTGGGACAGAGTTGGCAACTTTCTTACTCCGCAAAGCCATTTTCTCAACAATTGTCAGACTTACTTACGGTACTTATTTATTTGTTTATTTATTTGTTAGATTTGTATTCTGTCTTTCTCCCCAAAGGGCACCCAGGGTGGCTAAAAATCAACAAAAAATATAATAAAACAGTATAAAATGCAGTCAGCAATAAAAATGCCCACTAAGAACAGTTTCATAGCAGCTGTTATAAGGCCTTAAAGGGTCTCTGAAATAGAAGGATAAAAAGCTACATGCCAAACACTGCTCTGGCAGTTTTTTTAAGCTATTGAACCTGCACAGGAATCAGAAGTGCCCCAAAATATTTATTTTCCACCAATAAAGAGTGCAGAGATCGCATAACATGCATAGCATAATATTTGTCAGAGATGCATAACAACTCCATAGAGCCTTCATGATTCACTTAGCATTGGATAAATACAAATATTCATGTTCATGACCTCAACATATCAGTGGTCAATAAAAATACTTTTTTCCCCACAGAAAGGAGTGTTTAGGAGGAGGTTTCCTTTTGCCATTATGTGCAAGTCTAGGGATGAATGTCAGCCCTCTGGGGACAAAAATTGCTATCATTTGGATGGGGTTGGTTGGCAGGCTGTGTGCCAGTTGTCTTGTGTGCATTTCCAAGTTCCTGTGGCAGGTCCAGACAGCACAACTGCTGGATTTTGGGGCACTAAGAGGCCACTTGTGGCACAGCCACAATGCTGGAGCCAGCATTGCTCCAGGCTCACAGGGCCTACGGCTGCAATCCTAAAGACACTTTCCTGGGATTAAGAAGATCCATTGAACACAATGGGGCTTACTTTTGAGTAGACATAGTTAGGATTGTTTCATACAACAGTTATACGTATTTGCCAAGGAAAAGCCAGTCTTCTAGGCCAATCCCAAATCTTGGTGGGGGGGGAGGAATGCTACATGGGACCAGTGCAGGGCTTTAGCCTAGGAAGCTGAAACCAAAACCCTTGGTGTTCTCTGTGCCCTATGGAAACAGAAATAGCATGGTTGAACTAGTACTTGCAGGCCACTTTGATCTTGCTCCTGCTGTTGTAGCAGAGACTGTGTTTGTGGCATGGCCTCAGTGTGGTGCTGAGAAGGCACAGGGATCATCCTTGCAGAAGTCCAGGATGCCTGAGAACCCAAACAAGGGGGCATTTAGTGACAGAGCAGTTCCCACAAGTGCTGCCACAGCTCAGGACGTGATAATTCTCAAGAACCCAAGCAGCTTCTTTCTCCCGTCTGGTAGAGTCTGGCCCTCAGGGCTGCCGAGAGAGCCTTGCCTGCTCCCTGCCTAGCCATGCTTTCAGGGTCCTGCATGGTTTCTGGTCAAATCCTTTTGAATGACTAGCAGAGCAAAAATTCTTTATGCCATAAAAGATGAGAAGACATTTAGAATCACAGAGTTGGAAGGTATCCAGTAGGTCATCTAGTTCAACCCCCTGTCTATAGCATGAAATCCTCCCTAGAGCATCTCCAACATGTGCCTGATCATAGACACTGGATTGGCTGAGACCATAATTTTCGTGGGGGGAGGATTGCTGCCAGATTCTGAGTGCTGCACCCCCTTTTCAAGAGCCCAGCTTACCTGCCAGTGTGCAATTGAAGATGGACTCTGCAAGCTGCCAAAACGACATCCCAAGAATCACCTTGTAGTCCAGGTGGCTGGTGGGGAGCAGGTGCTGAGTGGTGTCTTTAAAGAGCAGGTCCCTATCTCCGTACTTCTGGGATTGGAAGAGCTGAAAGGATGAGCTCCTACTTGCTTCCTAAAACAATACAGGCAGGTGAAGAGTCCACTCAGGACCACCTTCAGTGCCTGCCAGCTGCCCCTTCCCTGATCTGCATCACTTGCATAGGTGCCTGAATTGATCTCTGGGAATGCCTGCAGACAGGGTAACCAGATGCTCAAACCTCAAAAGGAGGACAAGGTCTTGGATTCCTCTCAGCCTGGCCTTTCCAGCAGACAATGGCATGTACTCACAAGTAAAGCCACAAAAGTGGGCACTTTCACTTTCCCATAGAGCTCAATGCATATTTTTAATTTTTAGTTTTTTGGCCTTAACCTTTGATAAGAAGGCGATATTTCAAAACCAATTTTTGCAATAGATTCTGCCCTTCAATATGAATCCAACGACATATGACATGATGGGGTATTGCACACCATTGCAAAGTTCCAAAATGGGGGACAGTGAAGCCCTTTTGGAGGACAGGAAGCTAAAAAAGAGGTCAGATCCAGAAAAATCCGGTCATATGGTCACCCTGACAGCAAATATCCAACCAAACTGGGTCTCATTAGAAGCAGTCACTTCCTGGTGTGGATTTGGGGACTGTAAACCTCATGTTCTCACAGTCAACACTGAAGCACTTTTTAATTACACACTCTTCCCCACCTCATGCATTCACCTGTGACTTCATCAGGAAATTGTAGACCTTTGCAGTGGCCACCGGTCTGGTCACGATGATGTTGGGTGGAACAGGGCCCAGATTGCAGGTTCTCCAGTCCATCACTGTTGCACGGCTTCCGTCTGGACACAGAAGCTCAAGGTCACTTGGAGAGGTTCCTGTTGCCCATCCGGAGTGCTCCAAGTCTGCAGAGGAGCATAAATGAAGCCATCGCTCATGTGAGCTGCTCATGATAATGATCTAGTTGCAAACAGGAACTAGTAAGCAGAGGCTCAACACTTGGGTCAAAGAGCCACATGGTGTTTGTGTTATGACAAGCAGACAGTTGTCCCTGTCCCTGACCCCACTGGGAGAAGTTGATCCAGGCACAAAGCTGTTAAATGACCCAATAGTGTTAGGCCAGCACAACTCACCTATCTCTGTTGCTGCAGAAGCGTGGGGAGGCTGGTGTGTATCTTTGCACTGGCCTAACCCACCCACCCCCCAATCAGGCCAGCAACGGACTTGTGCCAGGTTTTGTGTGGCCTAACAGGATTAGGATTGTGCTGTGAATGCCATAGAGAAGCCTCCATTGGTGCAAAAAATCCAATCCTGTGGGAGGGAGTTCCAAAGCCGAGGTGCCTCAACAGAGAAGGCCCTTCTGTGTGTCACTGCCAAATGGACATCACCAGATGTCCAAAAGCGGCCTTCCCCAAAATTTTGAGGGATAGGCCAGTCTAAGTGGGAAAAGATGGTCCTTTGGATTTTCCAGCCCAAAACCATTTAGGACTTCAAAGACTAAAACTGGAACCCATGAATTGCACTCAGAAACATGTCAGCCACCAGTGATAAAGCAGAGGTGTGATGTGAGCTCAATGCCTTGTGTTGGACAGCTTGCGCATCAGATGTAACTGTGCAAAGGCCCCATGGGCCACCAGGGCATCCAGGTGCAAACTGAAAGGTAAACCTGGTGGAAATGACAGGTAAAGCTGCATGCCATTTGTGTAGAGATGACATGGTCTCACAAGACACAAACAAGCATCTTACAACCAATATTCTGGAGCAGATTGTGATGTTCCAAGAAGGCCACATCGCCAAAGCTTCTTCCACTGGGGTCACCCAGCAAACATCTAGAAGGAAGAAAGACTGGTCTGAGCCCAAGGAAAGTTAGCCATAACCAGCTTCAAGGTGACCTGTTTAGTCATAACTAATTCAAGACTTAAAGGCTGCAGCTGGCTTATCCTAAAGACAGTTTCCTGGGGGTAAGACCCACTGAGCACAACGGGGCTTAAGTTTGAGGAGACATGGTTAGGATTGCACTGTTAGTAGTTAAAGGTGCTATGCTCATCTGAAGATTGGCAGGACAGCAGTTTGAGACCCAAGGAAAGCAAGATGGGGTGAGCTCCCCTCCTTAACCCAGCTCCTACTAACCTAGTGGTTTAAAAGTATAGAAATGCAGGTAGATAAATAGGTATCACCTTGGAAAGGTAGCTGCATTTCATGCGCATGTGTGCAACATGTCCACAAATGCATCTTCAGACTACGCTGGCTCTATGGCACTAGAAACTGTATGAGCACCACATCCTAGAGTCAGTCATGACTAGCAGGGCAGCCTGCAGGTTGTAAACCTTTACCTTAAGATTTATTGTTTTCAGGGGTACTAGTCATGATTAAAAGGGACAGTAGTGCATATACAACTGAACTGACATATAGCTGAGAATGAGATGCTTTAACTGAGATCTGGGTTCATCATTTGGAAAAGTAATTAGAAATGCTTGCTAACTCCTAGGCAGCCTTTCAAAGCACCCAGGCAGAGTGGTGGAAATTGTTGCTTTAAGACAGAGCTCTTGCTTTGCTTGTAGAAGTGTCCATAGTTTCCATAGTTGTATGGAATGCAAAGGCAGAAAGGAATCCCACATGCCTTCCACAAAAGGTCACGTGATTTTTATTTTGTTTGGGGTGTCCAAATTTTTGGCACTTTCATATACAGGGAGAGATTCCCCAGTTCTCATACACCCTCTGGAGGTGAGGGGAGTAGAGTTTCCCTCACCTTTGGATGATTACAGAACTTACCCCCCACCCAAGCAGAACACCCAAGAACACATGGAGACTCGCTACAGGCCTCCTTGGGCCTGTGGGCCAGGGTTTGGACTGTAGCAAAGCCCTCCACTAGCTATTCCATCATGATGGTGACTATGGCATGTGTAGCTTTTGATTCACCCAAGTGGGAGCAAACTCCAGTTTCCTTAGACACACCTCAGAAGATAAATGCTGTCTTGACACAGAGGCGCACATATCACAATATGATGACCACTAGGTATGAAGGAAATCAGATAGACTGAAAGGAACAGTAAATCATGTAGTTAACTTGCAACTACATGGGTCAATGTCCAGTGCACATCCTCTCAAACCATTGTTCTCCACAAGCACAATGGACAATGGTGTTGATTTTAATTGCTTACTTGTCTCATCTGTAACTGCCAATGAGTAAAGGAATGTTGTAACACACCTGGAGAAATCTCAGTAAAAGCAGATTGCCTTGCCACTGAAAGGCAGAGAGGCTGGCCCTCACTTGAACCTGTGACTCCTTGTCACTGCTATATTGGACATCATTGTTCTACATCATGGATCAAAATGAGCCTAATAAGAAATGTTTCTGCTATTTCAGATGAGCTGTTTTGATTTCCATTTGGAGATAAATTTGGATGCAATGCAACAATGCTTGCAGTACATGAGGGCCATGTGCTGCCCAGTCATCTGGTACCCATCTATCTGTGGTTCTAACAAGAAGTCTTGTTATTTTTATCCCCCCTTTTTGCAGCCGAAACGGACTCAAGGTAGCTATGAACTCACTATGAACTGTGAGTAAAGTATTTCTTTGAACCCTAACCAAGCCCCTAATCCTGACCTTACAATCAAGAGTAACTATGGGAAGACGAAAGAGGCACTTACTCTGGATTGCTCTATGCATTTCCCATAGGTTTCCCATAAGTGGCACCGTAACTACTTCGGTGTAAAAGATTCCGTAGTTACTCTGGACTGTAGCCTCATGAGTATATTTTCCAGAGAACTAGCCAGGTGGAAGAGGGGCTTTCACTATTCATCTGCTTCCCCCTTCCTTCCACCAATAAAAAGCAGGCATTTTACAAATATTTTCTGTTGGGACTCCTCAAATTTTGAGACTTCCCAGTGAATTTTATGTTTCTCCCTGCTCAGCGCATGCACAATGTTCACTGGGAACATGCACATCTGAAGGGGAGATCTAAAGTCTGGCCTAAGTGGAGGTCAGGATTGCAGCCTTTATATTCATTGACATTTAATGATACCCAGCAAAGGACAGTACCTTTTCACAGTGGTGGGATTGTGTGCTCCAGTAATACAAATGGCAATGCTGGCAGTACAGGGACTCCCATGCCAGACAGGCCTTTATTGAGGAGCCAGACTAAACCTGTCCAAAATCCACTGAATGTGGGTTGTCTGGAGAAGGAAAACTCCTACCTCAAACCTCCACTGCCTTGTGGCTATACCCATCTATGGGAAGGCTTCAGGAGTCAACCTCAAGGCCAAATCCAGAGCCGGAGTCCCGGAAGCAGTTTGTGACTGTGTACAATCACGTTCTGGTAACTCCTGTGATGCAACTGGAACCATTTGTAACAGCTCTGCCGTTCCATTGGAATATTTCAGTGGCATGGAAAGGGGGATTTGCTGCTTGGATAACAGTCTATCCTCCATATTATCCTCCAGGCCATCGTGTTCTGGAGAGGACACTCTGAGCACGATATCATAGTCTTTCCAGACTGAAGGATGCCAATGAATGATTCCTACCAAGAAGCAAGCAATTGGCAGCTAATAAACAGCATCCTCTTTCCAGGCAGCAGACTCACCTCAGGGCACCAAGGTTGCCATAATAGCGTTCGTTATGGCCAGCAGTGCACTTGGATGAATCCTTGCCCCTCTCCACCTCTTGTTGCCCAATGCAGACTTTGCAGAGGTTTCCCTCGGCCCCAGGCATGCAGCCCTTCCAGAAATAGTCCTGGTAAGCTTTAAGGTGGTACAAATGAACGGGATGAACCAACATAGCAATGCGCATGCTCTCGTCATAACACTGAACAAAGATATGTGGAAGTTTTAGAGTCAAGGGAAGGCAACAATGCTGAGCGTTACTGTTTAATTAATTACTTGCAATCATGTGCAATTAATGCACCAGCCACAAGTTATATTCTAACTTGCAGTCTTCCCCCTCCCCATATCGGCATAATTTTCTTTCCTTTGACAATTACCTTTGTATGATTTATGCCTAACTCTGAGGAATGCCAAAACATGCAGTAACCAACACTGGCACAACAGTGAGGAAAACACCTCATTTGTATTGGGAGCTGTGGACCCTCTCAAAATGTAAATCTGTCTTGCACATTTACAAAGGTGCCTTCTTCTGAGTCTGACTGTTAAGGATCCATTTGGCTCTAACTGACAGCAGCAGTGTCTCAGAGGGACGTGTTCTCTGTCCCTACCGGCAGTGGTGTCACCAGGGTGGTGCAGTCCACACTGCGTGACATGCCCAAGAAGGGTGACGTGCAATGGAGGACCTAAAAATTGCACCTTTGTGATGGAGCATCATGCCATATACCACTGGATTTGTATTGAAGAGCAGAATCCAATGCAAAAATCCATTTTGAAATAGCACTTTATCATCAAACGTTATGGCAAAAAACTAAAATATGCATTAATCTCTATGGAAAGTGAAAGTGACCCATTTCACGTCTTTATTCACAAGTAGGCAAACGTGCTATAGTTCATTGGAAAGGGCAGGCTGAGAGAAATCTAAGGACACCAGATCCAATGAACACCTAAGGAACCTGATCCAATGAATATAGCCCCCATAAATCACCCCAGAAGGAGGTCTCTGATTATTGTATTGAAATTCATTGCAAATGGATGTGAACTGCGCAGCTGTGTTTACTGGTGAGTGGCCTTGGCTGGAGTGCAAGGTCAGTCTAGGAGAGTAAAAGACTTCCAAAATGGTCCCAATTAGGGATGTTACTAGGGCATTAGAAAGGGGGCACCCTTGAAGGGGGTGGCAACCCTTGTGACCTAAATGGCTACAATCATGGTTAGTAAAAATAATCCTGTAATGTTCTACACCTTTGAATGTGTAATTTACAGCAGAATGCAGTGAAAAAAACCACTTTGAAATATCTTTATTCTATTAAAATGCATGGCTAAAAAAACCAGTGGTTGTGGGCCAGTGGCAGATAACCACACCCACCATTCAGGTTGCTGAATCATGGGGGTGATGTGCTGGTCTCCTGCACTGGGTGATGCAAGCCTTAGTGACGCCCCTGCCTACCAGTAATGTTGCCAGGACTGAACCCCAGGCCTGCGTGTGGACCTGTGGCAAGCTGTGATAAAATTCTGCAGCACTGATAGGATCCCGTTCCTTGCATGCAGGTCTAGTGACTAAAGGAGGTTAGGTGGAGGCCTAGAAAGGGAAGAGCTCACCCCCCACCTTCTGCCTCCTTCTATCCCGCTGTCTCTGTTCATCCATGCATAGGTTTCTGGTGTGCTCTTACCAGAGCTGAGGTTGCAGGTGTTGGTACTGTTCTCCAGAGCCCCCACAGTGTGTCGAGCAAGAAGCAGCCAGCCTGCCACACTGTAAGCGCTGCCATGGCAGGAACGCCTTCTCTGCAGGTTATGCATGCTGATGTGCTTGGCTGTCTTCTTGGTGAGGGCCACTGCATAGACCGGAGGCAGGCCTGTGTGACAAGACTGCTATGAGGAAAGGATCTCTGCAGGAGGAACCAGGCCTGGAAGAAAAAGCCTCCATGTTCTATGAAAGAGGAGCCTGCAAGTGGCAGCCTCACAGGATGGCACGTGCTTAAGATTACCACACGTCCTGGAAAAACGGGATTGTTCTGGATTTGGGAAACTGAAAAAGTCCCATCTGGCTGGGTCCAAATCCCAGATTTGGTGATGACGACAATGACATTATGTTCACATCCTGGCATGTTTGATAGGGATCCTGTCCTGGTTTTGTGGAAGAGAATTATGGCAACACTACCCATGATGGAGCTATACGATGATACCTGGGATGGACAGTTAACAGAGGGAAATTGGTTTCCCTCTCACGCAACCACAGCACCAGAGGACAGTCACTAAATTTGACCAGAGAGGGAATTATAACAGTAAAAGGTAAATATTACTTTAGCCTGCTAATAATTATTCTGTGGAACTCCTTGCCACAGGATGTTGTGATGCCTGTGGAACCTCTTGCCATAGGATGTTTAAAAGGCCTGAATGCCTTTA
Source organism: Cryptoblepharus egeriae (assembly GCA_030015325.1). Taxonomy (NCBI): domain Eukaryota; kingdom Metazoa; phylum Chordata; class Lepidosauria; order Squamata; family Scincidae; genus Cryptoblepharus; species Cryptoblepharus egeriae. The sequence goes on along the minus strand of JAREYC010000017.1, from coordinate 8,002,553 downwards.
AAAAGGGATTCGACAGATGGTGGAGGAAAAGTCCATCGATGGTTATAAGTCATGATTAAGATATTCAACCTTTGAGTTTAGAGGGAGTCTATCTCTGAATGCCCTATGCAGGCAAGCGGCCAGAGATCTGGTAGGCATCTGGTAGGGCCATGAGGAGCTGCAGGAAGCTAGACTAAATGGGCACCTCTGATCAAGCAATGCTTTTCTGATCCAGCAATCCAGCAAGTCTGATCCAGCAATGCTTTTCTAAGGTGGAAAGAAGCCAGATGCCAACAAAGAAACCCACAGTGGTTTCTGTACTACGTCAGATAAGTGGGGAGGGTAGAGTTTCTGCATGGGGAGGCAGAGAGCAGAAGACTCTGCCTGGTTCTGTGATTTCGTGTGGATGTTTTTGTGTGCAGCCATCCCTCTCATCCTTGTTTCAGCTGCTTCTGTTTACCTGCAAACTGGGTAGAACCCTCTCCTTCTCTTCTTGTTGAAGTGCAGTTCTGTTCTGTGGGAGAAAGATTTGAGCTGAAACTAGAGGAAAAGGTGCAAGTCTGAGATCTATCTATCTACCTACCTACCTACCTATCTACCTATCCATCCCTTCCTTCCTTTCATATCCATCCCTTCCTTCCCTATCCATCCTTTCCCTATCCATCCATCCCTCCTTTCCATATCTATCTATCCATCCATCCATCCATCCCTCCCTCCCACCCACCCCTTCCTTCCTTCCTTCCTTCCATATCTATCTATCTATCTATCTATCTATCTATCTATCTATCTATCTATCTATCTATCTATCTATCTGTCTGTCTGTCTGTCTGTCTGTCTGTCTACTGCTTGTCTGTCTACTGCTTTTCTACATTGTCCTTGTCTATCGTATGTAAAGGTGACCAGCTTCCTGTTCTGGTGGTTTAATCACCTCATTAACCTGTACTTGCAGGGGGCTCCCAAGGTGGAACTCCTTTGTGGGCCTGGCCACAGAAGGGAGACTGCATACCCTCTTCCAGCTCCTGTCTCATCCATTTTAAAGGGGCATGCAGGCTTCTAGGGATGCACATCAAGAGGGGAGCCAAACCACTACACACACAGTCTGAACTGAATGCAACAATGCACTTCTGTTCCTTCCAGGTGAGAAACCTCTTGCTCCCCTCCTTCTAAAAAGGGGGCAAGCAAGAAGACATCATCACCACTACGTACAGCAGTGGTACTCAGGCATTTCAGCCTGACCCCCTTTCAAACTTAAAAATCTGTCTGGGACCCCCATCAAACTTATCAGGATGTGATATCATTGTAATGCCAGAGCAAATCCATGTCTACTCACACATGTAAATCCCATTGTGTTCAATAAGACTTATTCTCAGGAAAGCCCAGTGCCAGATTCCAAAATGGTAGATCCCACCACCCTCTCGTGACCCCCAAGGGGTCCCAGCCCCCACTTTGAGTACCACTGATGTACACAATGATGAGGTTCTGGGAAAAAGTGCATACTGGACCATCCTGACAGGCTGGGCTAGGCTTCTGCAACCCCCAGTTTACTAGTGGTGCAACGAGGGTAGCAGCAGCTTTCCCACCTTCACCATCAGTGAATAGGAGCATCCCAAAAGGCATGTGATGAACTGGGAATCTAGTGAGTGCACCTACTGGTAGGTAGGGCACTGGGTGTATACATCTCTTGGCCAAATAAGGCTACCATTGGGGGGTTGGGGTTGGCCTAGCTGGATGAGCTCGTTTCATGGCTGTGGCCACTGCAGAAGGCTGAATCCAGATGGGCCAATGCACACTGACAGCTACCGTAGAACATCATTCTGAAGAAACAGGAAAGAGGCTCTTCACTGTTCAGCTGTGAAAGGGACTCTGGAGGCAGCTACTTCTTCTTCCACAATGTGCAAGGACATGAAGCAGGGGCGTTTGCACACTCACCATAACATTCAGCAGCCACAGGAATAAGTGCGCACTTCTCTGCAAAGTAGGCGTGTGTGGCATCTAGCGTCACAGCATCTGCCTCATTATTCTGCCACATGACAAGATGCCTGGTTAGCAGTGTAGGGCTTGTCTTGGGGAGCAAACCAGCCTTCCCGACAAGTGAGGATTAGTGCCCAGCCTTGGAAAATGCAAAACGATCCATAATTGCATATATTGCATAATTGCAATATAACCTCTATTGCATGCACTCACCTTGATCTGCTTTATGCAATTTATCATGGAGTCTGCCTGGACACAGACCAGAGGGTCAGAATTGATGCTCAAGGCCCACTCCTCACATTTCTGGAGTTCCACATCACTGATGCAACACCAGCGCACCAGGCTATTCGAGAGGGAGCTCCCTAGGTGGTGGAAGAAGATGCCACTGAACAGGGAGGAGGACAAAGGGAACTGAGCTTCCTCCCTGTTTCATAGGATGAGACATTCTCACCTTCGTGGCCCAAGCCCTGCAGAAGAGCAACATAATCCAGACCAAGGATGTGGCTGATCTTGGCGTCCTCTTCAACCAGCTGCAGGCTCTTTGTGTCATCACGGAAGAGCAGGTTCTTTCCCCTGAACGGCGCAGATCCAAACAGCTCAAACCTGGCCCGTTCCTTCCCCTTCTTTCCAAAGAGGTTCTGAGGACAGTAACAAAATCTGGATACTAGTGTGCTACCCATCAGAGGTGGCCATAGCAGGAGAGAACAGGCTAGATGCTAACTGCAAGAGTGTGCACTGGCCCACAACAGCCTCCCAAAAATATTAGCTCTTGTCTCATTTTATAAAATATCAGAGATATATTTCTGTCTGTAGCACCTTACTGAGGAATTCAGTGAAATAAACCATTTTAATAACTCTGTTTTATTAAAAGGTATGGCAATAGCTAGTGTGGGCAGGATAATGGTACCTCATCACAACCACCTGGTTTATTGCCACATTTACTGCATAACAGGAGGTTCATCACTGGAGTGACACATGGCTTAACATAAGAACTGACTCCACTAGATCAGTCCAAAGGCCCATCCAGTCCAGCTTCCAGTATCTCACAGTGGCCCACCAGAAGCCTTGGGGAGCACACAATATCTGTATCCAGGAGCTCTCCCCTACATCTGGTATTTTGAGGTTGCTTTAAACATTGCACTGGGTGCTGCAAACCCTAGTGACACCACTAGTGACAGTGTCCTTGCAGGATGAAGGCGCTTGTTCAGACACCCGCCATAGCCCTCTGAATTACTGAGATTTGCTTCTCTGCTGAGGTGTCTCACGGTGACCATATGTCCTCTTTTTCCTGGACATTTTCTGGATTTCAGCCTTCTGTCCTGGGAAAAACTTCAATGTGCTCCTTTTCCTTATAAGCAGGTAATATGTAAAGGTAAAGGTGTCCCCCGCAGGTTATAATGCCAGTTGTGACCGACTTTAGGGTGTGGTGCTCATCCCCATTTCTAAGCCTTTAGAGCCAGCATTGTCCAAAGACATTTCCGTGGTCAAGGGGCTGGCATGATTGTTGACAGCACACGGAACGCTGTTTTACCTTCCCATCAAAGTGGTACCTATTTTTCTACTTGCATTTCTATTCTTTTGAACTGCTAGGTTGGCGGAGCCCAGCTCTGAGGCCAGTTGAACCCTTCACCTCAGATAGTGGATTGGAGGAGTCTGCAAGTCAATAGGGGTGCCTGCTGGCTTCCTTTACTTACTGCCTTCCAAAGCCTGCTGTCTCACCTGGCTGCTCCAACCAGGTCCTGCCGCTGCTTCTAAAGTGACAGACACAGATAATGCTGGAAGCAGAGAAGCTCCATTCCCAGCCCTCTCCCTACCCACCACTTTATAAGAAGCAACCTTGGAGAGACAGACAAGAACAAAAGTAGTGAGTACAGGCTGGTGGAAGACCACCTCACATGCTGGCAAGGCATGGGGAGAAGAATTAGGGGATTCACTTGCGTCAGGTTGCCTTGTACCACCACTGCCTACTAAAAAAAAGTGGATATTTGCAAAGTGGCTATGATGGCTTATAGCCAGGTGAGAGACACCTTGGTTTAAACCCCCTTCTTATTGACAGTGAGCTGTATGCTTTCCGGTCCCCACAAAACAGGGTGAGCTAGTGTCCTTAGCCCAGCTCTGCGATGTAATGGCTCTGCCTTTCCATTGGACTATTTCAGTGGTGTAGAGAGGGGGGATTTGCTGCTTGGGTAACAGCCAATCCTCCATATTAATCTACCCAGGTTTTTGTGCTTTGCATGCAGCGTCGAGCATGATACCATTGTCTTTCAAGACTGATGGATGCCAAATGTATGCTTAGCATGATCTTTTGCTGGAAACACCTAGGCCAGTGATTTTCAACCTTTTTCATCTCACGGCACAAGGCACTGAAATTGTCAAGGCACACTATCAATTATTTTTACCACTGACAAGGCACACAAGACTGTTCAAATCCTCCAATTTTCCTATTAATGAATCTCCAAATTCCCATGGCACATCTGAGGACTATCCATGGCACACTGGTTGAAAATCACTGGCCTAGGGTGTTTGCTCAAAGGTCAGATGAAGGGGTACTGTACAGATGCGGGGGGGTTCATGGGGCCAAATGGGAAAAACCTCCCCGGAAAACATGGCAGTGGGAAGGTTTGGCTAACAGAGCTTTTCACGGTGCTCAGCCAACAGAACTCTTCCCATGGCTGCTTACTTTTATGTGCCCCAATGAAAGTTGGCAGTGCTTGGTGCGAACAAGGTCTCAGATGTGAGTCTGGCAATCCAGCTCCTTTCCACATGTGAGAATCCATCCACTAGGATGTGTGTGTCACTAAGTACCTGAAGGAGAGTAAGAAATTTCTTGGTGATCCTCTGGAAATTGGTACGAGTTACAACAGCCCGTCCCGGTCCCCGGCCCAGGTTGCAGGTGGCATAGGCACCCAAACGATCTGTGGACCCATCAGGACACAGCAGCTCAAACTTCTCTTGTTCTGATTCTAAAAAAAGAAAAGGGGCTGCAGAGGCTGGAGGGAGAGCCAGAAAGGTGACCTGGGGGTGACTGCCCTCCCTGACAGCAGTCAAGACAGGCAGCCTTTTCATGTGAAAATGGAAACACCTCTTCTCCACCCCCCACCCCCCACCCCCGACTTACAAGTGATGCACAAATTGGCTTTCAGGTTTCTCTGCAGGCAGCAGTAAGATTTACAACTTTGATACTTAGGAGACAACCTCACAGTACTGGTCATGGTTGCTAACCATATTTCTCCGTTGGATAAAGAACCTGACCAAGGCTTTACCTGTAGCATTCATTATGGTCAGGTGGTCCAAGAAAGCCACATCTGCCACCCCACTCTTCAGGCATCTGTGCAAAGACAGAACTGGCATTAGCACAAAAGTCTGCTTTGCTTTCCCTTGGCCACCACAAATTTCCAGTGCAAAAGGGGGATCAAAGCCAGTACCTGAAGGCCCCCTCCGAGTCATAGAAGGGCTCGTTGCCACTGGTCTCGCAGAAATGGTTCTTCTCCTGGACATAGGATTGCTCCCCATGGCAAAGAGCACATAGCTGAGAGGCCACTCCGCTGCCAGGGATGCAGCTGGCATTGAAGTAACCACTGACTGCTATAAAGACGAGAAGAGAGTTCTGGATGAGATAATCCTGGACTGAGGATTATTATGTCCAAACTCGTGAGAGAAACAGTCCCAACTTTCTGTTTTTCTGCTTGGCAAAAGTGTTTATTATTTCATAATCTTCAGTGTCTTGTAAAGGCACCCATGTTGTTGTTTTAGATATACATACATTTAATTAAACTTAGTAAGAAACTGGTGATTAAATGCTGACATTCTTGAATGAGCTGACAGTACTAATGAGAAACCTCTGGAATTCAAAGATGACACCTGCTTATTTGGCCAGGCAGATTCAGAGTAGGAGCAAAACAGGAAGGGAGCATTTTGCTATAAGAAGTCATCAGGCATTCCTTTAGGCCTTACTGGTTTTGAACCATCAGATGAATGGTGAAATAGGAATGGAGAACCTGTCTCAGGTTGGACTGCATTTTAGACTTCATGGTGTGGAGCTGAAAAAAATGCAGGAAGATACCTCCCGTTGACATGCCTGCCTTACCTTTGGAGTTATGAAGTGGCACACTTGTTGTCCCAGCTCTGGAAAGCACATGAAAGCAAAGTGCTGCTTGCAATCTCATGGTGACAGTATCTCAGCAAGATTTAGAGCACAATCCTAACCATGTCTACTCAAAAGTAGGCCCCATTGTGTTCAGTGGGTCTTACTCCCAGTAAAGTGTCTTTAGGATTGCAGCCGTAGGCACCATTAGGATGTTACAAAATACCTACCCTGCTTTGCTCCCTCAAGGAGGATCCATGTGGCTTACAACATAATAATATATACCATAATTAATACCGACATACAATGAGACAACAGCTGCAATTAAAATAAACTAAAGAAGAGGAAGAACCTGTAACTCGGGAAGATTGCAAGAAGAACCAATTCTCCAGCAAAAAATACCAGTAAGAAGGGAGACAGCTGCACAACTCAAGACCTGGACTAACCTTACAATCCAGAGTGACTACGGGAAGACATAAGAGGCACTTACCCTGGATTGCTCTATGCATTTCCCATTGGTTTTCCATAGGTGGCAGTGTAACTATGTTGGTGTAAAAGGTCCTGTAGTTACTCTGGATTGTGGCCTTCTTCACCTAGGGGCCTCCACTGACAAGGCCTCTCTGCATCACAACCAATCAAAGCCAGCCTCCCTCTCTCCCTACCTGGACTTAATGGATAGGTAGATTCCTAAAGAGGGAGTTGTTCAGGGACAGAGAATGCGCCCATCTAAAAATAGCCCAATTTGCATAAATTTGCATTTTCGGACTCTGGATCTGGATGGGCATCTAAGGGTTACAGAGTAACAATGCGATCCTAAGCATGTCTACTCAGATGTAAGTCCCACTGTATTCAATAGTACTTACTCCCAGGAAAGTGTGGTTAGAATTGCAGCCAATATCTAGTTCCTGAAATTGGGATCCAAGAACATATGAGAGGCCAGTGCAGTTACAACTGCAAGGGCAGGAAGCATGATCAGTTCATGAGCACTCTATGCATTGCTCCTTCCCACAAATTCTCAGAAGCTCCAGTGAGTTGTCCCTGACCTCCCACAACCTGCCCATTCACCATGGCTGAGGGACTGATCTTCATTCCATTCCAGTTTGTTAATAGTCAGAAGGAAGCCCAAAGGGATACTCCATCCTGAGGTCCACCGGGCTCCATTGTGGCAACTTCTGGTCCCTTTCAGGCTGTGGATATCCAGAGTTCCTTGGTTGGCAACAGCTACGGCAAACACACAGTTTCCTGGTGATAAGAGAGAAGAGAATTGGGTTAATATGCTCAGGGGAGACCTTCACTATGATCGGCACACTATTATTCCACTGAAATATACACTCCAGTGTGGAACACAAGGATTATCCCAAGCCATTTTGAAACATTTAATGCTCTGTTATCTTCCACTTGGTCTTAAACTCCATTGGAGATATATGGAACATCCTCGCAGCCATTTGATGCTTAGTGCATGTCTACACTGTTTACAGGTGTCCTGGCATATTCACAGGAGATCTGTTCCAGGGCCCCCACGGACATAGAAACTGCAGACATGGGTGACTCTGTACAGCCATCTGTAGCCTTCTATGACATACCCATTAATGTTGTTTAGATGCATACCATTCCCACCGATGGACAGTTCCTTTTTGCGGTGGTGGAAATATGTGCTCCAGTGATACAAAGGGCTAGGCTGGTGGTAGCGTAGCTACTGGCAGGGACTCCCATGCCAGACAGGCTTTTTTTGAGGAGCCAGACTAAACCTTTCCAAAATCCCACTGAACGTTGGTTGTCTGGAGAAAGAAAATTCCTACCTCAAACCTCCACTGCCTTGTGGCTGTACCCACCTATGGGAAAGGCTTCAGGAGACAACTCTGAGGTCAAATCCAGAGCTGGAGCCCTGGAAGTAGTTTGTGACTGTGTACAGTCATGTTCTGGTAACTCCTGCGATGCAGCTGGAACCAATCCTATCTGTTCTGCCGTTTTATTGGACTATTTCAGTGATGTGGAAAGGGGGGATTTGCTGCTTGGGTAACAGTCTATCCTCCATATTAATCTACCCAGGCCTGGTATCGTGCTCTGAGTATCGTGCTCTGGAGAGGACACTCAGAGCACGATACCATAGCCATTCGAGACTGAAGGATGCCAATGTATACCATTGCAAAATGTTTCTTCTTTTACAAGATGCTATAAGCTAACAGCATTTGTGGGCAGCTTGAAAGCTGGAAGAGACTAGAATAAACATTAACTGAATCTGAAGATACTTGGGGGACACCTGTACTTCTACGGCTGTGATTTTCAATCAGTATGCCATTGCATACTGGTGTGCTGTGGATAATCCTCCATGGATACCATGGGAATTTGAAGAAGGTCATTAATTAATAGGAAAACTGGAGGATTTGAACAGCCTGGTGTGCCTTGTCAGTGGTAAAAAACAATTGATAGTGTTCCTTGACAATTTCAGTGGCTTGTTAGAGTGCTGTGAGATGAAGAAGGTTGAAAACCACTGTTCTAGGGGATTGATACCAATTGATATCAACAGGTTGAGGTTGATAGGTTGAGGATACTAAGAAGTCCCTTTTAGAGATTCCAAGCCCCTCATACAGAACTACAGTTCTCAGAGTTGACAGAGGATTATGAATTATTAGGTTTAATACAGATTTGCCCTCACTTTGTCATAGTTCAAGGCAATGTTCCTACTGAGGAAACATATTGTGATGCAAATGACCAGGCCTTCCTAAATCTGGTATTTATACAGTTGCAATGCTTGTTCTTCCCTTAATCCAGCTTCCTCTTTGATCTTCTGGATGCTGACATAGTCCCATTAGAGCTTGAGCTGGTCCAAAGGTTGACGGGCCCCTGCCATGTCCGTGGGCACAATATCACTGACCTTCCACATATAATTCCTTTGCCGCTACCGAGAGGCCATAAATCTTCACGGCTGAATAGACATCTCCGGCATCCAAGGAGGCTGCATCTGCCTTGTTCACCTTATTTTACAAACAAACCCACAAACAAAGCCATTAAAAACAAGTTCCTAAATGGGTTCCTTAGGACCAGTTCTTCTGGCCAGGTTGGTTCTTCCCAGCTACAGCATGTGGCTGGCAGCCAATTCAGTCATAGCAGAATATCATCTTTCAGAGACATGCATGTTGAACTATGGCAAGATCTCTTCAGTATGAAGCATAAGGACCTTTTGCAATTACAACTGTCTTCTCCCCCCCACACATAACATTGCTTCTCCCATGAACAGGTATATCACTCAGCGAGCAACCCTAATCAGTTTAGGCTGGCATAACTCACACTCACTGTTCCCATGGTGGTGTGGGGAGGCTAGCACGTGTCTATGCACTAAACCTCCCAGGAGAAATGCAGACCTGTCTTATGGCACTTGTGCGGCTTCCCCAGAACAGCATTGGTCTTGTGCTGGCCTGACAGATGGTTAGGTTTGCAGCCTCACACAGCTGCTCCTCTAGTGCTTAATTTCATTGCTCGGGGGGCAATACTAACCAACTTTCCAGCACTGACATAGATGTGCCAATTCTGACTGAAGCTTATGCTGTGTTAAAGTGGATGGGTGACAAATGGGACTTCTCCGGGACTCACCCTAATCTTGTCAATGCAGTTGTGAGTGTTGTGAGCCCTGATACAGGAAACCCTGGTGAAGGAGTTGCTTGTGGCAAAGGGCAACATAGCTGCAAGCGTTTTGGCCAGCTCTGCACACTTTCGCTGCTCCAAGTCAGATAGGGTGCACCATCGGAACTTCTTCCCTGCAGGGGCAGGAGACAATGTCAATGTCCAGGGTGCTATTTCAGACCAAGCAGTTCTTGAACATGTCATGGATAAATCCTTCGAGAGCTCTCCAAACTGTCTGGGCTGTGGGTGGCTCAAGTGGTTAAGACACTGTGCCTGCTAACCAGAAGGCCAGGGTTCAAGACTCGGGTCCCCACAAGACAGGGTGAGCTCCTGTCCTTAGCCCAGCTCTGTGACGCAGCTGGAACCAATCATATCGGCTCTGCCATTCCATTGGACTATTTCAGTGGTGTGGAGAGGGGGGGTTTGCTGTTTGGGTAACAGCCTATCCTCCATATTAATCTGCCCAGGCCTTCATGCTTCACATGCAGTGTCGAGCACAATACCATAGTCATTCAAGACTGATGGATGTCAAGTTTTTCTCCAAACTGGAACAGGCAACATAATGGTAGATGTGTTTCAATGTAAGTAAAGTCATGCACATTGGGGCAAAGAATCACAACTTTACATATAGGCTTATGTAGGGGTCTCCAGACCGCAGCCCAGGGACCAGATGCAGCTTGTGGTGAGCTTCTAACTGGCCCACAGCCAGCCTCTGATTTCCTAAGAGTTTCTGACTCAGTTGACCAAACACAACTGGAGCTGTGATGGTGGGGTAGGGAAAATGGGGGTCCTATTGTGTGCTTTATTTCTGTGCTGAAATTCTGGATTTCCTGGTGCTTGTAAAAATCCTGGAAATTTGAGCCCAGTTAGTCATTAATCTAAGTTCCAAGTCTAATCTGTTTATTTAATTTTCATTTAAAGTTTTCCCAGCCCTCGACAATGTGCCAGGTATTTGATGTGGCCATTTGGCCAAAAAGTTTAGTTCCTTGGGCTAATGGGCTTCAAATTGTCTGGGACAGATCAGGAAAGAGATCTTAGGGTGCTGGTGGACAGCGCAATAAAAATGTCTACCCCATGTGTGGCAGCAGTGAAAAAATGCTAATTGAATGTAAGGGATAATTTTTAAAGAATAGGGATAATTCTAAATGCTACATCTTTGGCACAACCACTCAGCTGTAATCTCTACTATAACAAAGCTGAGAGTAAGCCTCCTTGAACACAATAGGACAGTGGTTCCCAAACATTTCGCACTGGATCCCGTTCTTTAAAACTGGCACTATAGAGGGACCCACTTACAGTAGGGGTATAAGGCTTAAATTTTCCTACCAGCTGTTCAATCCTCTATTTTTACCCTTTTTACTATGGTGAGGAGAAGGTGGGCAACAGGCTGTCTTCTGGATCCTTTATTGAGCTCCATCCACATTCATTGGATCAGGTCCATTCTGGTGGCCTTGCATCCCCTTTCACCTGGTACAGAATTATAGAATTCTAAAGTTGGAAGGGACCAACCATCTAGGCCAGTGGTTCTCAATCTTCCTAACGCCGTGACCCCTTTATAAGTTCCTCATGTTGTGGGGACCCCCAACCATAAAATTATTTTCGTTGCTACTTTATAACTGTAATTTTGCTACTGTTATGAATCGTAACGTAAATATCCAATATGCAGGATGTATTTTCATTGTTACAAATGAAATGTGTGTTCTGTGCACACATTGAACACAATGGGATTTATTTCAGAGGACTGGGCATAGGATTGTGCCCTGAGGCTGCAATCCTATCCACATTTACATGGGAGTAAAGGCCCCCTGACTATAATGGGATTTATTTCAGAGTAGGCATGCATAGGATTGGGCCCTAGGCTGCCAGTCAGCCCCAGTGCATGTGCAGCTACAGCCGGAGGTCTGGCAAGCCTGACCTAGCCCCCTGCACCAGGGGTCTTTAGGCGACCCCCAGGAAACCTCTAGGCGACCCTGAAAGGGGTCCCAACCCCAACTTTGAGAAACTCTGATCTAGGCCAATTTGACAGAAGCCTAGGGATGTTGAAGCCCAGGGACTTGATGACAGAAGCTCAAGTTTCACTTTCCATGGAGCTCAAAACATTTTCCTTCTCAGCTTGGACTGGGTGTCTTCCTTCTGAAGTTTTTGGTGTGACTTCCTATTTAAAAGGTTCCTCTTATATCCCCCTTTTGCCCTTATTGACCGGACCCCTTTGCATCCACATTCTTATTGCACTCTCTGTAATCCTGGTGGCTTCTTACTACATGACAAAGAGCACAAACCTTACCATGTTTCGTGGCCTTACTTCCACAAAAGTGTCTCTAGGATTGCAGCCTAAGCACTACATATACATGAGGCAATAGCAGGAGCATCACTAAGGGCCTTCTTACATCTAGGGTCTTAGGATATGAAATAAATGCAAAAAAATACAATGAAAGCAGAAGGAACACCCATGAAGCAGCAGGAAATGTGGGGAGGGGGGAAGACCCTTGCTAGAATTAGTCAACTCTAAGGCTACAATCCAGAGTAACTACAGGACCTTTTACAACGACTTAGTTATGGTACTACCTATGGAAAATGCACAGAGCAATCCAGAGTACATGCCTCTTACATCTTCCCATAGTTACTCTGGATTGTAGGGTTAGGCTAACCTCAGGGTAGGTTAACCTCAGGCTAATCTTTGGCCTCCTTCAGAGCCATGCTTACCTGCAGGCAGAAGTGTGACTGCACTCAGCACCAGAAGGGTGCCTCCAAAGGCCTTCATAGTAGCCGGAGAGTGGCACTTCTGCTGTCCCCTACACACAATCCTTCACCTCTCCAATTACTGGGGGATTCAAGAAGAATGACTAAAACCATGGAAGAAATCAAGGCTGAGCTCACTGCTGTCTGAAGGGGTGGGGTGGGGGACAAGCCAAGGAAGGGCTGGAGTCTGTTTGGCTGTGAGTGGCCTCATCCTGCAGGCAAAAAAAGATAGGCGGGGAAAGGGGCCCCACTTTTGGCACAGACAGGAAGCCTTCTTCCGGTCTTGTCAAGCTGAACCTTGTCTGCCAGATATGCAGTGAAAAATGGGGAGGGTGCTTTCCTCATTTCCCTCCCAGGTGGGCTTTGTTTTCAGCAGAACATTGTGGAACAGTCTCAGCTTAAGATGGCTGGACCGGAATTCTTTTTCTCACATCTGGGACTGCCCCTCAGGGTGACCAGATGCCAAACCCAAAATTCCTGAACCCCAAGGCCAAAATTCCTAATCCCAGGCCAAAATTCCTACCTGCTGAAAAAAAAAATTGCCAAAAGTATTTTTTTGTTTTTATTTTTCAGTTTTTTGACCATAACCTTTGATAGGAAGGAGATATCTCAAAACTGATTTTTGCACTGGATTCTGCTCTTCAATATGAATCCAACGATGTATGGCATGTTGGGGTACTGTGCACTATCACGAAGTTTCAAAATGTAGCCAAAATGTAGGACAATGATGCCAAAATGTAGGGCACCCAGACAGGAGGCTACAAATCCGGACAAATCTGGGTTTTTCTGGTCATATGGTCACCCTGCTGCCCCTGTTTTTGAAAACAAGAAATATCAGTGAACATGGGTGTATGCACAAGAGTGTATGTACTCCTCAGTGTATGCACAAGAGTGATATGCCAAACATCTCTCACTTTTTGCAAGTTTGATTCTTGTTTATCTGGAAAAAACTCCTCTGCTAGTTTTATTCCCTCTGTAAATGTTAATCACTGAAACACTTTAAAGGTCCTCAGTCTGTGCTCCTCAGCCTTCCATGTGCTCAGTCTGACTGTGGTTGATTCCGGGGTCTGTATCAGGAAACCCCACCTCCTGTGACCCTATGAATGAGCAGGAGCAACCCCAAGCATATGAACAAGTACACATGTGAACTGACCCCACTTTTGTGTCTGCATCTTCCTGGGTGCATCATTGCCATGGGAGGGAGAGGCCATCTGGGGTCACTGGGATGGGCTATAGGAGGGTTCCTGGGGCCTGATGCCACCCCTTTGGCCTGTGAGGTGGAAGGTTTTGGGTGGGCAGGGGCCCCACAAATGGTCAGACAGCCCTGCCGTGGTGTGGGAGCCCCAGGTCCCCTCTGCCCCAGGATGTCTCTTCTTCCAGGCTTCCTTCCCCACAGATACCTCTGGAAGCCCCCTCACCTCCCCCTGCCCCCTGCTCTGTCAGCTGCTTGGAGGCCCCTTGCCCCTCCCCATCTGAGCCAGCAAGGGGGGCTCTTTCCTGGCCTTCTGCCCCCTGGATGGTATCTTCCCTCTCCTCCCGGCCCTCCTGAGTGTGGACCCTGAGTCTGTTGTGCTGTCCCTTTAATGCTGGGGTTCCCTCTGGACTGCTGCTGCTGTGTTGCCAAAGACCACTGGACACTCATGTTTATCTGTTGATAAACAGATAAGCAGGTCCCACCACCATTTTGTCATCAAGAAAGCTGTGTGCTTTCTCATGGTAACTCACTAGTGTGGAGAAAGGCCAGAATGACCATATGCCATAATAAAAAAGAGGACTTTTTATTTATATTGTTTTTATTGACAATACACACACACATCTCTGTGCAGTCTTGCCCCTGCTGCTGCCTGGGCTTTTCCTGGGCTACCTTGCCTGCTTGGGGATGAAGGGGGGGGCATCTTGTTTCCCATTCCCACCCCTGACAGCCTTGCCCTATCCATCATGCTGGGGAGGCACTCTGACAGCTTGACAGCTACTCCACCCCACCAGCTTGCCAGCTGGTTCCCCATGTGATCAGGAGGGTGGGGGCAGCGTAGACAGATGCTGGTGGTTCTGAGTGATGTGAGATCAGGTCAACTTGTGTGTAACTGTAGGTCATGCAGCACTTATAGGCTGCCTTCTGAGCATGCCCGGTGCTGCCTTCTGAGCATGCTCCGGTGCAGTTGCAGGCAGCCTTAGGTTCCTGCTTCTCCGGCTGATACATAACTCTACGTTCAGGATACAGCATAGTTAGGGCAGAGCAAGCTAAAGTTGCTCTGGATTTTGCCCTTACTCTCAGGAAAGTATGTTTAGGATTGCAGCCATACTGCACAATCCAGAGTAACTACGGGAGCACTTAAGTCAACGTAAGAAAAATCTACTCTGGATTGACTATGACTTTCCCATAGATTTCCACTAGGTAGTGCTGTAAGGACATTGATGTAAATGTCTCTTAAAAGCTCCTGTAGTTACTCTGGATTGTGCACTTAGTCCCACTGAATATGGGACTATAACAGGACTTACTTCTGAGTCTTCTGAGTAGACAAGCATAGGACTGGGCTCTTACTCCTAGTCAGATGTGTAACATCAGGTGCCAAAGATGTGGGTGATCTCATCCTGATTCAGCAACCACACCTGATGTGGAGGGAAAGCCTTTTTCCTACTTGGCACATGAGCTATCCTGAGACAGAAGGCAGGTCCCACCACCATTTTGTCATCAAGATGAATGGGCTGTGTGCTTTGTCATGGTAACTCACTAGTGTGGAGAAAGGCCAGAATGACCATATACCATAATCAAAAAAGAGGACACGACCCTCCCAAAATGTAGGACATCTAATAAAAATGTAGGACATAAAATAAAAGCTGAAAACTCTCATATATATTGCTTTTCTGTGCTTTTCTATGCTATACAGAGGTACCTTGTAGGCTAAAAAACTTGTATGAAGAGTGCTTTGTAAGGCACACTAAAATTTCTAAGGAATTCTGCCTTGTAACACAGTTTTATAACAAAAAATTGTTGTAAAATGAACAAATTGATGGATCTGCATCATTAGCAACAGCAAGAGGTTATGGAGGAGAACTCATTGGCGGAGGAGGAGGAGAATAAGGAGGAGGAATCCGTCACATCAAATGAGATTAAGGACATTTGTAAACACTGGGAAATTGTGCAAAATTTTGTGGAAAAGCACCATCCAAATAAAGCTGTAGCAGTGTGAGTGATGAATCTGCTGAATGACAATGCAATGGCATGTTTCCCTGAAATCCTCAAAAGGAGACAAAGAGCACAATCCTCATCATGTCTACTCAAATGTAAGCCCCATTGTCTTCAATGGGTCTTACTCCCAGGAAAGTGTCTTTAGGATTCTCATTAGATAGGTTGAACTTGCTCAAAAAGACACCAGTGACTCTTAGTGACAACTAGCAAAAAGCGTACCCGCATTGCGGGAGTAACTGTTATGGAGATGAGATTGGTACCAGCAGGAAAAACCCAGAAGAGGCTTATGCAAGCAAGAGATATTCTTTATTGAAGCTTCAAGACTGCAGTCGGACAGAGTTTCTGCCCCCAAAAAGGACTGAGCAAGTTGTACATCTTGATCACACTTTTTATAGCTGAACTGTAGGTAAAACTTTACATAAGGAGATTATTCTGTTTATGACAAGAGAAATTCATACAGAAAGAGATTTTATTTTTAGAGCTTCCTGGCTTGGAAAAGAACAGAAGAGGAAAGGATGCATATCTTTAGAGGCTTCCTGGCTTATGAAAGGGAACAGAAAAGGAAAGGATGCATGGTTCATATTATACAATGGAAAACACTTACAATAGCCATACAAAGTCCAGCACTTACAGGTTTTACATTCACTTGATTCATTTTGGGCTTCTATTTACACAAAAGGAAATTAAAATATTATTTTAATTTTTATAATCTTTGGGCTTCAAATAAGTTCTTCTGATTTGCCTTGACAATTAACATTGCTTTACCTTCCGTCTAGGCTGCAGGGTTAGGCAAGACAAAGGAGGGAATTTTCTTTTAGTTCCTGCTGAGATAAGCATACCTTTACAAGTCTTAAGTGGGCTATTTACTGCA
Source organism: Cryptoblepharus egeriae (assembly GCA_030015325.1). Taxonomy (NCBI): domain Eukaryota; kingdom Metazoa; phylum Chordata; class Lepidosauria; order Squamata; family Scincidae; genus Cryptoblepharus; species Cryptoblepharus egeriae. The sequence goes on along the minus strand of JAREYC010000017.1, from coordinate 7,986,098 downwards.
GATCATATCAATGCTTGAGAACTAAGGCAATGCATTGTGATGTTAATCCCTTTTCCTGGGAACCTGTGAAAGTTGATTTGGAAGCTTCTGCCTGGGAATGTGTGTCTGCAAGCTGCCTGGGTTTACAGTATGATTTCAGAGGTATCAAATAATTTCAATAAATTCTAATAAATTTTAATAACTGGTTTTTCATCCACTATATAACATTTCCCCATACAACATCACCCCACGGCGTATATTCCCCCCATGCGCAACTTCCCCATGCGCATGATCCCCCCATCCGCATGATCCCCCCATCCGCAACTTCCTCCCATGGGCAACTCCCCCCATGCACAACATCCCCCCATGCACAACATCCCCCATGCTCATCATCCCCCATGTGCACCATCCCCCATGCGCACCTTCCCCCATGCGCAACTTCACCCCATGCTCAACTTCACCCCATGCTCAACTTCCCCACATGCGCAACTTCCCCACATGCGCAACTTCCCCCACGAGCAATTTCCCCCATGCGCATCATCCCCCCATGCGCTTCATCCCCCATACGCATCATCCCCCATGCGCACCTTCCCCCCATGCGTACCATCTCCCATGCGCACCATCCCCCATGCGCAACTTCCCCCCATGCGTATCATCCCCGATGTGCAACTTTCCCCATGCGCAACTTCCCCCCATGCGCAACTTCTCCCCATGCGCATGATCCCCCCATCTGCATCATCCCCCCATGCACAACTTTTCCTATGCGCAACTTCCCCCCATGGGCAACTCCCCCCATGCACATCATCCCCCCATGCTCATCATCCTCCATGTGCAACTTTCCCCATGTGCACCATCCCCCCATGCGCACCTTCCTCCCATGCTCAACTTCCCCCCTGCTCAACTTCCCCCATGCGCAACTTCCCCCCATGCTCAACTTCACCCCATGCGCACCTTCCCCCCATGCGCAACTTCCCCATGCACATCATCCCCCATGCGCACCTTTCCCCCATGCGCACCTTTCCCCCATGCGCACCTTTCCCCATGCACATCATCCCCCATGCGCAACTTCCCCCATGCGCACCTTTCCCTCATGCACACCACCCCCCATGCGCACCATCCCCCATGCATACCATCCCCCATGTGCACCATCCCCCATGCGCAACATCTCCCCATGCTCAACTTCCCCACATGCACACCTTCCCCCATGCGCACATTTCCCCCATGCGCACCATCCCCCATGTGCAACTTTCCCCATGCGCACCATCACCCCATGCGCACCTTCCCCCCATGCGCAACTGCCCCCATGCTCAACTTCACCCCATGCTTAACTTCCCCACATGCGCACCTTCCCCCATGCGCAACTTCCCCCCATGCGCAGCATCCTCGCCAGTGCAACCTCTTCCTCCGAACAACATTCCCACTGCACCAGGCACTGAGCCGCGAATTTGCTGGATGTTATTCACTCTCCCATGTTAAGTATAGGACAAAAACACATTGACCCCTTTTCAGCCCCTGAAGGGTTAAATTTCTCCACATGGGTTCTTGGTAGGTGTTCAGGTGACAGAAGGATCCCTCCCAGAATTCCATACTTCTAGGCCCAGCAGTTGGGGCAGAATGTTGATGAGTCAGCAATGAGTCAGCATCTTCCCATGCGCAACATCCTCCCCAGCGCAACCTCTTTCTCCGAACTATGTCCCGCCAGTGCACCAGGCATCAAGCACCAAATGGGCTGGATGTTATTCAGTCTCCCATGTTAAGTATAGGACAAAAACACGTTGCACCCTTTTTAGCATGGGGTGTTGATGCACATGGAAGATGTTGCGCATGGGCGTTTATGCACATGGGGAAGTTGCGCGTGGGGGAAGTTGCGCGTGGAGGACTGATGAGCATGGAGACTGATGCGCATGGAGGAATGTTGCACATGGGCGGAAGTTGCGCATGGGGGACTGATGCTAATGGGGGGTTGATGCACATATGGAGATGATGCACATGGGGTATGTTGCGCATGGGGGAATGACGCTCATGGGGGAAAGTTGCACATGGGGGCTGATGCGCATGGGGAAGTTGCGCATGGGGGACTGATGTGCATGGGGGGTTATGCACATTGGGGAAGTTGCACATGGCGGACGTTGCGCATGGGGGTTGATGTGCATGGGAGGGTGTTGCATATGGGGGTTGATGTGCATGGGGGAAGTTATGCATGTGGGATTGATGCGCATGCGAGGTTGATGCACATGGGGGAAGCTGCGCATGGGGGACTGATGCGCATGGGGGAAGTTGCACAAGGGGAAAGTTGTGCATGGGGGATGTTGCACATTGGGGACTGATGCGCATGGGGGATGTTGTGCATGGGGGGATGTTGCGCATTGGGGAGTGATGCACATGGGGGGACGTTGAGCATTGGGGAGTGATGCACATGGGGAAGTTGCGCATGGGGGAAGTTGCACATGGGGGACTGATGCGCATGGGGGAAGTTGCACATGGGGGGATATTGTGCCGTGGGGGGATGGCGCATGGGGGAATTTTACTTCCGCAACCCAGGTATGCTTTTCCCCAGTCTATATATATAAAAGGCATCTTCATCATCATCACTGACTCATCAACACTCAGCCAAAACAGCTGGGCCTATAAGCGTGAAATTTGATGAGGGTGTTCCTTCCATGATGGAGGGATCCACTAAGAACCAGTTTTCGGAAATTCCAATCAGAAGGGGGTGAAAAGGGGCGCAATGTGTTTTATAAAATTAATCTTCATCGTCATTACTGACTCATTGCCTTGCCAAAACCGCCAGGCCTAGAAGCGTGAAATTTGGGGAGGGTGTTCCTTCTGCTATGGAGGGAGTCACTAAGAACCAGTTTTCGGAAATTCCAACTGGAAGGGGGTGAAATGGGGTGCAATGTGTTTTCTTCCCTATATTTTGCATTTAAGAATTGATGACTTATCAACATTCCGCCCCAACCCCCGGACCTAGAAGCATGAAATTTGTGGAGAGAGTTCCTTCTGTCACCTGAACACCCACCAAGAACCCATGTGGAGACATTTAACCCTTAAGGGGCTAAAAAGAGGTGCAAAGTGTTTTTGTCCTATACATGGGAGACTGACCAACATCCAGCCAATTTGGTGTTCCATGCCTGGTGCACGGGGGGGATATTGTTTGGAGAAAGAGGTTGCACTGGGGAGGATGCTGCGCATGGGGGGGTTGCGCATGGGGGTTGATGCAATCGGGGGTTGATGCGATGGGAGGTTGATGTGCATGGGGGTTTGATTCACTTGGGGGATGTTGTGCATGAGGACATGATGCGCATGGGTGGTTGATGCGCATGTGGGGAATTTGCCCATGGGGACATGATGCGTATGGGGGAAGTTGAGCATGGGGGACTGATGCACATGGGGGAATGATGCGCATGGGGGTTTGTTGCACATGGGGATGTTGTGCATGGGGACATAGAATCATAGAGTTGGAAGGGACCTAGTAGGTCATCTACCAACTCCCTGCCTGCAGCAGGAAATCCCCCTAGAGCATCCCCGACAGGTGTTCGTCGAGCCTCTGCTTAAAGATCCCTAGTGAGGGAGAGTCCACCACCTCCCTTGGCAATCTGTTCCACTGCTGAACCGCCCTCACCGTCAGGAATTTTTTCTGGATATCCAACCGGAATCTCCTCTCTTGCAGTTTGTACCCATTGGTTCTAGTTCTGCTTTCAGAAGCAGTTATGAACAAATGAGCCCCTTCTTCCCTATGACAGCCCTTCAGGTATCTGAAGAGGGCAACCATGTCTCCTCTCAGCCTCCTCTTCTCCAGGCTGAATATCCCAAGTTCCCCCAACCTTTCCTCTTAGGGATTCCCTTCCATTCCACTGATCATTCTTGTTGCTCTCCTCTGGACATGATGCGTATGGGTGGTTTTGATGAGGGTGTTTTTGATGAGGGTGATTTGATGAGGGTGTTTTGATGAGGGTGGCATGTGGGGAAGTTGCACATGGGGAAAGTTGCGCATGGGGACATGATGCACATGGGGGAAGTTAAGCATGGGGGGAAGTTGAGCATGGGGGAATGATGCGCATGTGGGAATGATGCGCATGGGGGTTGTTGCACATGGTGATGTTGCACATGGGCAGTTGATGCGCATGGGGGAAGTTGTGCATGGGGGAAGTTGTGCATGGGGGAAGTTGTGCATGGGGGTTTGATGCACATGGGTGATGCTGCGCATGGGGACATGATGCGCATGGGGGTTGATGTGCATGTGGGGAAGTTGCGCATGGGGAAAGTTGTGCGTGGGGACATGATGTGCATGGGGACATGATGCACATGAGTGATGTTGCGCATGGGGGAAGTTGTGCATGGGAGGATGTTGTGCATGGGAGGGTTGAAGCGCATGGGGGAATGATGTGCATGGGGGTTGTTGTGCATGGGGACATGATGCGCATGGGTGATGTTGCACATGGCAGGAAGTTGCACATGCGGATGAACACGTGGGTGTGCATGGTGATGAACATGGGGAATGTTATGCATGGGGGATTTGCACATGGGTGGTTGATGAGCATGGGGGGTTGATGCGCATGGGGGATTGATGCTCATGGGGGAATGATGCATTGTGGAAATGATGTGCATGGGGGTTGTTGCGCAAGGGGAAATGTTGCGCATGGGCGATGTTGCGATGGAGGGTTGAGGCGCATGGGGAATGTTGTGCATGGGGAGTTGATGCAAATGAGGGACTGATGCGCATGGGGAGTTGATGCACATGAGGGGTTGATGTGCATGGGGGATGAACATGGGGAATGTTGCGCATGGGGATATTAAGCATGGGGGATTTGCGCATGTGTGGTTGATGAGCATGGGGGGATGATGTACATAGGGGAGATACTGCGTATGAACATGGGGGATGTTGCACATGGGGTGGAAGCACATGTGGGTTAATGTGCATGGGGAATTGATGCGCAGTGGGGGATGGCGTACAGGGGAATTTTACTCCCGCAACATGGGTACACTTTTTGCTAGTACATATATCTATATATATAAGAGAAAGTCACTGACTGATCAATGCCCAGCCAAAACTGGTGGGCCTAGAAGTGTGAAATTTGGGGTGGGTGTTCCTTCCATGATGGAGGGAGTCATTAAGAACCGGTTTTCAGAAATTCCAACCGGAAGGGGGTGAAATGGGGTGCAACGCGTTTTCTTCCCTATACTTTGCATTGAAGAATTGGTGACTGAGGGATGCTCTGCCCCAACCCCCGGACCTAGAAGCATGAAATTCAGAGAGGGTGTTCCTTATGTTCACAATAACACCCACCAAGAATGGATGTGGAGAAATTTAACCCTTAAGGGGCTGAAAGGGGGTGCAACATGTTTTTGTCCTATACTTAACATGGAAGACTGACTAACAACCAGCCAATTTGGTGCTCAGCGTGTGGTGCACTGGGAGGGATGTTGTTTGGAAGAAGAGGTTGCACTGGGGAGGATGCTGCACATGTGGGGTGTTGTGCATGGGGAGATGCGCATGGGGAGATGATGCGCATGGGGAGATGCCCATTGGGGGACTGATGAGCATGGGGGACTGAAGCGCATGGGGGATGAACATGGGGAACGTTGCGCATAGGGAATGTTGCACATGGGGGTTTGTTGCGCATAGTGGGTTGATGCGCATGGGGTGGATGAATATGGGGGATGTTGCACATGGGGTGGATGCGCATGGGGGGATGATATGCTTTTCGCTAGTTGCATGCAGTCACTGACTGACTGACTGATCACCGCCCTGCCAAAACTGCCAGCCCTAGAAGCGTGAAATTTGGGGTGGGTGTTCCTTCCGTGACGGAGGGGTGCACTAAGAACCGTTTTTCGGAAATTCCAAACGGAAGGGAATGAAAAGGGGCGCAACGCGTTTTCCTCCCTATACTTTGCATTGAGAATTGCTGACTCATCAACATTCCGCCCCAACTGCTGGGCCTGAAGCATGGAATTCTGGGAGGGAGTTCCTTCTATCACCTGAACACCCACCAAGAACCCATGTGGAGAAATTTAACCCTTCAGGGGCTGTAAAGGAGAATGAATAACATCCAGCCAATTTGGTGCTCAGTGCCTGGTGCACTGGAGGGATGATGCCCATGGGGGAAGTTGCACATGTGGGAATTTGCGCATGGGGGGTTGATGCGCATGGGGGAAGTTGCGCATGGAGGTTGATGTTCATGGGGAAGTTGCGTATGGGGGGTTGATGCGCATGGGGGAAGTTGCGCATGGGGGTTGATGTTCATGGGGAAGTTGCGTATGGGGGGTTGATGCGCATGGGGGTTGATGCGCATGGGGGGTTGATGTGCATGGGGGAAGTTGCGCATGGGAGGTTGATGTGCATGGGAGGAAATTGCACATGGGGAGAAGTTGCGTATGGGGAGAAGTTGCGCCGTGGGGGAATGGCATATGGGGAAATGTTACTCCCGCAACGTGGGTACACTTTTCGCTAGTTATATATAACTGATTAATTACAAACTACATTATGCCCACTTACAAGGAAAAGGACATTGAAATTTTTCCCAGGACACAGGGCTAAATTTCAGGAAATGTCCTGGAAAAAGAGGACATGTGTCACCCTTAAGCACCTCAGCAGAGAAGCACATATCTGGCTTCATTAATTCAGAGGGCTCTGAGTGGTGTCCTCACCTGAACGAACACCTTCATCCACACTTTTCTTTTAAGAACTAGTGGTAAGAAACTGTGTGAGGCTAACTGGCCCCAGCATCTGTCATGCTGGTGGCTGCTGTGCTTTTTCAGTGGAGAGCCCTCCATTTTGGAGAGTGTCCATTGCCACCATCTAAAGCAGGGGTGTCCAACACGTGGCCTGGGGGCCGCATGTGGCCCAGGACAAGGGTAGATGCAGCCCTCCTGCAAAGCTGGCCACCATCATTGGAAAAACCATCTTTGTGGCAGCAGCCATTTTCAAATTTTGTGTGCTTCTCTGCACACTGCCCTGGGTGGCCGCCACAAAGCTGGTCTGGGCTACCTGGCTCCTCCCCCTACCTGCCTCCTGGCACCCAGAGCTCTTCAGGCTCCTGCAGACCTTGCAGCACTCGCCCACCTGCATCCCCCAAAAGTGGCCTCAGCCTCTATCCAGCTGCTGCCTGCTGCCCTTGAGACCTACTCAGAAGGAAGCCCCATTAAAGTCAATGAGGCTTACTCCCAAGTTGCAGTCTGAGAGCCCAGTGATGCATAAAATGGGCTGTGATCCACTCCAAGCTTAACCTTGGAGATATGCTGCATCCCTATGTCTACTCAGAAGTAAGGCCCATTGTACCTAATGGGTCTTACTCCCAGGAAAGTGTGTTCAGGATTGCAGCATATCTCCAAGGTTAAGTTTGGAGAGGATCACAGCCCATCCTATGCATCATGCCTCCTCAGAAGAAAGCTCCACTAAAGTCAGTGAGGCTTACTCCCAAGTTGCAGTCTGAGAGCCCAATCCTATGCATGGCTACTCAGCAGAAAACCCCATTATAATCAATGAGATTTACTGCAAGGTTTAGCTTGGAGGGGATTGCTGCCCATCCTATGCATAACACCTACTCAGAAGTAAGCCCCATTAAAATCGATGAGACTTACTCCAAGGTTTAAAAAATGTAGGACAAAATATAGGACATCCTACATTTTGTAATACTTTAAAAAAAGTAGTTGTTAGTGTTTATGTGTGGCCCAACTTGTCTTCTTCCAATGCGGCCCAGGGAAGCTAAAAGTTTGGACACCCCTGATCTAAAGAGTCGTTTATGTGAAGGGGCTGTGATGCCTCTGGGCTGCCTCCATTTTGGTGGCCCTTGAAGGGGCTGTCACTACCACACTGAAGGGAGGATGCTGCCACCATCTTGCATGGCTTTCACCTGAGGGAACCGGATCCTTTGCGTCAGTGCAGCCATCTAAGAGACCTGAAGGGGTCTCAGAGGTCATCTGGAGGCTTTTCACCTATGGGGGTTTGTCCCCTCTGGGTTTCTGCTATCACCATGGAGTCCCCATGGCCTCAGGGTTGCTGTCATCTTGGAGACCCTTGCCTGAGGGGCCCTGTTGCCTCAGGTCTATCGTCATCTTGGAAGCCCCATGGCTCAGGGACCCTATGCCTTAGGGGTGCCACCATCTTGGAGACCCCCTGAGAAGCCACACTACCTCAGGACTGCCGCCATCCTGTAGACCAGAAGGCCCCCCGTGACCATTTTAGAGACCTCCGGAGGGGCTTGTAGCTTCAAGACTGCCACCATCTTAGAGACCCCTGAAGAGACCTGTGGCCTCAGTGTTGCTGCCATCTTGGGCGCCCTTAAGGGATCCCGTCGCCATCTTGGAGCGCTCCTCACTGAGGGCCCCATGACCTCAAGACTTCCGCCATCTTGGGGCCCTCGAGTGAGGCCCGTAAGGCTTTCCCTCGCCGGCGAAGGGCCCTCCTCCCCACGCCTGGCCTCAGTCACCCCGCCCCGCCCCACGTGCCCTTCCAGCACAGTAGGAGAGCCGGCTCGGCCAGGCAAGGAGTTGCGGTTGAGACTGAAGCAGCGGCTGAGGCGATGGCGGCGGGGGCCATGAGGAGGCTGTGTGGGGGGCTGGCGGCGAGGACGGTTGGCGGAAGGTACCGCAGGGTCGGCGGAGAGGGGAGGGCGCCCTTAGTGGGCCTCAGAGAGGCTGCCCCGTTCAGGTCAGAGCTCCGCCTATCCCTCGTGGACGGCTCTCTCCCCATTCCGGGGGCAGGCGGAGGAGCGGGTGGCCGAGCCTAGCAGCTCTCTGGGGCTAAGGGGGTCGGAGGACGCGGTCTCTCGTGGAGCTTTGTGTACTGGTGGAGTAGCAAGAGGGGGGCTGAGCAGTCAGTCTTGGAGGAAGGCGTGCAAGGGCCCCTCAGCCCCCCTCTAGCTACGCCACTGACGCCCACCTGGAATGGCTCTGAAGGGGGGTCTCCTTGCAGACTTCCCCCAAGACTAGCTGCTTAGCCCCCCTCTAGCTACGCCACTGACCCTCACCTGGAGTGGCTGTGAAGGGGGCGGTCTCATGCACGCCCCCAAAGCCTGACTGCTCAGTTACCTTCTACGTATGCCACAGTGTCTCCTTGTCGGGGTCCTCCTTTGCAATTGTGACACCTGGTCACCCTTGTGTGTGTCAAGGAGGTAGGGTTGCAGGCCACACTCACTCTCCTGAGTGACTGTCCTGGCAGTGTTAATGCAGATAGAGTGGCAGCCTCAGACCAATGAATACCAGGTTTTATTCCCCACTCAGCTTATTGGTGACTCTGTGGCAGTGCTGCCTCTCAGCATGGCCTACTTCGCAGGGCTGTTGTGAGTTGACAAAAGAACTGCAAACACCATCCTGAGTCCAGAGCGTGAGTGGCAGAGAGTGTGCAGTATGTTCTGTGCTGTGCCTTTGTACCCCCTACCCTTCTATGGCTGTGCTATGGATCAGACCTCCCACAGGGCCTTTCCATCAAAGGCAGTGATTTTCAACCAATGAGCTGTGCATACTGATTTGCCACAAGTGGTCCATAAGTGTGCTCTGGGAATTATTAGCAGTGCCATTGGGGAATATGAATCTTTGACAGCAGTTAGGTGTGTCTTGTCAGTTGGCAAAAACTGATGGTTGGCTTGTAAGAAATGTATGGGATTGCTAGGAAACATAGATTGCCAATGGAGGTGGTGGACTCTCCCTCCCTGGAGATCTTCAAGCAGAGGCTCGGGGAGCACTTGTCAGAGATGCTCTAGGAGAGGGGTCAGGGAACTTTTTTACCCCAAAATATATTTAGATACGCCAGAGTTACCCCCTTGATTTGAAAGGAAGGAAATGGTCACCCAAAAGTCCTGGTATTCAATTTAAAATCTGGACTTTTAAAAAAATGTAGGACAAAATGTAGGATGTCCTACATTTTCAAAATCTGGCATAAACATAAAGTAGGTGGTTTACTTCTGAGTAAATGTAAAATACGTGGCTTACTTACCTTGGCTGGGGTAGGTGTTTGGGGACACTGGGGGGCAGTTTCAGGCTGCTGCGGCTCGGTGTGGTTAAGTCCAGCCAGCTGCGGCAACCATTTTAAAAAACATTACAGTGCACATGTGCGCGCACTCTTCCCCTTCCGAAAGCTCCAACAGAGAGCACTAGTGCTTCTCCATGGTGGAAGCAGTAGGCTCTCCATTGGAGCTTTCGGAAGGGGAAGAGTGTGTGCACTAGTGCAACTGTCCATTACCCCCAGGAATTTCATTTTTACCCCATTTGGGGTAATTTACCCCTTTTCCCAGACCACTGCTCTAGGAGGATTTCCTGCTGTTGGCAGGAGGCTGACCTGGGTCCCTTCCAACTCTAGGATTCTGTGAAACCTGGATAAAATGTTTGTTCAGCCATAGACTGGATGGGTGACCCTGGGCAAATGACATGCTCAGAGATGGAGTCTTCCTGAGTTTCCTATTTGGGAATCTTCCTATTTATAGACTGGGGATTTTCCTGGTTACCTGAGTGTGCTGGCTCAGATACTATTAAAACCCTTAGATTCCCATCTAAAAAGCCCAATTTGCATAAATTAAAAATGTAGGTCGAATCAGCCCACCTGGGAATCTAAGGGTTACATATACTTTACTTGTCATCCTGAAGGTAGGGAGGTCCACAGTTTGAGACCCAAGTACCACATGATGGAGTGAGCTCCTAGTACTTGATCTGATCTCCTGATCTCCTTTTTTGATTGCCTACTGGACTGTGGCAATGCTGTGGATGTCATTTATCTTGACTTCAGCAAAGCATTTGACAAGGTCCCACATGACATCTTAACTGGGAAGTTGGAAAAATATGGGCTAGACAAGGCAGTTGTTAGGTGGATCCGCAACTGGCTCGATGGCTGCACTCAGAGTGTTTTAGTAAATGGTACTGCGTCAACCTGGAGATTGGTTTCAAGTGGGGTCCCCCAGGGCTCTGTCTTGTGCCCGGTCCTCTTTAACATTTTCATCAGTGACTTGGAGGAAGGGATATGGGGGAGCCTGATCAAATTTGTGGATGATACCAAGCTGGGAGGAGTAGCAAACACAACAGAAGACAGGAGAAACCGCCAGAAGGATCTGGATAAACTAGAATACTGGGCTGTAACAAATAGAATGATAACAAATAGAATGTAACAAATAGAATGTAACAGGGAGAAGTGCAAGGTTCTTCACTTAGGCAGTAAAAACCAAAAACACAGGTATAAAATGGGGGATACTTGGCTTGGCAGCACCACATGTAAGTGGGATCTTGAGGTCACCATGGATCACAAGGTGAACATGAGTCAGCAGTGTGATGTGTCTGCAAAGAAGGCAAATGCCATTTTAGTTTGCATTAAGAGGACTGTAGCTTCCAAGTCTTGAGAAGTTCTAGTTCCTCTTTATTCTGCATTGGTTAGAACTCACCTTGAGTTCTGTGTTCAATTCTGGGCACCTCACTTGAAGAAAGATGCAGCCAAACTGGAGCAAGTCCAGAGGAGAGCGACAAGAATGAACAGTGGGATGGAAGGGAAACCCTACAAGGAAAGGTTGGGGGAATTTGGGATGTTCAGCCTGGAGAAGAGGAGGCTGAGGGGAGACATGATTGCCCTCTTCAGTTACCTGAAGGGCTGTCATATGGAGGAAGGGCTCATTTGTTCTCTGCTGCTTCTGAAAGCAGAACTAGAACCAATGGGTATAAACTGCAAGAGAGGAGATTCTGGTTGGATATCCGAAAAAAATTCTTGACGGTGAGGGCGGTTCAGCAGTGGAACAGATTGCCGAGGGAGGTGGTGGACTGAGGATCTTCAAGCAGAGGCTCGACGAACACCTGTCGGAGATGCTCTAGGAGGGTTTCCTGCTGGAATTAGGCAGGGGGTTAGACTAGATGACCTACTAGGTCCCTTCCAACTCTAGAATTCTATGATTCTGTACTTTCCCAGCTCCTGCCAACCTTGCAATTCAGAAGTATTATTTACTTGCAAGTAAATAAATAGATACCACTTTGGTGAGAAGGCAGCAGTGTTCCATGTGCTGTTGGCATTTAGTCATGCTGGTCACATGTCTTTGGACAACACTGACTCTTTTGCCTTGTAATGGGGATGACTGCAATGAGCAGGGCAAACAAGAAAGGCAGAGGGTCACCGTTATGTTTTTTTGAATCAAAACAAGGATAGAAGGATGCAGATCAGGGTTGGTTTTGATTCCAAGAACATCAGAAAACACCTCTTGGATCCGGCCAAAGACTCCATTAGTCCAGCTTCTTGTATCTCACAGTGAACCCCAGATATTACTGAGAGCTTGCAGGGACAACAACAGGTCCCTTGTTCTTAGGTAGTTTCACATACTTCCCATGGCTTGTCACCTGTGGTGGATTCTTTTTCCATCAATCTGTCCAATCCCCTTTGAAGGAGCCATCAGCACATCCTGTGGCAAGGATTAAGGCACTGTGCCTGTTGCCAGCAGGCCAGGGTTCGAGACCCGGGTAAGTCCTCACAAGACAGGGTGAGCTCCTGTCCTTAGCCCAGCTATGTGACGCAGCTGGAACCAATTATATTGGCTCTGCCTTTCTATTGGACTATTTCAGTGGCGTGGAGAGGGGGGATTTGCTACTTGGGTAACAGACTATCCTCCATATCAATCTAACCCAGTCCTTGGTGCTTTGCATGCAGCGTATGCAGCGCCGAGTACGATTGGCTCTCTCAAGACTGATGGATGCCTGCTTTCAATTACATGCTAGGTAAATGGACCCTCCTTATGGCTCTGTGGTTAAAGGCCTGTTGGTTGTGAAGATGGGCAGGTCAGCGGTTCTAGACCCAGGTGCTGCAACAGCCTGGCAGCAGGCCAGCCAAATTTCCCTGTGTTGCATCAGTAATTTTAAGTAGACCCTGCCAGGAGCAGGAATAATGCTAAGAAAATGAATTAAATGCCAGGTAAAGAAATGTTTTCTTCTGCCAGTTCTCACTTTGTCAACACTCAATTCCCTGCCAATTCCACACTTGAGTTTTGTAAGTCGAAACAAAACAGCCTGGGATGCCAAGATGAAAGGGTTTTGTCCCCAAGGACTGGGGTTGCCAGGGCCACTGGGTAGGTTTATACACACATCAAGAGTCCCTATCAATGTGTCCTATGCTCCTTAAGGACTCATCAAGCACTACATTTGGGCTCAGTATTCTCTTGCCTGCAGCCAGAAACAAGGGCCACAGTGGGGTGTGGGGACCAGTTTAAAAAACTGAAATCCCACACTTCAGTGGAAATCTCTGTGTATGGCTCATGCAAGGATATGTTCTGTAGTCCTCCCGGGGGTATTTCAGTAGCACAGTTGTGCTCCCTCCAACCAGGGTGACCATATGACTGGATTTTCTCAAATTTGACCTCTCTTTTAGCCTTCTGTCTGTATGTCCTCCAAAATTGTCCTCCATTTTGGCTTCATTTTGGAAATTTGCAATGGTGTGCAGTAACCCATCATGTCACATGTCATTGGATTTGTATTGAAGAGCAGAATCCAATGCAGTTTTGAAATATCTCCTTCCTATCAAAAGTTATGGCCAAAAAACTAAAAATAAAAAATATGCATTGAGCTCTATTGGAAAGTGAAAGTGGCCAATATTGCAGCTTTACTCATGAGTAGGCAAACATGCCATTGTGTGCCAGAAAGGCCAGGCTGAGAGGAATCCAGGACATTGTCCTCCTTTTTAGGTTCAGGCATCTGGTCACCCTACCTCTAACACACCTAGCTGTTGCAATGACAATTCTGCAACTCGCTGACTTTCTATTGAAGTTTATTTGGTCCCATCAGGAGCTATAACTGTGTTGCTCTTTGAGTCTGCACGCCTAACCTAGCGGTGTTGCAAAAGTGCCATAAGGCATTTCTGCACCACTACCAGTGGGGTTAGGGCAGTGCACAGATATGCACCAGCCTCCCCTCGGGGTAGGATTGTGTCCTGAGACTCCCATTCCATTAGAAGGTCCAAAATAGGTCAATTGCATGAGGAAGGAAGTTCTATTCTTTCTATTGCCCCACCTTTCTATTGCCCCCTCTTTCTATTGTCCCCCCCTTTGAATCCAAAGTTGCTCAGACAGTAGAAGAAAAATCCTAAACAGAAACCACTACTATTAGCCCTTTCCTCATATCTTAAAGTTCAAACATTTATAAGCATTTTTAAATGTTTGGGAGAGCAAGTTTAGGGGAAGGCAGTGGGAGCACGTCTGCTTTGCTGCCAGCAGAGACGTCATGGCGGTTTCTTCTGAAGTATAATTTGCTTTGCCAGAGCAAGGAAAAATCCAGTGACCATTTAGCACGAGGGTACAGTATTTGACTTGGCTGTGGCAGTGTCTGTATCTTTCCACCACCTTGATGAGTTTAAAATGGAAATGACCCCTACTGCTGGGTTCAGGACAGAAGGAACTTAAAAGGGGAGGCAACTTCAGGTGCCGTTTCCTAGACAGTAGTTTGTTCTTGCTCAACTTGTCTTCTGGGGCAGAAGCAGCAAGTGGCACGGAGTGGCACCAAGTGCATGATATGTAAAAATAGTTTCTTTAACTGTTTAAAAATTCAACTAAAAATAGAAACACAGCCCCCCAAACCTTCCTTCCAAATTAGTGATCTGAAATACAGTATAGGTGGGATAGTTTAGACCAAGTTACTCTGAACATCTACCTGGGAGAGGTTAATACTGAATGCTTTGGGATTTTCCTGTGGCATGAAATTTTAATTTAAATACTTTTTTTAAATGGTTTTTAAACATTAAACAAACTTTTTAAAAAATTGGGGGAGAGGGTCTTGACGTTTCCATCTTAGGCTGCAATCCTAAAGACACTCTTAGGACTAAGACCCATTGAACACAATGGGCCTTACTTTTGAGTAGACATGGTTAGGATTGTGCTCTTATCCTACAATCCAGAGTATGTGTGAGAGCACATAATAGACAGTTACGTAGATGTAGTTACGGCACTATCTAGTGAAAACCTATGGGAAATTCATATTGCTTATGAATTGTAAATTGTTCTTATGTTGGAGCAAGGACTTCCTATAGTTACTCTGGATTGCGTCCACAGTCAATCAGGCTGCAATCCAGACCTCGAGTTAGCCCATCACAAGTCTAGTGCTGGACTGAGGGTGTAACAAAAGTGCCATAAGACATTTCTGCACCACTTCTGGGGGGTGGGGGGTTAGGCCAGTGCATAGACATGCACCAGTCTCCCCATGCCTCCACAGGAAAAGGTGCAGCACATGCCGTATTGGTATGGTTGGATTGGAGTTGGAAAATTTTATAAGATTGGGCCCTTAGTGTTTAACTTTTGCAGGAACGTGTCTGTAGTAAGCTAGATGCTGAAGGAGCCAGTGCAGCTAAGAAAAGTTGAGTGCCCACCACTCCTTCATTCCTGCTGTTGCCATAAATAGAGGCATTGTCTGCTTCCTCATTGCCCATTCATTTTGTTTCTTTACTGATTGTGAATCATTTGCTACTACTTGTGCATACACAACCAAGAACAAAATTATTAAGGTGACCTGGATCACTGAACAAAGCAGCTTTTATGCAGAATCATATTGGAAGTGAGTGTGTTTCGGATAGGAGCATCACTCAAGCTCAGCCATAGGTTCAGCAAAACTTGGAGGTTTGGTGTAATTTAAATGGACAGTTTTTGTATGTGAAACAAAAAGGCAAAGTAGGTCAGGAAATACAAATAATGTTGATATTATGCAGTCATCTTTGGAAAGTTAATTGTTTCTCCTCTGTCATGAAAGGGTGAGGACTTCCAGTGTCCACTTGTTACTCCAGGGCAGTGATGTTTAGTGCCAAGCACTTACTCCCTTTCTGTCCCCCAATCTGTTTGCCCTGCAGCTTTGGTTGGACAAGGTCTGATTGATCTAGTCTTCTGCCAATCTAAAAGATCTGGTTCCCAGACGGGTTCTTTGGGCAACACCCCTCTCCAAGAAAGCTAAGTAGGATGATTGAAATGCTCTCACTTTCTATGGGGATGGGGAAGGACAAACCACAGCAAAACAACCCTAGTACTTTTGTCTCCCTTTGGTCCCTTCTTCCTGGGACTCCCCCATCAGCCTTCCCCCTGCTGACCAGAGAGGCTCTCCCTGCAGCAGGAGAGAGGGAGTCCTCCTTTGGTCTAGCAACACTTCTCCGCAGGCTCTGCTAAGCCTTTCTATTGCCCCCCCTTTGAATCCAAAGTTGCTCAGACAGTAGAAGAAAAATCCTAAACAGAAACCACTACTATTAGCCCTTTCCTCATATCTTAAATTTCAAAGATTTATAAGCATTTTTAAATGTTTTTCCGTAGAGCCCTGTTCCGGAAGCATGAGTACCATCCCATGAAGATGATGTTGGTTCTTCAGAAGCAGCCCCTTTCTCCATCCTTCTTTACTGGTAAGGCTCTTCATATATTCACATCAAATTGCTCTCAGTGGGATGGGTTGGAGTGCCTCTAGTTAAGCAGTTCAATCCTCAGTCAGAACAAACTGGCTGCAGCTTGGCCAAGTCCAGTTTGAGGTATTATAGTAGGTCTTTCATTGGATTGCAAAAACCCAACATCTTCTGTAAATACTTAACTTGTTTGTAATGGTCTTCATAGCTTGCCTACTCCATTAAAGATAAGCCAATTTCTGTTTTGGGCAACAAAACTGTGGCCAACTGGCCTCTGGACTTCTGGTGGCTACATAGCTCTAATGTCAATACCAGTAAGCCCTTTATCAGCCTTGTTTAGGCACCTGCGGGAGAGCACAGCCCTGTAATAATCATGTTTAGCATGATTATGATGATGTGTCATGACTCCTGGCTATCCTTGTGATGATTAATTTATCTAAGCCACACTTCCAGTTAAATGGTTCTGTGCCATTAGATTGAAACCTGCTGATCTTGTAGCTCTTGCTGGACTGAAAAAAGGAGAGCCAGGGTTTGACATGTTCTCTTGTGCAGCCTGAAATCCTTTACTCTGATTCTGATGCTGATTCACAACAGCACAAATGGCCTGGCCTCTACATAAAATGAGTGGTTGAGGCAGAATATTAAGCAAAGAGCTGGACACTTCTGAACTGATACTAAAATTATAGTAGTGCATTTGAAATTATGCAGGTATTTGAAATCACAGTGTGGCTGTTAGAAACCAGAACGGACCTTGATAGTGAGAAATTAAAAGTACAGGAATCCCCCACTTATTGGACAGGTTTCATAGAATTATAGAGTTGGAAGGGACCCAGTGGATCATCTAGTCCAACACCTGCCTGTGGCAGGAGAGCCTCATCTTGTGGGGACCCAGGTCTCCTATCCTGGCCTGCTGGTTAATAGGCACAGTGTCTTAACAGTTTGTGCCACCAGAGGACATTTTTTAAGGACCACAGAGCCGTCCAAAAGTGAAAACAGTTGAAAAGTGGAATGTAGTCTTTTTAGCTTGCGAATGCAAAACAGACACCAAAAAAAGACATAAGGGTCAGTCCATGTCAAGTGGTCTAGGGCTCCCCACATGACCATTACAGATTTTAATGAAATTTTGTATGCAGAGTGCCACATATCTCAAATGAATTTTGTGAAGTTATAGCTTCACAGGTGGAATAGTTATTGAGATAGTGTCTTTAGGACTGCAGCCAAAGTCATTCCTCTCATGAAAGTTTTCAAAAGTACAGTACAGTTCAGTACTATACAGTATTTTCTTTATTGTAGTGTTGTGTGGTAACTGTATATTACAGTGTTTTGTTTTGTGTTATATTACAGTGTTTTGTAATTATTTTTATAAACAGTTAATATTTTTGGGGTTGTGGAACCAATCATCTGAGTTTCCATTATTTCCTATGGGAAAATCTGCTTCACGTAAAGAGCGTTTCACATAACAAGCATGCTTCTGGAACTAATGAAACTTGTTATTTGAGGCACCACTGTATAATGCTTTGTACTCTGACAAAAGTGCAGCATGCTGAGTTAAAATGACTCTGCTACATTGTTTCCATTGAAAACAATGGAGTGAGAGTGAAATAGCCCCCTCGTGTGGTCAGTTCTGCATATTACATCTTTCTTTTTTCCAAAGTGTAAAATCTCTTTGATGAAACATACACTTCTAGGATAAGGAAAGACAAGGAAGCTGTTAGAAACTGGGGGACACCTGTATTCAGCTTTGCCCTTAGCTTCTTGTGAGCTGCAGTGTTAAATAACAGTGGATCAACAATAGCAGTGCATCTGGCATCCATGGATGTTACAAACTGCAAACATCAGTGGATACTGGGGTACACATTTAAAGCCCCTTTGAAAATTTAAAAACAAAAAAGTGCCAAAATTCAATATTTTTGTAGCCAAACCACATGCTTTTAAGACTGTAAAGCTTCAGCCCCAAAAGCATGTAAAACATGGAGGTTCCTTTGTACTTTGCCCCAGAGTATATCTTCTTACAAGAAGTTTCCTTCCTTCCTCTTTCTTCTCATGGGAGGAATGTTGCTTAAGAGATGATGCCTAACCGATGGGGAAAATGTGCAAAATTGAAAAACAAAGTCTTCTGCTTCCTCTAGGATGATCATTTTAATATTAGGCAAACAGAGCCTGTTAGCCCTGCTTTCTAGCCTGGCTCATCAGAGCACTCCCACAGCTCTCCGCAGAGGTCATCCTAGTGTGTGGAAGCCTGTAGCAGAGGGATTCCTGAACCTATTGCCCTTTTTAGGTTTACTTGCAGAGTGTGGCCCTCTCCTGTCATCTTTGAGTTTCAGAACCTACAATCCAGAGTAACTACGGGAAGATGTAAGAGGCACTTACTCTGGATTGCTCTATGCATTTCCCATAGGTGGCAGTGTAACTACGTCTGGATTTACTCTGGATTGTAGCCAGAATCTTTCAGTTGTGGAGTTGAAAAGGTTCATCTGTACAGAAGCTGGGTGACAGAGTCCATGTTGGTACCAGCATGGGACTTGTGTTGGCATAATTGGGGGTTAGGATTGCAGTCACAGAATCCACCTCAGTATACAGTATAAATGAAGCAAATGCCGAGGTTCAGTGTGTCAGTGTTTAATCAGTGTGATTCTTGTTTCGCATTGGGCCAGGTGAGAAAGGGTTATATACCCAGTAATTTCCAGATCCTGGTTATTTCAAAGGCCTTCTTAATTCTGGCTGTAGACAGAAGTGCATTCTGTACAGAAGAGGTGACAGTCACCAATTCAAAAATCAAAGGATTTGTCCCAAATCAGTGCACATCTAGGAATATGGAAAAAGCAGCAACTTCTTGCTTTTTTTAACAGTACAATATTTAAATACTGATTTTCAACTTAAAGTTCGCAAAGTGGTTTACAGAGAAATAAAATCAAATAACTCCTGGCTCCCTGTTCCAAAGTAGCTCCCAATCTAAAAATGCATGTCTAGGAATGTGGGAAGAGCAACAAGTTGTTCTCGAGAAATGAGATTCGCAGTGCTGTTCATCTGCCATCACTGTGTAAAAAAACTGAAAAATAATTATGGTTTGGCATCTCAAAAAGTATTATAACCCACTCAGTTTTGACATGTTGAGCCCACTCTGGGTTAAGAGAACGTTTTCAACTGCTGCCATTTTTCAACTTGGACTTGCACCATATTGCTGGCGCAAGGCCACCTTAACTCATGAAAGTGGATCAGGCATGGAATGGGGAGTCTAGGATTTGGTGGGCTCTGCTAGCGTCAAACCTATCCTGTTTCCAGGGCTAATCAGGGCTAATCCTCCACCTTGTCATCATTCCCCATCCCACCCACCCCACTTCATTTCACTTCCTCCCTCCCTAACACATAATGCAACCCTACCTGCACCAGGGGGCATCCTCAGTCCATCTTCCACAGCACTGGCTATGTGACAGCAGCTGAGGCTGCATGCCGCAGTGCAATCATGTTTGTGACAGCTGTGAAGCATCTTATGGCAGTGGAGCATGTGTTCTGTTGGCATAACACCCATAGGATTGGGCTGATATTGCAGGCACCAGTTGAATGGCTTTAATCGGGGAGTTCTGCAGATGAGGTGTTACCACAGAGCAGAGTGTTCCTCCTAGCCCCTCGCTTAACCCTAAGTAATGCCTTCTATCTTGTCACCACCCTACTTTGTTACAAGGTGATTGCAGGCTGTTCCCAAACAAAAAACACGAGGAATGATAATGCTGAAGCACATTTTAATTTGCAATCTGCTTCATTTATATATATAAAAGAGAAAAGTGACTGACTGACTCACTCACTCACTGACTCATCACCGCCCTGGCAAAACCGCTGGGCCTAGAAGCGTGAAATTTGGGGTGGGTGTTCCTTCCGTGATGGATGGGTGCACTAAGAACCGGTTTTCGGAAATTCCAACCGGAAGGGGGTGAAAAGGAGCGCAACGCGTTTTCCTCCCTATATTTTGCATTGGAGAATTGATGACTCATCAACATTCCGCCCCAACTGCTGGGCCTAGAAGCATGGAATTCAGGGAGGGAGTTCCTTCTGTCACCTGAACACCCACCAAGAACCCATGTGGAGAAATTTAACCCTTCAGGGGCTGAAAAGGGGTCAAAGTGTTTTTGTCCTATACTTAACATGGGTGACTGACCAACATCCAGCCAGTTTGGTGCTCTGTGCCTGGTGGACTGGGGGGGGGGACATTGTTCAGAGGAAGAGGTTGCAATGGTGAGGATGCTGCGCATGGGGGAAGTTGCGCATGTGGGGTTGATGTGCATGAGAGTTGATGCGCATGGGGGAAGTTGCGCATGTGGGGATGATGCGCATGAGGGTTGATGCACATGGGGGAAGTTGCGCATGGGGAAGTTGTGCATGGGCAGATGATGCGCATGGGGGAAAGTTGCGCATGGAGGAAGTTGCGCATGTGGGGATGGTGCACATGAGGGTTGATGCACCTGGGTGAAGTTGCGCATGGGGGAAGTTGCGCATGGGGGAAGTTGCGCATGGGGGAAAGTTGCACATGGGGGAGGATGTGCATGAGGATTGATGCACCTGGTTGAAGTTGCACATGGGGGAATGTTGCGCATGGGGAAAGTTGCGCATGGGGGTTGATGCGCATTGCGGAAAGTTGCGCATGGGAGGATGATGCGCACGGGGGATGATGCGTATGGGGTACTGGCGCATGGGGGAAGTGGCCCATGGGGGTTGATGCATATGGGGGAAGTGGCTCATGGGGTGTTTATGCACATGGGTTGTTTATGCGCCGTGGGGGGATGGCGTATGGGGAAATATTACTCCCGCAACGCAGGTACGCTTTTCGCTAGTTATATTCTATATACTGTATATAAAATTGAAAAGTCACTGACTGACTGACTGATTCACTCACTGACTCATTGACTCACTGACTGACTCATCAACGGCCAGCCAGAACTGCTGGGCCTAAAAGTGTGAAATTTGGGGTGGGTGTTCCTTCCATGACAGAGGGATCCACTAAGAACCAGTTTTTGGAAATTCCAACCAGGAGGGGGTGAAATGGGGTGCAACGCGTTTTCTTCCCTATACTTTCCATTGAAGAATCCCTGACTGAGGGACGCTCTGCCCCAACCCCTGGACCTAGAAGCATGAAATTTGGGGAGGGGGTTCCTTCTGCAACATCAACATCTTCCAAGAACTAATGTCGAGAAATTTAACCCTACATTAGGCGAAGCTCCCTGAGTTCCCGTAAGCTGCAAGGTGTGCATAACTGTCCACTGTTATAAAACTGTTGTTAGCACCTATTCTAACACTCTTAAAGTGATATGTGATGCTCATTAGGGTGTACAAAGAGAATATTTGAAATCTGATTCAAAAACTGCATTAATTAAATAAACAATAAATACTGAAATTTGTAATAACGAGGAGGAGCAAAGCTGTAAAAAAAGGCAACCTATACAAACCTATAGTTTGTATAAGTTAAAGTTAAAGTTGTTATTCGTTTGTTTATAGTTGTATAAGTTAGTTTATAGTTATATAAGTTAGTTTATATAGTTTGTATAAGTATAGTTCGCAAAAGAATCAAGGAGGTGTGAAGGTGGCCAAATTGGGTCCCCAGGGGCGTCCCTACTGCTCCCTACAAAAGAAGCTGGAAAAATGACTAGGGGGGTTTCAAACAGCACCTAGAACTAGGAAGGTACTAGGAGGGGCATGCCTCTTGACTGTCATGGTGCAGAGAGGGAGCAAAAACAAAATCTCATGGAAAAAATTTTTCTAGTTACTCCCCTCCTAGTTAAGGGAGTGAAAAGGGGTGCAACGTGTTTCTGTCCTATACTTAACATTGAAGACTGACTGATCAACATCCAGCCAATTTGGTGCCTGATGCATTGGGAGGGATGTTGCACATGGTGGAACATTGCGCAGGAGGGACGTTGCACATGGGGGGATGTTGCGCATGGGATGTTGATGTGTATGGGGGAATGTTGTGCATGGGTGACAATGCACATACTGGGATGTTGCACATGGGGGATGTCACTGATGGGATATTGATGCGCGTGGGGGGTTGATGCACATGGGGGATGTTGCGCATGGGGATGTTGCGCATGGGGGATGTTGTTCATGGGAGGGTTGATGCGCATGGAAGGGTGGATGCGCCTGGGAGGGTGATGCACAATGGAGGGATGGCACACAGGGAATATTGCAATGCAGGTACATTTCTCTAGTTTCAACTAAAAATGAAATTGCACACTGCTGTCCCCTTCATCCTGTCAACAAGAAACAGTGAAGCCCCAATAATCAGAAGAGCTCTACTTGCAGACCAAGGAATGGTCCACACAGGTCCTTTTTATGTTTGATGCTGTTTGCAGTCTCCTTTGTATTGCAGCTTCCAAGCTGCTGTGTGCTGAGCACCCTCTTGGATGTGCTGCCTTTCTCTTGCTCACAAAGGACTTTCTGGCCAGCTGGAAGTAAAATGCTTCTGCCTCCAGCAAGGGGGTTGCCAGCAACAACAGTCGTGACTTGCACCAGGGAAACAGAACCTGCTGGTTTCAAGTATAGAAACATGGTGGTGGGAAATTGGAAGGAGTGCCAAGATTTTATAGAAATGAAAGAACTTGCTACTTAAAGCTTTCTGTCAGGTCTGTATCAGTTAGTCTTTTCCAGCCACAATTTCTTTGAAGTGCTTGTACACAATGCATGGAAGTCATGGGCACTGGAGGAAACTTTGGAAGAGATTTGGAACACTAATTTGGAGCAACTATTTGGAGCACTAATTAAAAGTGATTTGTATTCACATCGTTGAGGGAGGCCTACTGTAAGATGGTTGGGCAGCAGTCTGACACCCCAGCCAGCTGGCACTGGAAGAACTGGGCAAGCTGCCCCTCTCTTGCAGACTTTGGGGTCGTAATGGGTCTCTGGACCACCTTTGGTGGCAGCCTCTTGGAATTCAAATTATTTGGTCTGTAGGAAATTTTTTTCAACCCATTGATGAATGGGAAAGAGATATGTCAAAAGAGATAATTTCTTTATAGTTGCAGATAGCATCAAAGCCAGAGGAATCCAGAGATCCTGATTTTGAAAGATTCCAGACTGAATGCTAAGAAACAGTAGGTTCTTCAGAGCTAGGAGTTTTCACTATGACTACAATCCAGAGTAACTATGGAACCTTTTACACCAACGTAGTTACGGTGCCACCTATGGGAAATGCTTAGAGCAATTGTAGGGTATGTAAATTTAGCATCTTGCATTCAGATGTGATGTTGCAAGTAGTCCTTTTCTTCCACCTGGTTTCTTTTTGTTATTTTTTTTGAAAGCCACCGTCTTCAATAAAGGAATAAGCCAGGCTGGTGTAGTAATTAGAGAATTGGACTGAGACCTGGAAGATTCCCTCTCTGTCATGAAGCTTCCTGAGTTATCATGGGTCAGTCCCTCACTCTCAAACCTCACCTACCTCATAGGGTTGTTGTGAGGACAAAAAGATAAAAGCTTCGTAAGTTGCCTTGAGCATTTGCTTTGGTGTAGGAAAGGTGGTATGGATGTATGAATGAATGAATAAATAAATAAATGACACAATTCATCTTTCACAATAGGTTGGGCACATTTGTCAAATAGCAGTTACTCATCTGAATGCAATGGTTGAATCTCCTCTTTTATTCTGTAAAACCTCCGGCTTGCTGAGAAACAGTACTCATTCTAGTATTTGAGGCTATGCCACAGTCTTAACTCCTGACTGCCTGCCCTCCCCAAATCCAGTTATGACAGTTCCCTTAGAGCACAATCCTAACCATACCTATTCAAAAGTAAGCACCATTGTATTCAGTGGGTTTTACTCCCAGGAAAAGTGTCTTTCGGATTTCAGCCTTAACTGGTTTCCTTCTGTTGGCCGGTAACTGTGCTGGGCTGAGGAAAGGGACCTGCTAAGACAGATCTTTCAGCTGCAGATATCTCCGTCTCTGAGTTGGCTGCTTGCTCAATCCATGTTTGCTTGGAAATGCTTAGAGCTTTGACTTCTGCCTGATTATTTTATTTTTTAAAGTGCTGGATCCTTCTCTTCCAGGTCAGCGGAAGTTCCATGCTGCGCCAGTAAGGGGGGTGCTGCGGCTGCGTCCCCTGCACTTTTTGGTGGCTACAGGTGGAGGTTATGCAGGGTACAAGCAGTACGAAAAACATAAGGAGAAGCAGCTAGAAAAACTGGGCGTAGAAGTTCCACCCAAAATTGCACACGATTGGGAGGTAAGTGGATGAGGTTTTTGTGCCTTTGTGCCTTGTACTTCTCTTGTTTGAAACAGTAGAAAACCTGTGTAGTACACTGCAGTGTTTGGAGAGTTGGGCTTTGTGTGTGAGAAATCCATGTTGAAGCCTCTTCTTAACTCTGATGCTCTCCCTGTGGCCCTGAATTTAAGAACATAAAGGCCTGCTGGATCAGGCCAAAGCCCCATCTAGATCTGCTTCCTGCATCACACAGTGAACTCAACAGATGCCTTTGGGAGCACACAAGAAAAGATCCCTGTATCCTCTTGCATCTGGCATTCAGAGCACAATCCTAACCATGTCTACTCAAAAGTAAGCCCCATAGTGTTCAGTGGGTCTTACTCCCAGGAAAGTGCCTTTTCCCTGGCAATCTGTTCCACTGCCGAACCGCACTCACTGTCAGGAATTTTTTCCGGATATCCAATCAGAATCTCCTTTCTTGTAATTTGTACCCATTGGTTCTAGTTCTGTTTTCAGAGGCAGCTAAGAACAAATTGCAGCCTCAGTTGCCAAAATTTTGGTTTGGCCTCATTGCTACCCATTCCCCAAATTTGGAGAAATCCTTCTGAAGCTTTTCACAATCCGTTTTAGATTTCACCACCTGAAAAATGTTAGTGTTATCCCCAAACTTGGCCACCTCACTGCCATCTTAATTCTTTGATTTCCTTTCTCAGCAGGGTCTGTTCAGTTAGCATATCTCCTTCAGCTTGTCTGCTGTGAGGACATGCAAAGAACTCATTTCCATCCCATCCAGCAGACAAACTGCTTCTCTAGCAGCTTTCCTGCTTCTAACGTATATTTAAAAAACTTTAATCAATCCCCTTTCTTTTGCCAGCTTTTATCTTCCTTTTTATTTTCCTCCTTAGGGTAAGATTTCCATTTATGCCATTTATGATAAAGACTTCAATTTATCAAAATTTCCATTTATGAAACTTCTCTTTTCTTTATAGCTTCCCTCTTTGATAGCCATACTGATGCCATTTTGGACATAATAGAGTCCTTTGTGGTATACTCCAGTTGGGCTTCTGTTGTGATGTTTAAACAGCCTCCATGTACTCTGGAAAGATCTGAGAAGTGGTGGGTTTCAGCTTTTGTCTAGATAGTCTCCTTATTTGCAAGAAATCTGGTCTTTGGATATTAAGAGTTGTTGTGTCAAATTTGCCCAGCACTCTTCCCCCATCATGAATGTCAAACAGATTGTAGCATGGCCACTGTTCCTTTTTGGCTCCATAACATTGACATCCCTCAGGTGCTGAGAACTGCGCAGAGCAAATCTAGATGCTCTGGCTGGCTCTATGACAGGCTACTCTAAAGCGCAGACATTTGTGATGGTTGGTCAATATGAGGATAACTGAAGCCCTTATAGCAGATTATCTCATGGATGCCCACTGATTTGAATACATAGCTATGGCAAGAGCTGCCTGTTACATCTTAGCATGAGTCATAGCTTGTCTTGTTCCAGTCGGAAGGCACACCTAGACCTAGACTCACACAGAGACTCGTGGATGGACTGGAGCCCAAAGATTTGGAGAGTTGCTGCTGTAGGATGGCTATTAGGGGCACCTTGGTTTGAGCAGTGGAGGCAATGGCTTCAAGGACTTCAAACAGATAAGCAAGACTCTTGAGTGAGGCAGGTCTTGTTTACCCAGGCACTCTTCCATTTCCTGCTAGTTGAATCTTAATTGCAGCTGTGGCAACTTAAAGTCTCAAGGTCTCGGCAAATGTTTCCCATTTAGAATTGCTGTCAAGTTAGAAGCAGATTTGGAAAGGTGGTTCCACTCTTTTGTTGTACTCAGTTTGTTGTAGCAATGGGTCATTCATAGAATAATAGAATCATAGAATCCTAGAGTTGGAAGGGACGCAGAAGGTTATCTAGTCCAACACCTGCCTGTCGCAGGAAAGCCTCCTCGAGCATCTCTGACAGGTGTTGGTCAAGCCTCTGCTTGAAGATCCCCTGTGAGGGAGAGTCCACCACCTCCCCTGGCAATCTGTTCCACTACCGAACCACACTCACTGTCAGGAATTTTTTCTGGATATCCAACCAGAATCTCCTTTCTTGCAGTTTGTACCCATTGGTTCTAGTTCTGCTTTCAGAGGCAGCTAAGAACAAATTAGCCCCTTCCTCCCTATGACAGTCCTTCAGGTATCTGAAGAGGGGATCAGGTCTCCTTTCTGCCTCCTCTTCTCCAGGCTGAACAGACAAGTTCCTCCAGCTTTTCCTCATAGAGCTTCCCTTCCATCCCACTGATCATTCTTGTCGCTCTCCTCTCCTCTGGTTCAAGTCCTATAATAGCATTATAGATCCTTTCATGGGAATTAGGAGCCCTTTCTTGCCAGCTTCTGGATTTGTTGCCTTTTTTCTGTGCAGTATTTCACATCCTCTGTCACCAACTGCCAAGAATTCCTCCCTCCACTTCTTGGTCATGGCACTAAAACAAAACGAAGAAGGCGACTGGCAGCTTGGTTGGTGCCAAGTTATGTGACTGCCTGTCTGCAGTCAGGGATCCCTGAGGGGGAAGAGCCCCACCACCACCATTCCAGACACTTGTGCAGAAGTGGTGCTGGCCCCTTGTCAGGACAGTTTTTGGGGTTCTGGTGCCAACCTCTAAGGCTTGTTCACCCCAAGCTTCATTATACCAAATAACTGTCCTGCAGCTCTATCTCTGTTTACTCAAAAGTAAGTTCCAATGGACTCCGACTTTTCATTGTAAGTTTGGTGAGGATCACAGTGTTGGAACCAAGCCACACCTTGTGTTAAATGTGCAAATTTCTTGCATGCAGAAACTGTGCACGGTAGGGGAAGGTGGTTGGGGCCATACAGAGTACGGGCTTGAAACTTACCCCTTGAACTGTGCCCCTAATGAAAATTCCCCTCAACCGTTGTGGTCCTCACCTCGTTCTTGTGCCTTTGTCCTGGTGTTTTGTTTTATCCCAAAACAATGCCCTTCTTTGGCAGTAGGCTGTTCTTCTCAGCTTTCCTAGGTGTTGCCATCTTGATCCAGTTTGGGAACCATTGGTTGAAGCAATTCATTTCCACTGACTTGGTTTAGCTGAAAATTCTTAACTGTTGCATTTCCTTGGAGTCTCTTTGCAATGAATACAGGAAGGGGATGAACTTTCATTTATTTCTCTAGATTGGGGGTGTCTAAACTTTTTGGCAGGAGGGCCACATCATCTTTCTGATACTATGTTGGGGCCTGGAAGAAAAAAAAGAATTAATTTACGTTTCATATTTAAATAACTTTACATAAATGAATATATTTGTGACTGTACTTTTGAATGAATGAATTCAATAAGTTTACTTATTTAACACTTTCCAACAAAGAGAGAGGGTGATCTTTAAACCAGTTCATAAGTGCTTTCATACACAGAGGAGGTGTGTGCAGCCTCCCCAGCCCTCAAAATAACCTCCTGAGGTGTGGAGCAAAGAGTTCCCCTTGCCTCTAGAAGATTACGAGGCTTGCCCTCGGGCCAGGTGGAGGGATCTTGCCAAGGTCCGGTAGGGCTGCATCTGGCCCAAGAGTCAATGTTTGGAGACCTTTGGAGACCCATGGATGCAGATGGCTCTGATTAGCTTGCCAGACTATGTTCCTATGTTAGAGCATAGGAACAGCATTTCTTGACCAGGGCCACCGATTGTGTACAAAGGATTAGAAGTGGGGGAAGCCATCGTGTTTCCTCCAGATTGAGCTGGGCACTGGTTGACATAAAGAAGCCTTGAACAAAGTGTGTGCTTGTGTACACATGGAATCGCCAGAGCCATGCTGTGGAGAAGGGAGGTCACAAGTCAACTTCTGCAAAGTCTCTGAAGTTCTCCTCATTTTCTTTGCTTCTGTGTCCTTCTTTTCTTCTATCAGAAAGTTCCCCCTCTTTCAGGTGAAGAGTAGCTTGCCTAATCACCCTGTGGTAGACCTCTCTGTCCCAGGAGATTTATATGGCTCCTCCCTGATGGCTCTTTTACATGAAATGTTGTTTTTAAAATGCAGGTTGTGCTCATTTTTGATGAGTTTTACAACTTATGGTGAAAATCTTTTTTTTTGTTTTCTCCCTGATGTTCTTGTTTGTATTTCAGTTGAATTATTTGATAATAATGAGTTTGCCAAACTCTGTCAAAACTTGAGTTTTGTAGAAAAGCACCACCCAAATAAGGCTGTAGCAGTGCAAGCGATGAATCTGTTTAATGACAATCTGTTTAATTCAATGTCACATTGAATTATTTGATGTGGCTTTAAATTTTTGTTACAGTCGCCTAGAGTGGTTTGTTCAGTTTTAACTAGAAGGTAGGATAATGCATCAGTCTGCCTTGTCATTGAGCTGTAATGCTGGGAAGAATGGAAGGCCGAAGGAGAAGGGGACAACAATGGATGTGTTGGTTAGATAGTGTCACTGAACAATGAACATGAATTTGGACAAACAGGGAATTAATGGAAGATGTGGGGCCTGACATGCTGTGGTCCATGAGGTCACAAAGAGTTGGACACAATGTAACAGTTGAACACCAATACCTGCCAGGTACCAGAGGAGAGTGTTTTCAGAAGGTTCCCAATAGCTGTGGAACACCATCCCTAAAGAGATTAAAATGCTTCTTTACTCAGGATTTTTCAAGAGTAAAGACCATATACCTCATTTTGTATGTGGTTGCTAAAAGATCATGTGGTCATTTGCAGTGCTGCTTTCTTTAATTGTGTTTGTATTTTACTTAAGGCTTGATTTTTGTTTAGAAATGTAATTACTCTAATCCGGAGGTCTACAAACTGTTTGGCAGGAGGGCCACATCATCTCACTGACACTGTGTCAGGGGCCAGAAAACTAATTCACATTTCAAATTTGAATATATTTACATAAAAGGGTATACTGGAGTGGATTACAAGGCTTGCCCAAGAGCCGGATAGAGAGGTCTTGCAAGGCTTGCCAGGGGCCACATCTGGCCCCTGGGCTGATGTTTGGAGACCCCTCCTCTAATCCAACACTATCCAATTTTCCCACGCTAATGCAGCCATAGTGTAGCCCCAGCATAAAGGAACAATTGTTCCTGATGTTGTGGAGTCCTCCATGGCTGCCCCATCTCAGGATGCAGCACATGTCCCAATGGCAGCTACATCAACACTTGAAAGTTGGCTGGATGGTCTGTGAGTCTCCAGAACACATGGGTTATGGTGATGTGTTGAGCAGGATAGTTCGCTGTTCTTGTTCTTGGTGATTCTTTCCTGTCTTCCACTGTTTGCTCTTGTTTTAAGTACAGTCTGCAAGTTGAATTCTGGAACTGCAGAGGCGGCAATAAAAACACAGTCCAGAAACCAGGTAAAAATCCACACGTGTCCAAGAGAACTCTGTGAACTTGGAGAAGCACCAGCAGTTTGTGGTGACATCTGATCCTGAGCACACGGCACATACAATACGATGTCCCAGTTTAGCTTGGCCACCCATAGCAAGGGACATTCAACATTCCTGGCTGTATTTAGGCAGCTGAGAAATTGACGGGGAAACACCAAGTTCCCGGCAATGTTGGGTTCATACACTTTATTGAATGATCAGCCAAGGAAGCGGCATATGTTGGAAACTGATCTGTTGACCTGGCACTTGTGGTGCAAAGAGCACTGAGTGCAGTAGTGGACACCTTACTCTTGTAACTCCCTCTGACTCACAAAATGCAACAGCATTCTGCAACAGCCCAGAAAATAGTCAATGAAAAGTCCTGGGGGAGGGGACGGACTGCCTGTACAGGGTGAAATCTAGCCCTCCACCCATCTGCTTGCACTTCCCACAAGCTGCCCACATACGTTAGGTCCTCTGGCAACACAAGTGGTTAAGACACTGTGCCTGTTAACCAGCAGGCCAGGGTTTGAGACCCGGGTCCCCACAAGACGAGGATCTCCTTGCTATAGGCAGGGGGTTGGACTAGATGATCCACTGGGTCCCTTCCAATTCTATGATTCTATGATTCTTAGTTAAATTGGAGCTGTAGTTGTGTAGGGGAGAGACTGAACTGCAATCAGAAAGACTGAACCACTCTCTATTTGTATGACTGAGATTTCATCAGTACAATCTCCATGATGGTTCCAGAGGCTTCCTTGGTGCCAAATCCAACCTTGGAGGCAGCAGTTAGTTTATTGAGATGTTTGCTTGAATCAGAATGTTGGAAAACAACATTGGGTTGACTGTCTCTAAGAGCTTTTTATTAGTGTGGTTCTGTTTCAGGTATTCTGATGATAATGTAGGCACTGATATTATCCATTAACTGAATATAAATAATAGCTGAGCACTGTGCTCAGTGTATCTGTTGGTATCTGCTAGAAAGTAAAGCCATGTGTGAGTAAATAAAAATATGGTCAGTGTGCAGGAAATCTCCGTGTGTGAATTGGAGTGTTGCAATTCACATTGCTTTCTGATGCTAGCTGCTGTTATTCCCCATCAGCCATGTGTCTTTGTATCTACTGTCTCATTTTTGAGCAAACAATACCTGGCAGGCCAGGAAGTAGCTATGTCTTCTCTCACACAAATGAAGAGCCCAGGTTTTGGATCCTCAGATCTGTAAAAAAAACAGCTGAGGAGACCCCCCCCCCTCTCCTTGGCATGCCACTGCTTTTTAAATCCACTCCAAAGTAGTGAGAGATGGTCGCTGAGGTCCTGAGGAACCTTGGCTGCAAAAAAGGGTCCATTGTTTTCTTTGTTCAAAATGTGCGCATTTTGAAAATCTGTCCATGTGAACACAATACCATCACATCACCGCAAAGAAAGGCTGCCAAATGCTGTTTTCATCTGCTGGTTGAGAGGGGCTTTTCAGGGAAGAAGGACCAGCATTGTGAGCGGCTCTGGCTATGGATGGGGCAGCATTGTGTTGTTTTTTGGGGGGGATTGTGTATGTGGGGGGAATACAGTGGAGTATGTGTTTCTACAAAAAGAGGGGTTCTATAAACTATGGATATATAAACCCCTGCAGCAAGTTGTGGTGCCCCTGCCCCTGTGGTGTTGTGCCCTTGCACCTGACCTCAATTCCCAAAACAGCCAGTGCAGAGCTGGAAAGGTGGGGCAGAACTATTCATATGAGCCGCTGGTTGAGCTGCATAATGAGCTGCTGGTTGAGCTGTGACGGAAATGCATGAAAGAGTTTTAAAGGAGGGAGAGGAGAAGCACATGGGATCCCGAAGCTGGGAGAATCCTTTCAAGTGGCTGATGCTTGGCACCCAGCAGAAAGGAAACCTGGATAGGAGGAGGGGCTAAACATCCCCCCAGTGACTTATAAAAGAGGTAGCATGTTGTGGAAGGGAGTGCTGAAGGAGAGAACAGAACCAAGAGAGAAGAGATCAACTGCTCAGCCTACCACACCGACCCTTCTTCACCCTGTGCAAAGGCATTTGCCATCCTGTGAGATCCATCGGGTAGCTCAACCTGTTAGGCCATTTTGTTTGCTGCTGGCTTGCTGTTGTTACTTCGTGACTTGAGGTGTGCTTAAATGTTTTTATTTTTCCACAGATTTCTCTTTTCCTCCAAGGAGGAAAAGTGCAGAAAACTGTGTTGATGCAGCCCTTCCCCCTCCTCTGTCCAGCCCAACCAGCCTACAGTGTTAGAAGTGGTAGGATTTTTTTGCAGATTTCAGAATTTTTTTTTTACAAAAATGAGAATTGCAGAAAGTAGTTTTAATATGTTTCTGTTTCATTATAGCTGGGAAAAATCACACCATTTGGCCTTTTAAAAAAATTGTTGCTGCTGTTGTTGATCTACCAACATTCATTAGTGTGGTGTTTTCCAAGAGAAGAAAAGCCGATAGTTTTCTCCTCAAGGGGCACAGTCCAAAACAGACATAACATTTTTGAATTAAAATGTGGTTTTGATGAAACATTACATAGTTCCAGGTTCCCATTTGGAGTAGGGCTTGTGGCTTTGACAAAAAATGCTTTTTCTGCTCTTGCTTTTCCAAATGCAGCATATTTATGTGTTCAGATAGACTATAGAACACACGGTGCCGTTTTAAACTCTTGCCTGTTAGAGTGCATTTAGTGGCACTTTTGATATTAGCTTGTCTTGCATGTCCCGAGGAACTTGCATTTCAAAA
Source organism: Cryptoblepharus egeriae (assembly GCA_030015325.1). Lineage (NCBI taxonomy): Eukaryota > Metazoa > Chordata > Lepidosauria > Squamata > Scincidae > Cryptoblepharus > Cryptoblepharus egeriae. Next base: position 7,953,525 of record JAREYC010000017.1, on the reverse strand, counting down.
AGGAAGCCTCGGCCAGACATATTTAAGGAAGTTGGTGACTCATCTGATGGTCAGAGCCCCCTGTTCCAGGAGACTGACCAGCAGTCAGCTGCAAGTGAGGGTCACAAGATTCAGATCCCCTCCCTCTGCTCTGGCCTTAAGGGAGCACAAGACATTTACCGAATAAGCAGACTTTTACTGTTCTGATAGTGGGACATCCTTAAGAATATGAATTGAAAGAGGTCATTTCCGCTTTGTTCAGATCTCTTGAAGCAGAGGGCTGCTCTAAGCCACTGTGTGGAAGTTACAAGCCACAGAAGAACTACTGGGGTAGAGGGCCTCAGAAGTGGCCTTCCATATCTTATTTTGGCTATTGGCAACCTTCTCCATCATCAGGTGAAAAGCAGATACGCATCAGGACCAAGGGGGTTAGTTTTTTCTGATGTGTTACCATTTTGTTACCAAGATGGTTTGTTATAAGCCTCTGGGTTGTTATAAGCCTATGTACCTGGTAAATGTGAGTTCCCTTATTAGCTTTAAAGAACTAAGTGAGAGGAGGTTTCTGTTCCAAAATGTGGGTTTTCCCTGGGCAAGGACATTTATGTACAGGCTGGGAGAGTTATAGTGTACAACATCCCCTGAGCAAGGCTGCTTTAGTTTTTGATTTGGTCAGGGCAACACTCTTTTGGGATGAGAGTTGACACCAGATCCCACAACTTTGGAAGGTTGATATTAGGCTGTCTGTACGCGAAGGTGGGGTTGTGTGAACATCATTCTTTAATGGTCCTGAAAACATATTTTGCCACCAAAATATTGGTGGCATCATGTGCTTTCTAGCTTTTGTAAAAACTCTGTAGCATGTGGGCATTACCAAAAGCAGTGAGTGGTGGCTCATTGTATGCCCATTGCTCCAGATAAACTCACACATGGAGGAAGGCTGGGAAAAGGTGAAAAAGGGTGGTGTAAGCCGAAGGGAAGGCAGTAGGGCACATAAGATCATGCCTAGGAAGGGGGGGCTCTGCAGCAGTGACACCCATAAAACCGGAATCACATTCCTAAGCCTGACCAGCGATAATTCTGGCACAGTTCTGAAATGGCTTTAATCTGGCAGGGCTTTCCCTGGGGCTTTCCCCTGAGGACCTCTCTGGAGGCCAAATCTTTCCCAAGGGATGCAGCAGATGCCACATTGGCATCACTGGACAGGGAGTTAGGTAGGATTGAATGGTAAGTGACTTGCTTGTTAAGAAACGTTTAGTAGCCACACTATGAAAAGCCGCTTCCATTAAAACTCGCAGAGCAGGATGTGTGTCTGCTATTAAAACACATGTTCTACTACAATAATCCCCTAAAGTTGCCTAATGTGATTTTAATAACCTTAAAAAAACATAACTGGCTTTTTTTAAAATCAGTGCTGTTGATGAGGAAGGTGATCATCCTGGGTTTTATGAAGTTGGTTTCCTTTCTTTTCTGATGACTGGGGGGAGGGGTGTCAGGAGGAGGAAGAAAAGATCTCCCTGGGCGAAATGTTTATGAACTCTCTATTTGGCTCCTCTGATGAAGAGGACTTCTGATGAGGTCCAGGCCTCAGGAGGGTGGTGCTGAAGAGAGCTCTCCAGGGGAGGAGGAGACTGAAGAAGAGGACTGGGGTCCATATATGGGGTAGTTATAGACTGTGCCATCCAGAAACACAACCAGAGGGTGAAGCACAAAACCCTGGTATGTGCCTACGGAGGGGAGCCCGGTCTATGGGAAAAGAGGAGTCCCCCATGACAGTGGGATGATCCACCTGGGGAGGAGCAATGGGGGAGCCCTATATAAGGGGGCTTTGGCAGGAAAGTGGGGGCGGAGACAGGAGGTGTGAAATGGTATGAGGGGCATCTGTGGCCTTCCTCTCACCACAGGCCTCAATCACGCCATGTGGTGTGGGGTAGAGCCGGCCTTGCCCCACACAGAAGTTTTGGTTCTCTGAAGTTCAAGTTGTGTTGCTGTACTTACCTGTTGTGCTGTAACTTGTAACCAAAGTTTGGCAAAAGAAGAAAGTAAAAGCTTACCTGTGTTTTGTGGAGCGTCTATCCGGCTAGAGGTATGAATGATCAGCAGTCCCCTGATAGTTCTCCCTGCGATACCCCCTTCCCTTGCCCAGCAATAAGTGGGGACGTGACGGGGGGGGGGGGGAGGATAACCTTATAGAATTTAAGCCGCAATGACCTGGGCTACCTGCTGGGAACCCTCCTTCGCTTCTTCACCTTCAGGGATTTGTCTACCTTGTGCTTGAGTCCCAGAGCCTGCCAGACTTCATCCTTCTTTGGAAGCCTGTACTGGAGGAGCTCCTGGTTTTGCTTTATGGCTAGATATTAGGAAAAGATCTTGGGGTGCAAGTAGCTCTTCTTCTCTGGGGGGTGAATAGACCCCAGATTTGAGTCCTTCTTATGGATTTGTCCCCATCCAAGAATGGTGCTTTTTTCTATGAGTGAGCCTTTTCGGTCTTAATCTAGCATAGTGAAGGACTGGCTTGCAAGCCAAAGTCAGAAGCCTCCCAGGAACTTGGAGTACTTGTTCTATGGTTTAAACAAGGAGGGAAGACACAGCCCTCTGCTTAAAATAGTCTCTGTTGCCCCTCTGAGGATTGTTCCTGGAAAGTGGATGGAGATACCTGATGTACTATGAGCTTTTGGCACTTTCAACCAGACACTGCCTAGAACTTCATGTGTTTGTTGGGGTATGTCCTGTCCCTTTCTGTGGGAGCTTTTTCCAAAGTAGTTTCCAGCAGTCTTGTATGGCTGAAAATAATTTTGTGAAATATAGGAAGTATCCAGCCCTTTCAAAGGAAATACAATCTTTGTTCTTCCTTCTTTGGTTCTCCTTCCCAGCCTGACCCACAGCTCTGCAGTGTGGCCACATTTCATTTTCAACAAATAGGTCAGGTTTCTAATTTAAGACAAAGGCAATTGTGGGAAGCCACCCTTTGAAGTAGGTTGAAGCAGGAAGATGAAGAGTCTCTAAGCCGCTTGAGTTCAAAAGTGCAATACCAACTGCAGAGTTGTCCAGGGTTGATGCCTGTTAGTCACAAGGCATCTCCACTCTGATATATGCTGACTTGAACATCAAAAAAAGCCTGAAACCTTCAAACAAGCTCATTTCCCCCCTTTTGTTATGGGAATTTTTGCTGTAATGAGATGCTGGGAGATGCTTTATGAGGCTAGATGGAAACCTTGAAAAGGAGAGCCTGGCAGCTGCGTTCAGAGCAGATGCCTTCCACTGAACCAAACCAGTGCTTCAGAAGAGTCTTTGGCCTCTAAGAGACCTGATGAGATGATCCAGCCTGATAGAACCACCAAAAATTAGGCCTGAGAAAGAAGGTGTCTCATCTGTTTCCTGACATGCCCAATTTTGTGAGCAGAGAATCTTTAAACCAGAAGGCTTCCACCTGCTGTCTGAAGTGTGCCGTGGCACACAGGTGTGTCATGGGGAGGCTCATTGATTACTAGGGCAATTGGGGGATTTGAACCTCCTTCCTGCAGCATGATGTGCCTTGTCAGTTTTATCAACTGATGGTGTGCCTTGTCAGTTTTAGTGCCTTATCAGTGTGCTCTGAGTTGAAAAAGGTTGAAAATCACTGCCATAATCTAATGTTTGGGAGAATTAGGTTCTGGAACCTGCTGGTTTAGGAAATTGGTATCTGCGTACTGTACTTGATGCTTATTCCGGTTATCAACCCCCAAAATTAAATTATTTTTCTGATGCAATGGCTGCTGACAGAGCACAGTGCTCTTTGTTGGTAGCCTTTTTACGGCAGCAGAAGCTTTTCCCTCTGGTGTAACTTGCTGCACAAAATAGAATTGGGCTGTTAATAAGCACAATTCCTTTGATCCTGTTACTATCCTTTTGCCCAGTCCTTTTGAAGCCATCTGGTTGCATCTTGTGGCGGCAAATTCCACTTAATGTGTCCTTCTCTTCTTAAGACCTCCTTACTAGTTATACGCTAAACTAGTGGTTCTCAAACTAGACCAATTGGTCAATACCCAATTTTTGGTGAGTCACAAAACTGACAATTAGACTAGATCAGATCAGCAGTGCTCAAAGTGCCATCTGCAATTCCTGGACACCTGGAACGCATTCCTAGTGCAGCCAGCACTGAGTTTGGGAGCGCCACACAACTGGCCATCCCAAGATTGGGATGATGCAGAGTTCTGGCCTGTCGCATATATGGTGCAGTGTCCTAGCAAGCATCGCATCTGGCTTTGGTGATGATGTAATGGGCCAGAGCATCACATCATACTGATCTTGGTACTGGCAGACTGGTAGTCATGTGAAGCTCCAGAACCAAGTGATCTGGGCATGGGAATGGATTCGGCTGAATGTCAGATCCAGCCCCCAGCCCATGGTTTGTGCAGATCTGGATTAGGCCATTAAAGTAGAATCATCAGACTATGTCAAGCTGTGACATTGTCTATGTGACAAAAAGTAGAATCATCAGACTATGTCAAGCTATGAAGGTGCTCCAGCCTTCCCAGCATTAAGATCACACATAGCTATCAGAGTGCTGATTGCGATACTGACCACTCCTTGGTGTGCAGCAGAGTAAAATTATAAGCAAAGAGGCTGCATCACTCAAAGAAGGAAGGAAGACCACGAATCAATATCAGCAAGACTTGCAGTCTGGAAAAAGTGTTGGAATTTGACCAAGCTCTCGAGGAAATTCTCCCAGGCCCGGCTGAGGCAAACGCTTCTGAACGATGGGAACATTTCAAGAATGCTGTTTATACTACCGCCTTGTCAGTTTTTGGTAAGCAGGTTAGAAAGACAGCAGATTGGTTTGAAGCCCATTCGGAGGAGCTGACACCAGCCCTTGAGGAAAAGAGGAGAGCTCTAATTGCATATAAAGCCTGTTCTAGTGAGTGCAACCTTCAAGCCCTGCGAGCCGCCCGTAGCAAAGTCCAACAGATTGCCAGGAGATGTGCTAACAATTATTGGCTGCAGCTTTGCTCTCAGATCCAGGTAGCAGCTGACACAGGCAACATCAAGGGGATGTACGATGGCATCAAGTAGGCCTTAGGTCCAACAGTGAGGAAATCTGCCCCGCTTAAGTCCGCTACAGGTGAGGTCATCCAGGACCGAGCACAGCAGATGGCATGCTGGGTGCAGCACTACTCTGAGCTATACTCCAGAGAAAATGCAGTAACTGAAGAAGCATTAAACAACATTGAGTGCCTTGCCTGTCTTTGAGGAGCTTGGCAGTGAACCAACTTTAGAAGAACTAAACGAAGCCCTGGATTCCCTTGCTTCTGGCAAGGCACCCGGGAAAGATAACATCCCTGCTGAAGTTCTGAGGTGCTGTAGAGGGACCATTTCCTCTGAACTGTACAAGATATTCTGCCTTTGTTTGGAGGGAAGGTGGAGTACCACAGGACATGAAGGATGCTAATATCGTCACACTGTACAAGAACAAAGGCGACAGGGGTGACTGCAACAACTACCGTGGCATCTCTCTTTTTAGTGTTGTAGGGAAGCTGCTTGCCCGAGTCATACTGAAGAGGCTTCAGGTGCTTGCAGAGAGGATCCATCCTGAATCACAGTGTGGATTTCGAGCCAGCAGGTCCACCACTGATAAGGTATTTTCCCTTCGACAGTTGCAAGAGAAATGTAGGGAACAAAGACAGCCACTCTTTGTAGCCTTCATAGATCTTACAAAGGCTTTTGATTTGGTTAGTAGGGATGGCCTTTTTAAAATCCTCTCCAAGATTGGATGCCCACCTAAGCTCCTCAACATCATCAGGTCCTTTCACAAGGACATGAAGGGCACTGTAGTTTTTGATGGCTTAACATCAGACTCCTTTCACATCCAAAGTGGAGTGAAGCAGGGCTGCGTCCTCGCACCAACTTTATTTGGGATCTTTTTTGCAGTCATGCTGAAGCATGCTTTTGGAAATGCAACAGAGGAAATCTATCTCCAGACCAGATCAGACGGAAAACTCTACAATCCATCCAGACTAAGAGCAAAGGCCAAAGTCCAGCTGAAATGCTTGCGGGAGTTCCTCTTCACCGATGACGCTGCTGTTACTGCTCACTTTGCCGAAGACCTTCAACAACTTATGGACCGTTTTAGCAAAGCCTGCCAAGACCTTGGACTAACAATCAGCTTGAAGAAAACACAAGTCATGGGTCAGGGTGTGGATCCACCTCCCTGTATCACAATCTCTGAACATGAACTGGAGGTTGTCCATGACTTTGTGTACCTTGGCTCAACTATCTCTGACACTCTCTCCTTAGATACTGAGCTGAATAAACGTATTTGTAAAGCAGCTACCACGTTCTCCAAGCTTACAAAGAGAGTATGGCTTAATAAGAAGCTGACTGAACATACAAAGATCCAGGTCTATAGAGCTGGCGTCCTGAGCACACTCTTGTACTGCAGCGAGTCTTGGACTCTTTATGCATGGCAGGAGAGAAAGCTGAACACCTTCCATATGCACTGTCTCCAATGTGCTCTTGGCATCACCTGGCATGACAAAGTTTCAAATGACGCTGTCTTGGAACGTGCTGGAATCTCTAGCATGTTCATACTTCTGAAACAGCGGTGTCTATGCTGGCTTGGGCATGTCGTGAGAATGGCTGATGGTCGGATTCCAAAAGATCTCCTATATGGAGAATTAGTGCAGGGAAAGCACCCTAGAGGGAGACCACAGCTGCGATACAAAGACATCTGCAAGAGGGATCTAAAGTCCGTGGGAATGGACATCAACAGCTGGGAAAACTAAAGACCCAGCATGGCCTTCTCCAGCTGGAAGAGACACTTGTTTGGCAGGCTGAAGCAAAGAGACAGACCCAAAAGCAGTGAAACCTGGGACCCGAGCAGGGGACGGAATTTATTTGTCCTCAGTGTGGAAGGGATTGCCACTCTCGAATTGGCCTTTTTAGCCACACTAGATGTTGTTTCAAGACCTCCAATCAGAGCACGATACCATAGTCTTTCGAGACTGAAGGATGCCAATGATGATGAACAGACTATGTGCACCAAGAGTTAAACAGTTTGCTACTTGCAAGGATCACTATGGCCAATTAACTTTTATAGCCATTGAGTGGTTAGTAAAGCTTTTTAAAACTATCATTATTCTAAACATTTTTGTAGAAAATAATTCTAAACATGTCTACTCAAAAGTAAGCACCATTGTGTTCAATGGGTCTTACTCCCAGGAAAGTGTCTTTAGAATTGCATGCATAGTCACCTATTAAAATTCCAGATTTGTAATAGTTCCCCACTGCAGAGTATGAAGGTAGCTTCAAATGTAATATGGTGAAAATGAAATGCCCATTGAAATGAATAGGGACTGCATGAAATTGGCTCCTGACCCATCTAGTGGGTTCTGACCTACAGTCTGTGAAACACTGCCCTAGATCAGTGGTTCCCAAACTTTTCAGAGACCCTCTGAAACCAAGTTTATAAATGCCAAGGAGTGTAACTATAACAGAGATAGGGTAGCAGATCTCCCCCACCTCAAGTAGCAGCTTGTTGAACTCTTGATATATGTAGCCAAGTTTACCTGTCAGTATTGTGAAGCACCAAAAATTGGATCAGAAGCCACTGGTGGGTTCTTCTAGACTTACAGTTTGGGAACTACTGTCCTAGATGTTGTTCTTGCAGGAGCTTCTGGGTAGATTCCCTGGGTGAGCTCATGTATGTTACAGATAACCTGTGTTGAGTTTAGTGCCAGATCATCTTGTCCCAGACCTGTGTTCCTATAAGGATGTTAACCAGTCCTTGGGCAGTTGCTTGCTGTAGATGTGCCCATCTTCCTTCCCACTGGCCTCTTGCTTTCCCTGATCCCATCTAATGCCAATCCATGCTCTAGCAGAGATCTCATTGGCTTCCTTAGCCTCATTGGTACCTTGTCAGCAAACAGCATTGACGGCCACAGCTTTTTCCATTTGTGTGCTAATGATGTAGTTTCTGGGACTGTGTCACTGCCTGGAACCGTATTCCACCTGTCTAAGCATTCCCATCATTTGGAGAATTCAGATAAATCGGGTCAATTCCTCAGTTCCACGCCTGTTGTTTCTTTAAGGTCCTGTCTGTAGTTCTTTTCTGCCATCCTTAAATAATTTTTTCCCTTCCAGATCTCTAGATACCAGATGATGTTGATCCTTGGTCCATAAACTGCTGTGTGCTGGAAAAGCTGTCTGTGTAGGACACTTTTGAATCAGCTCCTCAGCCTTCTATCTTTCCAGCCTGTCTTGCACTGGGCACCCTATTCCAGCTGGAATTCCAGGAACAGAGCTTGCTGGGGCAACAATCAATGGAAGTCAATGCCCAGTGTGACTGTTTGAAAAGATGGGCAGGAAAGATGGAAACTTACAGTGTGGTTAGGAAGTGCTGTACTCAGACAACTTTTCAAGCCTGCTGGATCTGGCTCAGAGGCAGCAGTTTGGTAGCTACTGGTGTCAATCGTTCCAAATGTGCACCTCTGATCCCTTCCCAATGGTGATGGTTCTGTTATAATTCTGAGGGCCCCAGTCGTATCCTGCTTTCTAGTACCAATGTGGCTGTGCCAACAAGGCATGCGCATCATCCTGCAGTGGGTGGGGGGTGGTGGAATGGAGAGTCACAGATGCCTCCTCAAGGCAAGGAAATGTTTCTTCCCTAATCTTAGGACTGCATTTGTCTGGGTCAGCACTGGAAAGTTGGATTGGATCAGGCCCTGAGTCTGCTAAAAGAGACTTGTTTTGTTTTTGAAAGTTGACAAAGGCTTCTGGCTCAAGCTTCCAAGTAGAAATTACAGATAGGTGTAACTTCTGTGGAATTAGAAAAGTACACGGAAATTTATAGTGGAAATGGAGAAAGTGCAGAAAAGAGTGATCAAAATGATGACTGGGCTAGGGCATCATCATTATGAGGAAAGGCTGCAGTGCTAGTGGCTCTTCAGTCTGGAAATGAGGAGCTGGGGTGATATGATTGAGACATATTAAGGGTGCAATCCTAACTTAGGCCAACACATCAGTTGTGTGGAGACGAGTACATGTCTGTACGCTGGCTTAACCCTCCCTCAGGAGTGAGGTAGAAGTACTTTACAGCACTTTTGTGACAATCCCAGGCCAGCACAGGACTTGGGGCTTATGCCGGCCTAAGTGGGGGTTAGGATGGCATCCAAAATCATGCAGAAGATGGATAGGAGCTCTCCTCCCTCTTACACAGTACCAGAATCAGGGGACATCCACTGTTAGGAGTGTTAGAACAGACAATATTTCTTTACCCAGTGTGTAGTTTGTCTGGGGAACTCCTTGCCACAAGATGTGATGGCATGTACCCTAGTGCCTTTAAGAAGAGATTGGACAAAAGTCCATCATGGGTCCAGCCATGATGGTTATGTGCAACCTCTTTATTTTAAATGAATTCTTTATTTCAGAATTCCAGATACAGGAGAAGACACCAGGATGTAGGTCTCTTGCAGTCTTATGTGCTCCCTGAAACATTTGGTGGGCCACTATGACTTGGAGGTAGCTGGACTAGATGGGCATTTGGCTTGTTCCTAAAGGGCTTGTTTTCTTAATGACCTCTGCATCCATGAGAACCTATTCTTGGACCTCTTCCCCGCTGAAACAAAAAATCACGGATACCGTAATTAAATCTTTAATCTCCAGCTTCTTAAGCCCTCCAAAAGGCTTTCTGAAGCCTGCAGAGGCTGCCTGCTTTTGTTTGTAGCCTTTGTGGGTTTTAGAATGGTCTTTCCTGCAAAAAAAAGGTAAGAAAGAACAAAAAATGTCCTGAGGAAAATGGGAAGTGATATTTTAATGCAACATATAGGGCATTCTGAGGCCCAGTGAAGGAGGAGCTTCTGAAAAGTCCATTCTGAGATTTGCAGAGGCCATGTGTGGACGCCAAGTCGGGCCAAGTATGGCTCAGTGTGGGACTGGGGCAGCTGTGTTAAGCCACATATGTGAATGCACAATCCATGGATATGGAAGGCCACCTGTACACTCATTTACATTATATGAATGCAGAAAATCTCATGTCCCTATCGGGACCCTGTCTTTGGAATTGTATATCTTCTTGCAGGAAGGATAGGTTGCACCCATAAAGCTTTTGAGCTTGATGAGCCTTTGAATGGGTATCCACATGTGGCCAGCCACTGGGAAGAGTCAGGAAAGCAGTGGAAATCCTGGGAAGCTCTGCCCTCTCCCAACGAACTAGTGGACAAGAAGGACAGTAGGTAGTTCGGGGTGCGCATTTGTTAATCCGGCTTGGTCTGGCATTTCGCCTTACCTTGTCTTGCTGTGAGGACAACTCCTTTAGGCCTTGCTTTGACTGTTCCTGTGTCCTGCATTTTTCAAAGAACCATTAATGTTGAGATCAATGTGGACTCCTGATTTTAAACAGTTGAGTGTTAATCCTTGCCTCTGATGTCTGTAAATCCCTGGCTTAGTGTTTGCAGAGCCTTGAGCAATGGGTTTGGAGCTGTAATGAAAGGAGAAAAATTAAATAGGGTTGTTGGGTTGAGGCTTATATGACATGATGGTGTGCAATGTGATGCCTGGCTGGCCAGTTAGCCGCTTCTCCCTTTGGAGGGGTCTGCTTCTGACAGTCACTGCTCCCTTAGTTTGAAATCTCTGTGGATTTAGGAGAGACTTCTTGGAGATGGGTACAGCTTAGATGATACAGCTTAAATGGGCACAGCTACAGCTTAGATGGGTACAGCTTAGATGACCTAGTAAGTCATCTAGTCCAACTCCCTGCCTGTAGCAGGAAATCCTTCTAGAGCATTTCCGACAGGTGCTCGTCGAGCCTCTGCTTGAAGATCCCCAGCGAGGGAGAGTCCACCACCTCCCTTGGCAATCTGTTCCACTGCTATGTTAGACTCTCTGTTTGTGTTCAACTTTGCTTCTAGGGCAGCAGCCTCCAGGGGTAAACAGTAGGAGGCAACAGAGAGGAGATGAACAGGCCCAGTTCATATACAGTCATGCAGGATGTTTCCCTGTGTGAGTCCTGTGCAGTTTTGCACCTCTGGTTTATCTCAGTGAGACTTGAACAGCTGCTGGGCTGAGTGCTTAAGGTGAGGAAGGACCTTGTGAACCTTTTTGTTGAAAAATGCTATATAAATACTGATGATGATGATCTGCCTGCCTGTGTCCATTAACTTCCTTTCATCAGGCCTTGTAACATCTCCACCAGACATAATCTCTGATCATTGTGCTGGAACACTTAGAGCATTGTGGCGGAACAACAGCCAACAAACTGGGGTTGTGGTTCTGGAGGCTGCCACAGTGGGGATGGTGAATCACCTGGTTTGAAATGCAGCTGGACGTGGTGGTTGGCTGGCCCTCTTTTTTGGTGGGCAAAGCAGCTGTGATCTCACTGTAGTGAAGCATTAATAGGAAAGTGCTGAGCCAAGTGTGTGAGTGTAGGAGCCCCTGCATGCCTGGAATGTGGGGAGGGGGAGCTGGCTAGGAGGCAGCCTTCAGGCTTCTCTATGCACACTCCTTTCTCTTTGAGGCATGAAGTTATTATGGCTGTCGTTCCTGGTGAGCTTGGGGAAATTTTTAACAAAGAATAAACACAGATGTGGGGCTTAGAATCACTTCTGTGCACTACTACTGTGGCCAACAGTAAAGGCAGCTGGCTTTAGGAGATTGCACATGTGTCCATGCACCAGGCACCGCTGCTACTCCGACACCATCAGTCTGGGCACCACGGACTTGGGACTTCTCCCTAGCTCCACCAAGCCCTCATCAGAGCCAGCAGCCTCACCACCAGTCATCGTGTGACAAAAGGGGTGGGTGGTCTCTGGCACTGAGAGTTTGCTGGAGTCAAGGAGCAAGCAATGGGGGAATCAACAAAGTGCCATGTTGCCATGATTCTCTTCCATAAAACTGGGACAGGACTCCCTGTCAAACTTTCCAGTATGTGAACACAGTCCCCCAAAACCAGGACAATCTAGGACATATGGCAACCCTATGCACAGCTGAGTTGTGGGTGGAGCCCTTACTAGTGAGAAACCTTGTTCTATTTGGCAGTGCTGCCAAAATGATCCCTGACTTTAGGTGCTTGCTGTGCCTGGTTTCCAGTATTGTATCATCGGTGGGACTTTGCAGCTGGTTGACTTGGGCAGGATCTGATTTTCTTATTTTGTGGCTTCAAGAAAGTAGGATTTTGGAAAATACCCAAAGAGTGCACATTGTCAAAACTGTGAGTGGATGAAGGCAGGGTATGTGCAAACCAAATATGGCTGCAGATGGCTTGAACAAACAGCCATCAAGAGGTCTTAGGATTAATTGATGGCTTGGGACATGGGATAGTTGATTGTATCAGTTCCCTTGAGGTGGACGCTCTTCTTTGACTCCCCTTCATATCAGGAGACATTAAAATTCCAAATTTGCGGATGAAACCAAGCTGGGAGGAGTAGAAAACACAACAGAAGACAGGAGAAACCTCCAGGAGGATCTGGATAAACTGGAATACTGGGCTGTAGCAAATAGAATGAACTTCAACAGGGAGAAGTGCAAGGTTCTGCACTTAGGCAATAAAAACCAAAAACACAGGTATAAAATGGGGGATACTTGGCTTGGCAGCACAACATGTGAGCAGGACCTTGGAGTAGCCGTGGATCACAAGGTGAACATGAGTCAGCAGTGTGATGTGTCTGCAAAGAAGGCAAATGCCATTTTAGGCTGCATTAAGAGGACTGTAGCTTCCAAGTCACGAGAAATTTTAGTTCCTCTTTTTTCTGCATTGGTTAGACCTCACCTTGAGTACTGTGTTCAATTCTGGGCACCTCACTTGAAGAAAGATGCAGCCAAACTGGAGCAAGTCCAGAGGAGAGCGACAAGAATGATCAGTGGGATGGAAGGGAAGTCTTACGAGGAAAGGTTGAGGAAACTTGGGATGTTCAGCCTGGAGGAAAAGAGGCTGAGGGGAGACATGATTGCTCTCTTCAGATACTTGAAGGGCTGTCATATGGAGGAAGGGGCTCATTTGTTCATAGCTGCTTCTGAAAGCAGAACTAGAACCAATGGGTACAAACTGCAAGAAAGGAGATTCCGGTTGGATTTCCGGAAAAAATTCTTGACGGTGAGGGCGGTTCGGCAGTGGAACAGACTGCCAAGGGAGGTGGTGGACGCTCCCTCACTGGGGATCCTCAAGCATAGGCTTAACAAGTACCTGTTGGGGATGATCTAGGAGGATTTCCTGCTGCAGGCAGGGGGTTGGACTAGATGAACTACTACGTCCCTTTCAACTCTAGGATTCTATGATTCTAAAAGCGCCAGTGGTTTTGTCTAGCAAGGCTGCCTGTGATCATAATGCAAATGAAGTCAGTCTGCTGAAATCAATGAAGTGTACTTGATGGATTGATTTTTGGAATGGAGTGCTCCTGTCACCATGGGAAGCTCCACTGCCTTGCCAAAACCAGAAGGATTGCTCCTGGATTCAGCATCACTGTTTGGAGGCCAGTCACGAAGCCACAAATCTTTCCTTGGCCTCATGTGGCTTCTTGGCCAAACCAAAAAGGTTGGTTCAGAAGCAACACTTTGGAGCATCCACTTGGTCATGTATTTGAGTGCATGTATGTTATTGTTTTTTTGGGGGGGTTGACCCCAATGGCTAATGTCAATCATGTGACAGGGAACCAATTGTAGCATCTGCTTTCAGGGGGCTGTTTGAAACATGAAAACAGCACCAGTCTGGACTGGGATGGCAGTTTTCAGGGAGGGTATGTTTGAGCCTTTTTCCACAGCCTGTGATCGGCAGCAGGCTGCCTCCCTGAGCAAATACTGTAACAGGTTTTCATGGGGACTGTGGTACAAGGCAAGGGTTAAATGTCCCCCTCCCCACAGCTCCAGTTATGAATGGACTGTGGCTGCCATTAGAGTGAAAAACCAAAAAGGAAGCCTGAGTGATAAGAGGTGCTTGGCCCTTGGTCCAGAAGCCTTAAAAACCATCTCCAGAGATGCTGCTTGTTGAAGCAGGTGCTACCCGTTTGCAGCCGGACTCTGATTGCTCCAGCTTCCCTCAGTTCCTAGTAGTGCAGTAGGAGACAGCCCTTCCTGTGACTGGGGCTGGAAAGTGTGGGCAGGAGACAGTCCCCTGGCAAGGCAAGTGCTGCATGCAGCCCCAACTGCTCAGCCACTTGGAATGAAGAGAGACGGAGTTGCTGCAGTGCAGAGCCGGGACTGCGAACAGCCTCCCCTCTCTGCCTCCCTCCCTCACCCAGCCTGGCACTAGGGAACACTGTGCAAGGTTGACGGGCTGCACTCTTCTGACAATAGCGCACCAATGCCCAGCTTCTTTATTGGAGGGGCTCCTGCTTCCATGGCACCCCCTGGCTGAATCAGCACTCGCCACAGAACAGGGCCTGTGTGGGAAGGAAGCGCTTGGCTGCCTTTGTCTCCGCAGCAGGAGGATGCTGAAGCAGCGTGACACAATGCTTGTTTGTTTGCAGTAGTGGAGACCATCCTGAGCGGGCGAGAGAGGCAGGGGCCCATCAGAGGAGGAGAGACCGGCAGGGAGGCTGGGAGCAGCTGTGGCACCACGTTTTTCCCCATTTGCTGGAGGGAGCAAGGACAGGAGAGAAGAGCAGAGACTGGGGCTCGCAGCCAGCCAACCGAGGATGTGTCAGTCAAGCGCCCTGCAGGGACCCGAGCTGCACTCAGGGAAATGGTGAGATGCTGCAAAGCTTTATCTAACCCTCCTTCCTCTTGCTGCAACCTCCACAAAGTTAGGATTCATGTCCAACGGCTGCGCTCGGGGAATGGTGGCAGCGGCAGCTGTGCCAGGGAACAGCACCCACAGCTGGAAGGCCCTGGCCCAGCTGGGGGCACCCCAAGTAGGAGAGCCCGATTCAGGTACAGTCTCGCATGTCTTTTGCTGTGCACGAAGGTGGCGAAGGGGAGGGGAGCAGGAGGGAAGCAGGCAGCTGTGCCTGGAAAGCCTTTGTTTGGCCTAATTACTCTAAAGCTCTCTATATGCTTGGTTGGTGACCAAAGGATGCCTCACTGTAGCATGTAGGAAGGTCTGAGGTCCTGGAGAAGTGGGGCCAGAATGGCATCGGTTGGAGGGGCTCCTGGAAAAGTAAGGCTATGCAGGGGCAAGCAAGCAAGGATGCCTTGCAAAAGATGCCAACCTGCAGCATGTTGGGAATTGGCCTGCAGTGGTCTGCAGTGAAAGGGGGGAGACAAAGGAAGGAGGCCAAGGTGGGAGTGTGGCCTCCTTGATCAAAACGGGCTGCATGGAAGAAGCCTCTTCCCCAAACCTTGCTGGAATTTGGCTGCCCCGACATGTGAGAATCATTGAGGGGCTCCCAACAACCTCCAAGGATTCTACTCTTTGCTAGATCAAAGCCAGGATGCATTAACAGGAGCTTTGCTTCTTTACTCCTTATGGCGGTGACCAGCTGCCTGCAAGCAAAGGGGGTTGTTGGCAGCTCAAATGGACCAAAGTGGCCGGTGGCTTTTCAGTTCTGGAGCCAAAAGTGTTGGTCATGGGAGAAAATTCCCTGTTCAGTGAGAAGCAAGCAGAACTTCTGAGATGGGTTTCTTAAAGGATTTGTTTTCTTCCTTCAAGCATAGGGTAACATGAAGTCCCAGGGAAATTTTCCTTCGTGGATCCCAGGGAACCATCCTGGGAGCCCAGCCTTAGTGAAGTGAGCTGCATTTTAGGGGTGATCTCTCTCAATGGGCCCAAGTGTGATCAGGACCATTTTGCAGCTGGGGCCTACAACTGTATTATAGAGCTTTGTACCTGTAATACAAGTTGCAGGTTACTGTCGTCATCACTTTCAGGCATCCAGTGTTGCTGGTTGAGAGTCACCGGCGATGCAATCCTAACCAATTTAGCATAATTAGCTAGTATAACTCACCGGCTTCTCATTCCCATGGTGGTGTGGGGAGGCTGACGCATGTCTATGCACTGGCCAAACATCTCCAGGAGTGGCACAGAAATGCTTATGGTACTTTTGCAACACCCCCAGGATTTATGCCGGCCTAACTGGAGGTTAGGATTGCAGCCTGGCAGAGCCCTTCCTGGCACAGTGTGGGACATGCTCCAGCTTGGCTGTCAGCCTATTATTGGAAGTTCCCCAAAGAGGTTTTCTTTGACTGGGACCAAGAAATGGAGAGACACCATGTGGGTCTCCATGTCTTTCTGCCACAGAGCAGTTTGGGACCATTGAACATAAGGGGGAAGGACTGCTGGCTTCAGGTGCGCACATAATGGGAATTCAGATATGCAGAAGCCACTGCCCCATTGAGGCAGCTTCTTGATGCATCTCACTCAGTATGGTTGACACTGATTGACAGCAGCTTTGCAGGGTTTCAGGGAGGGATTTTTCTCTGCCCTCCCAGGAGATGCTTGCAGGAATCAAACCTGGAATCTCCTGAATGCTGAGCTAAAGCTCTGCCATTTGGTTGAGGCCTTAGCCATTGCCCTCTCAACCCTTGGATTGCAGACCATTTTCAAGTCCCCCAGCATGTATTCTGGAAGGATCTCTATGGTTGTGCCATTCTGAATAAGTACAGGACTTGCTTTCTGCCCTGCTGGTGGTGGGAGAACCTTTCCTGAGCTGGTCCCAGGAGTGCAGCATGGACTAGATAAGCTGGTGACGTATCATTGGCATTATGGCTATAGTGATGGTTGGGTGTAAGGGACAAGGCTGAAGGTGCTGTCCAGCCATTCAGGTCAGGGAGATGCACCCTTTGTCCCCTCCCAGTTGAGAGCCAGGGAAGCTGGAATTGGTATTGGCTGACCATCTTTGTGTGTGTGTGTGTGCATGTGTGTGTGATCCTACAGGTTGCAGTTCCCCCAGCTGGCCTTGAGGCGGAGGTTAGGCCAGCTGAGCTGTATGTCTAGGCCTGCTCTGAAACTCCGGTCTTGGCCTCTGACTATTCTCTATTACCTTCTGCCTTTTGGTGCTCTTACACCCCTGACCAGAGTGGGATGGAGGCCTGTGAGCAGGGTAAGTGCTGGCAGGTTTGTACTGTGCTTCGGGCTGCTTTGTCAGGAGGAGGGGATGACTGAGAAGAGGTGATCACAGGGGTAGCATGGCATGGAGGCCACCTCTTCTTGCCTTTAGGGTCTGGATGGGGCACAGAGCATGCAGCTGCCTGATGGGCGCCCACCTGCCTGCCCACATGGGTGGTGCACTGATTCAGCTCCTGAGACTGAGGAGTGCTGAGCTGCAGTTCCAGTCAGGTGGAGAGAGGGGAGGCTTATTCTTTGGATGTCACCACTCTGAGGCCAGGGAGCTGGTGGGCCCTTTAAGGCCTGGAAGCCTTAACAGGCACACTGTCCCCCCACCCCATACTCATTTGCTTGTCTTCCCAACTGCCACTTCAGGAAGGGGCACAATGGTCTTGAAAAAAATAGTGAAGACATCAAATGCAGCCCCAGCAGCATCTCCAGGAATTGGAACTGCTGCTTTGCATGTTGCCTTGAAATTTGCAAAACAAGATTGGGACAACTCCTGATTTCCAATTGGCGAGGAGGAGGTGAAGAGCAGAGAGAGGAGGAGCAAGGAAATCTTTGCATGAGCTGGGTCTCCCTGGTCAGAGGAAGCTGATGTTGCTGTAGAACTGGCACTGATCTAATCTGCCACCTGCTTTGTAGTTTTTATGTCATATTCCGTGTATGCAGGATGTTCACCTGAACAGTGGGAGTTGTGGAAGTGGTTTTTTAAAAGGCCAGTATGGCATTTTCCTTTCTTCCACGGGGTTAGGGAAAGTTCTGTACTTCCACACAGGGAGCCAAATGCTGTGAGACCAGCGTAAGGTTGCCATTATTCTCTTCCACAAAACCAGGACAGGACTGGTATGTGAATGGAATCCCCGAAAACCAGGACAGTCCCGCTTTTCTGGGATGTATAGCAACCCTAGGCCGGAGGCTGGTGTTTCTGTGCTAGTCTGAGCTCAGTTGAGCAAAGGGGCCCCAGACGCCTCCCTCTTCTCCCGGAGCTGTGGCCTTGTCACTCGCCTGATGCAGCTGCACCAATAGCCAGTGGCAGGGAGGAGAGACATTCTTTGGGGCTGCTTCCAGAAGAGCAGCTCTGTAAAGTTTATGTAGCCTGTTGTAGTGATAGAATATGGGCTCCACACCCCCTATCCTCCCCGTCCTCGCTGATGCATTTGTCTTCCAAGTGCCATAGGACTCTTAGTTGTTCCTGGAGAGAGCCTGCCTGCCTTCTTGCCTCTCTGGGCATCTCTGACAGGTGCACATCCAGTCTCTGCTTGAAGATCCCCAGTGAGGGAGAGTCCACCAACTCCCTTGGCAATGTCTTCCACTGCCGAACTGCCCTCACTATCAGGAATTTTCCTTATATCCAAGAAGAATCTCTTCTCTTGTTCTCCTTTCAGAGGCAACTGAGAACAAATGTGTCCTTCCATCTGACATTCCTTCAGGTCTTTGAAGAATGCAACTAGATCTCCTCTCACCCTTCTCTTCTCCAGATCAAGTTCTCTCAGCGTTTCTTTGTAGGGCTTGTTTTTCATCCCTTTGATCATCCTTGTTGCTCTTCTCTCCAATCTTCTCCTCTCCTTGTCACTCTTGCTCCAGTTTGGCTGCATCTCTTTTAAAGTGAGGTGCCCAGAACTGGACACAGGACTTCAGGTGAAGTCTAACCAATGCTGAATAAAGAGGAACTGCAACTTCTTGCGACTTGGAAGGTGCAAGCTACTGAACCCAGGCTAAAATGGCATTTGCCTTCTTTGCAGACACATTACACTGCTGACTCATGTTCAAATCCACTTGCGATTCACTGTAACTCCAAGATCCACTTGTATGTTGTGCTGCCAATCCAAGGATCTCCCATTTTATACCACTGTCTTTGGTTATCTTTGCCTAACCCTACAATCCAGAATAACTATGGGAAGACGTAAGAGGCACTTACTCGGGATTGCTTTATGCGTTTTCCATAGGTTTCCCATAGGTGGCACCATAACTATGTCACTGTAAGAGGTCCCGTAGTTGCTCTGGATTGTAGCCTAAGTGCAGAATCGTGCATTCTGTTGAACTTCAGCCTAGTCTTTTTTTTTTGTCCAGACCCTCCTAAAGGCTTTTCCTATCTTCTGTTGTGTTTGCTACTCCTCCAACAGGTTTGGTGTCATCTGCAAATTTGATGAGGCTCCCTTGTATCCCCTCATCCAAGTCATTGATGAAGATGTTAAAAGGAACTGGATCCAAGACAGAGCCATGGGGCACCTCACTCAAAACTGTCCTCTAGGTCAGGGGTCTCCAAATTTTCAGGCTTCTGGACCTTTAACAAGTTTGAAGAGGAGGGAATTTCAGCAGGCGCACCTTTTCATCTCATAGATCACAAGCTACACCTGCTGAAATTCCCTCTTCTACACACTTGTTAAAGGCCCAGGAGCCTGAAAGTTGAAAGTTTGGAGAACTCGGCTCTAGGTTGACACAAAGCCATTTATAAATCCGCTTTTGTGTGCAGCTGTCCAGCCCGTTGTAGATCCATATCATTCCTAGTAGTGTGGAAAGTCTTTGTAAAAAGATCAGCTCAAAATGTAAGGCAGTACTGGGTGGAACAGTAACTCTGTGCACCATCATAAAATATTTTGCAGGTGCCAGATCTGGCCTGTGGCCGAACTTTGGCATCTGCTGCATTAAAACATGAGAAGGTATTACTTTGTATTTTATTTATTTGTATGGCAATTACAATTGCTAGGAGATCCTCTGTGAGGTTCAGCAGCCAATACATGTGGACTATTTATGCTTGGGGTGCAGGCTAGTCTATGTTGTTCTATGGGCAACCCATATAACTCTTTCCAGGTGGAATCCTTCACATTTAGCTGGTGATCATCACTTCTAGTATCAAGTTTCCAGCAGTTTTCAGGTCAGCCAAGCTGTATATGGCAACATCTTCTGTCTCTGTAGTCTCATGACAGCTTTTGTCAGCTTGCAGTCTCCCACCCAGGAGCTGTCCAGTCCTTCCTTGCTTAGTTTTCCCCTACTTTGTATGAATGTAGTGAAATAAAATGAAGAGAACAGGAACAGGGAGGCCACAGGCAATTGTGGATATCTAGATCTCCAGATATTGGAAAACATAGTAGGGGTGCAACAGAGTACCATAACCAAGCTGTCAAACATATTGAGAAGATGAGCACGTGAATGATTCCACCCCAGGGCTGCCTTGAGAGAGCCATGCTTGCTTCTCACATTTTGAGGAGCAGCCAAGTGGCCAGATAGGCCTTTCCATGGCTTTGAGTCCATCTTGCACTCTTAACAGTCATGCTTCAGATTCTGAATGGTGTGTCCAGCTGGCACCCAGGACTATCTTGAGCCTTAAAGCTGGGTGTGTGAATTTGGGGTGATTCAGACGGAGACAGCAGGGATGAGGACAGGCAGTCTCATGATGTGGAGTTTTTGCAGCGCTTCTTGATAAAGGCTTACAAGCCACTTTCTGACAAGTTCACTGGACTGGCCTTTATGCTAGGTACGCACCACGTCCCTTTTTTCTCCATGTAGACTTTTTATCTTCCACTCCCCTGAGGAGCAATGCCATGGCTTCCTGTGGTTAATCTTGGGATTTGAAGGAACCAGCAAGAACAATTTCATCAGGCCTCACAAAGCTAGATTATCCTAAAACGCTGGTTCCCCACCTTTCTGATCTGCATCCCCTCCACCTTCAAGTTCCTGTTTCAAGGGGCCGGCGGAATGCTGCTTTCTTCCCCACACTTGTGCTGATTGAGCCAGCTGGTGTCAAATGCACTTTAGTCAACAAAGAGCCCTGTCCTCTGTCCTCAGGCTCCCCAGTGGAGGCTTGGGACCCTGGCACAGAAGAGAACCTTGAATGGGGACCAGGCTGTCTCCCAACAGTGCTTGTCAGTTACAAGCTTCATTGGCAAGGGTCACCCATAGGCAAGGTGGTAGCAAAGTGGGAAGGAGAAATTGGGCACCTAGAACAGCAAAGGCTCACCCTTGAATCTTCTGAGGAGTGAACCCCAAATATGTTGGCTTCATCATGCTTGAACACTAGCCCTGTTTGCCTTGATCAGGGGCTGCATCTGACAGCAAAAGACTGGTTCCTCTGCTCAGGGCTGGGCACACAGCCTGACCTTCCCTCCACAACAAAAACTGCTGCCAAAGGCATGCTTTTTGTTTCCTACTCATCCCTTGCATTTAACAGAGGCCAAGTGATTGCAATAATTCCACTGGCAGTAGAAGCTGGTTGTGACTTTGCACCTCCCCGTCTTGCCCCCCTAGGTGTCCCTATACAAATCTGTGCCAACACGACTCCTCTCCCGGGCCTGGGGACGCCTGAACAGCGTGGAGCTGCCCACCTGGCTCCGGAAGCCTGTCCTCAGCCTGTACATCTGGACCTTTGGTGTCAACATGAAGGAGGCAGCAGTAGAAGACCTGCACCACTACCGCAACCTGAGCGAGTTCTTCCGGCGGAGGCTGAAGCCTCAGGCCAGGCCCATCAGTGGCCTCCACAGTGTGGTAAGCAGCAACAAGACACCTGAGACCCACACTTACACAAAGTGACTTTTTTTTAATGACTTGCCCAGAGTAAGCCTGCATGTTGGGTTGGGGCTGAGGGATCAGAAGATGGCAGAATGATGGGGTGTGATGGTTTGCTGTTTCCACACCCCCCCAGATCAGTCCGTCAGATGGGAAGATCCTCAGCTTTGGCCAAGTGAAGAACTGTGAGGTGGAGCAGGTGAAGGGCATCACCTACTCCCTGGAGTCTTTCCTGGGTCCCCCTTGCAGTGCTGGAAGCCCCAAGTGCAAGTCACCAGGTAAGGCAGTCTCTGAGCTTGAAAGCTGGGGGCTCTCAAAGGGCTGTTGCAGCTGTGTTGGGAATGGGCTGGATACAGCCCCCAAGTTGTTTCTGGCTTCTTCTAGCCTCTCTTCTCTGGGTTGCTCTGAGGAATGGTCTTCCCTCACCTGCCATGCATGCACATGGTGATGCAATCACTCTCGGCCTGGGAGAGGATAGTCCTTGAGCCACATGTGCCATGTTGGGGGTAGCAAGGGAGAAGCCTGAAGGTCCCACTATGTTGCCTTTGTGGGGACTTTTTGAGGATTACAGTGCTCCAAGGGGTGCTGGACCAAACAGTATTTAGAGTGTCATTTTTGACACCCAACCTCTGTTGTTGGGTAGCTGTTGTGAAGCCTTCCTTGCTTTAGGAGAGTCCTGAGCATATTTGCTCACAAGTAAGTCCCATTAAAAAAACAAAAAAACAAGTAAGTCCCATTATCTGTTTTGCACTCAAGGCACTGCATGGGAATCTTTCAACCTGTTTCTTAGCCATTCAACTCCCCATAGCCAAGACATGTACACTGGCAGATATTAAGCTGTGCAGGTTGGAACTGTGTGCACAAGAATATTTGTAGAGATCTGGGGACTGGCCTGAGCATTCCAGCTCCTTCTCTGTGTTTCTTCTCTGAGACCTGAGAGACCTAGCACAGCTCCAGTGTAGGAGGCTCGTGCCTGTCGCTGCCTCCCCTAACAAGGGCCTTTGACTGGGTGGACATCACTTCTCCCCACTGGCCATCTAATTGAGGCTTCCCACCCTCCTGAACTCTTCCCACATATTCCCACTTTCCATTTCAATAAGATAGTGTCCAGATAGCGATGAACAGAAGCTAGCCTACCAGCCTCCACCTTCTTTGGGGTCTTTGACAACAACAGGCCCATGGCTACCCCTCACAGGGGTTGTGCTGTACCTAAAGCTCATCCATACATTCCCCCATTCTGTAGCCTCCTGTTGCGACTCCTTCCGGAAGCAGCTGGTCTCACAAGAGTGCAATGAGCTATACCACTGCGTGATCTACCTGGCCCCCGGAGACTACCACTGCTTCCACTCACCCACCGACTGGAAGGTGTCTCACCGCCGCCACTTCCCAGGTAAGCTGTCCCCCCAGTGCACCAGCAGCCCTCTGCCTTTGAATAACCACCAGAGTAGGGGAAACTCTTTTGTGAAGCACAAACTGCTGCAACACTGCTACCATCAGCAGCACATGTGGGGTGCACAACAGTCACAGCCTAGCCTGGAGCAGTGTGCGCTATAGTGGGGGGAGGAACAGAGGGACATCACACCACTGTTGGACAGGCAAAGTAAGTCATTTGGGTCTCTGTGGGGCAGAGTGAGCAAGAGACACAGCTTTTTCTCTGTCTGTGGTGGTCACACTGTGACACACATGGTCACACATCGCAGTCACACTGGTGGGGTGACCTGATGTCATAACTGCAAAAGAGGACAAAGCCCCCAAAAACACAGGACACACTTCAAAAAGCAGGACATGATAAAATAAAAACACTCATATAAATTGCTTTTATGGCTAAACAATATGTTACCATTAGATTTAAAATTATTGCATAGTATTACTGACAAGAAAGCTACCTGCTGTCTACTCACAAGGTAAAGGAGGACAGTGAAGATTTATTTTACAGGACACAAAACTTACAAGAGGACATGTTCTGGAAAAAGAGAATGTACGGTCACTCTACCCACTGGTGACAGGGTATCTCCTGGGCTTTCTGTTCTGCCTTTGGATCTAGAGAGATCCCCTGTAAAGGAGGTTATGTTGCTTCTGCCCCTTCTCCCCAGCATGTGGCACTAAGAACACAAGAAGAGCCTCCACTGGATCAGGCCAAAGGCCTATCTAGTCCAGCTTCCTGTATCTTATAGCAGCCCGCTAGATGCCATGGGGAGCACATAAGACACCTGCATTCAGGGCCCTTCCTTCATCTGGCATTTTGAAGTTGCTCACATCTACATCTGTCTATGCACACATGCATGCACATGCGCTCACACACACACAAACTCATTGTGGCAGTGCTCTGGGGCAGCAAGTGCACTTTCCCCACCTAGAAGCCAAAGGCCTGGCTGCAAGGGGTCAGTTGCCCTTCCTGGTGCCAGTCTTTATCCAAGGGCCGAGGAGAAGCTGGGGTGGCAGCAGTTGGGCATTGGACAGCATGTCCTTCTGTGACATTGGCTGCCTTTGGATCTGCAAGGTGTTGGATTAGGGATGAGAAGGAGAACGAACTATCCAGTAAAATCAAGCCAAGGAGCAGTTGAATTTAGATATTGGTGTTGGTTCCAGTTGGGGGAGCCTGCCAGGCCTGCTCTGATACTACTAGAGGAGAGAACTGACCAGACAGGTGAACATCAGCCTTCAGAGAACAACCTCTATGGTATGGGCATGAAAAGTGGTTTTCCTCTCTATGTTATGGGCATGAAAAACTGGTACTTGAGCATTTCAGCCTGGAACCCCCTTCTGAGACCCCCAGTCTGGCAGCGTCCTCCCGGAAGTGAAGATGCCCTTTGCCAGATTCCAAGATGGCTGCACCCAGCTTTATGCAACCCCCCCCCCCCAAGGGAGTCCCAATCCCACTTTGAATACTACTGTCCTAGTCGTGTCTGTCAAGGCTTCCCTCAAGTATTCAAAAATTTCTGACTAGAAGACATGGCGTGATTTGTCTGTAACTCTGGCCAGTGCTGCCTTTTTCCCCAAATGCATTTCTAACTCCTTTTTGTAGGATTTTAAGTGGAGACAGGATGGTGGGGTGTCCTTCACAGGTTGTCAGGGGATGCCCCACAGGGCCTTTGTCTTCCCTCACCTGCCACTTTTGTCATCCAAACCAGAGCTCTGTGGTCCCCCAAGGGTGGCACCTATTTTACTTGCCTGATTTCCACCCTTCCCTTTTCACAGGGTCCCTAATGTCTGTCAACCCGGGGGTGGCTCGCTGGATTAAGGAACTCTTTTGCCACAATGAGCGGGTGGTCCTCAGTGGCTGGTGGAAGCACGGCTTCTTCTCCTTGACGGCTGTGGGTGCCCAGAACGTCGGGTCAATCCGCATCTATTTTGATCAGGTGAGTAGTTCCTCTGATAGGAAGCTGTAGGGCAATGATCTGAGTCCCCTCCCCCTGATTAAGACTCCCTTTTTCTCCCCTTTCTGCAGGACCTGCGGACCAACAGTCCCCGCTACAGCAAAGGCTCCTATAACGACTACAGCTTTGTGACCAACAACAATCGCGAGGGCATCCCTATGAGAAAGGGGGAACACTTGGGGGAGTTCAATCTGGGCTCCACCATTGTCCTGATCTTCGAGGCCCCCAAGGACTTTAACTTTCATGTGAAGCCCGGCCAGAAAATCCGGTTTGGAGAGGCCTTAGGATCTCTCTAGAAGACTCCACAGGGTGGGGGGAGAACCTTTGATCTGCAGCAGGGACTTTCTTGCGGGGTGGGAGTGTTGCTCAGCAGGACCTGAGTGTGAAAATGGGGCGTGGGTGCCAATGCACTCTCCACAAGGGTATTGTGGGGATTGTGGCCTTATACAAATGTGGAGCGGGCTATTCTCCTTTCCAGTGCGTCCTGCAGCATCTTCCTCCCTTCCCCCCCCCCCTCGCACAGCTGTCTCCAGAGGCAGAACCTCCTGCTCTGGGTGCAGCCATTGCCAGTCCTGAAAGTAAGATGGACGAAGAGTCTTCCTTAAAGGGAGGGGTCCTTAAAAGGGAGGGTCTTCTTTAAAGGATCCTCACTCCATCATTTCTGGCCATCAGCCAGTGCCAAAGCTGCAAGGTGGGGGGGCTTAGGGCCAAGACTGTTACACCTGGCTCTGGAAGTTGGTTGAGTCTGGCCTCCCCCTACAAGCAGCCTGAGTGATTGGTGGTTCCGGCTCCTTTTGGTTGCTGTTCTGGGCCTTAACTTTCTCTGCTTGGGGAAGGGCTGCAGACACTAAAAATAGCCTGTGGCTTTAAATGTCTCCGTCCAAGGCTGGGGGGGGCGCCCCTGCCCCGAGGCAAGAGGACAAACTATGACAAGCCCTGAGGGGGCCTTTGGAGTAGTCCTCCACTGCACTAACCCCAAACCCACCCCAGGCCAGGCTTGCAAACCTTTGTGTATCTCACTTCTGACAGCTCCATTTGCATGAGGGTCTGAGCTGGAGATCCCTTCTCAAGTTCCATTCTCCAAGGCTCTGCTCTGAAAGGGGGAGACTCTTGAGGTCTTCAACCTCATGCTGCCTTTTTTCCTGAAAGGGGTCACTGGAAATAAAGCCAAATTTTTTTTGGGGGGGGGGAGGAGAGAGGAGTGTGGAGACCTGCCCTTGAAGGTCTAAGTATTGACCTAGAAGGAATCCCCACAGGGAGGGGGGAGCAAGCATTTGGTGTTAGATTCCAACCCTCCCCAAAGAGGGAGGCTTCCCTCTTGATGCTTCCCTCCTCTTGCCTTCTGCACAAGCTCCAAAGATGAGGACAAGCACTTTCTTCCTCTTTGGTGTTCAAAGTGCTGGAGCAGCAGCCCCCAGACCATGTTGTGCACACTAGCACATTAGCTGGTTGCTAAGAGAGGCAAAATGCCCCCTACTCCCTTTGCTAGCTGGCTGCCTTGTGGAACCACAAGGCAGGTGACTCACACATTTGGCATGCAAGGCAGGTCTAAAAGGGGGGGACACAGACGGGAGCCCTGCTGGGCACAGCCTCTGCCAGGGCTGCTGCTGCTACTGCAATCACAGTGCCAAGACTTAGAGCCCTGACACACAGGCTTGTGCCCGCCTTGCTGAACCAGAGGGGCTGCTGCTTGTTTGGTGCTGGCCCTGGCCCTGTGGCAACCTAGTGGTGGCTGGAGCCAGAAGTGGTTGCCTGGCCCTGGGACTAAATGGGAGAGGGTCTTCGGGCGACACTGTAAATTTCTCCTTCATGGAGAATCCATTCAATGTTTCAACTGTATCAGTAGCACAGTATTTTTGTATGTCAAAACGTACAACTTAAGAAAGACATTAACTCATTAACAGCAAAAATGTTTTTAAATAAAAACAACTGACTTACTGCGGTTGACCTTTCTTAAAAAAAATAAAAACTTTTTTATTAGCTTTGCTTGAAAGTGCCACCTCCCTCCTTGCCAGGAGGCTTTTCTCATCCTCAGGCCAGCCCTGCAGGGTCTTCAACAGTCGAGAGCTGCTCGGATATCCTTGACATGCGTAATGTAAGCTTGCATCTGGCGGCGCTGCTCTGCCAGGAAGGTGGTGAGGGACTCAATCTGCTCTTGCAACTAAAGAGAAGGTGGAGAGAGGAGGTCTTGCCCAGGCAGCCACTGGGAAGCGGGGGGAGAGAAGAAAATATCTGACTCTGAACATCATTCCTGAAGAGAAGCCTCACTGAAAAGGCCAAAGAGCCACCCTAGTCCATCTTCCTGTATCTCACAGAGACCACCCCCCCCCCATGCCTCAAACCAGTGCTACTCAGAGGAGCATGTCAAGAAATCCAGTCTCACTTTCATGACCTGAGCACAAATGGGCCCACTTGATATGAGGATTATTGAAGCCCCCCCCCCCATTACAACCCTCTCCCTGATTTATTTATTTCCTTATTTCAATATCCCTTCAGGTTTTTGGTTGGGAGGATGATGGTGTGTGTCCCTATTCTATCACTCCTCAGGCTGGTCCTTTCACATAGCAATTCTATGATGGAGGTTGATCTGCCTCAACTTCTCTTTTGCTGGATTATATTCCTTGAACTTTTATTTAATCATGGATTTGTATCCCCCCCCCACAACTAAGCTCTGCCTTACTTGCCACTCTGTCTCAGGAGGCATCACATCTCAATGAGGCCCTTAAGGCCTCCCCATCAGCTAAACATACACTAACCCCTGGATTCAAATGAGCCAGTGAAGAAGCAAGGAGCTGCCCAGAGTCCTTGCAAATCCTGCCAAGCAGCCAGTTTAAAAGCTCCAAGTCCAGCACCTCTTCACCAGTCAGGCCCCTTGAAGACTCTCCCTCCTGCATCTTGGCACTCGTGAAGGACAAAAAGGGACCCCCAGGCTGAGATGGGAACAAGTCCCAGGTTTTCTTGGCAGTGAAGGAACCAAAGATCCTGCGCAAGCAATTCAGCCTCACTTCTTTAGTCTGTTCCAGCTGAAACACTTTAGACTGCAATCCCTAAGACAGTTTCCTGGGAGTAAGACCCATTGAACAAAATGGGACTTACTTTCAAGTAGACAGGGTTAGGATTTTGCTTTTACAAAGCAGTTTGACTTGTTAGAAATAGTTCTACCGTTCCAATGAAACACTATAGAGGCAACCCCTGCTTTCTAATGATCTACTCTTTCAACATGTATACCCAGAACTCATTCATGTAGCACATGTTCTGCTCTTTCAACCTCTCTGTTGTTCTAAAGGCCAAAATTGTACTCCCCCATGTTGTAGCTCCTGGGCTCATCCCATTCCCAAAGGACTTAATGAGAATCCACTTTGTGTGGAGGCAGAAATTTGCAAGATAAAAAGTGGCATTTGCAATTTGCTAGCTAAAAAAGATTGGGGCTACAATTCTAGACACTTTCCTGGGAGTAAGACCCATTGAACAATGGGGCCTATGTTTGAGTAGACATGATTAGGATTGTGCTTAGGGTTCCACTTTTCAACAGTTTTCACTTTTGGACTGTGCTCTGGTCCTATCCATAAAGTGGAAGATGCCTGTACGTGAATCTCAAGGAATGAGCTTGTTCAGCTGTTATTGAATTTTTATTTTTTTGGCAATAACTGCATATCTACAGACTACAACAGTAACTGCAATTACAACTGCCAATCTCACCCACATTGTCTTCAGAAACAGCAGCCTTGCATTTTTGGCACCTCAGTCATTTAATCTCCACTCACCACTAGATTCTGGGATCGGATTTTTATTTCCCGATTTTAAGCAATCATCAATCCATCAATAATATGTAGCAATGACTTCAGCACAAGGATTTTTCTTGCTGGAGAAAAAGTCACACCTGAGTCTTCCTATTCCACAGCAATGGAGAGGGGAGAGAGGTCTGCACTCTGGCCTCAGTTTGACTTAAGCTTGCCATCAATCTATACCTGCTGCTCAGGTGTTTTCTGGTTTATCTGCATAGCACAGATATTTATTTAATCATGGATTAATAATATTTAATCATTTTTATTTTAAAAAAACCTGTTAGAACAGGAAACTGCCCAACAGCACAAACACAAAGGAGAACAATCCAGCGGGATTCCTCCTACAGAGGAAGGTGGAAAGGGGGGGTCTCCAGATATGGCACAGCTTTGCTGCACTCTGTTTCACAGAATCCTAAAGTTGGAAGGGATCTAGTAGGTCATCTAGTCCAACCCCCTTCCTGAAGCAGGAAATCCTCCTACAGCGTCTCTGACAGGTGCTTGTTGAGCCTTTGCTATTTATTAGATTTTTACTCCACCTTTCTCCCCGAAGGTCACCTAAGGTCTGTAATACTCTGCACAAATCAGATATACTCAGAATCATAGCGTTGGAGGGGACCCAGTAGGTCATCTAGTCCAACCCCCTGCCTGTAGCAGGAAATTCTCCTATAGCATCCCTGACTCATCAAGCCTCTGCTTGAAGATCCCCAGTGAGGAAGAGTCCACCACCTTCCTTGACAATCTGTTCCACTACCGAATTGCCCTCACCATCAGGAATTTTTTCTGGATATCCAACCAGAATCTCCTTTCTTGCAGTTTGTACCCATTGGTTCAGGTTCTGCTTTTAGAAGCAGCTATGAACAAATGAGCCCCATCCATATGACAGCCCTTCGGGTATCTGAAGAGAGCAATCATGTCTCCTCTCAGATCACGTCTCTACTCTTTCCCCCTGCCCTCCATGGAAGTACCTGGCACAGCTCTTTGTGTGCTTGCTGCACATCCACCTGCTCCTCAGACCCCACACTCAGCTTTAGCCACGTCTGCAGGATACGCCTCCGCCTCTGGCATAACCTGAAAGCCCAAGTGGGAAAGCTGCTTGTTCTGGTTTGGAAAGGGGCAGGAAAGCCATGCCTTCAACAACCCTTCCCCCCAAGCTCCCCAGCACACTGCAGTCTCATTTCCACAGTACCTGCAACATCCTCAAACCCCAAAATGATTTTCTCTAAACTTGCAAGACAAGCCATTAATGTATAACAATAAAGTTATACAGACTGGGAAAGCAAGGCTTGTAGATGAGTTGGTGGGGTGGGGAAATTTGACCAAACAGCGGGCTCCTCCCCTCCTAATGGGCAGAGACAGCATCCTGGGGATGTGCACTAAAGGCAGAATCATGCCATTGGGGCTCTATATCTTCTAATTCCTGGTGAGAATACTACTCCCCATTCTACCCAACACCACCCCACCAAGTTCTGAACTTTGCTGCAGGGCTGTAGCAAGGATTTTCAGAGCTTTGCTTTCGGTAACAGCAGAGCCCGGAGCAACCCTCCCTGCCTGGGTTGGGGAAGCAGAGAAGTTGGTCTGCGGCATCTGGATCTCATCTCACTTGCCATCAAGTGTTCAGAAACCAGTGAACAAGAATCACTGGTGGGAAAGATGCTAAGAGTGGTACACCAATGCCTGTGGTGGAAGGAACCATGTGCCAAACTTGAAGCAGTGGCCCTTTCCACTGACTGTCTTCTGAACCAACTGAGCCTCCCAAAGGGAAATCCAGAACCCAAAACCTGGACTGCAAAGCAGGAAAGAGGACTTCGTGACACACCTCAGTTCCTGCTGGTCATCTCGGTAACGCTGCATCTTCTGCCGGATGCCCTGCAGCTCAGCCTCTAGTCGCTGGTGGTTTGTGGCCTCCTGGGAGAAATGGATCCTTTGCTTCTCCAGCTGACCTGAAACCAAAGTAACACTCCAGATTTTGTGATTCTGGAACCGTCCATCCGCTTCCATGCCATGCAGGAACTCAAACCCCCATCGTCAACTCTAGTGCCAGGAATCTGAAAACTGAATTGCTTAATTAACAGACTCCTTTAAGTTTATGAAACCACCGTATTTGAATCTAATGCGCACCATTTCTGGCAGATTTTAGCTTTTAAAATCAGGGTGTGCATTAGAATAAATGGGATGTGGTAATCCCGTATTCCATCGACTCAGGTCATCCCAGGGAAGAAGGCAACCACACCATCCCTATGGATTTGCCCTAGTGATGGAGAGGGGGGCAAACAGTTCCTTCACTCTGCAGGCAGGCAGGAGGAGTGTCGTTCCTCTTAGCTGGCTGAGGGGAGAACAGGCCCCATACCTTCTCTGAGGGGCAAACAGCCCCTTCACCTGTGGTACGTGTAGGAGGAGAGGAGCATCTCTTTTCCTGCACATACCTGGAGTGAAGTGTGCACCATTTCCTGTAAGGGCACCCTGAGGTCTCGAGATAAAATGTTTGCTTTGCATTACTTGGAAGAAATCTGCTTGGAAGAAATCTTTTGGTTCTGAAATCCCTCTGGAGCTATCGATCTGCAAGGCTGAGCCAAGCTGGAAGCAGCAGAGAGGGGCTGATCTGAGATATCACTGGGGGATAAGAGCCACAACACATGCAGCAGAGCACAAGCAGGCCACAGATTTGCAACTCAGCAATTCGAGTAAAATCTAGCAGGGCTGATTACCGTGTTTGAAGGCTCAAGGACTGGGACTTGTGGGGTATGTGATGGCAGGAACATGTGACAAAGGGTACTCTCCTTTGCTGAGGCTGTAGTGGTCCAAAGGACTGTAGGCAGGATCAGATGTGCTGTGTGACATGTCCTACTGCAGAGGCAGGCAGCCTATTCCAGAAGCAAGCAATCCCTAAACCTTCATGGAGGCACAGGTCCTGTTCCTGAGTGGGGCGGGAGAAGGCTGGAGTGGCCTAGAACACAGCACTTTGGAGCCAATGTTACCTGCTTTTCCATAAGAGGGAGGTGGGCTCATCCTCCTTGCAAAGTCCTTGGGCAAAAGCAAGCCAGCTGACTTTCTCTCCTCTGCTGTGGGTTGTCCTGCAGAGCTTGTTGGGGGACAGATCCCAGCTGGGAGGCTCAGGGGCTGGTCCTCAGCCTGCAAGGACACCTGCCAAACAGAGCAAAGTCTTTTCTGAAAAAAAGAGACACATGTGAGTCCGGCTGGTGAGGAAGACCCAACCACCTTCTCCTTCAGAGCATTACCAAACCAGGTGAAGCCTGATTGGCTTGGACCAAGGCAGGAGAAAGGCAAAACAGTCAGGCTGGGTTGCTGGAGCAGGTCTTGTGTGCCAGAACTCACCACATTCTGGCCGTCTCGTAGCCGTGGCACGAAGGAAGAGGGGGGCAGCAGCTTCTGAGAGGCTGTGCTGGTTGGCCAAGGACTGGAATGAGGTGGAGCAGATTTGGAGAGGGGAAGCGGAGGGTGACTGCACTGCCCTCTCTGGGTGGGTAGCAAGAGGGCTCGTGCCAGAGAAGGAGGTTCGCTCAGAGCTGCTGCATGCAAAGGCCCAGCTGGACTTCCTAGGCTAGAAGAGAGAGAAGATCAGGGCACTTTGATTTTTTGCCAAGAAGGAACTGAGATGATCCTTGCGTATCATGATAAAGAGGCAGGAAAGGATTCCGGCGTCCAAGTGTGAAAGAGGCTGTCCCTCATTCAGCAGGAAGGGATAGTTTGTTTTCGGATGATCCACTCTTTCAACACCTCTCAATTATAGCCAGAACTCATTCATTCAACACTCATTCTGCTCTTTCTTGTTACAGGGGTCTCCAAACTTTCAACTTCAGGGTTGCAGGACCTTTATCAGTTGTGTAGAGGAGGTAATTTCAGCAGGTGCCACTAGTGATCTGTGAGATGAGACGGTGTACCTGCTGAAATTTCCTCCTCAGCACAATTGTTAAAGCTCCTGCAGTTCTGAAGTTGAAAGTTTGGAGACCACATAAAGCCAAAATTGCCCCCCATGTTGTAGCTCCTGGTTCAATCCCATTCCCAAAGGAGTTCATGAGAATCCATCTGCAGAAATCTTGCAGCAGGAATTTGCAAGATAAAAGGGGCATTTGCAATTTGCTATCTCTAAAAAGCATCAGAAGTGACATTATAAACTAAGTTTGAGTTCCACTTTCCAATGGTTTTCACTTTTGGATGGTGCTCCATTCCCTAAACCCATCCAATAAATGGGAGGATGCTGGTGTTTGTGTCCTTCCCCCACCCTCACTGGCTAGAAACTCAACTCACTTTGGGACAGAGGAGCCTTATTTTGGGTGAAAGTAACCCCTGAATTTATTCAGCTTTTGTACCCATTGAGGCAAGATGGTGGCAGATCCACTTTCTCCAGAGACTGCAGGAGGAAGTCAGGTCTCCGTGGCTGCAGTCGTGCCTGGCGGGCTGTGTGCCTGAAGAGAGAAATGGGCTGGAATTGGAGGTGTTGGGGCTGCATCAAGGAAACACTGCTTTGTAGGGTTTGCTCTGCGATTGCCTGGCTTCTCCTTACAGGGAGGCAGCTCTACAACTACGTCCCCATCACCACCACCTCCCTCCCAGTTGGTCTCTAAGTGAGGCAGGAAGGGTGGGGGGCACTGTTCTTCCTGACCAAGGGCCAATACACTCTCAAGCCAATGGTGGCCCATGCCCTGGCAGGACACCCATGCACTTGTGTACAGGGGGCTATGTTGCTCTTACAGCTCAGTAAGGAGGGAGTCCCCAGTGGCTTGAAGAGGTGGTGAGATACTGTTGAGAGTTGGCCGTGGCACAGAGTGCAGGCCTGATGCCCCCTCGGGGACATCATGCATTCTGTAAGCAAAGGTGGACTGTGGCACATTGAAGGTCACTTGTTTCTTGTGAACGACCCCTGTAGTAGAGGTCCAGGCCGGCTTCAGGCACAGTGCCTTCTGCTTCCACAGCATGGCACATCTGTAGACTGACTGGTGGCGATGAAAAGCTGCCTGCAAGCAGAAAGGGGCAGCAAAGTTGGAGGTTGGGAGAGAAGGCAGCACCACATGAGGATCCCATTCCACAGCCTGGCAGGGCAGGATGTTGTCCCAGGGTGTGAGTGTGTGTATATGTGCGTGCGCACACACACACCACAGATGCCAGACTAGGGGGTTGAGACTGTACTGCCATCCACCCCCTTTAAAACACACTTTGGCCTTTCACCCAGAAGCACTTTGGGGGATGGGGAAGCAGGGTGCAGCCCCCCCCCCAACCCTCGGAGGGCCTTGTGAAGTTCTCAGGGTCTTCTAAGGGCATTAAAACATCACTTCTAGTTTCCTCAATGAAAATCCACAATCCTCAATGAAAATACACAATGCCTTTGGAGGGTCAAGGAGGAAGTGTGCTGCTTCCATTGGCCCCCAAAAGAAGGCAGGAGGTGGCAGCCTGCCATTTTGGGGGGGAGAGTCAGCACCTTGGCATGTGTGGGGTTGGCAGCCTGCAATTTTGGTCCTGGGTGGAAACAGGCAGGATCATCACTGGCAGGCTGCAGAGCAAATCTGAACCGCTGCTCTACTGTGGAGTTCATTCCACAGATAAGGTTGCCATATTTCTTGAAAATATGTCCTGGTTTTCGGGGATTGTATTCACATACTGACAAGTTTGCCAGGGAGTCCTAATCCTGCTTTTGTGGAATAGAATTATGGCAACCCTATCCTCACACCATGTCACAGGACACCAGAAAGAACCTCCATGCAGCAAAGGCAGGCACCCTATTCTTACCTTCAACTGATGCTGGGCTTGCAGCTGCCCTCGAAACTGCTTCATGCTTGCCATGTATCTGAGGAGGCAAGTCACCCCCTCCTGAAGCAGGCTGGCTCTGTACACATCAATGGCTCTCTCAATCCGGCCTTTCTTCCGTTGCCGCTCCAGGACAAACCCGACCCAAGCATCAAATACCTGCCAGTCAAAGGTACACGAGTGATCGTTTTATACCAACATACATAGGGTTAAGTAAAGTAGTCCACACAGGTGTCTAAAGCCAACCCCTCACCCTAAACCTGAAAGTTTCTCCCTTCAGTTATGTCCATCATACACAAAGGGATCTGGCAGAATTGCTACCTCATCACCATATGTGCCAGGCTTGTGCCAGGGCAGGCTTGCCCCAGCACAGAGATGGTCCCCTTCTGTACAACGCTACTGAATAAAATATACTATAGAGGTTCTTGTCTTCCCTCTAGGAAGCTGAAGCCTTCAAGTGTGATGTTCACTTTTGGAGAATGTAACTGCCTATACCTTTCACCACTGCATAGAAGGGGGAATTCAGGCAGGTTTAGCTCATAGTAGAAGGGTTTAAAAAGCAGCACCTGCCTCAATTCCCTCTTGTATGCCATGATGAAATGTACAGGCACTCTGTCCTCCTTTCTATATGGTCACTCTGGAGACTCCCTTCTGCCCTGCACAGCATTTTGGAGATTGGTAGGGCAGATCTTGGAGAAACCCAACGTCCACTTGGGCACAGAGCCACATCACAGGAGCCTGATCTTTCCACGGAGCCTCAAAGCAGCTTCCTTCCCCAGCAGTTTGATTGAGCCACCAGTCCTCACCTTGCCCTGCAGTGACAGGGACCAGTGCCACAGTGCCTGCACTGTTTCCTGCTGCTCCTGCTTCCTGTGTGCCTGCTATGGGGTTGGAAAAAGAAAGATCACACCACATATAGAGTTGTGTTATGTCCTGGAAAACAGGGACTGTCCCAGTTCTCAAGGATTGCATTCACACATATTTCAAGGTGAGCCAGGTGGATGAGAAAGGAGCGCTGTACATGGAGATCCCAGCTCAGCACCCAGGCAAAAGACAAGGCATGGCAGGGTTTGCACATACATGTCCTGAGGAAGGGTCTTACCTGGGTTTTCCATGATAAGAAGAAGGTTGATAGGAGCCTCTGGGCCAGCAGTTGGTCCCCTTGTCTCTGGAGGAGCTACAAAGGGTGGGGGGAAGCAGGTGCATCAGTAGATTCAGGTATAGCACAGCCCCTACTTATCACTGGGTTTTGCTGAGGTTTGCAAGCCCCACACAAGCACCAATGAGGGGTGGGACATTCCCTGAGCACAGGAAGGCACCCTCGCCTGTACTGGACTCGTAGGCCCTCCTGATTTCCAGGACCATGACACTTCCAGTCATGGAATATTTGTTCCTGGCATGTTCAGCCCAAGCCTACTCAATGGGGCTTCTTGGATCTGCACCAGCAAAACCATGTAGCCTCATGAAGGGCTTCCAGGCCAGGGATAGGGGATAGGATATGGCTCTGATCCACTGTCCCTACTCCCTTTAGGGCTGAGCCCCCTTCTTCCTACTACCTCGCACCCCAAAACACACCTTCCCTCTTCCATTCCACCCACCACAGCACATACTGCCCATCAACCGTAGGACCATACCACAGGTGCTGCTTAATTTCAAGATGCGCTTTACAGCACAGTGCAATAGGGCTTTCTTGAGTGAACAGGCACTTTTACTCTGATAAGTAAAAATTTCATAGCCAAATCACCAGCAGCAGGTCTTCAGACCCAGCAAAAACCTTCCATTCTACTGAGGGAGCCTAATTCCATTTTGCCCCCTTTGGAGTTTTCTGTTCTGACTTTGCAGGGGGATGGAACAGTTGCCAACTGGCTCACCCTCATCCTGAGGCACTGGAGGTGATGTTGCTTCCACCCAGCCACACACTTGCTCAGCAGCCGCTTCCCATGGTGCTTGGCGGCCAGCACGAACATCCCCTTCTGCCACGAGGCCTGGATGGAGGACTCCCTCCAGCGCAGAAGCGCCACTCGAAGTCTCCCTTCCAAAACAGAAGCAAAAAGTCAGGCCCAGCAGAAGACTGCATATGCATGCAGCAGACTGCACGTGGCAGCATCCCAGTAAGTTTGACAGTGACAGAGCCACCTCCATGTCTACTTTGAAGTAAGTCCCATTGCATCCAATGAGACTTACTCCCAGGAAAGACTTACTCACCTGCAATCCTATCTATATTTTCCTGGGAGTAAGCTCCACTGACTATAATGGAACTTGCTTCAAAGTAGAGCTGCATAGGCTGATATGTCAGGCTGCAATATCTGCCCTCCCTTACACAGGAGTGAACCCCACTGATTATAACAGGACTAACTTTAGAGTAGACATGCAAGGCTAGGTCTCTCATTTCCATTGCCCTCCCTTACATAGGAGCAAGCCCCATTAACTGTAATGGGCTTACTTCAGAGCAGACATGCATTGGCTGATCTCTCAGGAGAGGTTGATTACTCACGTTCCTCTCCTCTCTCCAAATCCTGAATTTGGACCCCGCTGGATGAGACCTGTGCAGGGTCCCCCCAAACCAGAATGTCCTGGTTTTTTTCAGGCATATGGCAACCCTCCATATGGCTGGCCTCCACAAGCAGAAGAGCCCTTTCCCCTATGCTGTAAGCCAATGGGGTTCTGATCACAAACATCCTGTAAGGCAGCCGCATCCCATGTGGGAGCTCCTGGGGGATACCAGCAGTGCGCACTCAATCTGGCACATAACATGTGCTGGCAGCCTCCACTGAGAAGAGCAGGAGTCCAGCACCGCTGTCCAGAGAGAATGCTCAGCTATCACCAAGTGCGCACTGCATGACCCATTCTGGGAGTACTCCCAAGCTCACCTGTCTGCAAACGCTGCTTGGCTTCCTGCACAGCCACTGCCTCCTGCTGACGCCAATAGACATGCATGAAGGTGGCATCCCGCCAACAGAGCACCACCTGTGCAGAGGAAACAGCAGCACTGAGCACCTCACACTGCTTCACATTTTCCAGTTCCCTTCTTCAACTGGAGACTCAAAGGCAAACCAATGTGATGTCCTGTGTTTATGTGAACATAACAATGTTGTTGTTTCCCTACCTTCCTGTAAGTGACATGTCTTTATCTGGTCATTCAAATGACCAGAGGTGGTGGACTCTCCCTCACTAGGCATCTTCAAGAAGAGGCTTGACAGGCAACTACCAGAGATGCTCTAGGAAGATTTCCCGCTACTGGCCAGGGGTTGGACTAGATGACTACTGGGTCCCTTCCAACTCTAGGATTCTATTATTCTATGGTTCCTCCATAGGATCCATCCTGTGCTGTGCACAATGGTTGCTGGCACCCTAACTACCCCTTTCTTTGCCCCTGGGTGCCACAGACCAAAAACAGGTGAAGGAGTCATCACTGGTACACATGGCAGGTCTGTCCCATGGCTCTCCTACCCAAGTTACCTTTGTGAGAAGCATTCTTCTGTGGTGATGCTCGGCCACAGCAGTCTTCTTAGCATGACCTCTCCAATCGGCAGCTCTTACCCTCCAGGTGCGCAGCACGTTCCTGAGGACAGGGATAGAAAGGAGGCCGATAGGGAAGCATCTGCCAAGAGTTCTTCTTTGGGGGGATGGAAGCTGGTATGGGTAAAGGCCTCCACTGACCATCTGTCTGAGCAAGAAGGAGAGGGACACCTTCTTACGGGTCAGGTATTGCTGCAGATCTCCATGATTTACCTCAGCAGCTCTTGCTGGTGCTCCTTCTCCTTTTCCGCAACTTGGCATAGAATGTGCTGCATGCTTCTCTGATAAGCCTGTAAGGGAGCTGAGGTGAAATCAAAGTTCCTCAAGATTGAGAAAATAATTTGGGGGAGGAATAGATTGCCAAGGGAGGTGGCGACTCTCCTTCACTAAGGACCTTCAAGTAGAGGCTTGACAAGCACTTGCAGGAGAAGCTCTAGAAGGATTTCCTGCTGGAGGTTTGACTTGACCTCTTGGATCCCTTCCAACTCTAGGATTCTATGAGATATTTAGACCAGATCCAAAATCTGACTGTAAGTGACAAAAACAGACTTCCAAGCTTCAAATATATAGTAAAACACACAGAGAAGGGCATACTGGTGGTGGGGTACAGCCATTCATCTATATATATAAAACTGAAAAGTCAAACTTATTCACTAACTGACTCATCAATGCCCAGCCAAAACTGCTGGGCCTAGAAATGTGAAATTTGGGGAGGGTGTTCCTTCTATGATGGAGGAATCCACTAAGAACCAGTTTTTGGAAATTCCAACCAGAAGGGGGTGAAAAGGGGCACAACGCGTTTTCCTCCCTATACTTTCCATTGAAGAATCCCCGACTGATGAATGCTCTGCACCAACCCCTGGACCAAGAAGCATGAAATTTGGGGAGGGTGCTCCTTGTGTCACATGAACACCCAACAAGAACAGATGTGGATAAATTTAACCCTTGAGGGGCTAAAAAGGGGTGCAACTCAACATGGAAGACTGACTGATCAACATCCAGTCAATTTGGTGCCTGATACTTGATGCACTGGGAGGGAGGGTTCGCATGGGGGACGTTGCACATGGGGGGGACATTGTGCATGGGGTGACGCTGCACATCAATGGAGGTTGATGCACATGAGATTTTATGCACATGGGGGGTTTGATGCGCATGGGGGACGATGCGATCAATGGGGGTTGGTGTGCATGGGAGGATGGTGCAGTGTGGGATGTTGCACATGGATATTTGGTGTACATGGGGGGACGATGTGCATCAGTGGGGGGTTGGTGTGCACGGTGGGATGGAGTAAGGAGGGAATTTTACTCCCACAATGCAGGTACATTTTCGCTGGTATCAAATAAGTGTGAATCCAATAAGTAGAAACTGAAGGAGGATCCACCACATGAGCAACAAAGCAGCAGGACCCTGAAGTCTCCCAGGAGTGAAATCAGAAGAGGAAGATCATAGAAAATTACTTTGGAGGTCAACGTGCTGTGGGAAGAAAAACACTGACAATTGTGGGCCCAGAGGAAGTAAAACTAGTTGCTCTCTGCTAGGATTGCCATATGTTCCCTGCTAACTGAGCAAGAGGCACTCTTTCAAGTGGGAGAGTAACTGGTCCTACACACCCCAGCAATGTCTGTTCTAGTGGCTTCTGCTGGTGTTCTTTTTTGCATTTTAGATTGTGAGCCCTTTTGGGACAGGGACCCATTAGCTTTTAATTAGTTATTATTATTTTTCCATTTTCTTTGTAAACCGCTTTGTGAACTTTTCAGTTGAAAAGCGGTATATAAATACTGTAGATAGATAGATGATAGATAGATAGATGATAGATAGATAGATGTTCCTGAAAATCCCCAGTTTTGGGAGATTGTGTTCACATACTGGCAAGTTTAACAGGGGGGTCCTGATCCAGTTTTGTGGATCTATCTATCTCTATCTATCTCAAAATTAAGGGAATTATGACAACCCTACTCTCTGCAGCCTTAGTTTCCTCCCCTCAAAACAGACACACATCCAATGTGGCTTATTTGATATGGGTTCTCTGGACTTTGCCCTTAATGGGAGCACTTCTGCCCAGGTAACTTTTTTTGTAACTCCACCTGGCATTCTTGAAGTTTCCCCTTAATACTGCAGCACAACTATTTTGAGACAGAGACCATCAAGTGCTCTCATCAGAGTTGGAACTGAAGGCATCAGGAATGTGGCCTCACATCACACCATTTCCTGAGGATACAGCCTAGTTTGGCCCAGTAAAGCACCTGCGCTTTAGCAAACAAATGCAGCACGTACCTTCCAGGCCACCAGGACCCTGCCCAGCAAAACCTGCGAGTAGTGAGTGTCAGCTCTCACCAGCTTCTTTAACTTCTCAGACTGGTACTTCAAATACTGTATAGGAAAAGGGCAAATGAAAGCAACCTGGAAGGGTGAAGGAAGGCTCCCGAATCAAGAGCTCTTGCAACCTACCAGGAGGTTGGAGCGAAAGAGCTTAAGGGTGTAATCCTAACCAGTCTAGGCCAGCACAACTCACTATCTCCCCATTCCCATGGTGGTATGGGGCGGTATGGAGTATGGTGTTTTGCGACCCCATGGGGTGGTATGGGGTGATGGACTAGCTTCAGATCTAGTTTAATCAAAGGATTTACACTATTAGGAGACGGATTGTACTGCACTGTAAGCTTGACCACCTGATTAAGATATATACATGTCCTCCCACTTAAGCTTACCGTGGTATGCAATCCAGCTCCTAGCAGCAGGAATATCTTGGTTAAACTAGCTCTGAAACTGTGAGGAAGGGGTTAAGCCAATGTTTCTCAAACTGGGGCATCACGATGTCCCCAATCTGAGAGTTCTGGAAAGGAAAGTAGAATCCTGGTGGCAGGGTTTGCCCGGTCCCTGTTTGCAGCTCTTGGGTGCCTCTCACCTCTTGCCATTTGCTCCAAGACCATCGCAGGAGCCTTGCGGAGTAGGCCCTTGACGCCTTCACTTCCTTCCACCTCCTAAAAAAAGCAACAGGGGCAAGTCTCGGAAGCAAATATACAGACATTGACCCTATTTGCTGCTTTCTTAGACTGCAAGCTCATCGCTTTCATATTCTGTTAAACATACACTTTTTGGGAAATGCTGCGCAAACCCACCGATGGACAGTACCTTTTCGTGGTGATGGGATTGTGTCCTCCAGTGATACAAAGGGCAAAGCTGGTGGTAATGTAGCTACTGGCAGGGGACATTGCCAGTATGTCCTCAACAAAGGACATTTGTTGAGGAGCCAGACTAAACCTGTCCAAAATCCCACTGAATGTGGGTAGTCTGGAGAAGGAAAATTCCCACCTCAAACCTCCACTACCTTCTATGGGAAGGCATGGGATACCCATCTATGGGTTACCCATCTATTGGAAAGGCTTCAGGAGTCAATCTCGAGGCAAAATCCAGAGCGGGAATCCCAGAAGCAGTTCGTGACTGTGTACAATCACTTTCTGTTAACTCCTACGATGCAGCTGGAACCCATTGTATCGGCTCTGCCATTCATTGGACAATTTCAGTGACATGGAGAGGGGAGAATTTGCTGCTTGGGTAACAGTCTATCCTCCATATTAATCTACTGAGGCCATCGTGCTCTGCAGTGGACACTCAGAGCACGATACCATAGTCTTTCGAGACTGAAGAATGCCAATGCATGTGCAAACCTAAGATTACTGTTCAGTCATGCTCAGTGTAGAGGGACAGGATCGGTGTCCTGGACACAGCATTGTGTAGAGGTCTTTCTTTGTGGTTCCACAGCACTGCTAATTCAACATGCTCTTCTCAGGACTCCCATAAGCCCCAGACAAGAGGTTTAAGGGCTGAAAGGTTGGGGGTCTGGCCTGTGGGCCTCCACACCTAAAGGCCACTCTTCCTGAAGCCTCCAAGACCTCGAGGCCAAGAAGGCACAATGCTAGAAAAGGAGTCGCAGAACCCAGACAAGTTTTCAGCCATTATAAACCACCTGTTTTCAAACTCCAATGGCACACCAGTTGAAAATCACTGACTTTAGGGCCTACACCAGTGGTTTTCAACCTTTCTCGTCTCATGGCACACGAACCAGGTGCCAAAATTGTCAAGGCACACCATCAATATTTGAACGATTGACAAGGCATACCATGCTGCTGGTGGGGGGTTCAATTCCTCAATAACCCTATTGATATTTGATGTTTATTTAATAAATAAATAAATATGTCCAAACTCCCACGGCACACCTGTTCACCATTTGCAGCACACCAGTGTGCCACAGCACACTGGTTGAAAATCACTGGCCTAGACATTCAAGAGCTAAATAAAAGGGCACTGTTTTTTATTTCTGCTCCCCTCCCTGCAGTCCCAACCACCCCCCCAAAAAAAATTCTCTGCTGTTGCACTTTCACCCGCTTCCACCAAACCTTTGGGCAAGGGCACTGGCTACTGCACATGATCATGCATATGCACATGTGCTGCAAATACCCAGAAACTGAAGGGCTGTTTTGCAAAATCACTGACTTAAGAGCACAATCCTAACCATGCCTATGCAAAAATAAGCCCCATTGTATTCAATGGGTCTTACTTCCAGGAAAGTGACTTTAGGATTGCAGCCTGAGTGGGGCAGGCAAAATATTTATGGGTTGATGCTGCCTGTTTCTCTTCTATTTTCTTACCCTTCCTTAATCTCCTGAACATTCTCCTTCCAGAGATGAAACATGGCCTGTAGGACGTGCTGATAGTAATGTTCTTGGGCCAGAGATACTCCCTCTTGCTCCTCCAGACTTGCTGCAGTTCTCCACCACCATAAATACCAAAACCGGAACAGGAGCTGTTGCCGATAGTGTAGAACAGCCTGCACAGATAGGAGAGATTGAAGGACAGCAGCCACCATCAACAGTAGGAGCTGTATAAGTGGAGGCAGAGTTCCTCCAGGTCCTCTTTACTGCATGCTCTGCATAATCATCACCTCCAGAGAAGGCCCTACATGACCAAATTCAGGACTGGAACATATCAAATACTAATAGCATTCCTGTTTGAAGTATTTAACTAATTAGTCTGTGGAATTCCTTGCCAGAGGATGTTGTGACAGCTCCTGCATTATGTGCTTTTAAAAGGAGGTGGATGGAGGAAAGTCCAGGAAAGTTTCAAAAGATGGATGGAGGAAAATCCATCACAGATTACAAGACATGATGTATGATGGTTATGTGGTACCTCCTGATTCCAGAAGTATGAAATCATCTCTGAATGCCAGATTCAAGAGAGTGGCAACAGGGATCTTGTGTGTCCCTTGAGGCATCTGGTGGGCCACTGTGGGATACAGGATGCTGGACTAGAATGGCCCTTGGCCTGATCCAGCAGGGCTCTGCTGGTATTCCTATGACTCCAGACATGCAGAGTTCCTTCCCCTTGCTGCAGTTATCCCCATGCCAGCCTGAATCTAGCCTTCCTAGAGTTGGAAGGGATCCAGTAGGTCATCTAGTCCAACCCCTTGCCTGAAGCAGGAAATCCTCCTGAAGCATCTCCGACAGGTGGTCATCAAGCCTTTCCTTGAAGATGCCCAGTGAGGGAGTCCACCACCTCTGGTCATTTGAATGACCAGATAAAGACATGTCACTTACAGGAAGGTAGGGAAACAACAACATTGTTATGTTCACATAAACACAGGATATCACATTGGTTTGCTCCAGGAAAAAACATGCAAAAGTCTTTTGTTTCAGAATATAACATATGAATGCTTGTTAAGGGTTGTATCTTTAAAATTGCCTTTCCCTGTCTGATGCGCCCTTAAGATTTCCACCAGGAATACAGAAACTGTCTTCTGACTGTCCTGTAAACATACCACTTTTTCTGCTGCCTGATCCTCCTGTTGCCTGTGTGTTCTCAGCTGCCAACTTTCAAACACCCGTCTTGTCAACATTTCTCTGCAAGTAGGAAAGACAGATGAGCTGGGTGACCTGAAACCCTCCAAACAATGCTCCTCCTTTGGCAGCCTTCACATTCAGACTCCTACCCCTGGTTGTGCTTCAGTTTCCCTCTGAGCAGAAGAGTCTAATTTCTAATGCCAGTCTAATTTCTAAGAGAGACAACCAATAAATCCTAACCAATTTAGGCTGGTATAACTTCCCATGGTGGTGTGGGGTGGTGGAAGTCTAATTTCTAATGCCAGTCTATGATTTCTAATGCCAGGTTGCTGCCACAATGGAAGAGTCTACCTTCTTTTCAAAGCAGCTATCAGCTGCTAATTGTATGTTCATTAGGGTCACACTGAAATCATGCTGATGTCTCCCTGCCCATTCACCCCCAAGCCACCAAAGGATGAGGCTGCCTTAAAAATAAATGATTCTAGAGTAGCACGGGCAAAAAATCCTGTTAGCTGAACTATTTCAGTCTGGTGACAGATGAAAAGAGGAATTGGAGGCAAGGGGGCTGGCACTAGAGACCAGCCTAAAAGGGGTGTCCCAGAGGCTTCCCCAAGGTGTTTTAAACTTTTTAAAGAAGAAAACACACTTCTTTTTAATTTTTTAGTTATTTATTGGTATAATTGTAGATACAGAGTTACAAAAAACATAATTTGTATAGTTGCATAAATACCAGAGATACTAGTGTAGAGGTTTATCACACAGGTATGCCAAGGGCAGAGCTGAAAATCACTGCATTTTCTATGACTCAGATAAACTGGGTGGTATTAAATTTAGGAGGATTACCTGAGTATAATTTTTTTTCTGATTTTACCCAAGATCAGATCCAGAAAATAAACTACCAGTAATTGTTACTTAAGAAATGTAAAGTCTTTTTTTAAACACACTTTTTTTGGAAACATTTACAATCCAGAGTAACTATGGGAAGATGTAAGAGGAACTTACTCTAGATTGCTCTATACATTTCCCGTAGGTGGCACTGTAACGATGTCAGTGTAAAAGGTCCTGTGGTTACTCTGGATGGTAGCCTATGAGAGGAAACACACTATATACACATACCCTATAATCCAGTGTAACTACGGGAGCACATAAGAGACATTTATGTTGACATAGTTACGGCACCACCT
This sequence comes from Cryptoblepharus egeriae, assembly GCA_030015325.1. NCBI lineage: Eukaryota > Metazoa > Chordata > Lepidosauria > Squamata > Scincidae > Cryptoblepharus > Cryptoblepharus egeriae. The sequence goes on along the minus strand of JAREYC010000017.1, from coordinate 7,908,633 downwards.
AGTGAAAACCTATGGGAAATTCATATTGCAACCCAGAGTATATTGTTCTTATGTTGGAGCAAGGACTCCCCGTAGTTACTCTGGTTTGCACCCTTAGTTCAACTTACCAGTCGAACCAATAATCAAACCCTTTGTTAAGGTACCTGGTGTGTTAAGCCAAAGGCTCTACATCTAATATAGAGGATATAACACATAACTAAGACCATACAATTCAGTTCGTGGAAGAGAGAGAACCAATAAACTCTCTGTAGTCTGAGGGTGAAATCTAAGCAATTTAGGCTGGTATAACTTCCCATGGTGGTGTGGGGTGGTGGAAGACATGGTGGTGGAGGCATAACTTCCCATTGTGGTGGAGGACAGCACATCCTTGTGCACTGGCGTAACACACCCACCCCAAGGAGTGAAGCTCATTGCATGCCTGCCATACCAGTCTGTCCCAATCACACCTCCTGGTCCTGGCTCCCTGGAGCTTCACCTGCCTGCTCCAGAATTGGACACTCCTTTCTCCCAAGCGCCAGGCTGACCATCTAGTTCACTGTTTCCAGCAGAGCAAAGCTCAGTTCTGCTGCCTGACTGCAACTGAGACACCAAGGGCTTGCATCCTGCCAACACAGTCTTCCAAATGTCTCCCTGTTTAAACACAGAATTAGTGTACTTTACCTGTGGAAGCACAAAGCTGTCCTCTTCATCTCTTTCCACCAGCGCTGATGATACGTGAATTTCCTCCAGGTCTGGAAGGTGGTGGGCAGGATCATCTTCCTATAGTGCTGATCAGCAGCGGCATATTGCAACTAAACAAAATGTATTGCTTAGGATGATTTTCAATGCCAGAATGACAGCTCTGCTCATTTTAAATAACTAAGAACAAACAATCTATGCTTATTCAGTAGCCCTTCAGCTACCAAACTTTAATATTTTTTAAATAATAGTATTTAATATCTTTGTCCCACTCTAAGACCAACTCACAAAGCATGACATCATCCTAAATCTTTCTAATCCACTGTTTCTTTAAGAAAAGGAAACTAACAGAGGTGTTGGGGAAAGGATTACAGCACAAATCTTACTGACCACAACAGGTTTACCTCTGAGAAAGACCAAAAATGTCATTTTCAAATCATCTCTGCCAACAGGGAAAAGGGATCAGAGCATACCAAGAAATATAAGAGTGAGGTATGTCAGTGGAAAAATTGATGAACAGGTCTCCCACAGGGAAGGAAAAGGTTATGGACAACTGTGCCAGGCAACCCCTCACCTTCCTGCGTCTTTCCCAGGTAGCACAGAAGATCCAGGTCTTGAGATATTTCCGTAGAAGCACCAGGCTGAAACGGAAATTATGCCCATCGGTCATCAGAGCAGACTCTGGGCTGCATTGATGGCACAGCTCAGGATCAAGCCCAAGTCCACGCAGTGGAAAACTTGGGAGAAAGAAAATTCTCTATGCCAGTTTCAGGCTACAATTGGCAGGACACTTAAGCCATTGGACAGAAGCTGAAAAATCTGCAGGTTCAGTTGGGCAACTTCCTGCACAAGATGCACAAAGGCCAGTTATTGGTGCTGTTCCATGTTGTGTACTTGGCCAGGGAAAGTACATCTGTCACTGGGCTGCATGGGCAGAGTTCACTCTAGCCCAGGGACAAGCTGAGCATGCGCTGCCCAGCAACTGGGCTGCAAATACCCAGTTCACTTCAGGACCATGGCAAGGACTGCACATGCAGTTCAGTGACTGGACAGCGCATGCCCGGTTTGCTCCAGGCACTGTGAACCAGCAGTAGGCCATGGGCAGGGGGTTGAAGATCCCTGATGTAAATGACACCATCCTGTTACTCTGACAGGGCGCCATCTATTGGCAAACCAACTGCACTACACAAACGACTTTCACATGACAATTTACTGGTGAACCTGGTAGGCACTGAGTGATCCCCCCATCCCTACGATTCTCACTATCATACCCCGCACCCTCCAACTCCTGAAGCAGAACAGGCCCAAATCTGGCTAGACCTTAGGAAGAAAATTCCTTAGGAGCCCCACAGCTCAAGGGAGGAAAGATGGTGTGTTAACAAAGGACAGGCAGAATTAGAACCAGCTGTTCCTGGACTGATGGACGGGGAATTTTTCAAACTCTAGTTGTCAAAGAGGCCCAACAGCCGGCTGTCCTGCAGCACCTGTAGTGAGCCTGAGCAGCAGATGACAGGGATTGGTGCTGTGCTTCCTCCTTCTCCTCCATACGATATGTCCAGCAGTTCCAGAACCTCTGCAAAAGCTGGAACAAAACCAGAAGGGAGATAGAATGTCATAGAGTCAAGACTAATTTCATATAATAGGGCTTACTTTAGAGTACTTTGGAGTAGAAATATAAAGAAGGTCTCTCAGGGTCCTTTCCATTGCCCCAGACTTGCATAGGCTGGTCTCTCAGGAGAGGCTGAGCAGGTGCTGGCAGAGCGCCAAAACTGTCTGAGCCGGGACTGGTTTTTTTGCTTGTTTATCAAGACATTGCTTGTATATCAAGTTAAAATTGATTAGAAATGTTTGCTTGTCTGGCAAAATACTCTCAAACCAAGTTACTCTCAATCCAAAATCTCTAATCAATCTTCCCTATTAAATTTATTACAGACAGTTTTGTGCAAGGGATGGGAGGAAAAGGGTTGCATGTGTTCCACAATACAAGTTTTTGCCTCGGTGGTCCAGAGGTTACCAAAGTTTAGGCACACCTTTAACACACAAACACCCTTTCGTTGTTATACTAATGAAAAGATGATGTTCTGTAGCCTCATCTGAACCCAGGCAATGGCTCAGTGGCAGAAGGTGATGTGCATCCTGCTGGTGTGAAAATTCAGCAGAGATTATTAAAGGAGCAGGAACACACTCACCATGACATGGTGCTGCCGATGAGCCAAATTTCTTCTCATTTGCTTGGCACGGGCATTCACAATGTTCTTCTGCAGGGCACGAAGCCCACAGCTCTGTGAGAAGGAGAAAGGCAGTGACCTAAACCCCAGAGCAGCTCAAAGAGGCTTCCCCGCTCCAAGGGCAAAGATGCCTTTTTGGAAGCCCACCCAAGTCAGGGTGACCAGATGCCAAACCCAAAATTAAGTGCCAAGCTCTGCAAAATTCCTAACCCCTCAAGCCAAAATTCCTACCAATTAAAAAAATTGCAGGACACCCCAAAAAAATGTAGGACAAATGTAGGACATGTTAAAATAAAGCAAAAATACTCATATTGCTTTTCTGTACTTAATTTCAACTCTTTTAAAACTGAAAACCTTGTAACATGCATGATTCAGACCCAGGCAGTTAAGAGACCCTCAATTCAGTTTGCAGTAACACAACACAAGCCAGTGACTTCAACTTACCGGTATATGATTCAGACACAAACACAAGCACACACTCATACACACACACACACACACTTCTACACACATACAAACACAAGCACACACTCATACACATATGCTCACACACACGCACACTCATACACACAAGCACACACCTTCAGGTGGGGACAAGAAGCATCATGGCCAGCCACTGAGGCTGCAGTGTGAACGACCAGAGAACCTCAGACTCTGGCTCTGGTGTTCCCCTAGAGCTGCACATGCAGCATGCAAGTATTTACATGGGCCAGACAGAAATCCTGGAGAGCTCTCTGGGAAAATCCGGACAGATGATCAGTCTGACCGAAGTTCCCACTGAGAACCATCACGTGCTACTGGAAATGGAGACGAGGCAGTATTCTCAGATAGCTGACTGGGGTTGGGAGGACTGGAAATTCTGGGGAAGATTTCCTTCACAAGCCCCATTTATGCAAACAGAACCAGCCATAAAATAGCAGGATCCACAGCATGTGCCAGTATGCATTTTGAAATATGTGGCAGGGAGCTTGGACACATGGGGTACAGCGGGCAGCAGCCACTGTGTAAACTAATTCTCTGGGAGAATAAGGCAAGAAGCTATTCTCCTGGGCAGGCAACCCTTCCTGGCTCTCCTCCTACCAAAAAAGAAAGTTTTTTCTTACCGTAGACTTCTTTTCCGGTACGAAGGAAGGAGGGCGTTCTTAACTCATGGGTTGTCGTCCCTCCCCCATCAGGAGGCTGGACGAAGTCAGTTCTCCTCACTGAGGGGTGGCACCACGACCCAGTCTCAAAAGCTGAGCTGAGTAGAAGTACTGAACCCCAATTGCAGGTCTGAGATCACAAATGGCCAGGACAGACCCTGCAACTTAGATAAAAGCTTGAACACATAACAAAGGGAAGAAAATTAGAAAGACCAAGACCCCCAACTTTTTCCCCAAGGAAAAACACGACCAACAGTTAAACTTGACACAGCCAGGAACCGAGGGTCAGAGAGAGGTGGGCAGAACGCCCTCCTTCCTTCGTACCGGAAAAGAAGTCTACGGTAAGAAAAAACTTTCTTTTCCCTGTACTCAGGAAGGAGGGCATTCTTAACTCATGGGATATAGCAAAGCCGTATCCGTCCGGAGAAAGGGAGGGCTGACCCGAAGGTCCTAAGATGTCACTACCCTTTGTAACACCCTCCTGCCAAAAGCTGCATCTGCGGAAGCTGCTTTATCAATCTTATAATGCCTGATAAAAGTGTTAGGTGATACCCATGTAGCAGCCTTACAGATGGATTCAATGGACGTCACACCTTCATATTCAGCAGATGTAGCCACACTCCGAATAGAGTAAGCAGTAATCCCAGCAGGAGGGACCCTTCCTAAGGACGAATAGGCTAACGCTATGGTTTCCTTGAACCAATTAGCCAGAGTGCTCCTTGATGGACACATGCCCATGGCAGGCCAACTGAAGAGCAGAAAAGGAGAGTTAGTTTTACGAAACACTTTAGTGCACTCAATATAATAACTGACAGCTCTCCTAGCATCTAACTTATGCCAGCTCACTTCCTTGCCATTCTTGGAATTAGGGCAAAATGATGGAATAGCCAACTCCTGTGCCCGATGATACCAGGAGTTGACCTTGGGAATAAAGGCCATTTCTAACTGTATCTAACCGCAGAACGACCGTGTCATCATGAAAGATGCACAAGTTTGGATTAATCGACAATGCCCCAATCTCAGACACCCATCTAGCTGAGGTTATTGAAACCAAAAAGATGGTCTTAAATATAAGAAATTTCAACTCAGCACTATGTAATTGCTCAAAAGGAGCCTTCACTAACGCTGACAACACCAAAGGTAAATCCCACGAGGGAAAATGATGAACCTGTGGGGGACTTAACTGATTCACCTCCTTAAGGAACCTAGTTATGTGAGGGTGGGATAAGATCGCCCTACCCGAGGAAAACCCCAAGATGCTCCGCAAAACTGTCACTTGTTAGTGTAATGTGCTGGCGCTAAGCCCCATGTCAAAGCCATCCTACAGGAATTCCAACACAAATTTGCATTCCCCACCGGGGATGCCTCCTTGGAGTTGGAGTTGTCTTGAAGTCTGGGATTCTTTGGCGGGCTTCCCTGCAGAGGAGAGAGCCAGACCAGGATGCCTCTTGAACTGGGCCTTGCTCCTGTCCTGCTTGGACTTGGGACATTGGCCAAAACCCTTGGCTTTAAACCCCGGGTTAGACTAATGAAAGGACTGGGAATGCTTGGGCAGTTCTTTCTTGGTGGCGGGAAGCACTGTTTGCTTCTCTTTTGTTCATCAGTAACAGAGGCTGTAAGGCCTCTCCAAAGAGCTTCTCACCCTTAAAGAGAAGATGTAAAACCCTAGAAGCTGAAGCTGTGTCGCCTTCCTACTGACAAAGCCAGATCTGTCTCCTGGACAGAACCTCCATGGCCATGGCTCTGGCAGACAACTGAAGCAACTTATAAGTGCAACTGGCCGCCACCGCCACCACCGAAGTGAGGGCAATCTTCTTCGCCCTTCTGGTGTAGAGGCAGGCCGGACGAAGTTTTGCTTTATCCCTTTTATCATCTGACGCAGAGTCAAGGACTCTACCAGAACAATTGCTGCCCATAAGAGGCAGGACTACCAGTTTAACTGGGGATTCTGCATCAACATCCCAATGCCTAAGCCAGATATTAAAAATGGTACCTAGGGGTTAATTCTTTTAAACTATACTTTCCAGACTTGGGGAGAAATTAGCCATGGCCAGGTTATGAGGATGCTCAGGCCTGGAACCACTGATCTGCAGACCTTCAGTCTTACAGGTGTAGTAGGTTTTTTGTTTGTTTTTGTTTGTTACAGCATCTTCTGCTCAACAATTCGCAACTCTGGACATGGGAGTAAGTATCCAAACCCCTAAGACCAAATAAGAAGTCTTTACACTCGCTCAACATGACTTCAACTCTCTTACTGCATGGGTTTTCTGGACCTTCTTCCAAAAAATGCAGCCACCAGGAGTTCTACTTTGGAAATCTGCAAAGGCCAAAGTTAGCAAAGGCCAAAGTGAGGTAAATAAAAAAGCTTACCAACAAATTTTGGCATGTGCTCCCCTGGTGCAGCCATTCTGCTTTCATGATCGCTGTAAATGCATAAGAGAAGGGAACCTCTGCCAGCTTGAAAATGCCCTGAAGAGACAAAAACTTCAACCACTGGCTTTGTTAGCTTGTTGGAAGAAGTAGCAGGTCAAACCTTGGGGCTATAAAGAAGGGAAGCCATTATTACAAAGCAATGTTGCATGAGGCTTGATACATTCAGAGCCAGTCTCAGCCAGTTTGTGCTGATTTAGGCTATTTCTACTGAAGTGCATCAGGTTAAGAAATATGGAAAAAGCAACAGAGGCCTTGTAGTTCTCTTAAGTAAGGAACCCAGCGAGCAAGGCTCCCATGGAGGCCCTGCTGCAGGGCATAATCTTCCTATCACAGCTTTTTCTAGAAGGTTCTGGACCCACAATGTCACATATGTGTGGGCTTCCAGAGGGATGGGGATTTTGCCCAGAAAAATAGAAGAATCCCTCAAAAGTAAACTGAGTAGTCAAACTCAGCCCTCCCCTGAAGTATTTGAGGCTAAGCCTGCACAGTTATCTGAGACCATTGCCAAGGACTTACCTGAAGTAAAACCAAGCACTTACCCAACAGTTTTACCTCAGAAATACTTACTCCTCCTCCTGAGAGACCATAGTGTCCCTGAGGTAAAGAGCACTGGGAACACAAAATGGCATTTTGGAGGGAAAATGGAAAGTGAAACAAAATGGCACGCTACAGTCCTCACCACAGAAAGGCCATATCTAGCTTCTTCTCGCTAGGGGGCACCCAGACCTTTAAGTCTATCCAAAAGCAAAACTGGTAGGCCAGGAACCCCTTTGAATATTTCAACTACCTACTCTAAACTATATTTGACAGAAGTCAAGGTAGGTAGTAGACAAAGTGAGTAGAGACACTGAAAGCATAGACGAAGCTAGGTTCCGAATGCCCTAGTCTGTCTTCCCAAACTGGACCTAAGGTTGTCCAATGCAATCTGCTTCAACGTACACCTTGCTCTGCTTGACAAGGACTTGTCTGCAGCCAGCTCCTTGGCCCAGATGTATGCAGATCTGGAAAAGATTGAACTGGTTAATGCCACCCTGAAGCCTTGCAAGCTAGATTCAAATGCTCCTTTTTAACGCATTTTCCACCTTTTTATTGCACGCATCCCTGGATCCCAATTCACCCTCAGAGGGGAGGGTGGTAGCTGGTACCCACTCAGTGGGAAGCACTTGGTCTAGAGCCTCTGGGAATGGGACCACCTGAGGTTTGGCTGGGCCCTGTGGATAGGTCTGGGCCCTGTGGGGTGGCATCTCCTGTTTAGCTGGGGCAGCCGGCATAGTGAGGTCCATAACTGTGACAGACTTCGTCAGCACCCTGGTGTACATCTCAGGGGGGCACAGACGGTCCACCTTAGGGGGCATGGAAGAGTCTTGACCCTCCTCCCCTGACAACTCACCCTCCTCCCATTCTGACTGGGAAGGAGAGGATAAAAAACCATGTTGAGCAGCATGCTTTCATAACTTAAAGAAGCCCTTGTGCTTTTTTTGTGGCACCTCGATCGCTTCAGAATCTGAGTCAGAGGAATCATACATATCTTTGGAGTTATATCTAGCCTTTTTGGGCTGAGGGACTTTGATGGACTGAGTGGGTAACAGATCCTCAAGTTGCTCCTGTCACACCCCCTTCACAGCCTCCCTGACCAGTTGAGACAATGTAGAAGTGGGGATAATGGAGTCTTTCCTTGATCTATGGGGCGTGTGGGGCTCCCCCGCACTATCCCCAGATTTGCGCCCTTTTTTCCATGCTGATCTCAGCTACTCACAAAATGGCACTCCAGCGCCTGAGGGCAAATAAAATGGCAGCTGGCGGGAAATCTGATGACAGACCTCGTGGTGCTCCCGCTGCCTGGTCGCCCGCTCTCCACTGGGCCGACCTGAAGTGCAGCGCTGGGAAGCACAGAGCCCTGTGGGGTGCTTCTCCAGATGCTGTAAGGGCGCGGGTCAGCTACGCGCGCTGTGTGCTGCCTTGCTGCAGCCGCTTCTGGCTACCTCCCTGCGCGCCCGCTCTTCGGGTGGGACGCGCTCCGATGGCCCCCTCCTCTGGCCTCTGGCTCCTCACAATGCAGGGCATCCCTGCAGACCCACCAGGAAACCTCCTCCGAGGGCTAGCAAGCCGGGGAGGCTCCGCGTTGCCACCATGGTCAGGGAGAAGGAGGAGCAGCAGCACAGGAGAGAGCAGATAGAGAGATAGAGAGAAAAAGAGAGGAGAAAGATGGGAAGCAGAGCTCCCAGACTTCATCCTGCCACACAGCGAGGCTGGACGAGACTGAGTTGTGGTGCCGCCCCTCAGTGAGAACTGATTTCGTCCAGCCTCCTGATGGGGGAGGGGCAACAACCCATGAGTTAAGAACGCCCTCCTTCCTGAGTACAGGAAAAGGCTGTAGGCTTCTTACCAACAGGTGGCGACAATGGTGACCCTCTGCCAACTGACGATGCTCGGCTGCTTTGGCACAGAGCACAATATCTGTTAGGCGGGTTAAGGCAGCTATTGTCTACACTTTTCTTATGATGCACTCACCTCCACTTTGGATGGTGTCTCTTTCTGGGAGACATGTACTGGTTCCATTTTCAGCCAGTGTGGTGGGATCCTTAGGCTGCCACTGGAGTTTGGAGCACAGTAACTGAATATAACTAAAAAACACTTCCAGGTTGTGTGATTCTTTTTCTAGGGCAATTGTCGTGAATAGTTCATTCATTTTCCTCTGCAGGCTCTGCCAGTAAAGAAGGACAGACAATCCAGGACTACAGACATTTGCCCCAACAACAGAACCACGGAACCTGTAAAAGTTTTTTTTTAGTGTTTTTCATGTGCTATGCTCCAAACTTCAGTGGCAGCCTAATGATGCCACAGTACACTGGCAGAAAATGGCTATATTAAGGAAAAATACTGTTTTTTCCCCAGTAGGATCAGTCCAACTTCTCAATGTTTTATCAGTGACAGGGACATGTAATAAAGTTACACCAGCTGCTCAGGTTGGTGGATAGGAGTCCATTTGTGTGTGATTTATTTCTGTGGTGTGTTGATACTTAGAGAACACCTGGAAATTTGTGCCCATTCATTCTTCTACGTTCCGTCTATAATATATTTAACTAAATGTTATATTAAACTTTATTGGTTGTAACCATACAAACCAGAGTAACTACTGGAAGACACAAGATGCACTTACTCTGGATTGCTCTATGCATTTCCCATAGGTGGTACCGTAACTATGTCGGTGTAAAAGGTCCCATGGGTACTCTGGATTGATATGTAAGGACAATCCTAACTAAGTCCACACAACAGTAAGCCTGTGTTCAATGGATCTTACTCCCAGGAAAGTGTCATTAGGATTGCAGCATTAAAAACATGCACAAACACAAACCAGTTTTATTGTACCTGTTGCTCAAGCCTCAGGGTTTTATCCTACCTACTACTATGGTGGGAGAACCATAGAATCCTAGAATTGGAAGGGACCCAGTGGGTCATCTAGTCCAACCCCGTACCCGAGGCAGGAAATCCTCCTAGAGCATCTCTGACAGGTGAGCATTTGTTGGACTCCATTTTCACTGGACCAGGACAAGCCTGGTGGCCTTGCATTCTCCTCAGCCTGCACTCTGAAGTGGACTTAGGAACAGCGGCCTCCTCATGAGTAAATGTGGATGTATAGCTCAGTGCACTATCTTAACACTTGGTTAGGCTGGCACAAGTCCCATGCTGGACTGGGGATGTTATAAGGGACTCCGGTGCCAATCTGGGGGTGTTAGACCAGTATACAGACATGCACCATCCTCCCCACCCCACCACAGGAACAGGGAGATGGGTGAATTTGGCTGGCCTAAATTGGTTAGGAATACATCCTCAGTTTCTTATCCATCAGACTAAATATTTTCTTTATCTGTTTCAGTCTCATAGAATCCTAAAGTTGGAAGGGACCAATTAGGTCATCTAGTCCAATCTTGTCTATTCCAGGAAATTCTCCTAGACTAGAACATCTTTGACTTGTGCTGTCGAGCCTGTGCTTGAAGATCCTCTGTGAGATCTCAGTTTAACAAGCCACCAATAAGGTTGTGACTCAGTTTACAAAACACTGTCCTAGAGGATTGGTTTGTAGATTGAAGAATTAACAATTTGCCAGGACAGCCTGCAATCCTAAAGACACTTTCCTGGCAAAGTGAACAAAATGGGGCTCACTTTTAAGTAGACATGGTTAGGATTGTGATATAAGACTACTTGAATAATTGTGGCTAAAGACATTATTTGAAATAATAGAAATGGATGTACTAACAAAACAGCTTAGAGGGGAAGAGGTAATTAAAGCAAGGGAAATATGGAGTCGTTTTTATGAACGGATAGGTAAACTTTAAAGACATAACTAGATCATAATTAGTGAGGATGAGTTAAGGAAGAAATTATAAGAATGATTGTCAAAGATGGTTCTACTTTATGTTTTTTCCTCTTATTTTTTGTTTGTTTTCCTTTTTTAAATGAAATGTTTTTTGTTTTGAAATGTTTGAATGCATTATCCTTTGTCTTCTTCTTTTAAATTAATAAAAATTGAGACAATAAAAAAAATTGTGGCAAAAGACTGACTGCGTTCATTCTGACCCTTTTCCGTGAACCGAGACAGGAACAGAATCAGTGGAGGTCTTCCTCCCATGAGCCTCAAGAATCTTTCATTTACATAGCCCTGAGACTGGGGTGAATGGGGGCAGACACTTGCCCCAGAGCACCCTCCTCTACTGTGTGAAAAAACCTCTCAGCAAATGTTCCATTGGGTTTTATTGTCCTCCCATGCTTTTTCAGACAGAGAGGTAAGGAGAGTGTGCTAGATCCACATGCCTGCAGCACTTGCATAATATTATGCATTTGTCTTCAAAGGCTAACCCCATATTCAAACTTATATCTGAGCCACTGTAAGGATCCCACTGCTTTTAGAAAGAAGTTGCAGCCCCACTCCAGTTTTCACTCCTGCGATGTGGAATGAGTTTGCCCCAGAATCGAGCAGCTGTGTATTAAGACCCTCTCAATAGCATTCACCGCTCCGGATGTTACAGTCCACTGACCCACATAAGAGTAGCAAGAAAAAGGATACAGCACTGCCATCGCTTGAAGACTCTTCGTAAAGAAATCCTTCTTGCCAACTGTGCAATGCGTTCCCAATGCATGTGCAGCTGTTGCCTGCGATCCCATGTGAGTCGCCACACTGAGAAGCACTGAAGGAGCACACAGCGCTGGTGGTGTTGCACAGCTAGCTCTGGAAGGAAAGAAGCCTTTTTGTGCCTACATCACATAATCACTGGACATTCAGGTGACTGGATGGTTTGACATAACCCCAACTTTTCCGACAGACTGTTCTTCTCTTTTGACCCTTTCCGTCCATGCAAAAAGTGGGTAGATGTGGGTCCTTTGGAGCAGATTGGGGCTCAATGTGGACTCTCTCAGGTTTTACATTTGCAACGAATACTGCAAAAGTACATTTCCTATTTCCAGTTTAGGTCAGTGCTCTGGTCCCTAACCTGTTCAATATGCAAGGAATATACAAGAGAGAAACAAACAGCAAATTATCCCGGATCATCACTCCCAACTCACGGTCCTGATGCTGCTTCTTCCTTCGGAGTTGCATGTAGAAGAACCAGCATTTTGTGGCTTTCTTCATCAAACTATGCTGGCAATGCACCTTTGCCCTGGCCTCTTCCTTTTTCTCATCCTGGGCAAATTTATATAAGTTCTTCCACTGCAGCCAGGCCTGACAAGCACAGAGATATCAGCATTACAAGGGAAAGAGAGTGAAAGATCAGAGCACTCCATGTTGCACAGCCCCACGTCAAAGCACTTGTGGTTGTTTTGGAGAAAAATCAGAATCCAAACCTCTCACTTCAGAAACCATCAACTTTTTCAGAGCACTCCATTTGGGGAAAAAGTTTATACTTCTAGGGTATAAACTTTTATACTAGAGTATACTTCCTCAACTAGTGGTGTGCTAAATGGTGTCTGGTGGTACACACTGCACCCTTGGACACCCACCATCCGGCAGCAAGACTGGAACTAACAATGTCAGGTGTCTTGGTTTGGTGGGTGGAACTCCAATATGCTGTTTTTGCACACTTGAATAGGTCCTCCCTATTCACTCCCACTCCTTGAATGAGATCCACTCATTCTGAGGCTGCAATCCTAAAGATACTTTCCTGGGAGAAAGACATGTTGAACACAATGGGTCTTACTTTTGAGTAGACATGGTTAGGATTGTCCTCTGAGACTCTCTCTTCCTAGTGGTATCGGAGCAGAGCCCCCAACCCAGAAATAACTGTCAAGGACATAATCTTCCTGTAGTATCCAAGTTAGGAGGACACATGAACTGGAACATGATCTCTAGAACCTTAAGCAGATCTTGAGGCAACTTTGAGACAGGAGAGTCCAATGCAAGGGCCACTCCAAGACACAGCGAGGCTTGGCCCTCGGTTTACATCTTGCTTAGGATCTGCCAGAGGCTGCCACTCAACTGGATATTCTGCTCCACCAGCACCGTTTTGGTGTCTTTGTAATTAAAAGACGCTTGTTCCATAAGATTCAAGGATCGCCATATGGGGCACTCACCTGACACTGCAAGCCCTGGGCCCAGTGCTGCAGAGCACAATTATTCATCTCACGGCTGGCCCATATCTGGCACCACCTCTTTCTCCACAAATGCCACACCAGACTGTTGGAAACGGAAGATTTGTACAGGATGACAAATTTAACTCTGCTTTCAACTGTGGGACTTCTTATCACAGGATGTGTTGATGGCATCTGAAGGCCAAGATGCCCTTAAAAGGAGACTGGTCAGATTCATGGCAGAAAGTCCATCATAGGTGACAAGCCATGATGGGTACTATGCACCCTCTGGGTTCTAAAGTAAGCCTGATGGAAGCCAGTGGCAACAAGAGGCAGGGATCTTGTTGTCTTGTGTTGTATATGTGTGTCGCCCACCCCTCTCCCTGGGGCACCTGGTTGGCCACTATATGACAGCTGTGTCCTGTGGCCTGCAATAAGGAGTTCTACAGGCCAATTACATGCCACAAGCCCATTGAATCAACTCACTGAAACTTTCACAGACCTATGGAGGGTGAAAAAGCCACAAAATTCAGACCTCAGCCCCCTGAAATGAACAATGGCCCAGAGTGACAAGCTGGATTCAGAGGCTGGACTCCCGGATCAACTCCCATCCATTCTCACCGAAGGCTGCGCTGCTTCCTGAACCTCCAAGCTTCCATGTGCATCTCGCGCTTGACACGGCACAATGCCACATAGCTCAGCCAATGTTGCCATGCCCACAGTGATCTCTGCTGGTCCGCTGGGAAAAAGGCCAATTCAGACATTGTTTTAAACAACTGCACAAGCAAGCCAGACGTTTCTGACCAATGTTCAAGACCAAACCGACCCTGACCCAAACTACGGACAAGGCCAAATGAAGTGGTTGGCTCAGGCAGCAGATCGGGGTTCACATACGTATGGACAGGATGGTTAGGGTTTAGCTTCATGACTCATTCCCCCAGCACCCTGTGACTCGAAAGGGAAAAGGAGTGTAGTGGATGCTCTTGCCCCACCATCATCATCTAAGGGCGCAATCCAAAGTAACTACGGGGAGTCCTTGCTCCAGTGTAAGAGCAATTTGCTCTGGATTGCAATATGAATTTCCCATAGGTTTTCATTAGGTGGTGCAGTAACTATGGGTACACATAATGTCTCTTACATGCTCCTGTAGTTACTCTGGATTGTAGGGTAAATGCAGCAATTGCTGTTTCTGTTGTGTGCAAAACACCACAAACAGCAGTTCCACTGGCTAGTGAAGCAAACGTATCACCTTTGCTTACACTGGCCCAACTGGAAAACCTTCATCCCAATACTGCAGGTTGAACCTTACCATCCATGATTCCATCCATGGTTCCTGGAACCTCCATAGATACTCATTTTCATGTTACACAAAAGCAATTGTTTACCATAGTAACAAGGCAGGCAATGAATCAACATGAATCAAATTCCCTTAGTTTCAGATTAAGCTACAATCCTAACCTCCAGTTAGGCCAGCATAAACCCTGGCATAAGTCCTGTGCTGACCTGGGGTGTGTGACAAAAGTTCCGTAAGGCACTTCTGCCCCATTCCTGTGGGAGTTAGGCCAATGCACAGATATACACCAACCACCACCATGGGATGAGTTAGGCTGGCCTGCATTGATTAGGATTGCACACTTAGGGCAAAATCCAGAGTAACTACGGGGAGTTCTTGCTCCGGTGTATATTCTGGATTGCAATATGAACTTTCCATAGGTTTTCATTAGGTGGTGCAGTAACTATGGGTGCATGTTAAGTCTCTTACGTCCTCCCATAGTTACTCTGGATTTGGGGGTTAGAGGCAGAAGCTTCCCCTTTCAAGGCAATTCAGAAGTTATTGTTACTCGGTAATTTACAAAATAAATTATTAATACTTAATTTATTAATAATTTAGTAAAGAGTTACATTTAGTATCTGTTTCAGCTGGAAGAACCCTCCCTTCCCCATGCGATTATCAAAGTATTAATAACTCAGGGAGAGTGTTCCTTCTGTGACATGAATACCCACCAAGAACCAATGTGGAGAAATTTAACCTTAAAATAGCCTAAAAGGGGTGTAACGTGTTTTTGTCCTATACTTAACATGGAAGACTGATCAACATCCACCCAATTTGGTGCTCGGTGTCTGGTGCACTGGGGAGATGTTGTCCAGAGGCAGAGGTTGCACTGGGGAGGATGCTGCGCATGGGGAAAAATGCACATGGGGGGTTGATGCGCATGGGGGAATGATGTGCATGGGGGGTTGATGCGGATTTTCCCATAGGAAACAATGGAAACTCAGACGATTGGTTCCACAACCCCAAAAATTTTCATATAAAAATATTAACTGTATGTAAAAACGATGACAAAACACAGCAATTGAATTCAAAACACTATAATATAATACAGACCACAATTACTATAATAAAACACTGTAATATTTTGTACAGTAAAACAGATAAGAAAAAACATTATGGCCAAGGATGACTAATTTTCCCTAAAACAAGTCACTGGTGTCTTTTGGAGCATCTTTAACAAGGAACCTCTCTCTGTGTGTGAGATCCGTCTGTGCAAATTAGGTAGGCAGTTTGCAACAGCAGAGGGGCAAGATCCTATCCTGTCTCCTCAGAATCAAACCCTATTGAATCTACTGGGCCTTACTCACAATGCACAGGATGCCAGCCTGACTCTTTCCATAGGATGCCAGAACGGCTTCTGCTTGGATTGAAAAGGGGCCAGATCCTATGATATCTCCTCAGAATCAAACCCCATTGAATCCACTGGGCCTTACTCACAGAAAAGGAAAACTGCAAGCAGGAAATGTGGTGGGGGGGAAAGAGGGGTGTTTGTAGTGGGGTCCAGGCAGGGGTCCGCCTATCTGGACCCCACTACAACCACCTTTCCTTGGGAATGGGTTTGTTTGAGGGGGTCTACAGAGGAGGTGCAGGAGGAGTTTTCCCTCCTACCTGATGGAGGCTGCAGAGGCTGGGCTGGCCACATGTTTGCTGGCTGTGGGAGAAGCCATCTTTGTTGCTTGAATAAAGAGGCTCCAGTGCTCCCTCTGGCCTCTTCACGTACTGGCTTCTTCATGCAGGCATGAGGAGAAAGTCCCGCCTCAATCCCTCAGCCCAGCCAATGAAGACAGGAGGAGAGGGATCCCAGCCAATGGCCACTCGTTATTCAAATCATGCTCGTTATGTGAGGCAAAATTCCCCTCACAATTTTTTTACTCGTTATGTGGAACACTCGCTATGTGGGGCACTCGTTATGCGAGGTACCACTGTATATAGATAAATGTCAGCTTTCCAGAAAAATGTTCCAGAAAAATGTACCAGAAAACTAATACAGGGGGAGAACTGAGAAACTCCATATAGACAGTGGCCCTGGCTGGGTATTAAATTTTTTCCTTATCATCTTTATAATGAAGTGACTTTACAAATCCCTAAATAAGGATTTTGCTACATCTATTTAGCAGAGAAAGGCAATGCTAGCAGATCTGCACTGAATTTGCAGTTTGTGTGTTGTAAACTTCTAAGTCCCTGAACGTTGAAAAATAGTATATACTGTTGATTGAGTGATGCCAATTAAAAGTGGCTGTGTCTGTAATAAAAAAGGTTCTGGGAAATCATGTACTGGCTGCAATCAGATTTAAACTGCAAGATCCCAAAGAAGCAGATAGAGAATCCCTTGAGTTCTTGTATAGCAGGATTTAATTTTGTGCCCAGCAGAAAAACACCTCCCAAGGTGGCAGAATGCCAGATTCAAGCAAATTCCCATCTTCCCAGAGAAAATCCTGACCCAAACCAAAAGCTCCCCAGCCACTTTCTTTACCGTGAGCCTTTGCAACATGATAAATCATCTTCTTCTCTCGCTGCTGGACCACTAATGACCTCCAGACCCGAAAAACAAAGGTGTACAGGAAATACCTGCCAATACAAGCACAGAGGACCTGGTCAGGGGCCTTCATCTAGACTAGAGATCTCCAAACTTTTTGGCTGGAGGGCCACATCATCTCTCTGACACTGTGTCAGGGGCCAAAAAAACTATTTTACATTTCAAATTTGAATAAATTTACATAAATTTACATATAAGAATGTATTGGAGTGCCCAGACACCAGACAGAGGGATCTTGAGGCTCACTGAGGACTGCATCTGGCCCCAGGGCCAGGGTTTGGAGACCCCTGATCTGGACCAATCATGATCTAGACCAATTATGATCTGTTCTTCTTCCAATTTGCTCCAGGATGGTGTTTTTCCTCTCCTGAGCCAGGAACTGGACTCAGACTGGAAGATCCAGGTTCAAATCTCCACCCGGCTACAAAGCATCCTGGGTGACCTTGGGCCAGTCACTCTCACCGAGCAGGTTTGTTGCAAGAACAAAGGGAAGAAAGGAGCCTCTTGGTGCTTCTGGGGATTTGGAAATGTATTTCACGGACCTGTAATGGCAGTCAGCCCGAATGGAGAGCTTCCATTCTCTGCAGGCCACCCACCATTCTTCCTTCCATTCCCCAAAGGCCTTCTGCAAGATCTTCTGTTCATAATAGCACCTATATAATGGAAGGAAATGCAAGGCCCATCAGCACAACAGCATTGCACGCGCAACTGCAGCAAATCAATTCTCCTAAAATGTCACCCTTTTTATACATAGCCAACTCCTCGCTTCTTCAAGCCTTCAGGCTGCCAATAGCCTACCTGCACATCCCTATAAGTTTTAGCCATTAGTACAAGCATGAATATTTTTGTCCTAGTAAGGATCTAGTCCATGGGTGCCCAAACACCATCCTGTGGGCCACCTCCACCCCAGGGGTGACTATTCAGCCCCAACAGGACTCTCTAAATCCAATGGGCACTTGGCTCACTGAAACTCGCTAGAACCTTCATTGTCACTGTCAGGAACCCCGACTCGGGTGATGTGGGTTGATGCACTCTCTCTCCCAAGGGTTCCCCTGACCAATGAATCATTCCCCCAGTGAAGTAATTCTAAGGAGACATGTGGGGTATTGTAACAATCACTTCTTTACTTCCATCCATTCTGGAGGCACTTCTCTTGAACAGTTACAGCAACAACAAACAGGTAGCTAACACAATCCAAGTCCTTTTGGTATCTCCAATCAGTATTCCCCCTCCAACAGGTAGGTATCAACATTCCCCATCACCATTCTCACCCAAACAGGTAAGTATAAAAGTCTCTCCACAGGTCAGGCCTTCCATGTAACACAAGCACAGCCACAGTCTTTCCTTCCCTTTACTCCTCCTGACCCAGACTGCCCTGCTTCCCGCTCTTTTCCCTCCTTTTATTAGGGTCCCGCCCCCTAGGGAGTTTCCCTCAACCCTGGGAGGGGGTGGAAGGTTCCACCACCATTTGGGCCCTCTGATGGGTCCTGGCCTTCTCAGAGTGAACCCTTCCCCAGGAGCCATCCTGGGTCTCCTCCTGGCCAACCACTCTCTCACTTCGTCCACCTCC
Source organism: Cryptoblepharus egeriae (assembly GCA_030015325.1). Taxonomy (NCBI): domain Eukaryota; kingdom Metazoa; phylum Chordata; class Lepidosauria; order Squamata; family Scincidae; genus Cryptoblepharus; species Cryptoblepharus egeriae. The sequence goes on along the minus strand of JAREYC010000017.1, from coordinate 7,890,149 downwards.
TTCCACTTCCTCTGGTTCTCCTCATATTCCCTGAGGGCCTTCTCCACCTCCTCAGGATCCTCCACCCTATTCCATAACTCCTCAGTCTCTTGGTCCATTCTTGCTTGCTCCTCAGGGGTAATCCTGGACACTGGCACCCGGACCGCCGCCCCACAATGACAGTCCGGATCTCCTTCCTTGTAGGACATCTCCAAGAACATGAGGTCCTCTGCCAGTTCTTCCTCGGGGGTCTGTTTCCTAGGTCCCCCACAGACGCAATGCGTTACCTCTCGGTACAGCTTTTGATGGCTTTTAGAGGGTAATATTGTATTGTTGCCTGATGGATTTTTAAACTGGGTTTTATTTTTTTTACTGTTTTATAGTTTAATTGTATTTTAATGATATTTATCTACTTTAATGATATTTAATTGTGGTTTTTAAAATGTTGTTAGCCCTCTGGGGTTTTCTTAGGGAATAAAAGCAGGATATAAATAAAATAAATTAATAATAAAGGATGTGATTTGGAATTGACTGCCTCACAGTTCTCAAATTTCATAATCCGGATGTATTTTACCTATATTATTAGTTCTTATAAATAGTATTATATTATAAGTTCAGTAAAATGCATTCCTTCATATAGGTTCTATCTCCAATATATTCATTTGCATATACAGTACATTTATATAAACTTACTAGCAAAAAGCGTACCCGCGTTGCGGAAGTAACATTTCCCCATACAACATCCCCCCACGGCGCATCAACACCCCATGCGCATCAACACCCCATGCGCATCAACACCCCACACGCAACTTCCCCATGTGCCTGAACTCCTCACATGCAACATCACCCATCTGCATCATTCCCCCATGCACATCATTCCCCCATGCGCAACTTCCCACAATGCGCATCATCCCACCATGCGCATCATCCTTGCCAGTGCAATCTCTTCATCCGAACAACATTCCCAGTGCACCAGGCACCGAGCACCAAATTGGCTGGATTGGCAGTCTTTCATGTTAAGTATAGGACAGAAACATGTTGCCCCCTTTTCACCCCCTTAAGGGTTAAATTTCTCCACATGGGTTCTTGGTGGGTGTTCAAGTGACAGAAGGAACGCCCTCCCAGAATTCCATGCTTCTAGACCCAGCAGTTGGGGCGGAATGTTGATGACTCATCAATTCTCCAATGCAAAGTATAGGGAGGAAAACGCGTTGCGCCCCTTTTCACCCCCTTCCGGTTTGAATTTCCGAAAACCGGTTCTTAGTGCACCCCTCGGTCAGGGAAGGAACACCCTCCCCAAATTTCACGCTTCTAGGGCCAGCGGTTTTGGCAGGACAGTGGTGAGTCAGTGAGTCATATATATATACTAGCAAAAAGCGTACCCGAGTTGTGGGAGTAACATTTCCCCATACAACATCCCCCCATGGCGCAGCAACACCCCATGCGCAACTTCCCCCGTGCGCAACCGTCCGAAAACCGGTTCTTAGTGCACCCCTCGGTCACGGAAGGAACACCCACCCCAAATTTCACACTTCTAGGCCCAGTGGTTTTGGCAGGGCAGTAATGAGTCAGTCAGTCAGTGATTCAGTCAGTGACTTTTCTCTTTTATATATATAGAAGATTAATATTTGAAATACTAATTAATTTTTTACTTTATGGGCTGCACTGGCTCCAGAGACAGGACTTCTGTACATCCACAATCTCCCTAATTGAGAGGGGAGGGTCCTTTACCTGTGGGCTCACCTGTCTCTTCCCCCCCCATTATATACCCCATGCATAAAGAATAATGGGCACAAACTGAAAGGAGGTTCTTCTATATAGGTCCACTGAAATGAATTGGGAGCCAAGCAAGTTCACCTTTGCTGCTCTTGTTCATTTCATGAGAGCTCAAGCAAGAGAACCTCCTGGGAATTTCCTTGGTTTCTCCTAAGAGTTTCCTTGGTTTCCAGGAGACCCCACGGGGAGCGGGGGTGGGGGGAGATGGCTCTCTCTCCCTCTCCCCCTCTTTCTCTCTGAGGATGGACTCTGGGGTGAGACATCAGCTGCTCCCTCTGGGCAAGCTCTATTGTTCCATCAGGGGCATGTGGCCTCACAGATGGCCTGAGGCTAAGTTTCCAAATAGCAATTTACTTAGGTGAGAAATAGGGATGTGAAAAGCAGGAAGGAGAAATAGGGATGTTAAGAATAGGAAGTTAGCTTACTTATGTCTAAAATAAACACATATTGTTTTAATTTTTAAACAATTAAAAATATTATTTTATTTTTAAAAATTTTAAATGGTGTTTTATTTCTGACGAGGGGTCTCTAAACTGGTAACAAATTGAGAAATCAGCTTTAGCTGAACATGTAATCAAAACTGGACATAAAATGCAGTTTGAATGTAAAGATTTACTGTTCAACACCATCAAAGACTCTAAGTTAGAGGCAAATGAAATTTAGAAACATCAGGACAGCATCAATTGAAAAGAAGAGGCTGTTGCTGCTATCTTAATCAGTTAGGCCGAACTTACAGCACAATCCAGAGTAACTACGGGAGCTCTTAAGAGACATTTATGTTGTTGTAGTTGCAGTGCCACGTAGTGAAAATTCATAGAGCAATCCAGAGTGCATTTTTCTTACATCAACATAAGAGCTCCTGTAGTTACTCTGTATTGTCCTGTTAGTCCCAGTATAAGTCCTGTGCTGACCTGGCGGTGTCACAAAAGTGCTGTAAGATACTTCTGTGCCACTCCTGGGGAAGGGCAAGACCAGTGCACAGCCATGCGCTTGCCTGTCTACAACAGCAAGACAGCTGAGTTGTGCCGGCCTAGGTTAGGATTACACCCTGTTGCACTGAATGGCTGTTGGTACCCACTTTTATGAAGAAACAGATTCAGCAGGAAAGGACTGAGGAAGGGATACGGGGGAGCCTGATCAAATTTGCAGATCTGGATAAACTGGAATACTGGGTTGTAACAAATAGAATGACCTTCAATAAGGAGAAGTGCAAGGTTCTGCAATTGGGCAATAAAAACCAAAAACACAGGTATAAAATGGGGGATACTTGGCTTGGCAGCCAACATGTGAGCAGGACCTTGGAGTAGCTGTGGATCACAAGCTGAACATGAGTCAGCAGTGTGATGTGTCTGCAAAGAAGACAAATGCCATTTTATGCTGCAAATTGCCATTGTAGCTTCCAAGTCACGAGAAGTTAAGAGTTCCTCTTTACTCTGCATTAGTAAGACTTCACCTTGAGTACTGTGTTCAGTTCTGGGCACCTCACTTGAAGAAAGATGCAGCCAAACTGGAGCAAGTCCACGGAGAGCGACAAGCATGATCAGTGGGATGAAAAGGGAAGCCCTACAAGGAAAGTTTGGGGGAACTTGGGATGTTCAGCCTGGAGAAAAGGAGGATGAAGACATGATTGCCCTCTTCAGATACCTGAAGGGCTGTCATATGGAGGAAGAGGCTCATTTGTTCGTAGCTGCTTCTGAAAGCAGAACTAGAACCAATGGGTACAAACTGCAAGAAAGGAGATTCTGGTTGGATATCCAGAAAAAATTCCTGATGGTGAGGGCAGTTCGGCAGTGGAACAGATTGCCAAGGGAGGTGGTGGACTCTCCCTCACTGGGGGTCTTCAAGCAGAGGCTTGACGAGCACCTGTTGGGGATGATCTAGGAGGATTTCCTGCTGTAGGCAGGGGGTTGGACTAGATGACCTACTAGGTCCCTTTCAATTCTAGGATTCTATAATTCTATGACTGATAGCACAAAAGAGAGGAAGTCTTCATTTTAATCTCTATGGGCAAAATCCAGAGTAACTAGGGGAAGTCCTTGCTCCGGTGTACGAACAATATACTCTGGATTCCAATATGAATTTCCCATAGGTTTTCACTAGCTGGTGCAATAACTACGGGTGCATGTAAAGTCTCTTACGTGCTCCTGTAGTTACTCTGGATTTGGGGGTATGTCTCTTTAAGAACAGTAGTTGTACCCATGTCACTCAACAGACAGTTCCAAACTGTTCCTTACTACTTAACTACCTTTACATCTGAGTAGAAACTCTCTGCTTCCTTGTTCAGAAGGATAGTTCCATATCAAGGAACAGACTACCTTCCCCCTCCCTGAATGTCTACCTGGCACTGGAAGGGGGAACTCTTCCAAACGTCTTTCTCACCCACAAGTAAAGGAATTTCCTGGCCAGGTGCCTGAAAAGAAAAATAGAAGGATAATGGTACTATTTAACATGAATTTTTTTATTTATTTTTCACATTTTTCTCCCAACCTTCCTTTCTAACACAACAAGCTTGAGGTGGTGTACATCATCTTTCCTTTAGTCCTCACAACAACCCTGCTGAGTATTCCAGCCCACCGCGAAGGACTTTTAAACACAAACCAAAATGTTTTATACTGGATTTTAAATTTTTGAAATATAAGCCATCTCCAGTGTATGATCAGCCAGATAAAACAGGGTGGTACTTCAGAAAACAATTGCTGCAATCCTTAAGATACTTTTCTGGGAGTAAGGCCCACTGAACACAATGGGGCTTACTTTTGAGTGGACATCGTTTGGACTGTGCTCTACATTACAAAATACAAAACCTCTTCTTCCCTTGATAAAACCCTGCAGAGAACATTGCTGTCTTAAAACACGTGAATTCAGCTGTTACCTGAAACGCAGTTCTTTCAATCTTCCACCTCTGTTCCAAGTGTATGCCACACGGTATGTGATCCTACGATTCCCATTCTGAACCCGATTTCTGGGAAGACAGAGCAGCAAGGATCCTAATGGTGCTATCTATGGATCAGTGTAATTTTGGTGTCTTTGACACCTTTTTAAAAAATAAAGCAACCCCCCTATTCAGATTCACAGTTAAGCAGAAAGGAGTTCTCTTTCCCAAGAGAACCGAAAAATTAAAGATTGTTGACAAAACAGAAACAGAGTTAGAATTGATCAATTGTCCTCCTTGTCACATTCACTCAGAAGGTTGCTGCAGTTGCTTGATGAGTCTTTCTTTGTGTCTTATATATTGATGGATGGATGGATACTGAGGGAAGGATATGGAGAAATTGATGGATTTGGAGGGATGGATGGAAGGATATGGATGGATATGGATAGATGGATATTGGAGGGATATGGAGGAATGGATGGATGGATATGGAGGGAAGGATATGGCTGGATGGATATTGAGGAAGGAATATGGAGGAATGGATGGATTTAGAGGAATGGATATGAAGGTATATGGATGGAAAGATATGGATGGAGGGAGGGGTGGAGGGAAATAGATATGGATGGAGGGATGGATGAATGGATGGATTTGGAGGAATGGATATGGATGGATATTGGAAGGATATGGAGGAATTGATGGATTTGGAGGGATATGGAGGAATATGGATAGAGGGATATGGGTGGATGAAGGGATGGATATGGCTTGATGATGGATAGGGAGCGAGGAATATAAAGGAATAGACAGATGGGATATATAACCTGCCTTTTCCATGCCAAAGCAAACGTCTAAGGTAGCTTACAAAGTTTTTAAAAATCCATTTGTCCTCTCAACAACCCTTTGAGGTAGGTGAGGTTGAGTAAGTGAACAAGTTAAGGTCACCCGGAAGCTTAATGGATATGAGGGGATTCAAACCCAGATCTTCCAGGTCTCATTCCAACTCTCCCTAACTAATACACCAGGGTCCTGGGGACAAAGAGACATTCTTGAATAAGACTGTCCAGATTTCTGATTGTGCAGAAGAGGAAGGATTTGGTGCAAGAGAGAACTTGCTCAGATAAGGAGACTCCACAGAAATAGTCTAACGTTAAGGAAATGTTTTGTATCTGAAGATTATACATGATGGAAAAAAGCAGATCACTTGCTATTCAGGACAAAAATCATTTGTATAATCTTATTGTTAGATCTGACTTCACACCCAGTGGCACAAGGAGCAGCAGAGTCCTCATGGGGTGAAGGGGGTGCCCCAGCAGCAGTTTCTAAAAACAGAGGCTTCTGCATCCTATACTATCCTTGGTACAAAAACTGCCCCAATCAGGAGCAAGTAACACAACACTAGAGTTGCATTTGTGGATGAACAGCTGAGCTGCTCGTTTCTCACCTGCTTTTCAATTTCTTCTCCATTTCTTTTAATGGTCCAGCATCCACTGATGTTCAGCAATTATTTTTTGTGTGTAGCAGGCAAGCCGAAATGTGGAAGGAGGCTGCCAGGAAAGGGTTACTGGTAATTAATCCTGGGAGGAAGGACTCTGTCACTGCTGACTATCCAGCAAGAAGAGGCCTCTCCCCTTATGGAATGGCTTCTAAGGAGGAAGGCTCTTCTCCCCACACCCCACACTGACCCCACCCCCTCTTGTTCTACTCCTCCTGGAATGGCTTCTAAGTAGGGGGCTGTTGCACCCCACCCCCACACTGACCCCACCCTCTCTTGTTATACCCCACCGGGAATGGCTTCTAAGGGGGGCACCCCAGCCCCACACTGACCCCACCCCCTCTTGTTATACCCCACCGGGAATGGCTTCTAAGGGGGTGGGGCTCTTACACCCCAGCCCCACATTGACTCCTTCCCACTCCTGGGAGCGCTAATAAGGTGGACCTTGAATCCCTCCCCCCACACTGACCCTGCGCCCCTGCCTCAACGCCACTCTCGAAGCCCCGCCCCCAGGATGTCCAGTGGCAGCGAATACCTCAGGCTACCAAGTTGCTATGCTGGCCCCGCCCCGCCAGCCATCCAACTAATCAGAGGCCATGACACGGCGTGCCTGGCGGGGCTGTCCAATCAGAAGAGACTTTACTCTGTCCGTCAGTTCCTGCGTAGGGCTCGCGCTCTTCGCTCTCTCCTACCCCATCTATGCGCGTGAGAAGGCGGGGCTACTGAAGGGGCGGCGGGAGGCGCGAGAAGGCGGCGGGCTGAGGAGGGCAGGCATCTCCCCTCTTCCCTCACCTGACCCCACCCCCACTCTGAGGAAGGAGGGAGGGGTCCTCTGCCCCCTCACCTGACCCCACCCCCACTCTGAGGAAGGGGTCCTCTGTCCCTCTCACCAGAGCCACGCTGAGGGAGGGTCCTCTGCCCCCTTGACCCCGCCACACTAAGGGAGGGAGTGGCCCCTGCTCCCTCACCTGTGCCCCGCAGAATGTGCACAGCAGGCCAGCGCATCACCACCATGCAGTGGGGTGGGCAACATCTGGTGGGTGTGGTTATGTGCTATTGCTCCTCCTCCATTTCTTTTATGGCCACATGTTTTGACAGAACAAATATATTTCAAAGTGGTTTGTTCCATTATATTCTGCTGTAAATTACAGATATAACAGTATACAGTATAACATGATGTGATTATTACTTAAAAAACATGATTTTTAGCTATTTTGTTCACTAGTGAACAATTTTGTTCACTATTTTGTTCACTTTTTAACAACTTATTGCAGGGATTCTCAATCCTTTGAGCTTGGACCCATTTTTTAGAGGGACAATCTGTTCAGGATCCACTAAAAGTGATGTCATGGCTAGAAGTGACATCATCAAGCAAATTAAAACAAGTAATTTGTAAATACATTAAAGAAAATAAAGTGAATAGCTTCACCCCTCACCCCCCAAAAAATTCTGTAAAATTTTGACCATATGTCATAATTGGACAGAGGAGAAGCCCCCTCTCCCAATTTAGGACACCTAAAAAAAAGTGCAGAGTATAACAAAATGCAGTTAACAGCTCAAAACCCTTGTGTATATTGCTTCTATGCCTTTAAAAATGATGGCTGTAATCCTAAAGACACTTTTATGGGAGTAAGACCCCATTGAACACAATGGGGCTTACTTTTGAGTAGACATGGTTAGGATTGTGCTCTATATTAATGAATATTATATTTTAAAATATTAAATATAATTTACCAGATAAAGCAGGCCTCCGTCAGTCTTGGAAGACTATGGTATCATGCTCGGCGCTGCATACGAAGCACGAAAGCCTGGGTTAGATTGTTATGAAGGATAGGCTGTTACCCAAGCAGCAAATCCCCCCTCTCCACACCACTGAAATAGTCCAGTGGAAAGGCAGAGCCAAAACGATTGGATCCAGCTGGCGTCGCAGAGCTGGGCTAAGGACAGGAGCTCACCCTGTCTTGTGGGGCCGACCTGGGTCTTGAACCCTGGCCTGCTGGTTAACAGGCACAGCGTCTTAGCCACATGCGCCACCCACAGCCCACATATAATTTATTAATTACAAGCACACTACATGGAAATTGAGATTTTTTTTTCTAGGACAAGCCTTAAAAAGGAGAACATGTCCTGCAAAAGAGGACATATGGTCCCCCTGGGTATAGGCTGCCGGCTCATAAGGAAATGGAGATTCTTTGCAGGACAGAAGCCTTAAAAAGAAGAACATGTCCTGCAAAAGAGGTGGTCACTAGTGGGGTCAGTCACATACAGCCACACACAGATCTCACACAGCCCAATCTCTCTCACACACACCCCCTACCTCTGGACACATGGCGGCTGCTGGTGGTGCTGAGGAATCCCAATATTTCAGACCATGCCCCCAGGTGTGCATAGCTCCGACCCCACATTACCGCAGCCCCTGCAGAGCGCAGTGCTGGGAGAGGGAGAGATGCTCTGGGGCCAGGGTGCTCATATGACCAGAAATTTCCAGAGTTGTCCACTTTTTTAGCTGCCTGTCCAAGTGTCCTCCAAAACGGCTCCATTGTCCTCCATTTTGGAACTTTGCAATGGTGTGCAGTTCACCATCATGTCATATGTCACTGGATTTGTATTTAAAAGCAGAATCCAAAGCACAAATCAGTTTTGAAATATCTCTTTCCTATCAAACGTTATGGCCAAAAAAACTAAAAATAAAAAATATGCATTGAGCTCTATGGGAAAGTGAAAGTGACAAATATCGCTGCTTTACTCATGAGTAGGCAAAAGTGCCATTGTCCACTGAAAAGGCCATGCTGAGAGGAATCCAGGACCTTGTCCTCCTTTTGAGGCTTGGGCATCTGGTCACAATGTCTGGGGGAAGAACGTGGAGGGAGCTTTGGAGACTGACCGGCAGGCAGGAATGGGGAGCAGAGGGAGCTCTGGAGGTGGAGCTCAGTCCAGGAGGAGATGGGCAGATTAGCACTGTGCTGCTGGGAGCTTTTGGAGCTCCATAGCTGCCTCCAACTGAGCAGAAGTGGAGGAGGCATGCAAGAGGGGGCGACATGGGAGGCTGCCAGAGGACTGTCAAACTCCTCTGTGTGTCACCCCAGGAGTGTGTCGTCCTGGTGTGCTCCACACCAGTCGCACCACTTCCAAGACATCCCTGGCTTGTACTATAGTTTGCATGTATGTTTATATTATAAATAGTACAGTGGCACCTCATGTAACAAATTTAATTCTTTCCGGAGGCATGTTTGTTACGTGAAACATTCTTTAAGTGAAGTGGATTTTCCCAGAGGAAATAGTGGAAACTCAGACAATTGGTTCCACAACCCAAAAAATATTCATAATTAAATTATTAACTGGATGTAAAAATGATGACAAAACACTGGAATTCAAAACATGCATTTAATGTGCATGATCTTATGAAGTCTACTTAGGCTGCAGTCCTAAAGACACTTGCCTAGGAGTAAGACCCATTTAACACAATGGGGCTTACTTCTGGGTAGACATGGTTAGGAGGCTGCAATCCAAGGCTCTCAAAGTGTCTCCCCACTTTCTCCTTCTCTCTGTCCCAAGTCTCTCTCCCCTGCTCCCTTCTGGCTAGCCCTGAGCTGCTTTCCTCTTCTCCACCTCTGTTCTCTCCCTTTGCCCAGTGGACCCCCAGCCACAGGAAGAACAGCACAGAAGTGTTGCTTTTGCTTTGGGCATGCGCACTAGGCAGGCCTGACACTTTTTAAAAGGGCTGCCGGCCACCGTGTCTGCCCAAACTGCCGAGTGTGTTTGTTACATGAAGCAGTTTGTTACATGAAGCAGAATCCTAGAGAAATTTTTGTTATGTGGAACATACTTTACGTGAGGCGTTTGTTACATGAGGCGCCACTATATTTGCATTAAAAGTTCAGTAAAATACATTTCTCCATACAAGTTCCATCTCTAATAATTTACATACATTTATATAAATTATTCAAATTTGAAATGCTAATTAATTTCTCCTCTCAGCCTCCGATAGGATGTCAAATGTGGCCTTCCAGCCAAACCATCATCTGGGTTATCCTCAGGTGCATAGAAAATGGATAAGTCATCAGTCTCTAGATTGGAGGGGAAAGAATTCAGAGCGAAACAACTAGCCCTCCCTAAGGCTACAATCCAGAGTAACTACAGGACATTTTACACCAACGTAGTTACGGTGCCACCTATGGGAAACCTATGGGATATGCAGAGTAAGTGCCTCTTAGGTCTTCCCATACTCTGGATTCTAATCATCAAAATCCATGATTCGTTAATTAGGCTCCTCATTAAATTTAGTATAAAGCAGATCCCCAAGAGGGATGACTCAGTTGTGCACATGCTCTCCCTCTAAGGATGGATTCTGGGGTGATGCATCAGCTGCTTCTCCTGGGCAAGCTCTATTGTTCCATCAGGAGCATGTTAAGAGTAGGAAGTTAGCTTTGGCTACAATCCTAAAGACACTTTCCTGGGAATAAGACCCATTGAACATAGTAAGCTTACTTTTGAGTAGAGGTAATATTGTGCTCTCATTTAATTTTAGGCTGATGTATTTCCTAGATGTTTTTGTGCCTCGTGCAGCTGCTGCCTTCAACCTTGGTCCTGTGTAACCTTCTATTCTTTAACAAAAATATCTTACAAGCTGTGATCAACTAGAGAAAGAAGTTCAGAATCCTGCCTAACTGCTCAGCCTAGAGAGTACTCTTTGGGGTCTAGCACCTTAACGGCTAAGACCCAAACTGGAAAACGGAGCTTTCCTTGCAACACCTGCCAGTTGCTTCAAGAAGTTGTCTAGGGGGCAGTAGAGTGGGCCACTGGCACAGCATAGCCCTAGAAAAAAGTTTCCTCAGCCCTGGCAAGCTGCAACCCATTACAGAGGACAAGGTGCATCATAGCACCAAAAAGATTGGAAACAACTGGGCTTACTTAGAATAACAGAATCCCGTATCCCTTCCTCCAAGTCATTGATGACGATATGAAAGAGAACCGGGCCCAAGATGGAGCCCTGGGGCACCCCACTTGAAACCGATCTCCAGGTTGACACAGAACCATTTACTAAAACGCTTTGAGAGTGGCCGTCGAGCCAATTGCAGATTCATCTAATGATTGCCTCATCTAGCCCATATTTTTCCAACTTCCCAATTAAGATGTCAAGATAAATGACATCCACAGCATTGCCATGTCAATTAAGCTTGTAACCCAATAAAAAAAGGAGATCAGATTTGTCTGGCAAGATTGATTCTTGGTAAATCCATGCTGGGTTCTTTTGATCACTGAGTACTACTTTGCAGTTCTTCACTGATCAGGTCAATGATGGCCCCTTCCCTCATTGTTTCATCTACTTTCTGGACCATGAAGTTATCTTCCAAGCCCATCAGGAATTTATTGGAGCTTCCATGCTTGGCCGAGTTTCCCTACAATCCAGAATAACTGCGGGAGCATATAAGAGACATTACGTGTACCTGTAGTTACTGCACCACCTAGTGAAAACCTATTCGAAATTCATATTGCAATCCAAAGCAAATTAATACAGGGACTCCCCGTAGTTACTCTGGATTGCACCCTTTGTCTCATAGCAAATGTCTGGATAGTTAAAGTCCCTGATTACTACTACCTCATCTTTCCTTGCAACACCTGCCAGTTGCTTCAAGAAGACATTGTCTACTCCTTCTCCTTGGCCTGATGGTCTATAGTAGACACTCACCACAATGTTTTGTTTCTTGTCTCTAAAACCCAGAGGCTATGTACAAGTCATCATGGCTTGTAACTTGTGATTATCTTTTCCTCCATCAATACATGGAAGAAATGAAAGGGGATAAAAAAGATCAGATGTATATGAAGCAAACACAAGAAACACTGCTTAAAGGTTCCTGTTTGCCAAGTCAGCAAGGGTGAGAGCAAAACTTTACAGGTCCAACCTAGTTATAGATGGGTTTGACTCAACACAAATGGACCACTTCAAATGGTCCCTAAGAACTTATAATAATACTTTTTATCGTCATGTACACAAATATAAAAAACTGGCATCCATCAGTCTTGAAGGACTGGTATCGTGCTCGACACTGCATGTGAAGCACCCCTCCCCCTCAGTGGGGTCTTCACAGGACCCCCTCACCTGTTCCCTCCACGTCGAAGCCTCACCTCCAGGGACTTCGGTGGCAGGGAGTCCCGCGGGACTCGAATTCACCTCAGAGAGGAGTCTTCCTGCTGGCTCCGCCCCCTCCCGCCAATCAGAGTCCGGGTAACGGAGTAACTGGCCAATCAGTGACTCCCTTCCAAGCCTGGAAATGGCCGCCCAGAAACAGGAAGTGTATTTTAAGGGAGGGGCGGGGCGAAGAGCCTGTGACGCTCTAGGTGCGTGGTCAGTGTTAGGTGCCGCTCTGGGCATCCATCTCTATGCCTGGGGCCTTGAGTCCTCCAGAGAGTGCCTGTGGTGCGCGCGCGCATCCGTGTGCGCGTGCGCGTCAGGCGGCGGCGCTACTAAAGGGGGAGGGACGGCGGAAGGCCCGTGACGGCGGCGGGGCTGAGGAGGAGGAGGAAGACCGGCGGCGTCTCCGAGGAAGGCTGGCGGGGGTCGGGCGCGGCCTGGGCAGGTGAGTCTCCCTCAGGGAGAGGCCGGGCGTCTCCCCTCCCTCCACAACAGCCCTGCCAGGTAGGCCGCTCAGGGGACTGGGGTGCCTCCCCCACTCCCTGGGGAGTAGGGCGGCGGTGGCCCCCCCTCCACGCTGAGCCCCCCCTCTCCGAGGCCCCAGAACGCCCAGGCCCTCACCGCCCCACCCCCTCCTCCCCTCAGGCCTCAGCCTGCCCTTGGGGTTGGGACCATGTGGGTCTCTTGACTCCCCCACAGCCCTGTCGAGTTCTCCCCAACCTGAGCTTGCCTCCCCCACTCTCGAGGAGATCCCTTGCCCAGGCAGGGGGGCAAGAGCTTCCTCCCCCCCCCCTCCAGTGGGAGGTCTGGGGAGGCAGGAATAGGGTCTCTACAGTCTGGAAAGGGGTAGAAAGGAAGCTTCCCCCCCCCCCCCGACTAAACCTGCCTCCCTTATTCTCGAGTTGACGCATGCGCCAGGCACTGGGTCTAAGTGTAACCCCCGTTTAGAGGGTGTGTTTGTGGGAGGGGTCAGAAAGAGGGTCTCCACACAGCCTGGGAAGTAAGCCGCCCCAGACTGAGTATGTCTTCCCTACGCTTGAGGGAACCCACCGCCTAGGCGAGTGTGCTAAACTCTTACTCCCTGCTCTCCAGTGTGGGAGGAGGGAGGCAGGAACAGGGTCACCACACAGCCCAGGCAGGGGGAAGGGAGGAAGTACTTTTCTTAGACTGAGGCTGCCTCACCTACTGTCGAGGAGACCCATAGGCCAGGCAATAGGTCAAGGGGGTTCCTCGAGGGGATTCTTTGTGAGAGGGGGGCATAAACTCGGTCTCAACACAGTTTGGGAAGGAAGCCCTCCTAAGATTGAACCTGTCTCCCCTACACTCAAGGAGACCCATAACCTAGGCAGGGGTGTCAAACTCTTACACCCCATTCTCCAGTGGGAGGGTCTGTGTGGGGGGGGGGCAGAAACAGTCACCACACAGCCCTGGAAGGGGGCAGGAAGGAAGCACCTTTCCTAGACTGAGCCTGCCTCATCTACTCTTGGGTAGACCTATAGGCCAGACAGTGGGTCCTAGTGTAACCATCCTCAAGGGGGGGGTCTTTGTGAGAAGGAGGCAGGGTCTCCACAGAATCCTGAAAGGGGCAGGAAGTGTCTTCCCCCTTCTTGAGGTCTGTAGTTGGGACTCCATAACAGTTCCCACCATTGGCAGAAAGGTCTGCCTCCCCCCCCCACCCCCTTTCTGAGAGTGACAGTCTCTTTGCAAAGAAACCCCCCACCAGAAGTGTTGTCATAAAATAGTAAGTTATGTCATGGGGAGAAGTCTGACGCCACACAGGAAGCGTTTACTCAGAATTAAGTCCCACTGTGTTCAGTGAGGATTGCATGCAGGAAATATGGTTTGCAGTGCGAGTGCACTGTTCCAAGATGGCAGCACCCAACTTTTCATGACCCCTACTTTGAGAACTACCACTTACTTACTCCCAGGAAAGTATGGATTGGTGCCCCATTTTGAGATGGCCGCACCAAGCTTTTCATGATCCCGCCTGAAATACTCCTGACCCCCACTTTGAAAACCATTGCTCCAGGGATAAAACGTACTCCCAGGAAAGTATGGATTGCTGTCTTGATTGCCTCTTTCTGAGATGGTGGCACCCACCTTTTCGTAATCCCCCAAAAAGAAGTTGGCACCCACACTTTGAAAAGCATTACTGTTGAGATAAAAAGTATTCCCAGAATACCCAGTCTATGAAATATAGTCTTGACTTCCCCCAAAGGAGGTCCAGACTCCCACTTTGAAAACCATGAACTTGGAATAAAATGTACTTCCAGGGAAGTGGGTGGCGCAAGTGGTTAAGACATTGTGTCTGTTGACCAGTAGGCCAGGGTTCGAGGCCCGGGTTCCCACTAGACAGGGTGAGCTCCTGTCCTTAGTGCAGCTCTGCAACGCAGCTGGAACCCATTGTATTGGCTCTGTCATTCCATTGGACTATTTCAGTGGCGTGGAGAGGAGGGATTTGCTGCTTGGGTTCTGATTTGCTGCCTATTCTCCATATCAATCTACCCAGGCCTTTGTGCTTTGCTTGCAGCGTCAAGCACGATACCATAGTCTTTCAAGACTGATGGATGCAAAGTTTGTTTTTTGAAGGAAAGTATGGATTGAAACCTGAGTGCCATATTCCAAGATAGTACATTAACAAAGAAGTGTTTGTGTGGGTACACAAGATAGAGACACAAACACGCTTGCTCATTGGCTTATCTTACTTAGTAGTGTATTGAACAAAAATTATGATGTATAAATCATTATCATTCAAACTTAAATGTCCCTATATGGGAGTCCATAAGTATCCAGTAACATGAATCTTAAGATGTTTCAGGATCTCAATATTCCAATCCAATATATCAAACAGTTCCTTTTAATCAATCCTTTTTGTCAATCATCCAATATATCATATTAATCTTCTTAAGATGTTTCAGGATCTCAATATTCCAATCCAGTATGTCAAGCAATTCTTTTCAATCAATCTCTCACTTAGGGGAAAGCCTAAGAAGGCTGATTTCAGAAGGCTGGTGGTATCCAACTTTCTGGGACAGCCCTGAAATGGAATCATGATCCCTCAAAAGAGGTCCTGACCTCCACTTTGAAAACCACTATACTTACTCCAAGGAAAGGCCCAATGCAACTTTCTCCCAAGAAAGCAGCCTGAGAGCCCCATTCCAAGATGGCTGCACCAATGTCAGGTTCCAAGGTGGTGGCGCGCCTCTTTGAAATGGAGTGGTCACCCCTCTGGAGATCCTGACCTCCACTTTGAGAACCACTGGTTTAGCGTGTGGAAACAGGTGGCAGGGAATCCAGACTGTGCTTGGAAGTGAAACTCTGTTGCACAGTTTGGTACATTAAGCGTTGCTTCTCTTTCTTTCCAACAGGTGCCTGTCGAACACCTGAATCCATTATGGACAAGAAGTGTGGCCTGACAGAGGCTGTGAATGGTGACACCTCACTGGACACTAGCAGAATCAGGGCTATGAAATTCCCCCATCGTTACACAAAAGTAAGTGGCCAGGCAGGACACCTCACTTGACTGCAGCAGGCTTGATGGTGTCAAGCTGGTGTGGAGTCTTGATAAATGGCCTTTGCTCCAGTTCCTCCCTCAAAAAATCTCAACCACTAAGGCTGCAATCCTAAAGATACTTTCCTGGGATTAAGACCAATTGAACACCATGGGGCTTTCTTTTGAGTAGACATGGTTAGGATTGTGTTCTTATCTAGTTTGAGTCTGCAGTCCCTTCTTTCAAGGCTTGTCAGAAGGGATATTTTTTCCAAAATTTTCTTCATTTTCCCAGAGAGAAATACAGAAATGGATGTTACAAATTTTTATTACAAAGGTACATTTTTATAAATCGTAGCACACAATCCTAACCATGTCTACTCAAATGTAAGCCCTATTGTGTTCAATGAGTCATACTCCCAGGAAAGTGCCTTTAGGATTGCAGACATAATTGCTTTAAAATGTACTGGGTAGTATCGGCAGCAGTGGGGCCAATTGTAGTGGACTGGGGCTTTGGATAATTAAAAGTTGTCAAATTCTTTCTATCTAGCATCATGGCTTATGCTGTGTTGGGGTTTTTTAAATAGGAAGTCTATGAGATACAATAGAAGTGTGGCTGTTGGGATTGGCTAGAGTGGATAAAATAAGATCCCATTCTTGCAGAATACTCAGTCTTCAGCCCCATTAACAGTTGGGTAAGACTGAGAAAGAAACTTTGTCTAAATCTGGGGAGCTGCCACTGATCAATATACAATACAGTGAACCCTTCTTATCTATAGATTCAGCACTCCTGTAGGCTGTATTAAGAAGCCTGTAATTTCCAAGTCGCAAGAAGTTATAGTTCCTCTTTATTCTGCATTGGTTAGACCTCACCTTGAGTACTGGAAGGGAAGCCCTACAAGGAAAGGTTGGGGGAACTTGGGATGTTCAGCCTGGGTGAGGGGAGACATGATTGCCCTCTTCAGATACCTGAAGGGCTGTCATAGGGAGGAAGGGGCTCATTTGTTCATAGCTGCCTCTGAAAGCAGAACTAGAACTAATGGGTACAAACTGCAAGAAAGGAGATTCTGGTTGGATATCCGGAAAAAATTCCGACGGTTCGGCAGTGGAAGAGATAGCCAAGGGAGGTGGTGAACTCCTGTTGGAGATACGCTAGGAGGATTTCCTGCTACATGCAGGGGGTTGGACTAGATGACCTACTGGGTCCCTTCCAACTCCATGAATCTATGACTCAGTATAGAATGACAATCCTGGCAAAGCCACCTTGCCAGCTGTAACCCTGTTTGCCTGCAGTTCAAAGTGTCCTGCTGCCCATTGTAATTGGGAAACTCACAGTGGATAAGTGAGTGACTTCCACTCAGAAGTCCCATTGTGTTCAATAGTAGTTACTCCCAGGGAAGTGCAGTTAGGATTGCAGCCTCACACTCCTATTTTCAACTCTCTCTCTAGGAAGAACTCTTAGACATCAAAGAGCGTCCCCACTCAAAACAACGGCCATCGTGTCTGTCTGAAAAATACGACAGGTATTTCTGCTTTACCAAACATGTGCAGGTGTCACTGCCTGGAGGTCTGCTTAGCATTTCCGACAGACTTTTCTAAATGCACTTGCCTGCTGAGGGTGGATTTGGAGGACTCCTTCCATTACAACATTGACCCTACAATCCAGAGTAACTATGGGAAGACGTAAGAGGCACTTACACTGGATTGCTCTATGCATTTCCCATAGGTGGCACCGTAACTACGTCTCTGTACAAGGTCCCATAGTTGCTCTGGATTGTACCCTAACCCTACAATCCAGAGTAACTACGGGATCATGTAAGAGACATTTATGTCGATGCACCACCTAGTTAAAACCTAGTTAAAGCACCACCTAGTTAAAACCTTTGGGAATTCATATTGTAATCCAGAGTAAATTGTTCTTGCATCGGAGCAAGGACCTCCCGTCGTTACTCTGGATTGCGCCCTACATCATTATTGTCGGGACTGCAAACCTGTCTGCGCACCTGTTACAGCATTTGGGCATTGCACTAGACAGGCTTGCACCCAGGGTATGTTCAGCTTGGACTGTGATATCTAAATTACTCTGGTAAACATCTTGGGTAATAAGGTTTGCCTCCCTACACGGCAGACTTCACCCCATGGAATTACCAGGTGGAAACTAGGGGTTAAAGGGGGTTGGTCAAATGAATCTGAACGGTGTTGTTCAAGAGTGATCAAAACGGCTATTGGGCTGGGGGCACCTCCCTTACAAGGAAGGGCGCAGATTTACCCTACAATCCCGAGTAACTACAGGAGCACGAAGGAGAAATTTACATTTCTCTTGGGAAATTCATATTGCAATCCAGAGTAAATTGTTCTTACATCAGAGCAAGGACTCCCCATAGTTTTTCTGGATTGCACCCTCTTCAGTCTAAAAAGAAAGGATATGATTGAGACATATATATTAAGCATGGGATAGACAAGGAAGAGGGAAAGAATTCCATTCTCCCACACCAGAACCAGGGGCCAGTCACTAATGTCCACCAGAGGGGTATTATCTCTTTACCTGGCACATAATCTATGGCAGTGGTTCCCAAACTTTTTAGAGATTTATAAATGCCAACAAGTATGGCTGTAATGGTGATTGGGCAGCAGTTCTTTCCCTCCCCCCTCCCATTAGCAACTTGTTTAATCCTTGACTTAATCTATCCTGTCAGTTCTGTGACCCAACAAATTGGATCATGAGCCAGGTTGGGAACAACAAAGTTATGGAACTCATTGCCACTCATTGCCAGACGGTGTCTGGCCTAGTTGCCTCAAAAGGGGGATTGGACAGGTTGGTGGAGGAAAAGTCCATCACAGATTTGTGAATAGTCCAAGATCTCTAACTTTTGTTTATATTTGAATCAAAATTGTGCTGTGTGGTCCAAAGTTAATGAGACTGTGATATTGCAGTGATGGCGTTTGGGACCCTGAAAAATGGCACGCATCGTTGTATCCCAATTCGGGAAGAGCATCCCCAGTGGAAAGCCTTAAAAAAGATTTGGATTCAGATCGGGCTTCCGTCATGCGCAGGATAGCAGGTGAGCGTAACATAGGGCATTTGGATGTGACCCTGCCACTTCCATAAAACATTACATCTTCATGCTGGGCTGCCTGTTGAGGGGCATCAGGTTCTGAGCTCTTGCTTCAAGACACCCTTAAGAAGTGGCACACGATTGGGAAGAAACTGGTTTGCTGCAGGTTCAGTTAAGTTGAGCACCTTGAACTTCACAATGGGGTTGCCTTTTATAATGAGATACAAGTAACAACTTCTGTAACTAATTTGTATTTCTTATGTTGTAATAATGCTGTAGCAGAGCATGACTGTTCTGTGGGACCTCTTCATCCATGGATTTGGCATCCACAATTTTGAGCATCGCATGATCTGGATGCAACTGGAAGGTGCTTCTGCTCATGTCTGGAAGGTCCTTTGAGGGACCTTTCTGTGAGTTTTAATTATCCACTGATAATTGGATGGGTGGGTTCTGAAATGGATTCCTGTGGCTACTGACGGCCCACTGTACATGAGTTTCATGTTGCTTGATAGGCTTGTGGTTCCACACCATACAGATTTTATACATGTTAACAGACATACAGGTCCAACTGTGTTATACACAGATTTTTTTATGTATGGATTTGATTCAACATGAATGGCCACTGCAAATCATAGTTTAAAAAAATTGCTTTTCTACTGTTGTAGAGAGGCAGTCATGAAAAATCATTCCATTTCTCAGTCCCAGAATCAAACCCCTGCAGATATTGAAGCACTATCTTATTTAGTTAGTTGCAAAAGAGGAGCAAGGAAGTTGGTCTTTAAACCTATTTTTCCATTATTTTTTATATACTGATTTTTTTTATCCGCAAAACAGAATACAATGGCGCCTCACCTAACAAATTTAATTAGTTCCGGAGGCATGTTTGTTATGTGAAATTTTCTTTACGTAAAGCGGATTTTCCCATAGGAAATAATGTAAACTCAGACAATTGGTTCAACAACCCCAAAAATATTCGTATAAAAATATTAGCTGGATGTAAAAATGATGACAAAACATTCGAATTGAATTCAAAACATGCATTCAATGTGCATGATCCTATGAAGTCTACTTAGGCTGCCATCCTAAACGACACTTTCCTGGGAATAAGCCCCATTTATCATAGTGGGTCTTACTTCTGGGTAGACATGGTTAGGAGGCTGCAATCAAAGAAACTTACTTCTTTAATCCAAGACACTTTCCAAGTGTCTCCCCACTTTCTCATTTTCTTCATCCTGAGCCTCTCTCTCCCCTGCTCCCTTCTGGCTAGCCCTGAGCTGCTTCCCTCTTCTGCACTGCTGTTCTCTCCTTCCGCCTGGCGGACGCCCGGCCACAGGAGGAACAGTGCAGAAGTGTTGTTTTTGCTATGGGCAGGCGCGCTAGGCAGCCCTAACGCTTTTTAAAAGGGCTGCTGGCCAGTGCATCTGCTCCAACTGCCAACGAGTGTGTTTGTTACGTGAAGCACAATTTGTTAAGAATCGTAGAGAAATTTTTGTTTGTTACGTGAAACATTCTTTACGTGAGGCGTTTGTTACTTGAGGCGCCACTGTAGTAGGTAACAAGGGCCACCTGTATATAAAGTAGACACTATTTTTATATACGTTAAAGACTTTGCTTTCTAGAAAGCAACCATTTTCAACTTTCAGAATATAGCCAAAACTTTCTGCCCATACGCAGATCCCAGGGAGCGGGTAAAAGAAGATGACCTAGATGTTGTGTTGAGCCCCCAGAGGCGAAGCTTTGGTGGGGGCTGCCATGTGACTGCTGCCGTGAGCTCACGTCGTGCAGGGAGCCCGTTGGAGAAGGAGAGCGACTGTGTCCGGGTCATTGGTGGACGCCGGATCGGCAGTGGAAGAATAATCTCCGCACGGAACTTTGATAAGGACCACAGAGGTGGTGACAAGGACTCGAGAGATGTGAGGGACAGAGACCGTGACAGGGAGTACAAAGACAAGCGTTTCAGGGTGAGTCTTTTTTCAGTTGAATCAATATGGTGGTCTGGGCTGGGCAGCATGTACTAACTTTGAACTTTTCTGAAGCAGAGAAAGTAACCCCTAAGTACCTCTACTGCAAATCTAGTAATTCAGCAGCATTTGTTTGCAACTAAGGCTACAATCCAGAGTAACTATGGGACCTTTACACCAACCTAGTTATGGTGCCACCTATGGGAAACCTATAGGAAATGCATAGAGCAATCAGAGTAAGTGCCACTTAAGTCTTCTGTAGTTACTCTGGATTTTAGGGTAAGTACTTCATTTATATCCCACCTTTTTCCTGAATGACTCAAGGCGGCTGTTATGCATACATTGTGCACACATAATGCATTAATTATGCATAAAAAAGACTGTGTGCTGCATGAACATAAGATAGACTGTTTGCGAGGGGTGGTCTGGGAAGTAGGAAGGCTGATCAGACACAAAATTATTTGAAAGCTGTATCCCGTGTTTTGGTTTTGTGCACCAAAATTTGTAACAAGGTGTTTTGTTAATTTGTAGTCTTGTAAATTTTTTTTGCTAATTATAACAAGGTGTAACGAGGAGGAACCTCTGAGCCTCCAGTTCCATCATGGTCAGTTAACAGCACTCTACTTCAAATGTTTTATTGTTTTATTGTTTTATTTTATTGTTTTTAACAAATGTTTTTTAGCTTGTTTTTAATTGTTCGTAGTCTTTTTATTTATTCTAATTGTATTTTAATTGTATTTTAATTATGTTTTAACCTGTATATATTAGCGATTTTAATGGTGTTTTATTCTTCTCTGATGTTAGCTGCCTTGGGCTCCCTCTTGTAGGGGAGGAAAGGCGGGGTATAAATTAGGAAAATAAAAATAAATAAATAAATGCCTACAGGTTCAGGAGATAGTAGCCCATCCTCTTTGTGGCCTGTTCCCTCCCCTCTCCCTGTTTCAAGGGTCTCCAAACTTTCAACTTTAGGACTTCTGGAGCTTAACAATTATGTAGAGGAGGGAATTTCAGCAGGTGCTCCCTGTCATCTCACAGATCACAAGCTGCACCTGCTGAAATTCCCTCTTTTACATAATTGTTAAAGGTCCAGAAGTTGAAAGTTTGAACACCCCTACCCTAGCATCTTTTAATCTTTCCAGTTTGTGTTGTTTTATAGAGTTAAAACTGTTGAATGCCATCTCTCAATTCCTGAAATGTTCAGGGATGCCAGAAGTGGTATGTTTTACGTTTAGAGGAATGGCATTTATCCAAAAGATTTTCTACTTTCTGAATTGAGAATTTGGTGTGTTTTTATGTCATTCCTTAAAACTTCAGAGGGAATATGGAGACGGCAAGCGTGCCTTTGGAGAACGCCGAAGGAATGATTCTTATACAGAGGAGGAGCCAGAATGGTTTTCTGCGGGCCCCACAAGTCAGTCAGAAACCATTGAACTTACTGGTTTTGATGATAAAATCCTAGAGGAAGAGCACAAACGGAAGCGGACAAGGCGGCGCCCGGCCTCTCTGAAGGAAGGTACTTGGCAGTGTGAACCCATGATCTTGGTAGAGAATGGCAGTAGCTGACCTGAGCAGCCTCCAATTTGATCGCTAGTAATTTAAGTAAAGTTAGAGTACACTGCAATCATAGAATCCTACAGTTGGAAGGGATCCAGTAGATCATCTAGTCCAACCCCCTGCCAGTAGGAGGAAATCCTCCTAGAGAATCTCCAACAGGTGCTCATTGAGCATCTGTCTGCGTAAGGCCAATTTTCTGCTTTGGAGATCCAGGTACAAAAAAGTTTCTTCCTATGGAGCAAGCTTGGAGGGGATTCTGAGTATAAGGAAATATAGGGTGTATCTTCTACTGTGGCCAGGCTGCTGGCCACATATTGGCTAGCAAGGTAGTAAGCAGGGTAACCACGATAACCTGGGCAGGTGATACAGGTGGTCAGTGCCCTGGAAGACCAGCCTCTGTACCAAGCCTAGCAAAGACTGATAGTTTTTGCATGAGGTTCTCCCCAGGATAGTTTTGCTCCTAATTAATTTGGTCTTTGCCTGGAGGACTCCATGGATAGATTGCAAGTTCTATTAAAATATGGCATCCAGAAGGAGGCAGGTGTGGACAATTAAGTGCTTCCAATCTTTGCCCCACCTGGGCAATTAGCATAGCATGGCTTTTCATTACTGAAATGCAGCTCTCGTCTTTAGTACCACTGGTCAGCATCTTGCCTGTATGTTCTCTGGAGCTGCCCTGAATTCCATGGAATTAAGGGCGTCTATTCGTGGGTATAGATGAGGTTTACTGTTTTGGTGAAATGTAAATGTAAGTGAACTCTTAAGTGTCTTGAGCCATCTCTGGAAATGACGGTAGCAAAATTGAACTTGGCTGTATTTCCTCCCCTCCCTCCAGGAATCGAATGCAATGGTGGAGTGGTAGAAGAGGAGGAAACACAGCCTGCTCTGGGCCAGGAAACATCAGCCGACCAGGAAGTCCCCAGGGAAGCAGTCCTTCCAGAACCAGCTCCAGGAGAATTTGATTTCAATGAGTTCTTCAACCTGGACAAGAGTGTTCCAGGGTTGGCTTCGGTGAGTGTTTTTAACAGCATTTCTGCAGTAGCTGCCATGTGAACTTAGTAAGCCCTTCCCTGGTATGACCCTGCAGTCATACTGACTGATTTGGACAGCTGCATCCATAGGCATAAACGTGGGGCAGTTTCAAGACACCCCTTCCATAAATTGTTCTAGTATCTTTCTTTTGGGTCTCCATTTTAGGCCAGAGCATGCAGCTCTGAATTAGCTAGATCAGTGTTTCTCAAACTGTGGGTTGGGACCCTCAGTTGAATCCGGTTTTAGTGGGGCCCTGTTTTTCAACATTTTAAATATGTTGGGCTTGATGGTGTATGACTCTTTTTGGGGGGGGGGGCAGGGGCATTTTTCTGTACTTAATATTTACAGAACCCATATATGAAAAGATGTACTTTGGTATGCTCCTGTGTTGCAACTTTTGGGATGTTTTTGGAAATATTTAACAGATCAGCAAATACGTGGGAGGGATATGAGGATTCTGCTTTATAAAACCCTACAATCCAGAGTAACTACAGGAGCACATAAGAGGCACTTACTCTGGATTGCTCTATGCATTTCCCATAGGTGGCACCATAACTACATTGGTGTAAAAGGTCCTGTAGTTACTCTGGATTGTGCCCTAAATGTTTAAACTTACTGTAAAGTTAGATTTGACTACATTGCATGGTGTCCCCAAAGCTCCCCAAACCCCCAAATTCCTGTATAGGCTGGCAAGACCTCAAGGGAAGGGAAAAATTGCTTCCATTTGAATGTATAAATTCAGTTCTGGAAAAACAGAAACCACTTTTAATGCCACCTGTTCCTTTCTTTTGGAAGATGTTTTTGTTTTGCAAAAATACCTTATCTTGGAGCCTTCAGGTTGTTTGAAGGAGTCTTCTGCTTCAAAAGATGGAATTTCAGAACTGCTGTTCTCTACATTCAGGTTGCTGAAATGGTGTTCCTTTTTCTCCACGATGTAGATGATAGAAGATGTGCTGGGAGAAGGCTCCGTCTCAGCCAGCAGGTTCAGTCGCTGGTTTTCAAATCATAGCCGGTCTGGAAGCCGTTCGAGTAGCCTTAGATCTACACCCCATGAGGAGCTGGAGAGACTGGCAGGTATTTGATTCCTCTTCTTGTAGCAATTGATGTTAGCTGTGAGGCTTCACGCATAGAGTTATTTGCCTCCACTTCTGAAGCAGAATCCAGAGCTCCTTGAAGGCTAGCATAGGACATGTGTCTCTCTGTTCTTCCGAGTTTCTTGTTGGTTTTCCTGCCCAGGCAGTCGTCCTCCTGGTTTTTGCTGTTTCAGGTCTAGAGCAAGGCATTCTATCTCCCGGCCAGAACTCTGGAAACTACTTTGCTCCCATCCCTCTCGAAGACCACTCTGAAAACAAAGTGGACATCTTAGAGATGCTACAGAAAGCCAAAGTGGACTTAAAACCCCTCCTCTCAAGTCTCTCAGCCAACAAGGAGAAGCTGAGAGAGAGCAGTAAGTCTTCTCTTCCACTCTTGTGACACCCATGGGTGCTTTGGGCAAGAAGTGCTCAAGTGCCAAGTTTAGCCAGGTTGAGCTAATGGTTTACACCTCCAGGAAAGCCATGATGTGTTTGGACCTTTTCCTGAGGATGTTGGGCCCTTCCTGGCTCCTGCATCTGTTTTCCAAAATGGCAAATGGTTATGAAGCTTGACACTTGAGCAATGCTTGCTGCGTGTGCCTCCCCAGCTTGCACCCCAGCCCCTTTCTCCATAAAACTTTCAGCAACTAATTTATGGGCTAGGAAGTCCATCAGTTCTCTGGGCATCCCCATAGAATTACGTGATTTTCAAGAGCAAAATAGCTGATATATGGAATGGCTGTGTGGCTGAGGGGGGTGCAGGATACTGTGACAGTAAGTTCTCCTGTTGGACTCCATCTTGGCATTCCTGTTGATGTGCGCAAGCCCTTGAGTTGCACGTGTACAAGAGACCTGCATGGATGATGTGGCTTCTGCATGTTGAAAAGGCTCCACTGCATGCCAGCATGTCCTGCCGGATCACCTTGGGATTTGGCTCAGAACCTGCCTGAGAGGTTGTACGTAGCAAGTGCAGGCGTACAAAAGACCTGCAGGTTGCTTGTGTACTCTTAATTATCCAGAGCAGCAAGACTGATGTCTCCGGAGTGTGCAGTTGAGGGGTCTCTGCCTTAAAATTGATGACAAGTTCCATCTGAAATCTGTTGGGCTCCTGCTTGCATGAGCAGACGGCCCTCAAACACCAAAGCATCCTCAATGCAGTCTTGAAGTGTCAGGTTGATTCGGCAGTGCCTAAAGGAAAAGGGAGCTCCTGCTATGGTGAGACTTGCTGACTTCCAAAGATTGTTTTAACATCAACATTTCTGACCAAAAGCCATGTGTCAAAGTGCTTCAGGGCTTCACTATCTGCTCCCTGAATAGAAGTCTCATCTGCCATTATTTTTAGAAACGCTTGCCTTGCGGTGTTGCACAATCTGCAGCTGGACTCATGGCCAAGCATTCTCCTTCTCTGGAATACAGCAACTTTTATAAAAACTTGCCTTGATTGTTGCTGGGAAGAGGGGGTTGGAGCCCCACTTTTGGGAGATGGCAAGGTGCTGCTGGTTAGCACTCTAAAGCGATCATTCATTGAGCTCTCGGAACGGGAGCATTCAAATGAAAAGACCCTATAAAAGATTTGCAACTCTTGACTTCAAGTAACTCCTTCCTCCCCTTTTCAAGTAAATCCTTCCTCCCCCTGTGCTTGGGTGTCAACAGCAGAGGATCAGTTGGAACAGTGAGGGAGTTTTCTATAAGGATCAGTTGGGACGGTGAGGGAGTTTCCAAATCGCCATCTCCTTTTAATCTGCCTTTGCGGAGGCCTCCACAGCTGCAGCAACCAGCTGGGCCAAGCAAGAGTCCAGGCACTGCTTTATAGGCCTTTCTTGCCTTTCTTGCAAAGCTTTAAATAGCGAGAGAACTTGATGTAAACTTGACACCAGAGAGTGTTGTGTAGCGTCTCTGACAAACTGCTGCAAACTCTGAAAAACTGCTGGAAACTTCCAAGAACTGGATGGAAGAGTCAGTCAGGGATCTGCACACCAAATGCCTTCCATATCTTGTGGATTCCACTGAGAGCACAATCCTAACCATGTCTACTCAAAAGTAAGCCCCATTGTGTCCAGTGGGCCTTACTCCCAGGAAAGTGTCTTTAGGATTGCAGCCTGACTCATCCTGCACAACTGCCCACCTCAGCGAGTCTGCTCAGGAGACCCACCAGTTGCTTTGGGTGTGTTGTGTTCCCTGCTGCTTTTCTCCTTGAGTGCAAGTTGTCCTCAACAGAAACTGGACTTGTAACCTTTTACATTTGTCCCTGATTTATCAGTGATGCCTTGCTATGCGAACCCCCAAATACCGCTGCATGAAGTTCTGAGTTTTCCCTTTTTTGCTTTCTAGTCTAAGCTAAGAAATCTAGTCTGAAATTAACTTAAGCTAACTTGAGTTTAACTTAAGCTATGTCTTGAATCCTGCATGTGACTCTTGTATGATTCTTGGAAAGGATGGATATGCAAAAAGTGGTCTGGAACTTACTTGATGTGGTGGTGTTGGTGCCTAGAGAGAGTCTAGTGTGGACCCTTTCCTAGTGTTAACCCTTTCCCCTTCCATTCCTCAGCACACTCGGGAGTTGTCCTTTCAGTGGAAGAAGTAGAGGCTGGGCTGAAAGGCCTGAAGGTGGATCAGGTGGGGAAAACAGCCACCCCCTTGATGGCTGAACAGATGGAAGAGTCCCTGAGCATGACCGACTCCCAGCCAGTAAAGAAAGATGGAGATATGTCTGCCTTCAACAAGTTAGTCAGTACTATGAAGGCGAGTGGGACTCTGCCTTCACACCCTAAAGTGAATGTAAGTGCAGAGCATCTGATGGGGAGATCAGAGCTATTCCTGCTCCATCTTGGGCATTATCTCCAAGGAGGGCTGGGAATACCTGTATCTGAAGCCATGGGGAGCCACTGCTCCTATTAGCATAGGAGTAACCAACCTTTCAGCTACGGCTCCTGTGAAGAGGTGGGAATATCTCAGATGACAACCTGCACATGCTGAAATCCCTCTGCTACATAGTTGTTAAAAGTCCAGCAGTCCTAAAGCAGAAAGGTTGGCTACTCCAGTCCAAACCCAGAAGGGTAGATGGGCAGAAAATGTGAAAACTGCCTTGACCTGGCAACTAAAGCTTAGCCATATTCCATCAACACTTGACAGCTGTGGTGTCATGTGTGTTCAGCATGTAGCTGACTGGTTGTTCTGGCCTTGGGGAGACTAGAAGGTGATGGCTGAACTGGAAATTGGGCAGTGTTCTTCTGTGGTCCCTTGTAGGACAAAAAGGAGCCTTGAAGTTTTTGGTAGTGACTTTCAGAAACTACTGGAAAGAGGCTGACTTTTTTGTGTGTGGGTTATATACCCGTATATATTCAAGTATAAGCCAACCCAAGTATAAGCCGAGGCACCTAATTTTACCACAAAAAACTGGGAAAACTTATTGACTCAAATATACGCCTAGGGTGGGAAATGGAGCAGCTACTGCTGTTTTAATGAGAAAACAGCCAATGTGGTGAGCCATCAAGCTCCTACATGCAAGGAGGAGAGAGATCAATCTGTTGACAGTGCTTTTTTTTTAAAGGAAGCAAAGCAGCCTTTCCTTTTTAAAAAGGCTGTCCTAAGCTGAGCTGCTTGTGCAGGATTACACTTCTTTGCCCATCTTATGACAAGTATAAGCTGACCCAAGTAGAAGCCCTGGGGAGGGGGCTTTTTCAGCATAAAAATGTGCTGAAAAACTAGGCTTATACTCGAGTATATACAGTAAGTCATCTAGTCCAACCCTCTGCCTATGGCAGGAAATCCTCCTAGAGAATCTCCGACAGATTCTCGTCAAGCCTCTGCTTGAAGATCCCCAGTGAGGGAGAGTCCACCACCTCCCTCAGCAATCTGTGTGCTTTTTGGCCAATGTGGTGTGACATTCTAGGTAAACCTTTAGAGTTTAGCAGGAAGTTGAAATGCTGCTACTTGGCAGGCATACCAATTTAAACTGGTGTGGTTTTGTCAGGGTTGTGAGGTTCAGTGGCAGTCACATCAGTTTGACCAGATGTGGCTGCTACAGTTTAACCTGGTTGCCAGAATCTCATGGCTTTGTTGTGCAAGAGTAGCTTCCTTTATAAGGTGGGGTGGGGGTGCGACAACTGATACAAAGAATATACTTTACTGTTCTGCTCAGTGGAGGAGGCCACTGGATAATGCACTCAGTGCAGAACTAGGTTGGCTTCCACATGTGTGTTCCATGTGGTTAGTCAAGGACCAACTGATAACATTGTGCTACAAAATTTTTTTTATTTCCTAGAATATTAGAACTGATTTTGGGTATATTGGGTGTGCTGGCTCCAAATATGTAAACAGTTTTTCTCTATTAGGTATACTTTTTGAGATACAGCGCTAATTGAGTGCCTATGCGTCTGTCAATCAAAAGTCTAATTTGCCATGGGGTGCCTTGATGTTTATATCTCAAACTAGAGCTAACAGGCGAAAAGTACTATTATACTGGAAATCAGCACACCAAATATACATAGAATCAGCTCACAAAACCTCAGAAACAAAACCACTGTTGGGCAGTGTAATTGACTTTCTATCCAATACAAATTTTCTGCCCCATGTTGCAAAACATACTTGGCACTTGTGGGATGTGGCTTCTTGGATCTTAGAGGTCTGGTGTGCCTGTTTATTTCTGTTGTCCAGCTTGAGGTCAGTGAGGCCATCTTTATTTTTCAGACTGTTTCTGGCCCAGCTCATGACTCTTTTTGCAAAAAACTGACAAGGGGATGAGAGTACCTGAATCTGGCTGCTTTGACACCTGCTTTTTGAGGTAGCAGAGGTAAAGGCACCCGAATGCTTACCATGTGTATAAACAATGTGCCTCCCTTTCAGCAAACCCTGGAACGCCACTTGATGCCACCTCCGGAGGTGCCAGGCCGGACAGCAACAAAGAACATTTTGCAGGTAGTGTGAGGCTGTTTACCTTGCTTGTAAGCCATGGCAGAGGGAGGGGTACATCTCTTGGCCAGAGGCCCTTGAAGACTATCAAGGCTGCTGTTGCAGCTTCTGATAGCCTGAGTTGGCTATCAGGCAGGTGGCATGAATTGGCCTGATTGGCAGAGGTGAGCTTGCCTTGCTTGATGTCTTGCAACAGGAAGGTTAGACTAGCCTGGCTGGGTACAATGCATACCAAATGTACTGCCTACCACCAGATCCATGCAGGGTCCTAGTACAACATAGCACAGCAGTGGCACAGCTTTCTTGCCACAGGCCATTGAGATTTCTGGAGTGACTCCTGCTTCCCATGCATGCTGGGAGAAACAGGGCTCTGCTGTCCATGGAGCCAGATGGAGGGACTAGCCAGTGAGTGTGTCTAGTGTGTGTATTGGCCTTTTATCTTGCAAGGAGATCCTGGGGCCTCCAGCAGGCCGACCTGCCCCGTCCAACATCCTTGGTGGCTTGATGAGTGGCTTGGAGCCCATGTCAACTCTCCTTGGCCAAAGAGCACCATCTCCTCCTCCCCCTCCTGTTTCTCAGATGTTTCCCACTCGGGCTGCTTCTGCTGACTATCTGAGGCATCAGATCCCCTCTCCAATTGGTAAGGCTCTCTTTCTTGGCCCGGATACCCGTTTAGGCTTGCTAGTGCTCCACTAGTCTGTGTTTTGCTTATTTATTTGAATTATATTCTGCCTTTCTTCATTAAAAAGGCAGGCTAACAAAGTTTTGAAAACAATAAAATACAATGAAGAAACAATAAAACCAAATACCGTATTAAAATACAATTATAAGCTATATAAAGACAGTAAAAACCCAGGTTAAAAAATAGGCATCCAGGGATAAAATGATCTTATTTGCTTCCTTCCTTGATATCTGCTGTAGGTGAAAATTCCAACCAAGGCATGTATCTTGAGTCAAAATGAACTTCCCCTTGCAGAATAACATGTTTATGCCAGTGATTTTAATCTTTTTCATCTTGTTTTTACCATTGATGAGGCACACCAGACTGTTCAAATCCCCCCCCCCAATTTTCCTATTAATGAATGTCAAACCCCAAATTCCCACAGCATACCTAAGGACTATCTGCAACATACTGGTCTATGCAATTAGTAGTCCTGAGAGTTTGCAGTTCTGACCCACAACCATCCTTATACTAGGATAGCATATAGGATATAGTAGGATATAAACTAGCATCTTAATATTATACTGACCCCATAAGCCATATTATTCTAGAATAGCTCTTGGCTGGGAAAAGTTATCCTTTTCACTGTTAAAATCTATGCGAGCTTCACAGCAGACTCGATGTCTTTATAGGCTTTGGACCAGGATCTCAGCAGTTGCTCGGTGATCCATTTCAGGGCATGCGGAAGTCAATGAGCCCAGCTGCTGCACAGGTGAGTCTGAATGGCTCCTGTATTTTCCATGTCTAAGCTGGAAGTAGCAAGTGGTTTGGTAGTCCTGGCTTGCTGCCAGATGTGGGGGGATGAATGGGATTGTGTAGAACAGTATTGCTAAACGAAGTTGTGAGAACATGCCTCGCAACAAGCATTTGCTGAAGCGATGATATGCTGTGACTTCAAGAAAATGCCAAAGATTCCTTTTTATGTAGGTGGTTCCAGATTAGGTGGACTGTTTATTTATTTAAAAAGTAAAGGAGTCCCTCTCAGGTTATACCTCAGGAGACTGCCTGTAAGATTAGTGCTCATCCCCATTTCTAGTACCATAGAGCAGTACTGTCTGCAGAAGGTAATTACCTTCCCTCTGAAGTGGTACCTATTTATCTACTTGCATTTGCTAGCTTTCAAACTGCTAGGTTGGTAGGAGCTGGGCTAAGGAGGGGAGATGAACCCCATCATGTAGGACCTGGATCTCAAACCCTACCCTGCTGGTTAACAGTGTCTTAACCAATTGCACCACCACAGCCCTTTAGAATCATAGAATCCTAGGGTTGGAAGGGACCCAGGAGGTCATCTAGTCCAACCCCATGCCTGTAGCAGGAAATCTTCCTAGAGCATTTCCCCAGCGTATTCCTTTAGAGTATGACAAAATATAAGAAATGTATTTTGGATGTTAATGCTCCGTTGCCATGTATTTTGAGAGTGGGGGATCTTTCCTCATTGGGGATCATCAAGCAGAGGCTCGACTAGCACCTGTCGGAGATTCTCTAGGAGGATTTCCTGCAACGGGCAGAGGGTTGGACTAGATTACCTACTGGGTACCTTCCAAAACTAGGATTCTATGATTCTGTTTTCATGGCCAGCATTATTCCAAACATTTAATATTTCCAAATGAAAAAAGCAACTCTGATCCTATGAGAGCCAGGAATTCCACATGGATGACTGGTTGCTGCCACCAGTTGCCAGTTCAACGTAATGTGGCTGCCAATAGCTGCTAGTTTAGTACACACTTTCATGCTATCTGGGGTGCATCACGAGGAAGCGAACTAGCATCACACTCTACGTTGAGGTGGACTGTAATACCCCAGAAGTTGACTCTAGAAAACAGAACAAGACTGAAGTCCTTTGTTTGCCACCTGAGGAGTTCAGAAAGAGGTACACAGCATAGTACCCTCTGTAGAACTGTATGCTGGGCAGGGGCGCTAAACAACTGGGCGACTGGCTTATAACTTGCTACAGGTGGAGCAGTTAGTGGGATATGAGGAATGTAGATCTCTGAGAGGGACATGGATCTGTGTGCTTAAGTTGGGGGTCTGGCAGATAGGCCTGTTCAGAACAGGGTTCAAAGGGAAGAACAGGAAGCAAAAGAGAGCTTTTGATTAGTTGCTGTAGGGTTTGCTCACCCCAAGGGACAGAACCTGTTGCACATGATGGAAAGCTCCACAGATCATCCATGCATGGTGGGGAACCTGCAGCATAATGGTGTGTGTAGACATGGACAACCTGAAAATACCAGTGGACACAGGCATCGTGTGCTCCCTGAGGCATCTGGTGGGCCGCTGTGTGATACAGGAAGCTGGACTAGATGGGCCTTTGGCCTGATCCGGTGCAGGCTCTCTTTATGTTCTTATGGAAGATGCTTGCCTCTTAGTAGTCCTTTGAAGGAAAGG
This sequence comes from Cryptoblepharus egeriae, assembly GCA_030015325.1. Classification (NCBI taxonomy): domain Eukaryota; kingdom Metazoa; phylum Chordata; class Lepidosauria; order Squamata; family Scincidae; genus Cryptoblepharus; species Cryptoblepharus egeriae. The sequence goes on along the minus strand of JAREYC010000017.1, from coordinate 7,857,717 downwards.
GCTGTGATCAGATTTGTTTGCCTGTGCAGTTGTCAAGAGCCACCTTCAAGCACTGGCTTTGGACCAGTTTCTAAACTGAAACCATCTTGATTTAGATAAATTCCCTAGAGCTCCAGCAAGCCGCATTGGAAGGACTCACGTTGCAGCATGACCTGGCCCTGCAGGTGTCAAACTTCTACCAGCCTGGCTTTGGCAAGCCACAGATAGACAAAAACAGAGACGGCTTCAGGAACAGGTGAGCCTGTGCTTTGGTGAACAATTGGGGCTTTCTTTGAGAAGGAGGCAGGCATGGGATACTGTTTCTCAGTAGCAGTTGTAAGCCCCAAGAGAAGATCCCAAGCCACATAACGAATGATGGGGCTAACCAGAAAGGCTCTTTGAGGTGGGTCTTGACGAATGGGACTTGGACCTTTAATAAAGAAACATCAGAGCAGGCAGGACAGATGACCTCAGGAAGTCTTGTGTCTTAAGAAAAGTGGAGAGCCAGAGGTGAATTTTGTAGGTTTATGCACATCAGCCTGTGTAAAGAATCAAGTCACAATGTGAGAGGCATCCAGAGCCACTGGGAGGACTCAGTGGCTGCACCCCTGGTTTTGATTTTACAGTTAAATCCTTAGGAAACACGTCAGTGGCATTTCTGGCACCTAACACTTGGGTGTTGGGGTTGCTTGGAATTGGGCCAAGATGTCTCCAAAGACCCACCTCTCGCTCTTCAGAAGCAAAGCTGTTCCAGTAGAGATCAAACTCCACAGTTGTTTATTTTGTGAAAGCAGTTGACTGAGTTGAGCCTCCCTTAAGCTCAGCTTTGTTGACCCCTTTAAAGTGATCCCGAAGTCTGCAGTGGTTGGTCCCACCTGGAATTTAATGTCTAGTTCTTTGTGCTGCTGTTTGAGGGATGTAGACTAGTTGGAGGTTGAGTAAACACACACTCCTAACCACATCTACTCAAAAGTAAGTCCCATTGTAATAAATGGGTCTTACTCCCAGGAAAATGTCTTTAGGATTGCAACCTAAGATGGATTGGACCCTAGATGGATTGGGTCCTAAGATGGACCCTAGAGACCAGGTCCTGCAAATGTTCGGCTTGGAGGAAAGACTGTGAAGGGGGTGTCTGAGGACCTGTAATGTGGAAGATGGAGTATCTGTTTTTGGTTGCTCCAAAGGGTAGGGTTTACAAGAGGGTGGATTTACAAGGCGGATTTCAATTAAGCATTAAGACAAAATTCCTGATAGTACAAACTGTTTGGCAGTGTTCGAAAGACAGTAGATGGACTGTCCATCTGTGGAGTTGGCAGAATCTGGCAATGTGCTAGGCAGATAAACTTGTGCCCATCTTGCATTAGCAGTCTCATAGGTACTAATAGTGAAATTTATGTTGAAATTGCTGTAAAGTCCACTCTAGAAGGGGGTCTTGTGTGTGCAAATGAGTGATAAACCTCCCTTTTCTGCTCAGTCTGGTCCAGCTCCCTTCCTGCCCATTGGTGTGCCAGTTTGTAAGAGGCACTATGTGCCTTGCCAGGACAAATGCAGAGTATATGACTGGAAATGTGGTGCCACCTTGTTGCTTTCAGGGTCCCAGTACCTTGGGAGCGCTCCCTTTTGGTCACTTAAAAGTTTCCTTGTTGCCAAGCAATGAAAGACAAGCCATAGTTGTGAGCATGGCCATGATTCCAAGATGCCCAATGGCAGCCCTGACAGGCTTTGACTGTCCTCTTTGTTAATACGGCTGACTCTCTCGTAGGCAACAGCCGCACATGGCGAAATCTCCAGCGCCCTTGGGACGCAGAGGGAGTGCATCCTCTCCTCCAGCCCCTATGGCTTCCATCACAAGCATGGTTAGTGCCAAGACGCCCTACGCAAGTTCGGGGGGGCTGCAGTTTGTTGGGGTGTCTTCGCTGTGTTGAGGTTTGTTTTCCTTGTTTAAGCACACCAGGTGTATTGATTTAATTGCTCTCTTTCCCTGGTGCCCAAGGCAGTTCACATGATGAAGAAATATTTGGATGGTGGGAGGTGTTTGGCTTCTGAATTTGACTCTTTGGCAGCCGCAGCATCTCCTCTTCTTGAGTTCAGCCATCCTAAATCTCTACCAAATCCCATTGCTGGGGCTCTCTCTGGGGCCTTCGGGGAATTGGCAACTCTGAATGTGGGGAGGGAGAGACCCCTTTAGAGACTGGATACTAACTACTTGGTGGGGTTTCTTCGCAGCTGTCTCCTTCCTTTACTCCTACCTCAGTGATTCGCAAGATGTATGAAAGCAAAGACAAAGGCAAAGATGAACCCAATTCTGTGAAACTGAAACCCAGTGAGAGAGACGAAGGTACTCAAGCCCGTCTTATCAAGGAGACTCGGGGGCTTGTTTGAAGTCCAGTGTCCAAACACATCTTGATTGAAAATGGTGGTTTCTACCTTTGGAGTACCAAAGGAAGCCCATTGTGTTCAGTAACACTTGGTCTGCAATCTTTATTAATTGGAAAAAAGCACCTCTGCACCTTGACTTGGCATATCCTGCTCTCCTGATTCTGGAAAGATCTTGCTTGGAGGGCTTTTCCGGCCAGAAGAGAAGATGCCAATTCAGAGCAGAGATGGGGTGGAGGAGGGGAGGGTGACCAAAGTAGGGAACAACATCTCTGCTTCGGCCATTAATTTCAGTGCCTACAGCCTTGGGCTCTGATTTTTCTCACCCCCGAACACATTCTGATCATTGCCTGATATTCTTTGCAGATGGCCATTTGCCATTGAGGTCCATAGAGCACATTGACCAAGAGAATGCGCCTACTGTAGGTACCAAACTAGCATCGCTGCAGCCCTCCACCTGTTCGGCACCACTTGCTCAGACCAATCGTTGCACCAAAGAACTGGACTACAGGCCAAAGCTCACAGGGAGGAAGACCCCGACTCTGGGTTCCCCAGTGCCAGGAGCACCTTTTCTCCGTCCAGTCCACCAGGTTCCCCTTGTTCCTCATGTTCCAATGGTACGGCCTGCACATCAGCTGCCTCCAGGAATAGTCCAGAGAATGTTGGCGCAAGGTGTCCCTCCACAGCACCTCCCTCCTCTGCTACAAGCAGGTACACTTTGGCCATATACTGGACAATAAGAGGCTGCTGGATGGGAGACACAGAGTGGGTGAAGGCCGTTTAATTTAATTAGCTTAATAAATTATTTTATCTTACTCCAAAGGAAGCCTGTTGCATTCAGTAACACTTGGTCTGCAATCCTGTCTTATTTGGAAACAAATACCTCTGTACCTCGATTTGGCATGTCCTGCCCTCCTGATTCTGGGAAGATATGTAATTATTTAATTTAATTAGCAGGATTTCCTGCTACAGGCAGGGGGTTGGACTAGATAATCTACTGGGTCCCTTCCAACTCTAGGATTCTACGATTCTAATTATCTGCATTCCCATCAAACATTTTGGCCAATTAAGCATGCCTCTGTCAGTCTTGAAAGACTATGGTATTGTGCTCGGCGCTGCATATGCTGCATGAGAAGCACGAAAGCCTGGGTTGGATTGTTATGGAGGATAGGCTGTTACCCAAGCAGCAAATCCCCCTCTCCATGCCACTGAATTAGTCCAATGGAAAGGCAGAGCCAATATGATTGGATCCAGCTGGCGTCACAGAGCTGGGCTAAGGACAGGAGCTCACCCTGTCTTGTGGGGCTGACCTGGGTCTCAAACCCTGGCCTGCTGGTTAACAGGCACAGCGTCTTAACCACTTGCGCCACCCACAGCCACAAAAACTAGAAAAGGAAAACCCAAGTATCTTGTCATAAAGTGGTTGGGGATGCAATTAAGACTTATTTTCTTCAATGGGGCTTACTCTCAGGAAGACGTGCTTAGGATTGCAGCCTTTTCACTTAACTGACCAGCGAGATGGACTATTCTGAGAGCCAGTGAGGCATTGAGTTGACACAGCAGGGAATCAAAGAAGGGTCTTCACCTGTGTCTGGTCCATTTCCAGGTCTCAGAGATTTCACTAGAACTTCAATTCATGGTTGAGTGTCATCAAGTTGGCCATGGATTTTTTGTCGGTGTCTGGTTGGGTGACCTGGACCGAATGAAAGGGGTGAAACCTTAGTGATGCCACTGCATTTAGGCTGCAGGGAATTCAACCTGAGCTTTTGAATTGGGTGATACAAACTCTGGCAACGCCTAGAATCATCATAGAATCCTAGAGTTGGAAGGAACCTAGTAGGTCATCCAGTCCTGCCTGTAGCAGGAAATCCTAGAGCATCTCTGATGGGTGCTCGTCGAGCCTCTGCTTGGAAGATGAGGGAAGAGTGAGGGAGAGTCCACCACCTCCCTTGGCAATCTAGTCTACTGCTGAACAGCCCTCACCACCAAATCTCTGGATTGAAGCACCAAGTCTCAAAGCATCCCTCCCTGTTGCTTGCAAGCACCATTGCTGGCCCCAAATTGTTGGAACGAGTGGCATCTCCTGACCAAAATGGTGGTTCATTTCGTTAATGTTTTTCCATTTCTTACCCACAGGCGTGATTCCTCCTGGAGTGGATTTGGCTCACTTGCAGGGCCTGTCCGCTCCTATCCTTGGTCAACCTTGCTACCCTTTACCAACAGCCAGCCACCCTCTCTTGAACCCTCGCTCTGGGACACCCTTGCAGCTGGCCATGATGCAGCAGCAGTTGCAGAGATCAGGTGTTATTATTATTATTGTCATTCTCATTATTATCATTATCAACCATAAATACACAGCAAACAGTTTTGTGCTGGTTCACCAGTCGAACCCTTCCCAAGTGTCTAGGACTGTGTGATGTAGTGGCGTATAATTCATGCTGATCCCAGAAGAGCGGCTTTCTGCAGTTGGCAGAGTGATATTTTGTCAGTGCCAATAGTTTTCAGGTGCCTGCCAAGGTCTTTGGGCACTGCACCAAGTGTGCCAATTACCACTGGAACCACCTGCACTGGCTTACACCAGATACACTGTAATTCAATTCTTAGATCTTGGTAGTGGGAGATCTTTTCCAGTTGTTTCTCCTCAATTCTGCTGTCACCTGGTATGGCGATATCAACAAGCCACACCTTACTGCTTTCTATGATCTGGAGTATGATCTTTCTACCTGGAGTATTGTGTGATATCTGGAGTACCTTGTTCGTCTGTATCCTGCAGTCCCACAGAAGCTTGACCTGCTCGTTTGCAACCACTTTTTCAGGCTTGTGGTCCCACCAGTTTTTTGCCACTGGCAGATGATACTTTGGGCATAGATTCCAGATTGGCAATCTGGGCAACAGATTGTGCCTCAGTTTGTAGTCAGTCTGCGCGATCTTCTTGCAGCCACTAGAATGTGGTCAATTGTTTCATCGACTTCTTTGCAGAGCCTGCATTTTGGGTCATCGGCTGATTTTTCAATTCCTTGATGGCATTTGTCCTGATAGCCTGTTCTTGGGCAGCAAGTATCAGGCCTTCCATCTCCTTTTTCAGTGGTGTTGTTGTTGTTATTTATTCAATTTATATCTTGCCTTTCTTCCTAAGGAAACAATAGAATTAAATATATTAAATTAAAAAAACTAGATTAAAAACAAGATAAATTAAATTAAATAAAAACTAGGTAAAAGTTTTTTACCTCCCACTTTGTGGGAGGAGGTTCAGAATACCTCACTGCTTCTCACACTTGAGATGTAAAGTATTGTACTGGAAGAACCTAAGCATGGGATGGTCAGAGATGCCTTGTACCAATGTCATTGGTACAGATGTCATTGGTAGGTGGCAGTTGTTGGTTGTCTTGAATGTTCAACTGTCACTTGATTCTTGGGGTGAAATGGTTACAAATGGATGTAAATGTTTTTGTAAAAGGTTTCTCAAAATTGGCTTGCTTTGGGGAGATTCTGTCCATCATTTGGATACTCCCAGCACTTGCAGACCGGCCTCCAATTAACAGTGCAGTCTTAAGCATGTCTACTCAGAAGTTAGTCCCATTTTGTTCAATTGTACTTAATCCCAGGAAAGTGTGGTTAGGATTACAGCCTAAACTGTTTCAATCCCAAAGATGGGAGCAGCTCTCTCAGTTCCATGCTACTGCCCATGTTCTTGCCTGATTTTCCATGCTTGGGGGACCTGTTGACCCAAAGATCTGCACCCCAATTTTTGAGGGGCAGCACCTGACTGGAAATACGAGATGAGAATGGCAAGTGCTATACCTAGATGGCTCTTCCTATATGCTGGATCCAGCCCAGAGGCTGGGCTTTGGTGCCCCCTGTTCTGATTGTTTAATAGTGCCCCATCAGCCCCAGATAGAATGAGCAATTCCGTCCAGACGAGACTGCTTTGGTTCAAGAAAATAGTAACACTGAAGCCATTTGCCACTTTGCACTGCTTGGGTAACTTGGACAACCTCTAAAATACCATCCTGGCACCAATGGAGTTTTGCACATTTTAAAATCACTTATTTAAAGTTTTAGTAGCTCACTAGCGGCTAAATCTTCAGCAGTAGACCATTGAGGAATGTGTTTCTAGGTTGGAAAATCTAGAAGCACAAAAATGGGCCACAAATCGCCAATAGCCACTTTGTGTTGGCTGGTTCCTGGTGCTCTTGGGGTGTCGTCTGGACTGGGTGGCCCCCAGGCTGAGCAATCAAGGCCCTTCAGATGTTGAGCAGGCATCTCATGTTGCATTGTATAGGTTTGTTATGCTCTAGGACAGTGATTTTCAACCAGTGTGCCATGGCACACTGATGTGCCACGGATAGTCCTCAGGTGTGCAGTGGAAATTTGGAGATTGGTGTTAATTAATAGGAAAATTGGGAGATTTGAAATTCTGGTGTGCCTTGTCAATGGTAAAAACTGATGGTATACCTTGAGGATTTCAGCGCCTTGTTAAGAGTGCCATGAGATGAAAAAGGATGAAAATCACTGCTCTATGAGATCCTGAGCCTGCCTGCTTGCCCATAATCCAGACTTAAACACACCAAGAACTAGGCTCATTCATGCACTAGAGTTAGAGCAGTGGTTCTCTGGCATTTAAGCCTAGGACCCTCTTTCCAATTAAAAAAAAATGTCCAGGACCCACTGTCAAATATACTGGGATGTGACATCACTATGATGTTAGAGTGCCATTTCTACTCAGAAGTCCCATTGTGTTCAATGAGACTTAGTCCCATGAAAGCCCAGTGCCAGATTACAAGATGATGGATCCAACCTTCTCTCAACCCAAAGGTCATCCAAGTGAATCCCAACCTCCACTGCACTAGAGAATCACAGAATTTGGGAGTTGATCAGTGTGGGGAGGGGGGCTTGATCTTGTGGACAGTCGAAACCCGTTACTCAAACTGGAAGCGCCATGCCAGGGATTGGTCTTAGCAGCTCTGTTTTTCCAGGGACTGTTTGTGCCCCAGACTCGAGACTGACTGAAAAAAGTGGATTCAAGCCAGCCTTGAACAACCTATGCTGCCTTCTGTAGTTCTACCTGGACTATGAGAAGCCAATCGTGCAGTGACACATTGAGCTCACTTCAAGGATCCTCACTAGTCTTGCATGAAAGGGGATATATATGGGGGTACTTGTTCTCCTTCAAGCTGCTACATGTTAGAGCCATCCAAGTCACAGTCTCTCTCTCTCTCCCCCTAGGCTCGAACACCCAAGGATCTGCGGTTGCTGTGCAAAGCCCCCCTCAGAATGTGCCATCTCGGGCTGGACTGCCTGCTCACGTGCACTCCCAGCTTGACCACCGCGCCAACCAGCGCAGCGGCTCCCCCGTCGGGCTAGCGAAATGGTTTGGCTCGGATGTCTTGCAGCAGCCCCTCCCGTCCATGCCCTCCAAAGTGATCAGTGTGGATGAGCTGGAGTATCGGCAGTGAGCTCGGGCCCTGCGCCACTTGCCAAGACCTGTCTTTGGTCAATGCCCTCTTGTGCTTCACTGGTGTTTTGCGTTGGGGCGCTTTTGATTTTAGCATTGGCAGAATCCTTTGACTGTGCAAGCACTGGCACCAGTCCTGGCCTCCATCTGTCCACACAACTCTGATCTCGGACAGACCGACCAGTGAACACTTGAAGAAATGTGGATGCAAGACTGCCTGTTTGATTTCTGGAAGCATTGACTTTTTCCTTTTCTTTTTTTCCTTGTAAGAAGTGTGAATGAAGTGCTGCTGTCCTCTTGGGGTAGAGGCGGCAGCCAAGGGTTTCCTCCAAGATATAAAATGTATAGACCTTGTGTACAGACCATGTATAAACATCTTTTTGTATATATATATATCCACAGGATAGCTTTTTTTGAACCTATACAGCTGTACATAAGAGTAGCTAGTAAAAAAGTTAAGCTTTAGTTTGTGTGCCTCTGGTTTGGATCTTTTCACTGTACATGTGGGACTTGTTTAAGATTAAAGGTGAACCTGTCAACTGAGTGAACTGGTTGGAGTTGCCTCTGTGGCATTTATGTGGTTTATTTAATATGGCAGATATGGTAAATCAGATGTTAATGTTTCATTGCCATGTATTTTGAGAGCCAGGAATTCCACATTGATATCTGGCTGCCAAATCTTCAGAGTATGCTGGCTGCCAGCAGGCCTCCGTCAGTCTTGGAAGACTATGGTATCGTGCTTGGCGCTGCATACGCTGCATGCAAAGAATGAAAGCCTGTGTTGGATTGTTATGGAGGATAGGCTGTTACCCAAGCAGCAAATCCCCCCTCTCCACGCCACTGAATTAGTCCAATGGAAAGGCAGAGCCAATACGATTGGATCCAGCTGCGTTGCAGAGCTGGGCTAAGGACAGGAGCTCACCCTGTCTTGTGGAGCCAACCCGGGTCTCGAGCCCTGGCCTGCTGGTTAACAGGTACAGTGTCTTAGCCACTTGCGCCACCCACAGCCCACGGGTGGCGCAAGTAGTAAAGATGCTGTGCCTGTTAACCAGCAGGCCAGGGTTCGATTCCTGGGTCAGCCCCACAAGACAGGGTGAGCTGTCTTGCCAACTGCCTGTTCTGCTTGCCCATGAAGCAAAGCCCTTGACCAAGTTGCCAACTGTCCCTTTAAGTCAGGGGTCCTCAAACTTTTTAAACAGGGGGCCGGTTCACTGTCCCTCCGACACTGTCGGGGGCCGGAGAGTGAGAGGACTTATGTAGGACAAAATGTAGGATGTCCTATATTTTAAAAATGTAGGACATGTTAAAATGAAGCAGAAATGCTTGTATTGCTTTCCTGTACTTAATTTCAACACTTTTGAAATAGAAAAACTTTTAACATGCCTGATTCTCACCCAGACATGCAAGACTCCCTCAAAGCAGTTTCCAGCAACATGTTACTTCAACATATTTAACTTAACATATTTTTCATGTCAGACTTAAGACATATAATTGTAAGACACCCTCAAAGAAATTTGCAGCAACACAAGGAATGTCAGTGACATGCACTGACACACACCATGCGCTCTCTCTCTCACACACACACCCATGTATTCTTACACACACGCACAAGCTCACCTCAATTTTGAGCTTGCTGTTCAGGAATTTTGCTCAAGCCTATGCATGTCTACTCAGGTGTAAGGCCCATTAGAGTCCATGAGGCTTACTCCCAGGAAAGTGTGGATGGGAAGGTGGCCTTAATAGCCCAGCTCTCTGCTTGTCTACTCAGAAGTAAGCCCCTAGAAGCTGGGGGGCTGTGAGAGAGTGGCGGGAGGCACGCATGCCAGCCTCAAGCCCCTGGTAACTGGGGCGGCCACGCAAGGGCAGTGAGAGGCACGCGCGCGCCAGCCTGAAGCCCTGGGAGAGAGCAGCAGGAGGTGTGCGTGCCAGCCTCAACCCGGGCCCCTGGCAGCTGGGGCGGCCACGCGCTCCAGCCGCGCATGCAACATTTAAAAAAAAAAATTTAAGGGCCAGCTTGAAGCTGCCCAAATTCCGGAGCCTGGAGAGGCTCTCTCCCTTTGCACAGGGCTGCCACGACTGGTGGATCTTCGCTGCGGCAGCCTTGAACTGCCCCCAAGTGCCCACAAAGCGCCCCCCAAAAGAACGGCGGGCCTGATTGAGGCCTCTGGCGGGCCTGATCCGGCCCGCGGGCTGTAGTTTGAGGATCCCTGCTTTAAGTCATAGGTGAACACATCTGTTGCTAAAAGTCCAGAGAGTTAACTGCATAGATCCCAGGGAAATTAATGGGACCCTTAATTAAGATTGCCATAATTCTCTTCCACAAAACCAACAGGACCCACTGTCAAAATTGCCAGTATTTGACAGTTATCTGCAAAAACTGGGACAGTTCGTTTTCCAGGACATATGGCAACCATACCCTTAATTTTCTCAGCATTTCTAAAGCAGCACAATAAGTACTGTGTAAGTGGAATTTTAGGGTAGTCCACTGCAATCACTCAAGAGTACTGTCCTTTAAAGAGCATCTAATACTTTTACTATTAATCTACTCCACAGAAGCACTATCATGATGCATAGCTTAAAAGACCACCTTGCAACTAAGGGAGCAAATCAAGGAATGCAAAGTGTCAATAGCATTCAAAGAGTCAATAGCATTCAGGTGAGTCGTGATGGGGAAGCCCTGGGGAGATTCAAGAAGCTGGGTGTTGTAGGTACTACTTGGCCTGCTACTACAGGGCTCTTTTGTGAAGTGCCTCCTATTCCACCAACATCCACAAGCCAGAGGTTGATTGTTAGGAAGTAATCGGAGGAAAAAATACCTGACTGTTCGAGCAGTTCGGCAGTGGAACAGAATGCCAAGGTAGGTGGTGGACTCTCTCTCACTGGGGATCTTCAAGCAGAGGCTCCACAAGCACCTGTCGAAGATGCTCTAGGAGAATTTCCTGCTAAAGGCAGTGGGTTGGACTAGATGACCTACTAGGTCCCTTCCAAGTCCAGGATTCTATGAATACAGCCGTATTTCCACTTACAGTGAACCAAACTTCCCTACAATCCAGAGTAACTATAGGAAGACGTAAGAGGCACTCACTCTAGATTGCTCCATGCATTTCCCATAGGTAGCACCATTACTATGTCGGTGTAAAAGGTCCCGTAGTTACTCTGGATTATAGCCTGTGATGCACTTGTCCTGACCTACTCTCCTTGCACTGAAATAATCTTTGTACCTTTCTCTGGAGGGAAGGAATGGTGTGATATTTACTAGAGTACACAAGTGGGTTGTACATAAAGTACTCCTTGTTTGCTTTCCAATACTCTTGAGACCAGCTTATGTATGTCTCCTCTAAAAGTAGTTCTATTATTATGAGTGGGGCTTAATCCTGTGAAAGGAGTGAGAGAGATGGAAAGCTGAGAGAACCTAGCTTTGCGTGTCTTCTCATAAAGTAAGCCTCGTTATAATCACTGGGGCTCACTCCAATGTAAGTGGGCAGATTGCAGCCTGAGAGACTAAGGCTACAATCCAGAGTAACTATGAGACCTTTTACACCAATGTAGTTACAGTGCCACCTATGGGAAATGCATAGAGCAATCCAGAGTAAATGCCTCTTATGTCTTCCTGTGGTTTCTCTGGATTGTAGGGTATGTGCTTGTTAATTTGTTTTATTTTTCTTTATTTTTTGTATTATATTACAGTCTTGTAATCATTTTAATACGAATTATTTTTGAGTTGTGGAACAAATAGTCTTGAATTTCCATTATTACTTATGGGAAAATTTGCTTTGATATATGAGCATTTTGGCTCATAAGCTCATAAGCCAAGGCACCACTGTAGTTTGGGCAATTCACTGTATCCTGGGCATTCAAGCAATGGAGATAAGATGCAATATAACAGTGCTACTTAAACTGGAGGGGTTGTGATCCCCCATTTCATGTAAAGGTCCCCCATTCCATTTAAGGGGCAGAAGAAGGGGGAAAGCAGCAGCGTGATAGTCAAGATTGTGCCTCTGCAAAGGAATTGGGGACTGCTTATCTGCCTTCCAGGGGTCATGCCAGGCTGTGAAGCAGATTAAATAGCTTGGCAGAGCTCCTCACAGCTGGGAGAAAAGGGAGTTTCTGGCAGAATCCAAGTGGAAGTCACATTTGCTTGAATCACACTGCCAGGCATGCACAGCAAGGCAGAAAATCATACTCCCCAATTCTTTTTTAGGGCATGGTGATGATGACTGTGTTTCTGCCCCACATCCTCTCCCACAAAGACTTAGGAAGAAATTTACACCCTTAAGTTTGATCACTCTAGCAGGTTTGTTAACATAGAATAATAGAATCCTAGAACTGGAAGGGACCCAGTAGGTCATTTAGTCCAACCCCCTGCCTGTAGCAGGAAAACCTCCTGGAGCAGAGGTGTCCAACATGCGACCCAGGACGAGGGTGGATGCGGCCCTCCTGCAAAGCTGGCCACCACCATTGGAAAAACTAGCTTTGTGGTAGCAGCCGTTTTCAAATTTCGCATGCTTCTCTGTGCACTGCCCTGGACAGTCGCCACAAAGCTGGTCTGGGCTGCCTGGCTCCTCCCCCTACCTGCCTCCTGGCACTCAAGAGTGCTTCAGGCCCCTGCAGACCTTGCAGCAATCCCCCCCAAAAGCAGCCTCTATCCCAGCTGCTGCATGCTGCCCTTTGAGACCTACTCAGAAATAAGCCCCGTTAAAGTCAATGAGGCTTACTCCCAAGTAGCAGTCTGAGAGCCCAATGATGCATAGGATAGGCTGTGATCCTCTCCAGTCTTAACCTTGGAGATATGCTGCACCCTAACCATGTCTATGCAGACGTAAGGCCCATTATAACCAGTGGGTCTTACTCCCAGGAAAGTGTGTTCAGGATTGCAGCATATCTCCAAGGTTAAGCTTGGAGAGGATCACAGCCCATCCAATGCATCATGCCTCCTCAGAAGTAAGCCTCACTAAAGTCAACGCGGCTTACTCCCAAGTTGCAGTCTGAGAGCCCAATCTTATGCATGTCTACTCCGCAGAAAACCCCATGATAATCAATGAGACTTACTCCAACGTTTAGCTTGGAGGATTGCTGCCCATCCTATGTATCATGCCTACTTAGAAGTAAGCCCCATTAAAATAAATGAGACTTACTCCAAGGCTTAAAAAAAGGACAAAATATAGGACAGCCTACATTTAAAAAAAAGTTGTTTATGTTGATGTGCAGCCCAAACCAACTCATCTTCTTCCAATGCAGACCAGAGAAGCTAAAAGGTTGGACACCCCTGCACTAGAGCATCTCTGACAGGAGATATCTATGCCCAGTCTATGTTTCTAAGCTATTGCTCAATGGGCAGAGCTGAGGTTTTCGTTCAAAAGGACCCCCAAGTTGCTGCTATCAGCACTATGTCAATATCATTTGAACACTCAGATCCACACCCAGCCACATGGTCTATGATCTTCAGGCGAAAACATGCTGCAACCACCATTGCCACTTTTTTTGGGTTTGAGCCAAGCAACAACTCTAAGTAAATCTCTTACAGAGTGGTTTTGATCCTATCTCCCCACACTTGGCCCACAACCCCCACCCCTGCCATGAGGTGCAGCCTCCTCTCTCCCTGGTCTCCTATTTTATATGTCTCCAAGCAGTCCTGATGTCATGCCCTTTGCTCCCCTCTATCATCTTTCCTGATAAGAAAGTAAGTAGGGGGCAAAGGTCACTGTAACAGCTGCCCCCATCCAAAAACAGAGAAAGCGGCTATTTGACATTCAAACCCAAAATCTTCAGAGTCTGGCGAACAAGGTGTGCTCGCCACTATTTCTACACCTATCTGTTTCCCACAACAAAGTGCCAGACTACCTTTTCCAGCTCGGTAATCCGCATCTGAGAAGAGCGCTCACTCTTGCCCGCTGCAACGTTCTCCCCTCGGCTGTCTTGCAAGGCAGACTTAACGGCATTCCCATGAGGGAGAGACTTTATTCCTGCTCTTCTGGTGCAGTGGAGTTGATCAAACATCTTTTTTTATTGCTCCTTGCATGTGGAAGCACGCAATAAGTTTTTAACTCCTTTCCTTCCAGAGACCCCACACCCACCCGATAGACTGGTGCTTAAACAGCTGCTTTCCTCACCAGATCCCATCTTAATAGACAGCCATCTTTGTATCAGCCATATTGAAGACTAAATTGGAGCAATAGTCTTTAATTTGAGAATTATAGACCCTTTGAATCGCGCTGCTTTTTATTTTGAATTTAAATCTGTGTTTGGATGTTTTTGTATATTCTATGCTAATAAAGGTATTTGTATTTTGTAACAGAGAAAGCTCCTAGAAGTGGACCCAATCACTTGCCTCCTAAAGACTAATGAATAGTTGAGTGCTGTGCTCAAAGATGTCAACTAGGTGACTAGCAGACCTCCTTGGGTCCCTTCCAACTCTAGGATTCGGATTCTAACTTACAGGCCACTCTCAGGGTGCCAACCTTTCCACCATGTTTTTTCCAACTTTCAGCTTTATTTACAGAAATGAAGCACAGGAGTACTGGACACACAACTACACTCTCACAGCCAGCACCCATGTTGGTTTGCATTCCAGCATATTTCAGTATAAATCCCAATTTGGAGCAATACATCAAAGGGCTAAGCAGACTTTCCAAGGCACCAACCCAGTGTTGGAGGAGACATCCCTGGTTACTCAGCCCCACATGTGGGGTTCACCCCTGGTTGCTCTCCCAAAAGACAACACATGCACAGCTTGTAGGCGAGCCAGCCTCCTGAAAGAGCACCGAAGAGCCATATTGGTTGGGCCAAAAGAGTTTATTTCTTCACTATCTGAATGACATCTTCATCCTCCATGGTATGATCCTTGCCCACTTTCTGGGGGTTGTGCTTGACTGACAAGCCCCACACAAGCGCACTAAAAAAGGAAAGGAAAAAAGATTAGTTATTTTTGAAGACAGCACAATGGGGGGGGAGCTCTGAGATTTCTACCCCTATAATTCTGTTACAGCATGTCATCGACTTACAACCTTTCAAGATTAAAAACTTGCATATATATGAACAGATCAGAAGTCATCACATGCAGAATTGCACGTCTGTGACCTTTTCCGCAACATGTCTGGTGCCTCTGCTGCACATTTAGAGCATCCTTCTGCTTGCATTTGTCTCCCAGTGTGCCTGGACCCCTGCTTGCAAGCGTTGAGCACCCCTCTGCCTCTATAGGTCTCCCATAGCACATGCACCTCGGGTGCAAGTAAACTAAGTGCCTTCTGTCTCCATAGGTCTCCCATAGTGCAAGCACCTCAGGTGCAAGCAAATTGAGCACCCTCTGCCTAGAATTTTTCAAACTGAAAAAATGCACTGAAGTCATGCTGTTGGACTTATGAACATTTCAACTTACAAGGTTCTGAAACAGAACTCGTTCTTATGTCAAGCATTCGTCCCACAGCAATGCTGAATCTCTGGACAGTCACTAGAACAGAGTCTTCCTTGGCTGTGTCTCTTTGGATCTTTACCACAGAGATCCAAGGACTCAATCCTAACCATTTTAGGGCAGCACAATTCGACCATTTCCCCATTCCCACATGTCTGTGCACTGGCCTAACCCTCCCAGGTGCAGTGCAGAAGTGCCTTACAGCACTACTGCGACACTCCGAGGCCAGCATAAGATTTGTGCCGGGATTTATGCTGGCCTAACTGGGGGTTGGATGGCAGCCACAGTGACAGAACGACACTATAAAGTCTTCATTACGGAGAAGGCTGCTGTGTTTTCTAGCTTGCAGGAAAGCTGGCTACCACAGTGAGTGTGCAGGGAGGTGAAAAACCCTGGCATCTTTTAATATGTAATTTTATTCCTATTGTGGTCTAACAATAATTTTGATGTCAACCATCAGGATTTTTTATTGGGTTGATATACTCTATTTACATTTGTCTTTTATGTAAGTAGACACAGACCTGTTTGTTTTTATATCTCTGTATGTGCTGGTTGATGACCATAATAAATTAAATCTACTTACTATTTAAACTCCTTGATGAGGTTCTTGTGGATCTTCATGCAGAAGTCCTCCACGGTGGTCCGGGAATATGGCAGCACCACTGGGGAAGTATAATCCGGCAGCTGGCCCTTGGGCTTGGTGTAACTGCAACAGAAGTCAGAGCCTTCATATACCTGGTGGTTCTTCTGCCAGGACAGACAAGCCTGCCTATCGGAGATGCTTCCTGCTACAGTCAGGGGTTGGACTAGATGGGTCCCTTCCAATTCTAGGATTCTAAGCCTCAAAAGTGATGTGGCGGCTACCTTACCATGAACCCTGCCTCCTCCCCAGTCAAATCCTCAGTGCATCCAATGCAGTAGTTCCCAAACTATTTAGCTTTTTTTAAAATGACATTCTATCAGACCCACCGCCTAATGTGAAGACTTTCACTCCACAGACACCCCCTCAGGCAGTGAGGCAGCTGTTCCCACCACATGAATGGAAACCAGAGGCACCCCACACCTCGAGAAGGCCAAAAAAAACCCAGGCTCACATTCGCACGAGCTTCAGGTAGTCCCAGATCTTCTCCAGGAGGTCATCAAAGTTCCACCGGTGGTGAGCTGAAATGGGGACGCAGTGGGGCACTTTGTAGATGATGTCCAGCTCTTCAATCGAGATCTGGTCGATTTTGTTCAACACATAAATGCAGGGGATGTAAACTCTGCAAAGGCAAGGATGGGAGATGAGAACAGGGAGACATACCCTATAATCCAGAATACCTACAGGAAAACGTAAGAGGCACTTACTCTGGATTGCTCTATGCATTTCCCATAGGTTTCCCATAGGTGGCACTGTAACTACGTCGATGTAAAAGGTCCCATAGTTATGGTACTCTGGATTGTAGCCATCGAGCACACTCCTAACCATGTACACTCAGAAGTTAATCCCCATTGTCTTACTCCCAATGGGTTCAATGGGTCTTAGTCCCAAGAAAGTGTCTTTAGGATTGCAGCCACAGAGAGGCTGTACCCTGAGGAAATGGGGCATGTGGTGGTGGATAAACACACACAGACCCACAATGAACCCTCCAGAACTATAGAAACCCCATGAGCACAATTCTAACCACATCTATTCAAAAGTAAGCCCCATTATGTTCAATGGGTCTTACTCCTAGGAAAGTGTCTTTAGGATTGCAGCCCATGTCACTGGGAAACACCTTCCTTAAGAGAGCCCTAAAGTTGTAAGCCCTTAAGAGAGCCTCCATACTCCAACTTAACAATGAGGCAGCCTCCTCTCCAGAAGAAACTCCCAAATCCCTCCACACACCAACTAAATAGATAATCCACTGTGAATGTCCCCAAACTCTGCATTTTCTGGCATTGTTTGAAAGCAGCTTGTGACCCAGAAAGCTGAACTGGCAGCCCCAAAGCATATATCTTCGGGGGACCCCATTACCTGTTTCCTTCCACCACATCAATGAGGTCATCGGCTGTGACATCACTGCGCAGGGTGACATCAGCGTTGTGGATCTTGTACTCCGCCAGGATGCTCTTCACAGTCTCTGTGTCCAACTCACTCTGGGGACACTAAGGCAAAGAACACAAGAGCGGCTCAGATGCCTAAGCATTGTAGCATGCTGAGTATTGAGACCCCGATGCCTGAGGTTGCCTGATTATTGAGACCCCGATGAGTATGTCTGAGTATTGAGACCCCGATGCCTGGCAAACCCTGACATTGACACCAGCGTTCATAGGTGGCTCAAATGGAGTTGAAGCCACAACTCCGTTGAGTTGGAGGAGGCCACAAGTCTGCCAGAGGCCAATGGTGGAAGGAGGGATCTGGCCTAGACCGGGGTTCATCAGCCTGTGAGTTGGGGTCCAATGTGGTCACAAAGCATCCTGGAGTTGGCGGGGACAGCCTTGCAAAGTCAAATTCAAAAATTGAATTCTTGATTCCTGCAAAACCTCTTCCCGCCATCTTGCCCCACATCTCCTAAAGCCGGCTCTGGTCAGGCTGCTACCTCATAGAGCTGTTGCAAAGATACAAAGAAATAGGATGGGTAAGGTGCAGGGATGGGTGGCTATAGGGCAGACAGGATGCCAGGATGGGGTGGAGTTGGCAGAGTCCCCAGTATCGTACTTTATATATTATATATATTATATATGTAACACAATAAAGGTTGAAGACCACTTGTTTGGGCAGCCACATATCAGATGTGCCTAAAGTCCCATATCAGATGAAAACCCAGTGGAGTGCTGAGAGTACTGGAGGACAAGAATCACAGCACAGCAAAAGCCAAATACAGTGGCGCCTCACGTAACATATTTAATTCATTCCGGAGGCATGTTCTTTACGTGAAACATTCTTTACGTGAAGCGGATTTTCCCAATGGAAATAATGGGAACTCAGACGATTGGTTCCACAACCACAAAAATATTCATATAAAAATATGAACTGGATGTAAAAATGATGACAGAACACTGGGATTGAATTCAAAACATGCATTCAATGTGCATGATCTTATGAAGTCTACTTAGGCTGCAGTCCTAAAGACACTTTCCTGGGAGTAAGACCCATTTAACACAATGGGGCTTACTTCTGGGTAGACATGGTTAGGAGGCTGCAATCCAAGACACCTTCAAAGTGTCTCCACACTTTCTCCTCTCCAACCTGCGCCTCTCTCTCCCCTGCTCCCTTCTGGCTAGCCCTGAGCTGCTTCCCTCTTCTCCACTGCTCTTCTCTCCCTCTGCCCAGCGGACACCCGGCCACAGGAGGAACAGCATGGAAGTATTGCTTTCACTATGTGCAGGTGCGCTAGGCAGCCTTGACGCTTTTTAAAACAGGTTGCCGGCCAGCGCGTCTGCCCTAACTGCCAAAGAACGTGTTCTTTACATGAAGCAGAATCCTAGAGAAATTTTTGTTTGTTACGTGAAACATACTTTATGTGGGGCTTTCTTTACGTGAGGCGCCTCTGTACTTGTATCTCACACAACCAGATCGTTCACACTCTGCGTCAGATGATAAAATAGACTGGCCTGGTCTGCAGCTTTCCTGGGAAAGCCATTTTAATAAGCTTCCCTCCTTTGCATGGGGCAACCAGGTGAGCTCCTGCTCACAAATGCAAAGAATACACTTGCTTTTGTGCTAAGCAAGGGTTCCTGATGATTCCCACAACTGAACCAGTCTTGAGCTATAGGTCCAGTGAGGTTTCATAACAAAAGAAGAGCCAGAGGTCCATCTAATCCAGCTTCCTGCATCTTAGTGGCACACCAGATGCCTAAAGGAGCCCCCAAGACAAGAGACCTGCATCATGTTGTCACTCTCTTAACCTGGCAGTCAAAGATAGTTCAAAAACTAGGAGGTTTGCAAGTACCCATCACGGGTTGGGACATTTGATGGACATTTCATGCATCAATCTGTTCAATCCCCTTTGAAAGGCATCATAGCCTTCATGTGCCAGGTTGCAAGGAGTTCACAGACTAACTACATGATCTGGAAGATCAGGGTTCAAATCCCCTCTCAGCCATGAAGCTTCCTGGGTGACACTGGGCCAGTCATAAAATCATAGAAACAGAGTTGGAAGGGACCTGCAAGGTCATCTAGTCCAAACCCCTGCCAGTAGCAAGAAATCCTCCTACAGAATCTCAGACAGAATCACTTACTCTTAGCCTCACCTACCTCACAGGGTTGTTGTGAGGACAAAATAATAAAAAAATTGTAAGCTGCCTTGGGCCTGGTATGTTTGTATGCATGCATTCATGCATGCAGGTGGATGGGATTGAATAGATGATTGAATAAATAAATATATAAATATTTTCTTTTGTCTGTTCTAACTGTCCTGCCACTTAATTTCAGTGGATGTGCCCTGGGGTCTGTGCGAGGGAAAATAACACCTATTTCCTGCTTTGTTGGAAACAGTGGGTCTGGGGGGATGATGTGGGGGGGGGCTGCCCCAAGGAATCTCCTTTGAGGCAGTTCAGATCTAACAGAAGGAGGCAAGAGGCACAAATCCTTCCAGATTCACAGCCACAAGGACGGATTCCAGATTCAGATGCCACTTCCGGATTTGGCTGCCTCCTCCCCTACTCCTGTGTCTGCAGAGAAGGCAAATGCCATTTTAGGCTGCATTAAGAGGACTGCGAGAAATCGCGAGAAGTTATAGTTCTTTATTCTGCGTTGGTTAGACCTCACCTTGAGTAGACCTCACCTTGTGTTCAGTTCTGGGCACCTCACTTTAAAAAAGATGCAGCCAAAGTGGAGCAAGTCCAGAGGAGAGCGACAAGAATGATCAGTGGGATGGAAGGGAAGCCCTATGAGGAAAGGTTGGGGGAACTTGGGATGTTCAGCCTGGAGAAGAGGAGGCTGAGAGGAGACATGATTGCCCTCTTCAGATACTGAAGGGCTGTCATATGGAGACAGGGGCTCATTTGTTCATAGCTGCTTCTGAAAGCAGAACTAGAACCAATGGGTACAAACTTCAAGAAAGGAGATTCTGGTCGGATATCAGGAAAAAATTTGTGACGGTGAGGGCGGTTCGGCAGTGGAACAAATTGCTAAGGGAGGTGGTAGACGCTCACTGGGGATCTTCAAGCAGAGGCTTGATGAGCACCTGTCAGAGATGCTCTAGGAGGATTTCTTGCTACAGGCAGGAGGTGGACAAGATGACCTACTGGGTTCCTTCTAACTCTAGGATTCTATGATACAACAACCACTAGGTATCTATGGTCTATGTATCGCCATGCTTACCGTGGCTGTGAGGTTGATGCCCCCTTTGTCCTTCTTCTTGAAGCCAATGTTGGGCGGTTTGCTGTTCAGGCGGATGCCGAAGCCCTCCAGCTCGTTCTCAATTATCTTCTTGTGTCCCAATGGCTTCAGGACATCCAGGACAATGAGGATGAGGTTGCAGGTCCGGGCAACTGAGAAAAAACAGCTATTCCATCAACCTCTGCAGAAGGCTAGAAGAGGGTTTTCTGAAACTGAAAGCATGTCCAGGCTCCTGTTTTGTGACCTGTTATTCTAGGCTTAAAGGCAGGTATGATTAATCATACCATAAGAGCCAAGCAAGACAAAACCAGTCTCTGCTTTCTTGGAAGACCAGCAACCTCAAGAGAGACACTGTGCCAAAAGGCCTCCTACTTGGATTTTATTTATTCTTTTTATATTCCACCTTTATTTGTAGGAAAGGCTGGACATGGAGGCCTCCATCATACCCAAGATGGACAACACATAGAAGCGGTTGCCCTCCGCCCTCCACCAGTACAAAGATACTGGGATCTACTGCCCCTGGAGCCACAGGACTCACCTGCGATAACCTGACGACCTCGGCCCTTCCCGTCTTTGGCACCTTCAATAATTCCCGGAAGATCCAGAAGCTACAGGTTTTAAGAGATGGGGAGGAAATTCATTCACAAAACGGAAACATCGGGGCCCAGCTGGTCCAGTTTCCTGCATCACCCAGTGGCCCATCAAATGCTCACAAAACAAGACACCTGAATCCTGCTGCCACTCCTTGCATCTGGGATGCTGAAGTGGTCCTACTTCTACAACCAGTAGGTTGCAAACACCTATCATGGTACCCTGTGATGGATTTCTCCTCCACTGATTTGTCCAATCCTCTTTTCAAGACACCCAGGCCTGATGCCATCACCACATCCTGTGGCAAGGAGTTGCCAGAAGGGCTTCTCCAGTCTGCCCTCTGCTCCCTGCTCTTACCTGTATTTTTGCTCCTTTGTATCTGATCACTCCAGGCACAGTGGTGAGGGTGGTGAACTCGTAGGCAGCCACTTCAGAGTACACACCGGCCAGGTTGCTCAGCAGAGTGGATTTCCCCACGGATGGGAAGCCCACAAATCCAATGCGGGCATCCCCCGTCTTTGCAACATCAAAACCTGTAACATGGCAATTTGTTCATCAAAACCTATGACGTGGAAATTTGTTCAGCACCAGATCCCTCCCAGCTGCATCAGGCTCCGTCCCCACAGGTGTCTTGGGCAAGAAAGGGGGTGACCCATTGAGAGATCCAAAGGCCACTTACCACTATGCCTGCCCTGCCATGAAAGACAAAATGTGTCACACACATATTTTTGGTCTTCTGGGGGCTTGGAGGAAGCCGCTCCGAGATGCCACCCAGACCGACCAGTGAAAGGACATTCCTGTGACCCCCTTGTCTGGCATCTGCCAACCCTGAGGGTGCAATCCTACCCAATTTAGGCTGGCGTAAGTCCCTGTGGTGGTGTGGGAAGCCTGATGCGTGCCTATGCACCGGTCCAGCTCTCCCAGAAGTGGGGCAGAAGCACCAGACAGCATGTCTGTGACACCCCCAGGTCAGCACAGGACTCGCTTACGCTGGCCTCACTGGGGACTAGGATTGCAGCCTGAAAGCTGCGTCTGGCCCTAAATTATATCCAGACAGTCTCTGGAAGACAGTGGCTTCCAATGTTTGGAAATAACTTTTCTGGATTCTGTGACTGTTTCGAGGGTAATTGTTGTCACCAGTTGTAGGTCCCTTTCCCTCCCCTATTGGAAGGTGACACTGGGTGCCAGTGACGCCCCTGCTCTGACTGAGTGGCCACAGAGGGGGCAGAAGCACAGCCGGGAGCCACAAAGCACCATGTTGACCTCCACAGCACCTGGTCACTCCTCCCCCAAGCAGGGAGCCCAGTGTGCAGCAAACTCCTAAAAGATCAGACTCCTCCTCTCTGAAAAGGCACCTTCTCCTGGGCCGCCCCCACCGCCTCCTTTTGGTGTGATGAGCTCTCGTCGCAGCTTGGCCAGGCGGGCCTTCAGCAGGCCCAGGTGGTGAGCCGTGGCCTTGTTCTTCTGGGTGCGGGCCATCTGCGGAGGGAGCAGAGATCAGCACAGGTGGAGGACGCTCCCCCTCCACAGCCCCTCCTGGCTCTTTGGAGAGGGAGCCCCTCCCTCCCCAGGGCTTCCTATTACAATGGGAAGGACAGGCCTGTGTGTGCACTTCTGTGAGGGCTACAGCGTGTGCTCAGTCAGCTTCTCCCATACAGAAGCTGCCCAGGTCCTTTCCTGCTTCGCTTCCTTCAGCAGCCCTGCACTCAACCATCAGACCATCCCAGGACATCCACACCAGCCAGGCCCCCGCCCCCGCCCCCGCCCCCGCCCCCGCCAGGGCTCCACCAGGGCAGGCATCGTTACCTCGGCCTCTATCTCGGCGATCTTGGCCAAGGTGGTGCTCATGACGGCGGCGGAGTGAACGGGGACGCTCACGGCTGTGGCACCTCTTCGGGAAGGGTCTGCGCACACGCAACACAAACTCTCGCGAGACTTTCTCGGAACCAGATGACAGAAACCGCTCAGGCCACTTCCGGCGCCCCACTCGCTCTCACAGGTCAATCACCATAGAGCTGGAGGGCCAGAGCGGAAGGGACGTTTCAGGCCACCCCCCACACGCCGGGAAGGGAACTGCCACAGGCTGGACCTGAAGGAATCGCTGACGGATCAGATCTCCTTTCGTAGGGGAGAACAGCTGGACCCCCAACTGCAGGCTGCACCCTCTGCCTAGAGGTTCCCAAAAAGGGGATCACCACCCCCATCTAGGAAAACGGCCAGGGCGCCGCCATCTTAGAACGGGACACTCAAGCTACTTTCATGGGAGTACATGCATTTGAACACAATGGCTTAGGAGCTCGGGCACCACAGTGATGTCACTTCCTGTTTGTTTGATAGCCCTCCCTCTTCTGGCTGTAACGTCATTTACTGGGTGTGGTCCCAGAGAGATTGTCAATCACAGATGCCCTGGGCCATAACCAAAAAGAGAACAACAATCCCCAAAATGTAGGACACCCAAAAGAAATGCAGGACATGACAAAATAAAAGCTCAACACACTTGTATTTTATACATATACTAGCAAAAAACATACCCGCAGGAGTAAAATTCCCCCATGCACAACATCCCCATATGCGCATCAACCCCACATGCACAACATTCCCCCATGCACAACAACCTCCCATGTGCATCAACCCCCCATGCACATCTTTCCATGCACAGCATCCACCCCAGCACAACCTCTTCCTCTGAACAACATCCCCCCAGTGCACCAGGCACCGAGCACCAAATTGGCTGGATGTTGTTCAGTCTCCCATGTTAAGTATAGGACAGAAACACGTTGCCCCCTTTTCAGCCCCGGAAGGGTTAAATTTCTCCAGATGGTTCTTGGTGGGTGTTCAGGTGACAGAAGGAACTCCCAGAATTCCATGCTTCAGGCCCAGCAGTTGGGGCGGAATCAGTGATTGGCTCAAAAGAAATTAAGAACCGGTTCTCTGCCCATCTGGCAGCCACTTTTAAATGGCTATTTTTAAACTTTATATGTCCTATCTCTTGTTAAGAACCGGTTCTATAGAGTAGGTGCGAACCTGCTGGAGCCCACCACTGGCTGTAATCCTAAAGACACTTTCCTGGGAGTAAGCCCCATTTAACACAATGGGGCTTCTGGGTAGACATGGTTAAGCGGCTGCAATCAAAGACACTTTCCTGGGAGTAAGCCCCATTTAACACAATGCGGCTTACTTCTGGGTAGACATAGTTAGGAGACTGCAATCAAAGACACTTTCCTGGGAGGCTTACCTGGGCTGCTGCTGGAAGTGCAAGGTGGTCGGTGGGGCAACTTGGGTGGTCGGTGGGGCAACTTGGCTCTGGCACCTTCAGGCAACTGCCCCCAAGTTGGGGGCAGTTAGAGGCAGCAGTGCTGGCTGGCAGCCCTTTTAATGAGCCTCCATGCAGAGCGTCATGGATGCATAGCATGTGTGCCCATAGCGCGCTTGCTTGTTAAGTGAAGCGGAGCTTGTTATGTGAAGCAAGATTTCTTGGAAATTTATACTTGCTATGTGAAACGCTTGTTAAGCAAGGCGCTTGTTAAGCAAGATACCACTGTAATTGAAAAGTCATTGACTGACTCATCAACGCCCTGCCAAAACCACTGGGCCAAGAAGCATGAAATTTGGGATGGGTGTTCCTTCCATGATGGAGGGGTGCACTAAGAACCAGTTTTCAGAAATTCCAACCGGAAGAGGGTGAAATGGGTCGCAACACGTTTTCCTCCCTATACTTTCCATTGAAGAATTGGTGACTGAGGGATACTCTGCTCCAACCCCCGGACCTAGAAGCATGAAATTCTGGGAGGTAGTTCCTTCTATGACATGAACACCCACCAAGAACCGATGTGGAGAAATTTAACCCTAAAGGGGTTGCAACGTGTTTTTGTCTTATACTTAACATGGAAGACTGACCAACATCCACCCAATTTGGTTCTCGGTGCCTGGTGCACTGGGGGGAAGTTGTTCGGAGGAAGAGGTTGCACTGGGGAGGCTGCTGAGCGTGGAGGGGTGATGCACATGGGGTGCTGTTGCGCATGGGGAGTTGTGCATGGAGGGTTGTTGCGCATGAGGGGTTCCATATAGGGGGTTGATGCACATAAGTGGATGATGTGAATGGGGGATGATGCACATGGGGCGGATGAACATGGGGGATGTTGCGCATAGGGGGTTGATGCTCATGGGGAATGCGCAGGGGGGGTTGATGTGCATAGGGGGATGATGCGCATGGGAGGTTGATGCAAATGGAGGGATGATGTGCATGAGGGGTTGGTGCACATAGGGGTCTGATGCGCAAGGGGGTCTGATGCAAAGTGGGGGGAAAGCATACAGGGGAATTTTAGTCTCACAACTCGGGTACGATTTCGCTATATATGCAGTGATGCCTCAAGTAACAAATTTAATTCGTTCCGGAAGCATGTTCAAAAGCCAAATACAGTGGCGCCTCACGTAACAAATTTAATTCATTCCGGAGGCATGTTCTTTACGTGAAACATTCTTTATGTGAAGCGGATTTTCCCATTGGAAATAATGGGAACTCAGACGATTGGTTCCACAACCACAAAAATATTCATATAAAAATATTAACTGGATGTAAAAATGATGACAGAACACTGGGATTGAATTCAAAACATGCATTCAATGTGCATGATCCTATGAAGTCTACTTAGGTGTCCTAAGTGTCCTAAAGACACTTTCCTGGGAGTAAGACCTATTTAACACTATGGGGCTTACTTCTGGGTAGACATGGTTAGGAGGCTGCAATCCAAGACACCTTCAAAGTGTTTCCCCACTTTCTCCTTCTCTCCATCCCGAGCCTCTCTTCTCCCCTGCTCCCTTCTGGCTAACCCTGAGCTGCTTCCCTCTTCTCCACTGCTCTTCTCTCCCTCTGCCCAGCGGACACCCGGCCACAGGAGGAACAGCATGGAAGTGATGCTTTCACTATGGGCAGATGCGCTGGGCAGCCCTGAAGCTTTTTAAACAGGCTGCCAGCCAGCATGTCTGCCCCAACTGCCAAAGAATGTGTTCTTTATGTGAAGCACTTTCTTTACGTGAAGCAGAATCCTAGAGAAATTTTTTGTTACGTGAAACATACTTTTCGTGAGGTGCCACTGTGTGTGTTGTGTGTGTTGTATGTATGTATGTATGTTGTGTGTGTATAAAATGCTGTGGGTGGCGCAAGCAGTAAAGACACTGTGCCTGTTAACCAGCAGGCCAAGGTACGAGACCTGGGTCGGCCCCACAAGACAGGGTGAGCTCCTGTCCTTAGCCCAGCTCTGCAATGCAATCGTATTGGCTCTGCCTTTCCATTGGACTGATTCAGTGGCGTGGAGAGGGGGGATTTGCTGCCTGGGTAACAGCCCATCCTCCATAACAATCCAACCCAGGCTTTTGTGCTTTGCATGCAGCATGTGCAGCGCTGAGCACAATACAATAGTCTTTCAAGACTGACGGAGGCCTGTTGCTTTATATATATTTATATATATACAAAGGAGGGGAAGCCCCCCTGCTTGGACCCCATTACAACCAGCCCTCTGCCCCACTACCTTCCCTGCCTGCACTTTTCCTTTCCTGTGAGTAAGCCTCAGTGGATTTAATGGGGCTTGATTCTGAGTAGACAGCATAGGATCTTTCCCCCTGCTGTTGCGGACTACCTATCTAGATCTCTCACACACACAGAGGTTCCTTGTGAAAGTTGCTCAGAAAGACACCAGTGACTCCTAGTGAAAATCAGTCATCCTTGCCCATAAAGGTTTTACTTTTCTTTTTTTACTGTACAGAATTTTACAGTGTTTTATTACAATAATTGTGGTCTGTATTATATTATAATGTTTTGAATTCAATTCCAGTGTTTTGTCATCATTTTTACATGCAGTTAATATTTGTATATGAATATTTTGGGGGGTTGTAGAACCAATCATCTGAGTTTTCATTGTTTCCTATGGGAAAATCCGCTTCACGTAAAGAGCGTTTCACTTAAAGAGCATGCCTCTGGAACGAATTAAGCTCTTTAAGTGAGGCACCACTGTATATATATCTGGGACCCCTTGTCAAACTTACCGGGATGTGGCATCACTGATGCCAGAACTCCTCCAAGTCTACTCGGAAGAAAATCCCATTTTGTTCAATGAGACTTACTCCTAGGGAAGCCCAGTGCCAGATTCCAAGATGGCAGATCCCACCCTCTCGTGAATCCCCCTGATCTGAGGTCTTGACCCTCAAGGGGGTCCTGACCTCCACTTTGAGTTCCACTGTATTATAAGAATAATCAGCTAAAATTCAACTGCCTACAGACACAACTCTGCACTTTCCATCTGAAAAACTGAGAGGCATCAAGAACATTGCAGGTTTGGCGGAATGGAACTATATAAGAACATAGTTGTACCCCAAAATATCTAGGTGTAATCCCAGATTGCACACTTACCTTTAAGAACAACTGTTAACACCAAATTAAATTTTCGGCAGAAATAACATCCTGAGGATAATAACACCTCCCACATGGAGGGGGGATAACACCTCTCCAATAACACATGAGGGGGAAGCTCAACCTCATCTACTAAGAACCTTTGCTTTAGCATTACCTACAGGCAATGTACCTACAAACCCACCCACAATAAGGCCATCAACTTCCCCAGTCAAGACCAAGATCAAGGAATAGTTTCCTTGGAACTGCAGCCCCTTCTCACTGTCAGTTGTCAGAGACTACCATGAACTGATGGAAAGAGAGCGGGGAGAAGCTGAAAGAATTGTCCCAATCATATGCATGTTCATCGCCTGGCCAAGAACAACCATGTACTGTATGGAAATCCTTAAATAGATTGCATGATGGTGTAGGAGGAAGATCTAAGGACAACCTGAGGAAAAGAGGTACATGTGGGAAAGATGGGCTGTATGAAAGTGAAGAAGTATAAACTACCCCAAATGTGCTCCAGTGCATAAGGTACTCTTCTACATGCACAGAGGAAGATCCTGTGGTGGGCTTCAGGGGGTTCTCACAGGTTCTGTAGAACCCTTTTCTAATGAGCGCATGGTTCTGAGAACATAAGGACATAGAACCTATTGTTAATTTATTTGAATCCCACCACCGGGAAGATCTTATGTTGGCAAAATGCTGTCGAGGTAGCCCGGTTTTGGGCATAAGACATCTAATTAAATTCCTTTTAATGTTCTTTGTAATTTTTTCCCCATGTATGTGCTTCTGGTATGCATAAAGGTGGTTAATTTTTAAAACTTTATATTTTACTCATTATCTAAATATATAAAAAAGTCACTGACACTCACTCACTCACTCACTCATCGTCACCCTGCCAAAACCGCTGGGCCTAGAAGCGTGAAATTTGGGGTGGGTGTTCCTTCCGTGATGGACGGGTGCACTAAGAACTGGTTTTCAGAAATTCCAACCGGAAGGGGGTGAAAAGGGGCGCAACGCGTTTTCCTTCCTGTACTTTGCATTGGAGAATTGCTGACTCAGAAACATTCCGCCCCAACTGCTGGGCCTAGAATCATGGAATTCTGGGAGGGAGTTCCTTCTGTTACCCGAACACCCACCAAGAAACCATCTGGAGAAATTTAACCCTTCAGGGGCTGAAAAGGGGGCACTGTGTTTTTGTCCTATACTTAACATGGGAGACTGACTATACTTAACAACATGGGATGTTGTTCGGAGGAAGAGGTTGCACTGTTGAGGATGCTTGCGCATGGGGGGAAGTTGCACATGGAAGGATGATGCGCATATAGGAAAGTTGCGCATGTAGGGAAGTTGCGCATGGAGGAAAGTTGCACATGGGGGAAATTGCGCATGGGGGAAGTTGCACGTGGGAGAAGTTGCACATGGGGGAAGTTGCGCATGGGGGAAGTTGCACACGGGAAATTGTGCATGGAGGGAAGTTGCGCATGGGGGGAAGTTGCGCACGGGGGGAAGTTGCACATGGGGTGTTGATGCACATGGGTTGTTGATGCGCCGTGGGGGTATATTGTATGGGGAAATGTTACTCCCGCAACGCGGGTACGCTTTTTGCTAGTTAAATATAAAACTATTAAGTATAATTTATGAAGTCAAAGTTTGCTATTCACTGCTTGCTTACAAGGAAAAGGAGAAGAATGAAGTTTTCCAGTACACAAGGCTAAAAATGAGGATAAGTCCTGGAAAAAGAGGACAGATGCTCACTCTGGCTTTGCTCCTTTAAGGAGATGCTGGCCTGAGAATAGTTGGCTGCTTTTGGTTTTGGATCACTTTAACATGTGCCTTTTTGGTTTTACAATTTAACAATAAGTAATATAGTTTTGAAATTAAGTACAGGAA
This sequence comes from Cryptoblepharus egeriae, assembly GCA_030015325.1. Taxonomy (NCBI): domain Eukaryota; kingdom Metazoa; phylum Chordata; class Lepidosauria; order Squamata; family Scincidae; genus Cryptoblepharus; species Cryptoblepharus egeriae. The sequence continues at coordinate 7,828,319 of JAREYC010000017.1, read as the reverse complement.
AGCAATACAAGTGTTTTTAGTTTTTATTTTAACATGTCCTACATTTGTCCTACATTTTTGGGGTGTCATATTTTTAACATGTCAGGAATTTGGGGGGATCCTGTCCTCTTTTTGGGGTTCAGGCATCTGGTCACCCTGCCTAAGAGACATTTGCTCCTGTTTTTGCCATTCTTGGGGGTACCTCAGGCAGCCTTTTATCAGGTACTTATATGGAAGCTCCAGATTCACATCAGTGTCAAGAGAGCAAGGGTAGAATAGGGAGGTCTGCCTTTTTTCTCCTGCTTGTGGGCTGCCAAGCAAACGCTGGTGACTACTCAGACAGGCAGGGTGCTGAGGGAGATGGGACTTCTTGGAGCTGATCCTGGGTTCTAACATGATACAAAAGAGACCACAAAAAGAAGAGAAGTCAATGCAAACACGTAGTCAGTGATTCCCAAACCATTTAGCACTGGGACCATTCATTAAAATGACACTCACTCAGAACCTGTTTGCTTCTGTGAAACTTTATTAATGTGAATGATAAATTATTAATTTATCTGCAGGTAATATTTATTGGCAAAAAACTTGTTCAATTTCTGGTAATGAGCCTGCCACAATGAATACCTTTTACACCGATGTAGTTACGGTGCCACCTATGGGAAATGCATAGAGCAATCCAGAGTAAGTGCCTCTTACATCTTACAATAGTTACTCTGGATGTAGGTGAGGCTGCAATCTTAACCCCGTTAAACCAGGGTGACCAGATGCCCAAACCTCAAAAGGAGGACAAGGTCTTGGATTCCTCTCAGTGGACAATGGCATATTTGCCTACACACGAGAAAAACTGCAATATTGGGCACTTTCATTTTCCCATAGAGCTCAATGCATATTATTTATTTTTAGTTTTTTGGTCATACCTTTTGATAAGAAGGAGTAATTTTAAAACTGATTTTTGCATTGGATTCTGCTCTTCATTACAAATCCAACAACATATGACATGATGACACATATGACACACTATTGCAAAGTTTCAAAAAGAACCCAAAATGGAGGACAATGAAGCCCTTTTGGAGGACACCCGGACAGAAGGCAAAAAAAGAGGACAAATCCGGAAGAATCTGGTCATCTGATTCTATGTGTGTCAAAAAGTGCCCTATGTGTGTCAAAAAGTGCCCTAAGACACTTCTGCTGCACTCCTGGGGGGCATAGCCAGTGCACAGACATTCACTGGCCTCCCCACAACACCATGGAAAGTTATGCCAGGCGAGTTATGCTGGAATAAATTGGTTAGGATAGCAACCCCCACCAACTGTTATTGATCGACTTTGGATAAAAAAAACCAGACTAGAAAAAAGATACTCACACATGCATCTCCCTATATTGCTACAAGCTTGTAAACGGCCAGAGCTCAACTCTTTGCAAGGGGTAACAAAGTTCTGATTATGAATAGCCTCAGGGCTTGAGGCAATTAGTACTCAATCCTATACAATTTTCTAGCATATATGCAGACATGTCAAAAGATTGTGCACTGTGTCCTGCAGTGATGAGGACCGTCATGGAGGCCTCCCCAAGAAAAGTGTGTGTTTTTTCCCTTACCTTGAGACTGCATTGCATTTACGGTACATCAGCACTGTAAAGTTGGATTAGGTTGGGCCCCGATCAACCATGTTTTCATTGAAGGCTCTGCATGACCCACCAAAAGTTGGGTCCCATCTCATTAAATAGATGTTAAAATGATGACAAAACACTGTAACTGAATTCAAAACATGCATTCAATGTGCATGATCCTATGAAGTCGACTTCTGAATAGACATGGTTATGAGGCTGCAATCAAAGACACTTCCTTCTGCAATCAAAGACACTTTCAAGGTGTCTCCCCAATTTCTCCTCCTCTTCATTTTGAGCCTCTCTCTCCCTTGCTCCCTTCTGGCTAGCCCTGAGCTGCTTCCCTCTTCTCCACTGCTGTTCTCTCCCTCTGCCCAGCAGATGCCCAGCCACAGCAGGAACAGCGCAGAAGTGTCACTTTTGCTATGGACAGGCGCATTAGGCAGCCCTGAAGCTTTTTTAAAGGGCTGCCCCAACTGCCAACGAGTGTGTTTGTTACGAGAAACACAGTTTGTTACGTGAAGCAGAATCCTAGAGAAATTTTTTGCTTGTTATGTGGATCACTTGTTAAGCGAGGTACCATTGTATCTCCTTCCTATCAAAAGTTATGGCCAAAAAACTAAAAATAAAAAATATGCTTTGAGCTTTATGGGAAAGTGAAAGTGACCCATATCACGGCTTTACTCATGGGTAGGCGAATGTGCCATACCCTACAAACCAGAGTAAATACGGGTGCACGTAAGAGACATTACATGCACCCGCAGTTACTGCACCACCTAGTGAAAACCTATGGGAAATTCATATTGCAATCCAGAGCAAATTGTTTTTACACCACAGCAAAGACTCCCCGTAGTTACTCAGGATTGCACCCATAGTCTGCCAGAAAGGCCAGGCTGAGAAGAATACAAGGATACCAGAATGGTCCTGATCCAATGAATGCAGTCTCCAAAATAAAGGAGGCTGCCAATAAAGGAGTTTTTCACCCCAAAAGGAAGCCCCTGAGAATTGCATTGATCTCTATGGGAAGGAAAGGGAGCTATATTGTGCCTTTACTCATGAGTAGGCAAACTTGCCTTAGATATTTGGAAAGGGCAGGCTGAGAGGAATTTGGTCCTGATCCAATGAATGAAGCTCCACACAAGGAAACCCCTCCTCCAAGCTCCACACTGCAATAACTCTTTTGAAAGTGAGACTATACAGCCACTTTTACTCTCAAGTATACATGCTTTGGCTGGTGTGGAAGATCATTCCAGGGAGTGCAAGGCTTCCAGAATGGTCCTGATCCTGTGCACATGGAACTCAGCAAATGCTCCACATGGCAACATTTGAATCTTTTCAGCCTGTTTTCGGCTTTTATTTTGTCATGTCAGACCGACATTTTGCTTGGATGTCCTACATTTTGTTCCTCTTTTTTTGGTTATGCCATATGGTCACCCTGGGTTTTAGATCACTGAAACATGTGCGTTTTTGGTTCTGGAATCAGGTCTTGCAAAGGAGATGGCCTGAGAAAGGTTGGATGCTTTGGTCACTTGAACATGTGCCTTTTTGGTTTTACAATATCACAGTAAATAGTAGTGTTGAAATTAAGTACAGGAAAGCAATATGAGTGTTTTTAGCTGTTATTTTAACATGTCCTACCATTTGTCCTACATCTTTTGGGTGTCCCACATTTTTTTAACATGTCAGGAATTTGGCTTGGCTGTTAGGAATTTTGGGGGACCAGGTCCTCTTTTTGGGGTTTGACCATCTGGTCACCCTGGGGGTGGGTGACAGGAGAGTGTGGAGATGTTGCTGGTTAGGGGAAGAGTGGAGAAAGGGCAGAAGAGGAAGAGAGTTGGAACCAGAAGAGTCCTCCTCCACTGCATCTTACTCCCTGTGGTTGGAGGTTTTATCCATTAGACTGACTAGGCTGAAACTAGTGTGTGACACAAGCTGTGCGCAAGTATACCCCTTCCTCCCTGCAGGGGCAATGCCAGTGCGCGTCACCTGGTGCAGATGCACAGCATGTCACCCCCAAGACATGCGCACCCCTTGGGATACACGCACGCCCCCTTCCAGGACTATGCAGGTGCCAAAGTCTGGGACTGCGCAGGCGCCAACTCCAACACCTGCACAGTCTACTCTGAAGCTGCGCCTCTCCGTGGCCATTCAGCCCTGCTCAGGAGGTGGAGTGGCAGCTTCTTGCCAAATGTATTTATATATCAGTGATTTTCAATGTTTTTCATCCTGTGGTACAGTGACAAGGTACTAAAATGGTCAAGGCTCCCCATCGGTTTTTCAACCATTGACTAAACACGCTACGCTGCTGGTAGGAGGCTCATGTCTATCTATTATTTACTAATAAATGACCACAATCCATTCATTACCATGGCCCTCCCGAAAGTCCTGTGGCACACCTGCAGATCATCTGAGGTGTGCCATGGCAGTGGGTGAAAATCTATGGATTGAAAGGAAGAGGCTGTGCCTTTGCATAGAAGGAGCTGGACACCCCCCCCCCCAAGAGACACAACTGTAAAGAAGCTGGACACCCCCCCCCCCCAGAGACACAACTGTCTGAAGAGACACAACTGTTTTTTAGTTGAAAAGCAGTATATAAATTGTAGATAGATAGATAGTTATATGGGTAGGTGAGGGGGGTCCTTGGATAGATAGATATGGAAAGAAGAAAGGAAGGAATAAATAGATAGATATGGAAAGAAGAAAGGAAGGAATAAATAGATAGATATGGAAAGAAGAAAGGAAGGAATAAATAGATTTGGAAAGAAGGAAGGACTACATAGATGGTTAGGTGATGGGGGGAGTCCTTGGCTCCTCGCTCTTCCTGGGGCTTTGAGGGCCTTCCAATCCATCCATCCATCCATCCCCTGCCAGTTCCCGAATGGGAAGGGAAGCCCTGCAGGAAACTTTCTGGTTCTGCTCCGGTCTGGACCTCGCAGGGCATCCGATCTCGAGAAGGTGCTGGTCCGCCTCCCTGCCTGGAGAAAAAGCCCAAAGAAGAGGTGGAGGCCAAGCCTGGGCACTAAGGATCGGGGGCTCAACCAGACCCAGCCCCTTCCAGGGCAGCTTCCCAAGCAAGTCGGGATCCTTGCTGGCCGGTGAGTGCCAAGGAGAACCTGCAGGCCAGGCGCGGTGACAGCTCGGAGACTGTCGGGGTCTCCGGGAGGACGGACGGCTATCCCGTTACGTTCGAGGGGGTCTTCCAGGAGGCGATGGGTCCGGCTGAGACTTGGCGCGCCTGTGCTGGGGGAGGGAAGGAGGGCGGGAGCAGCCCAGCAGCCTGGCCGGGAGGGGGGCGCCTGCGCTGGGCTGGGGGCGGCCTGTGCCTCTGGCTGCGCTTGCATTGGCGGATGCGGGAGGGAGGAGGGCGGGCAGGGAGGGGGCAGGAAGCGCGGGGGGGAAGCGCTCAGTGGCTGGAGAGGGAGGGAGGCAGGCGGAGGGGGGGGGTCGTGGTTTCTCCAGCGGGAGGGGGCTCCGGAGCGGTGCAAGACATCGGCAGCCGGGGCAGCGACCAGGGAGTCCCCCGGAGCCGGGCGGGCGAGCGCTGCCCCTGATCGCGGGTGGGGGGCGCCGCGACCATCGCTCCCTCCCCCTCTCCTTCCCTCCCCCGGGTGAAAGTGCAAGAGGAAGTGCGGCCGCTGCCATCTTTCCTCCTCTCCCACCGCACCGGGAGGGGGACGCGGGCGGCGCCGGGCTCCGGCCAGACCTTCCCGGCTGCACGGCGGGAGTAGCACCCGGGCCTCCTCCTCCTCCTCCGATCGGCGCCTCGTGGCGATCGACCGCTCTTCTCCAGAGCCTTTTGTTCTCCGGCCGCCTCCGCAGCAGGGAGGGAGGGAGAGGCGGGCGGGCAAGCGGGAGGGAGGGAGCGAGAGGCGGGCGGGCGTCCCCATCGTCCCCGCGCGGTCTGCTCCGGCGCGCCCCCTGCCGCCCATCGAGCATGGAGCGGGCGGGCGAGGCGGGTCCTGCTTCGGCGGCTCCCTCCGGCCACCCTTGCGGTCCTTCCCCGCCAGGCTGCTACACGTACCAGGTGAGCCGGCACAGCGCGGACCTCCTGCACAGCCTGAACCAGCAGCGCAAGGACGGCGGCCGCTTCTGCGACGTGCTTCTCCGCGTGGGCGACGAGAGTTTCCCGGCGCACCGCGCAGTGCTGGCCGCTTGCAGCGAGTACTTCGAGTCAGTCTTCAGCGCGCAGGGCTTGGGGGGTGGAGAGGGACCCCCTGACGGGGGTGCCGCTGAGCCGGGAGCGGGGCCACCCCCAGCAGCGTCGTCGTCCTCCGGGGGCCGAGAGCTGGAGATGCACACCATCAGCTCCAAGGTTTTTGGGGACATCCTGGATTTCGCCTACACATCGCGGATTGTGGTGCGTCTCGAGAGCTTCCCGGAGCTCATGACGGCGGCCAAGTTTCTGCTCATGCGCTCCGTCATCGATATCTGCCAGGAGGTCATCAAGCAGTCCAATGTCCAGATCCTGGTCCCGCCTGCGCGGCCTGACATCATGCTCTTCCGCCCTGGTGCCGCCGACCTTGGTTTCCCGCTCGACATGACCAATGGCGCCGGCTTGGCGCCCAATGGAAACGGCATCGCCGGCATGACCGACGACGACGCCACGCGGGCTGCGCTCTCTACCCAGACTGCCTTGCCTGTCCTCCAAGGTGTAGACCGCTTGCCCATGGTGGCCGGGCCGCTTTCACCACCACTGCTGGCCTCGCCCTTCCAGAATATGGGTGCCATTGCCCCGTCCTTGAGCAGCAAACGGGGACGTGGGCGACCCCGCAAAGGCAACCTTTTGGACTCCATGATGTTCAGCGCCCCAGGGGGGTTGCGGGAAGCAGGCATCCTTCCCTGCGGTCTTTGCGGGAAAGTATTCACTGACGCCAATCGACTGCGCCAGCACGAGGCTCAGCACGGGGTGACCAGCTTGCAGCTGGGCTACATAGACCTCCCTCCGCAGAGGCTTGGTGAGAATGGTATGCCAGGCCTGGACGACTCCGAAGTACCCCGCAAGAGGAGTCGAACCAGAAAGCAAGTGGCCTGTGAGATCTGTGGGAAGATTTTCCGGGACGTGTACCACCTGAACCGGCACAAGCTGTCGCACTCTGGTGAGAAGCCGTACTCCTGTCCGGTGTGTGGGCTGCGGTTCAAGCGGAAAGACCGAATGTCCTACCACGTCCGTTCCCATGATGGCTCAGTTGGGAAGCCTTACATTTGCCAGAGCTGTGGAAAAGGGTTTTCTAGGTAAGAGGGCAACAAACAATTGGGGCTTTTGAGGTCCAAAGACTCACAGTGGTAGCCTGTGCCCTCTGGTGATAGTGCCGCCCCACAAGAACTTACCTGGAGACCATGCCAGGTCGACCATGCCAGGTCTCCTGCAGATTGTGGCAGCCTCTTCAGAAGGTCCTCAAGACGTGACTAGAAGATGTTTCTGGTTTGCAGACACAACTTCCGGTCACTTTCTGAGTCTGGGGAAAGTCCTTGGAGCGGGCCATGCTTCTGCCCTCAAAACTCCCGGATGGGACCAGAAATCCCATCCACAGAAGGCTTCTGCTTGCATAGAAGACCTTTTGAGGCACTCATTTGTCTCCCTCTGCAGGTGCTGAACCTACTGTATACCAAAACCATATACTAAAAGCTAGAATTGTGTGGGGCTTTTCTCCTTTCAGGGCATGGGGAAGAAGCTCTTCTTGTCTTCTGCCAACTCCCAGGCCCACCAGTTTGATGTGGCAATCCATTATGTGTAAAGGGCAAAGGAGCTTCAGATATTGGGTGGTGGCATGCTTAGCTGTGTGTCTTCCCATGTTTGGAGAGGCAAATGTTTTCTCTTTACCCTGTGGTGTATCTGTTGCATTGTGAAGCTTTAAAAGTTTTTTTAGCAGTTCTGTTGAACTTAGTAGGGCCTTCTGAATACTCTCCCTCAAGTCTGTATGCTTAGAAAGGCCAGCCATTGTAGTAGGCAAAGAAGAGCCCCACTGGATTAGGTCCAACGCCCTTTTAGTCCCACTTCACCTATAATCCAGAATAACTATGGGAAGACTTAAGTGGCAGTTACTCTGGATTACTCTGCATATGTTTCCCATAGGTGGCACCGTAACTACGTCAGTGTAAAAGTTTCCTTAGTTACTCTGGATTGTAGCCTTCCTATATCTCACAGTGGCCTACCAAGTTCTTCTGAGAGCACACCAGAGACCTGCATCACAGCATAAAGGAGACAGTGTTGGTGGGAAGTCTCAGGGTTTGATAAGCTGTGGAGTCCGTTAGGATGACAGGACTGTTGTGCCCTGGAAGTCCAGCATTTTGATTGAAGACATGTCCTCTTTTTCTGAGGCCACCAGAGCACTGGTTCTGGCCTAGGTCCTGCATTGGGTTCCATCTAGGATTGCATTGTCCCTAGTGTTGGAGTTTATGGGTCCTGTTTCACAAGTTGTTTAGCTTTGCATCATTTTTTTCCTAGATAGGTTAAAAAAACATATTTCTGCTTGGTGGGATTTGCAAAGTTTTCTTGGGAGAGATGAATTTCTGGACATAGATGAGGGACTGGGTAAGTGAGAACTACTAAGTTTGTTCTTCAGCCTCTCCCAGGACGCCTTATGTTCCCAATCCCTTGGAAATAGGAGGGGGTGTTGGATTAAGGTGACCTGGCACAGTCCATTACCAAAGGTGGGGTTCCCATAACTTTGGGTTTTAGTAAAGAGCAACAGTCTCTGTCACTCACCCGTGACACAGGAGGTCTTGGTGTGACTCCTCAGCCACCTTTGAACTACCAAAAAATCAATTCGGTTGCTCTGTTCATAACTTGGTGAAGTCAAAATGTTTCTGGATTCCTTCACAATGTGATCTTATCTCGGGGCTGATAGGGGAAGGGGTGGGGATTGTCTCCTCATACATGAGAGGTATGTGACTTCACCCATCCAGTCTGGCAGACTTCAGAAGTTCTCAGGTTTTCTAAGAGCACAATCCTAACCAGGTCTACTCAAAAGTAAGCCCCATTGTGTTCAATGGTTTTTACTCCAGGAAAGTGTCTTTAGGATTGCAGCCTAAGCAACTTTATTTTGCTGTGCCTAGAGCTGCAGTCCTCTGGTTGTAGGCTCTTGCAACTGAGGCTGCAATTCTGTTTACACTGGCTGAAGAATAGAACATGGGATTATGTTAGAACATAGATTTTTGAGTGAACACGGCATAGGGGTTTGTTGTAAAAGATCATTCCATTGTTTCCTGATGTTTCTTTTCCGATTCTGACATCTGTATGAGCAGAAACTCAAAAGAAGCATGGATGACTTTGACCAGCGGATGCAAGGCTTCCAATAGGGCATGCCCAGTTTAATCAAGTAGCAAGTAATCATGGTATATAGTCACCCTTAAATCATCCGTCCTGCCAAGGCTTCAAAATTGTTGTTTTGCCTTGTGCTAATAGGGTCTCATTTTCACAGTTTTGGGTTCTTGTGATATCACCCTACCAGGAATGTTTTCTTGAAGGAAAACAGATCGGCTAGATGACCTACTGGGTCCCTTCCAACTCTATGACTGGGGCTGGGCGTTGGGGCTCCTTCAGCCATATCTCCTGCAAAAAACCTCTGAATTATTAGGTATACTCAGGGACAGCAGAAATGGTATGTCAACAGTGAGATTTTGCTGGGGAAAACTTCAGACAGGATGGAAAAATATTCCTGATAGTTGGGACAGAACAATTCATCCATTTTTTTCCCTCTGAAAGCAAAAACGACAGTATATTTTCATTAATGTGAAGAGGTTGTTCAATGCTTTGAGCAATCGAAAGGCTTATTTTCCACTGTGGATTTAGATTGCAATCCTGTGCATGTTTACTTGAAAGTAAGTCCACTAAAATTAGTGGATTCTGCTTCTAAATAAGCACAATAAAACTGCTGTGAAAAAGGTGGACAACTCTGGGCTTGCTGCTCAGGGTGGAAGAGATTCCTTTTTTCCTGGACCACCCAGAAATGCAAGGTTCATTGCACACCTTGATTTAGAATTGTAGCCCCAAAGCCAGACTCTCAAACTGGATGCAGTGTGTGATCATGTGCAGGTTTACTTTTCTGCTGTTAAAGATGGGGGCTGGCAAATAGGTTGCAGGTCCTCTCTTGGTATGGATCCTGATTGTGATATGGGATCTATTTTAGGTGAGAATACATCTTTAGAAGGTCAGGGGAGCTGACTGGGGTTTTAACTGAAGCAGAAGCAAAATGCTGAATACTAAAACATCTCGATTCAATACTAAAACCTTCCCCTACTAATGTTCTATAGAGAAAATAATGGTTGCATTGCAAAATTAAAACATGGATCCAGTTTGACACTTATTTTGAAATTGGTTCCAGTGCACAGAAACAGAAAGTTGGAAGGGGACCTACAAGATCATGGAGTGTCAGTCTGGCGAGATAGGTTGTCCACAGCTACAATATTCCTGATATGTGCTTTTTCCATCTATGAGGATGGAGAGAATACCCCCTACCAAGGCAGTTGTTTGATTGCTGAACGGTTCATATTGTCAGGAAGTTTCTCTTGATGTTTAATCAAAATCTTTCTTGTATTATTAAAATCCTTTTGTCCTGGTCTTGCCCTCTCTGGAATAACTGAGAACAAGCCTACTCCACTCCCATGTTGGATATATAGAGACAGTATATAGAGATAGTTATCCTGTACCTTCTTAGTCCTCCCTTCTCTAAACTTAAAGTGGCTAGCTCCTTTAAACTATATCCTCACAGGCCTGCCTGTTCTGTCCTAGAACCCACTTCCTAGAACAGGAGACAATACTCCAGGCAAGTTTGGACTGCAGCAGAATATAGAGGTCTGATTCTTAGGATTTGGATGCTGCAATAAGCCCCCGAGATACAGGCTGTGCTGGTTCTGTTCTAGAGACCTGTCCAGAAATTGGAATGTATTTCAGTTGAAACAGCTTGTTTGTGCTGGCCAATCACCATCATGCTTGCACAAAATCGCCATCAGGCACTGTGTTTGTGCAAAAGACCTGACATAAGGTCTCCTCTTTCCTTTTTGGAAGAGCCCCAGGGCTTGAGGCAAAGACTTTTCCATCATCCATGTTTTCATAGAAACACTCATGTTTTCGCCCAAGGCTCAAAAACCCACCAGAAATTGGGGCCTGATCTGCTTGAGAAATGCAGCATCAGGAACTTCTCAGCAGGCTGTCAAGCCACAGCTTTGCAGATTATTTTGGAAGTAAATTTCACTAAAATGGAAAGTACATCCAAGTGGCCTGATCCAGAAGCATGCATTGTTTTCTTTAGGGCTGTTCATTTGCAGATTTGCCCTTGCAAATTTGCCTGCAGTGTAAACTCATGCAAGTCATGGAGTTTGACTTGTTTAAATCTTCTGGCAAACTGGTTTCAGTTGGTTGGCTGTGGTATTGAGGAGAGGGGCCAAATGTCCGCTCTCAGCACTTTCGTTGGGCCTTGGAATTGGGGATGGGATTCCAGAGCATTATTTCCCTGAAGCAGGAGGCAACTTGGAATGTAGTTTTGGGTTTTATAAGACCCAAACAGGATGAACCAGTCTGGCAGCCTCAGCCCACCCATCCGTCAGGTTAGCTGTCAAGTTAGCTGGGTAGTTGGTAGATCTACAGAAGACAAAATCCTTTGTGTCTTTGGCCGAGGGCAGCAAAGCTGGGGGAGAAGAGAGGAATACAGCGGTACCTCACGTAACAGAATTAATTCGTTCCGGAGGCAGTTCCTTTATGTGAAACTTTCTTTACGTGAAGCGGATTTTCCCATAGGAAATAATGGAAACGCAGATGATTGGTTCCACAACCCCAAAAATATTTATATAAAAATATTAACTGGATGTAAAAATGATGACAAAACACTGTAATTGAATTCAAAACATGCATTCAGTGGGCATGATCCTATGAAGTCTACTTAGGCTGCAATCCTAAAGACACTTTCCTCGGAGTAGGACCCATTTAACACAATGAGGTAGACTTCTGGGTAGACATGGGTAGGAGGCTGCAATCCAAGACACTTTCTTCTGTAATCCAAGACACTTTCCAAGTGTCTCCCCACTTTCTCCTTCTCTTCATCCTGAGCCTCTCTCTCTCTGCTCCCTTCTGGCTGGCCCTGGGCTGCTTCCCTCTTCTCCACTGCTGTTCTCTCCCTCTGCCCAGCGGATGTCTGGCCACAGGAGGAACAGCATGGAAGTGTTGCTTTCACTATGGGCAGGCGCGCTAGGCAGCCCTGACACTTTTTAAACAGGTTGCTGGCCAGTGCATCTGCCCTAACTGCCGATGAATGTTTTCTTTACGTGAAGCACTTTCTTTACGTGAAGCAGAATCCTAGAGAAATTTTTTTTTGTTACATGAAACTTACTTTATGTGAGGCGTTCTTTACATGAGGCGTCACTATAATTGGTTTCCAGAAGCTGTTAATGTTTCCAACCATGGGAGGCTTTCTTCCCATAGGGGTGGGGGCTACTCCCATCCAGAAAATCTGTAGCTTTTCAAGACCCCTTCCAGCTTGAAGAGGTTTTGGTAGAACTAGAAAAACAACTTCCACCAGAACCATGTTCAGTGTCTGTTGCTGTCCTGAATGCAGGTTCTGGAAACATCATGTTGGGGGCGGGGGGGGGGGGGGGGAGGATCCAGTAATGGATGAATTCAAGAAATCTGGGAAAAGTCACTTGTGACTGAGGCTACAATCCAGAGTAACTATGGGACCTTTTACAACGATATAGTTATGATATCACTTATGGGAAATCTATGGGAAATGCATAGAGCAAACGTAAGTGCCTCTTACATTTTCCCATAGTTACTCTGGATTGTAGGGTGAGCCTATTAAAAAAAATGCAAGCAGACCCTTTGTGTGTTGACTTGGGAGTTCCACCAAGTTTAGGAGGAAGATCTCTGGTTCAGTTTTTGGTGTCTCCTTAATAATGCCTGTCCTTTTTAGGAGAGCCATTGTTAGCCAGTGTAGACAGCCCTGAGGCAGGTGGACCAGGCTAAAGACACTTTATACGAACAGTTTGGCCATGGCCATCCAGAAACCATCCAGCGCATGAGACAGCATGTCCAATGCTGCTTCTGTGGAACTAATGATGTGCCAGCTTTTACTCCTCCTAGTCTTAAGTGTGACTTAAATCCCAAATAAATATGTGGAGGTTTGAATTTTGGTCACAGTGAAATTAGGGCTGCAATTCTGAACACACATTCCTGGGAGTCAGACACATTGAACACAGTGGGGCTTACTTTTGAGTAGACATGGTTAGGATTGTGCTCTAGATCCCCTTGTGGTGATCCCCCTTAAGTTAACTTGCAGCACAGGGATTTCCAGTGGGAGGCGGCTCTTCGATAGTGGTGCGTTTTTAATATGTTTTTGTATGAAACTGGATTTTTTAAACGTTTAATTGATATTCCTTTAGAACCCATCAAATCTACATGTAGATTTGCAGCTCTTCATGTATATTTTGAGTTTTGGTATGCCTAACACGCAGGATGTCCTTTTATGTCCCACATTGGAACATGAAGCTAGACAGGTTGGGTCTGAATTCAAGGCAAATACGATGGGGACAAATACAATGGTTTAAGATCTTTAAAAAATTTATGGTTTAAGATCTTTAAAAAATCTTCAAAAATGCGATAATATAATAATTAATAAAATAAATAGTATTAGCAAAATATAAAATAGCAGGTGAAGGGAGACCCCGCAAAACAAAGAAGAAATATCCATTCCTTCCTTGTTTGGAGGGGGTCACCCTTTCATTATAAAGAGAAGCAGTTTGGAGGTTGAATGTATCAACACATAGCTTCTTTGTGCATTATATTATGGCTACAATCCAGAGTAACTACGGGAGCACGTAAGAGACATTACGTGCACCCATAGATACTGCACCACCTAGTGAAAACCTATGGGAAATTCATATTGCAATCCAGAGTAACTTGTTCTTACTCCAGAGCAAGGACTCCCTGTAGTTACTCAGGATTGTGCCCTTAGGCACTATAGGCAAGCTTCCTTCTCTCAGGCACATGGAGTGGACTCCTAGTCACACTCCTGTGTGACTGCCACAGAACTCCACCAGATTTTAGGTTTCCAACTGCAGTGAGACTGCAGCCTTTGCTGATGCTGCACAGAAAGCCACAGATTTCCAGCTCTATATTTTGCTGACCCACAAACGGTTCTGAGTGAAATTAACCAGAAGTGAACCAGAACAAAGTGTTCTGTTTCACAGGTTACAAGCCATGAGGGATGTGTGTGTAGGTGTGCATAGATATATATGTGGGCAACCACAAAATGCCAGATGCAGGGGAGGGCACCTGGATGAACGTGTGCTCCCTGAGGCATTTAGCAGGCCGCTATGTGATACAGAAAGCTGGACTATATGGGCCTTTGGCCTGAACCAGTGGAGGCTCTTCTTATGTTAAATAGAACTACTATCATGAATGCAATGGGAGCTTAGCTCTCTATCCTCTGAAAATAATGCTTGCAGACTTACTCATCGTTTACGGCTTTTTCATTTTTTTTAAGGCCGGACCACCTGAATGGGCACATCAAGCAGGTGCACACGTCGGAAAGACCTCACAAATGCCAGGTATGCCACAATGCTCACCTGTGGGATGAGAGAGGATATGTAAGGGTGAAACAAAGTGCAAGCCTGTGAAGAATTTAGCCCTGTTTGTTGTGATCCCTGAAATGTGTTCCACTTCCAGAGCCTGCTGATGATTCCATATACCTGCCTCTTCCCACCTCACTCTCCTCTTGATGGCTTTTCTGGCCCTTCTACACCCACTCCCCTTCCCAGGTGATCCTTCCTGCCTCCCCGGCCCTGGATCCCTTTCTCTGTGGATTTATGCCTCTGGTCACATCATCAAATCCTGAAGCTGATCTCCCCTCTCTCTTCTGTGTGGCTCAACTTCCTTCCTTAGTTTTAAGAGCATGTCAATTAGCAGGTGACATGTGCAGACCTTCATAATGTTGCACTGAGAAAAATCAGGAGCTGTTGGGAAAGTTGTTCTCTATTCCACTCGAGCAAAGAAACACAAGTTACATTTTGCTCAAGCATCAACTGCATATATTGTTCTCTTCTTCCTTTTCACTTACAAAAATGTCATGCTTTGATTTGAAGAACACATGATTAGATCTCTTACTGTTAAGCCAACAGAGATCTGTATTCCCTGCATATGTGTATTAATAGGCTTTTCGTCTTTTGAATTAAAATAAGGTTGCTTGCAAATATTGTAGCCTAGTGAAGCTGTAATCATATCTAAGACTAAGAAATAAGAGTTACCCTACAATCCAGAGTAACTACGAGAGCACGTAAGAGACTTTATGTGTACCCATAGTTGCTGCACTACCTAATGAAAACCTATAGGAAATTCATATTGCAATCCAGAGCAAATTGTTCTTACACCGGAGCAAGGACTCCACTTAGTTACTCTGGATTGCGCCCTTAGGCTATTAAAGAGTACTAGGATATTTGTGTGAGTGTGCAATCCATGTCTACTCAAAAGTAATCCCCATTGTGTTCAATGGATCTTACTCCCAGGAAAGTGTATTTAGGATTGCAGCCTGAGTGAACAAGACAGGATTACAGCCTAACCCTACAATCCAGAGTAACTATGGAAGTGCGTAAGAGACATTTACGTTGACGTAGTTACGTCACCACCTAGTGAAAACATAGGAAATTAATATTGCAATCCAGAGTAAATTGTTCCTACACCAGAGCAAGAACTCCCCGTAGTTACTCTGGATTATGCCCCATGTCTTACTCAACACAGTTGGCTTACTTTTGAGTAAATTGATAGTAAAATAATTGTAGTTGTGGTGGTCTTCTGAGTTCTGAGTTGTGCGGGCCAGAACAAGGACCTGTGGGCTGCCTACATCTAAGCCAGTGCTTTTCAACCTTTTTTTAAGGTACAAAAATTGTCTTTTTTGGCAACTGAAGGCACACACTATGCTGATAGTAAGGGGATCATATCCCCTCGTACTATGGCTCTCCTAATAACTCTCACAGCACACCAGTGTGCTACGACACAGTGGTTAAAAATGGCTGATCTAAGCTATGTCTTTTAAAAGTGTTAATTGAATCTGGAAATGGCCCTTTTCTAGTAAACATCTGAGGTGTTGGTTCAGTCTACCACTATCCATTGTTGCTTGTTTTTTAGTTATATTTTCAACTGAAATTTTTGTTGAGTGGCTCATAAGGAGAGAAATGGTGTTTCTCTGAAAGGAAAGGGCTCAAGCTGCACCGCTGAGAATTGCTCCTGTGCTGTCCCCACACTGGAGGAGAGTGTGGGCCCTACAACTGAGACCCTGTTTAGGACCTTGAATTCAGAATGGTCACAAAGTGGGGGAGTAGAGACTGAGACCTGAACCAAGTTTTGAATATTGGCAGAGAGATCGTCCCAGCTAAAAAAAAGCCACCGTTCCCACTTTGGGGGCAGAGGGAGGTTGATATAGGAGCTTCCTATGTAGGCTGAGCAGAAACCACCATATTTTGGGGTGAGGGGAGCTACCAGCCCAACAGTTCCTGGAAGAGGAAATCTTGAAGTCTCAGATCATCTTGAAATGTGGCAGCATAAGGTTCTTCTAGAGCAGTGGTTCTCAATCTTCCTAATGCCATGACCCCTTTATAAGTTCCTCATGTTGTGCGGACCCCCAACCATAAAATTATTTTCATTGCTACTTTATAACTGTAATTTTGCTACTGTTATGAATTGTAATGTAAATATCTGATATGCAGGATGTATTTTCATTGTTACAAATGAAATGTGTGTTCTATGCACACATTGAACAAAATGGGATTTATTTCAGAGTAGGCATGCAGAGGATTGGGCCCTGAGGCTGTCAGTTGGCCCCAGTGTGGCCGCAACGACAGCCAGAGGTCTGGCAAGCCTGACCTGGCCCCCTGCACCAGGGGTCTTTAGGCGACCCCCAGGAAAGCTCTAGGCGACCCCCAAAGGGGTCCCGACCCCCACTTTGAGAAACACTGTTCTAGAGCAAAGTGAATCCAGTAGACAAGAGTGCAGTGCCAGTCTTTCACTCTCTCCCAAAATGGCCTCTACTGGGGAGGCGTGCATGAGGACCTCACCCAGGCAGGGACTTTTGTGTATCTTTAGAGCACATCATGAGGTCTTTCTAAGGTGCACATGGAAGGCCTGATTGGGAGAGCACTCTAGCTGCCCTGCATCAGGCACCCAGTTCAAGTCTCCATCATCCTGCAGCGCAGTGTTACTCAAAGAGGGGGTTGCAACCCACTTAGGGGCTCACAAAAAGTTGGGTGCATCCATTTTGGAATCTGGCAGTGGGCACCTTTAATGTCACTTCCAGCCATGACATCACTTCTGGGGGGTCCCGGACAGGTTATCATTCTCAAAAGGGGGTTCCAGGGCTGAAATGCTCGAGTACCATTGCTGTAGCAGAAGGATTGGGGCAGCAAGCTGAATGGTGCGGGGCTCAACCCAGCAGTTGTCCACCCCTCCAGGGGCTCTTGAAGGACAACCCAGGCAAAATAATGGATGCCCCTAGGTGTTAGAGCAGTGATTTTCAGCCTTTTTCCATCTCATGGCACACTTAAAAACAAGGCAATGAAATTTTCAAGGCTCACACACACCACCAATTGTTTTTACACCAGACTGTTCAAATCCCCCAATTTTCCTAGTAATGAATGTCAATCCCCAAATTCTCGCAACATGCCCAGGGGTTATCACGCCATGGCACACTGGTTGAAATCACTGTTGCTAGAGAGAGAGAAAGAAGCAGAAACTCCAGGCAGTTGCCTGGTGCTTCAGAGCCTAGAATTTGAGGCAAAGTGCTCAAAGAAAATCCCCATAGGATTTGGGTGGATTGGGATA
Organism: Cryptoblepharus egeriae; assembly: GCA_030015325.1. Classification (NCBI taxonomy): domain Eukaryota; kingdom Metazoa; phylum Chordata; class Lepidosauria; order Squamata; family Scincidae; genus Cryptoblepharus; species Cryptoblepharus egeriae. The sequence continues at coordinate 7,810,933 of JAREYC010000017.1, read as the reverse complement.
TAAACATTCAAGAAGGGTGAAATCAGTAGAAGTTGCCAGATCTTTCAGTCTCCATTTACCTGGAGGCAAGCTCAGTCTGAATGATCATAGGGGGCTTGTCCTCTCAGGAAAGCTTTGAACCTAACTCCCCTGCCTGAAGGAAAGCTTCTCCTTCTTCAGGACTGACCCTGCACCCTCCTTCCCCAAACCATGCCTCTTCTGGTGCATAGTTGTCCCAGCCATTTCTATTTGCAGCAGGATTGGACTGGGTGGTGGTGCTATGTGATAATTCAATAGGGCCAAATGTCCCATATTCAAAGACTGATACTTGTACCATTGGTTGAAAGGCACTGGTCGGACTTCCTGTCAGGCATAATGGCCCAGGTCTACAAAACAGTGGCATTATAATATTGCATCATTGCAGACATTCTTCTGGTTCATCTAGAGAAAGAGGAATTATTGGTGGTGGTTGCTTTGTGTTGTTGCTTCTGTCCCGTTTCTTCTCTCGTTGTGGAGAAGGAATGAGGGGGCACATTGGCCACATCTAAAAATGGCTTCCACCAGCACCTCTTCCTTTTGCTTGTAGTAGGGATGACCAAAAGATTCATGGCTTGTCTTTTAACTGGAGCAGGGTGGAGAGAGCCATGAATGATCTGCTTCTTCCAGGTAGTTTTAGTTGCTACCTGACTATCTTTCATCTTAGGAGGGAAGAATCTGTATCCCCTCCCCACCCCTCAGATAAACCATGCATGGTCTGGAGAGACCAAATTGACACTTCAGAGCCCCAGTGCTTTCCCCAAATAATTTCATTGTGGAGCATTTTTTCCTTTTTCTAATTTCTTTTACTTCCTGCCTATTAGCAGGAAATTGCCAGCCTCCATGGAGTAAGTTCAGAGACCCCTGCAGCCCTAGAGCAGTTGAAACTTCAAGAGGTATTTCCTAAACCTTTTTAAAAATACTTCTCTGATTTTGATATATTTTGATATATTTTTGGTATATTTATCTGCCTTTGCAGTGTGATAGGAAAGCCCTATAGTCTTCCCTTTACTGATTATTAAGATAGCAATACTCTGATGAAGATTGACTATACAGGAAGTCCCCCACTTATGAAAGAGATCCATTCTGGGAGCTTGTTCATAAGTCCGTTTTGTTTGTAAGTCCAACAAAGGTGTGTTAGAATCAAACTGTGCTTCCAGAGCCTGGTGTGGGGGGAGAAAAATCCCTCCATCTTCTGTGCTTCCAGAACCTGGTATGGGGGGAGAAAAATCCCTCCATCTTGGGCTCTGGGAATCCTCTTTGTGCGGGCAGAGGTGGGGGGGTCACAACACCCGCATTTGAGGGGAGTTCCGCACCAGCCTAAGCACTGAGAGTCCACTGGATGGCCAGATTACTTTCTAAAGTAAACAAATGGTGCTCACTGAAGTTCAAAAACCAAGCCAGTGTTTGTGAGTTGGGAAGTACTAATAAAGTCTCATCAGGTTATCCCCAGATACTGCAATAGTTGTTTGTGGGGTCTGCCACTGTCTCCCTAAGCCTGCTGCCACCTCAAAGAAAGAAGGACCAGGCATGCCAGGCCAAATGTTGAGGTTAAAAATGGTGCCTACTTTCAAGACCTTCTTTGCCCTTCCATGTACTGGCTCTCAGGAAGGCCATTGGATTCAGAAGGCAAAACTGAGGGAGAACCACTTTTGGCATCCTGGTCTGATACGTCCCAGCCCTCCCAGCCCTCCATGGCATCTTTTTCAGGTGCCACTTTTCCAAGCAGTTAATCCATCGCAGAAATGGCAGCCAATCTCAAGAGAGGGTTGGTGCTCCTCTGTGCACTCTCCTTCCACAAACCATGCCCCTTCCGGAGCATGGTTGTCCCAGGCATTTCTGCTTGCAATGGGATTGGACTGGGTGGTGGTATGTGATCATAATTCAATAGGGCCAAATGCCCCATATCACAGAGTCAAGTCCCAAGGATGGTACTAGTACCACTGATTGAAAGGCACTGGTCTGATTCCCTGTCAGAGGCATAATGGGCCAGGTGTCCAAAGCACCATATTGCATAATTGCAGACATACTTCTGGTTCACCTGGAGAAGGAGGAAATATTGGTGGTGTTTGCTTTGTGATGTAGCTTTTGTCCCCTGTTTCTTCTCCCGTGGGGGCTCCCCCTTGAAGAGAAGGAATGAAGTGGCATATTGGACACATCCGAAAATGGCTTCCACCAACATCTCTTCCTTTTGCTTGTAGTAGGGATGACCATAAGATTCATGGCTCGTCTTTTAACTGGAGCAGGGTGGAAGGGGAAGGGGAAGTGAAGGGAAGAAACGATCTGCTTCTTCTAGGTAGTTTTAGTTATGACTGACCATCTCCCACCTTAAGAAGGAAAAATCTGTATCTTCTCCCCACCCCTCAGATAAACCGTGCATGGTCTGGAGAGACCAAAAATATTGATGCTAGGACAGCCTTCAGAGCCACAGTGCTTTCCCCAAATAATTTCATTGTGGAGCATTTTTTCCTTTTTCTAATTTCTTTTACTTCCTGCCTATTAGCAGGAAATTGCCAGCCTCCATGGAGTAAGTTCAGAGACCCCTGCAGCCCTAGAGCAGTTGAAACTTCAAGAGGTATTTCCTAAACCCTTTTAAAAATACTTCTCTGATTTTGATATATTTTGATATATTTTTGGTATATTTATCTGCCTTTGCAGTGTGATAAGAAAGCCCTATAGTCTTCCCTTTACTGATTATTAAGACAGCAATACTCTGATGAAGATTGACTATACAGGAAGTCCCCCACACGAAAGAGATCTATTGTGGGAGCTTGTTCATAAGTCCGTTTTGTTTGTAAGTCCAACAAAGGTGTGTTAGAATCAAACTGTGCTTCCAGAGCCTGGTGTGGGGGGAGAAGCATCCCTCCATCCTAGGATCTGGGAATCCCCTATGTGTGGGAGGAGAGGGGTTCCAACACCTGGGGGTGTTAGGATTGCAGATTAACATCCTAAAACAGAGGTGTTAAATTCAAAGCCTGCGGGCCGAAGCAGGCCAAGAACAGAAAAGTTCTAATATCTCAAAACTATGAATAAGACCTGCACATTTTCTCTTCTGTTATTTGCAGCTAATGTCAGTACTTATTTTTGGCCATCATCTGCTTAATGATGACACTTCTGGCCCTCAGCAGGCTGTTCAGCCCACTATATGAAATGAAACTGATACCTCGTCCTTTACCAATACGTTTACCTTTACCTCGTCCTGTACCAATAAGTACAAAACTTATTATATCTTTGTTTTCTTTCTGGTTTTTTAAAAACTTTTTTAAAGTTCTCATAAGTGATATTGTGCTTTGAAATATACACTTCTCTTTAACTCATTTTTTAAAAACTGTTAAAATGGGACCGTGGGTTTATCAAATCTAGCTGCAAGAGATCCAGATAAATTAAACCCAGCATCAATTTATTTTATTTAGTAAATTTATGCATGTATTCATAATTTATCAAATTCTATGTTCATTTCAACAGGGTTAAGAGAGGAGAACTTTCCACTGGATCAGCGTTTCTCAAAGTGGGGGTCTGGACCCCTTTGGGGGTCGCCTGGAGCTTACCTGGGGGTCGCCTAAAGACCCCTGGTGCAGGGGGCCAGGTCAGGCTTGTCAAGCCTCTGGCTGTAGCGAGCGCACTGGGGCTTACTTAAAGGCTGCCTCAGGGACTTCTGACTGCTGGGGGGGCTTCCCCCAGGTGTGTGCGCCACCCGCCCAGATTCTGTGGGGGCTTCCCTGCAGGCGCATGTGCCACCCGCCCAGATCATGCGGGAGGGGCTTCCCTCCAGGTGTGCGTGCGCTGCCCGCCCAGATTGCACGGGAGGGCGCAGTAGCAAAATTACAGTTATAAAGTAGCAACGAAAATAATTTTATGGTTGGGGGTCCCCACAGCATGAGGAAGTTATAAAGGGGTCACGGCATTAGGAAGATTGAGAACCACTGCACTGCATTAAGCTTAAGGAAGTTTTTGTTCTGAAGAAGTTTTTATTCTGAGGGCAACAATGAAGAAGTTTAAAAATTGCATCTGTTGGTATTTCGAAGAGCAAGAAGACTTCTATATTTTGGTCTGAATCATAGAAATAGCTGTCCCTAGTTTGGATGTCTTAGATCAGTGTTTCTCAAGATCTGTCTCCCTTCTTACCCCTTCACATGGTCTATTATTTGAAGTACCACTGGAAATATCTTGCAATGATATCAAAGCCAGTTACTTTTGGGTTGGGAGGCCAGTTACAATATAACAAACGCCAGCAAGAGGCTTACGGTGGATGGGAAGGCTTTTCAAGCATGGAAAAGCATGCTTGGTGCTCTGCCAACTGAGCCAAGCATCTTACTGCTGATGTTGCATCATGTTCTTGGTCTTGCTGCCAGGTGGCCAGGGGTCCTGTGGGTACCACCATATTCTATTTCTAGTATTATTGGTGATACTCACACCACCAGCTGAGAAACACTGTTGAAGATCTTGAGGCCAATGGATTTCTTTCATCTTTTCCATTTATTATTGAAATATTCCTATATCTAAATCTTCTCAAAATATTCCTAATTCTAAATCTTATCAAAAGATAAGTGCTAATTTCCAAATAGCACAAAATAGCATTTATAAAATGCACAAAATCCTATTTAGCACAGCACAAAATACTGAGAGGATATACTATATGTAAATATTTTGAGCATATACAGGGTGATTCAAAATGAATGGGACAAAAAGTCACAGGTATGTTTTCTTTTTGACCCATTCATTTTGAATCACCCTGTATATGCTCCAAAAAATCTTTTCCAAAGAAATTTCCTAGTGAAGTAAATTTGTTGCAATAATTTTTACTATCTCTACTGTCTGGCTTGGATCCAGTAGGGGGCAGTATTTCAACTCAGTACTCCATGTACAGTACACTACATCTGTTTAACATCTGAATGTAGAGTCTGTTTAAACAAAGAGAAATTTTGTGATTACTTGTTTATAAGAATTTTTTGTCCTGAATGTCCTAAACAGTAATAGTTTAATATTGTTTGAATCCAGGTCTTAATTAATTAAATTATCTATCTGTAGTATTTTTATACTCATTTTCAATTAAGTTCACAAAGGGATTTACAACAAAAAGAAAAAAATTAATGGCTAATGGGGTTGTAATGTCAATTCAATAGCTGTTGAATTGTTTGGGCAGGTATTGACAAGCCCTATAAAGGATTCTACTATCCCAAAGCAAACAATACAATAGAAAAAGGGAAGGTTTATATGCAGCAATACACTGGACACTTGTTATGTGCAGGATCATTCCTGGGACTTTTTTCTGCATGCATGCCAATTTCCACAGATAATGGAATCAGCAGAAAGAACCTCATAGGACCTCACTGAGGCAACCAGAAGGCATTTCTGGTCGCATCCGGGTGGTCCTGTGAGGCCAGGGTTTACATTTTTTTAAAATCACCTTCTGACTGAGCAGTAAGCTGTATTGACTTAATGGGCTTATTTCAGAGTAGACATGGATGGGACGGGGGCTTACCTTGGCTGAGGAGGCTGATGATGCTTGTGCAACTGTAGTGTCTGCCCCGGCGTGGCTTAGTTCAGCCATCCGGGCAGCCATTTTCAGAAATATTAGACTGTGCATGCGTGCTCAGCTTTCCTTTTGGAACCATCACTTCCTATGGGGTGTGCTGGTGTGGGTGGAGCATCTTCTCCTCGGACCTTGCCACGCGTGTGCCTCTACTCTCACTTTCACCAGAAGGCCAGGTGCATGTGCAGTCTAATATTTCTGAAATTTGCTGCCCGGACAGCTGAACTAAGCTGCGCCATGCTGGAGCAGCCACTACAGTTGCACAAACACCCTCCCACCCCCCAGTTGCCCAGACAATTTGCTTATTGGACTTATCCGGTCAAATAAGCAAAAGCCGGACATGACTGGCCGTTTCCAGTTGTCTGGAAACCCTGTGCGAGGCGCTTTAGCCCCAGCTCTCTATTATTAGATTCTGAAATCCATGGATGCTGAACTCATTGATAAGGAGTGTCAATATATTGCAGAGGGCTGTGGCTTTGTGGTTAAAAACACTGTGACTGTTAACCTGAAGGTCAGCAGGTTGGCAGCTCCCATTGTTGGTCCAGCTCCTGCACACCTAGCAGTTTGAAAGTTTCTGAATGCAAGTAGATAAATAGGTACTATTTCAGTGGGAAGGTAATAGTGTTCTGTGCACCTCTGGTATTTAATCATGCTGGACAATGACCACAGAGATGTCTTTGGATCTGTAATGGGGATGAGCACCGCCCTTTGGTCACAACTAGCCATCTGCAGGAGACACCTTTCCCACGTTATAGGTTGTTAGCACACGTTGTGTTTGAGCAATTCAGGACCTTGCAATCCAGAAGCATTGTGGGAACACACCCATGCCACCCCAAAGGGTGGGGGGCAGGAAGCAGGATGTCTAGTCACAAATCTACAGACTGGCACACAAAAGAGGTGGTCTGTAATCTGCAGGACCCTAATTCTGCCCCTCTGTTTCTCAGTCATGCTATTGTCCTCTACAAGGATCAGATCTGCAGTTGCACCCAGAAAAACTGAATTCTGCAGTCAGCATAAATTATGCATGTCAAGCCCATTTGCATAGTTTTGTCTTGCAGATTGGTGGAATTCTGTATACATTTTTTTAATTCACCAATTCATATAATTTATTCTGCTATTGTTTTTGTGGGAAGGGAGGGAGGAAGCTCCATCCTTGGTCACAGGGACTCTCTGTCACTGCTGCCACTCTTTCAGACATACTTTAGTGGCCAAGAGAACAAGAAAGCGAACTTTTCGGAAACAGGAACAAGAAGCTCAATGCCATTGGTTAGGGATGATGCAGGGAATTGTAGTGCATGCATGCAACACTGATCTGCTTTGATCTCCTCTTTGATTCTTCTTCATCGTGAATTGGCTGTTCCTATTGATCTGTCCCTTCCCAAGTCGCCTTCGCTCTTTTTTTTGCAGTGTTCCACATGGCACTGCTTCCTCCACCATCATCAAAGTCACTCCTGCCTCTGATTTTCCTCTCCTTGGTCCCAATATGTTCTCTGAGACTGCTCCTGTCCTGAGCCCGCTACCCTTCCCTCCTCATAGTTCTTTCTTTGTGTTATAAGAGAAACTGTGTGCATTTCTTAGAGTGTTGAGCATGAGTTTTAAGCTGTTGCACTAATAGCCAGTGATGCTATATCCCTTAAGAAGGCCGAAAAGAGCCCTGATGCTTCTCTGTTAAACAGTGCCTTAGGAAGCTATTGGTGTCCTAAGCTATCCTTTGACGGTCTGGCCTATAACTGCATAAAAGCCACTTGGTGTCATCTTTCTCCAGTGCTGCTTTTAAGCTCCTTCATGGACCTTTGTCAATGAGGAACACGCTCATATGCAGCATTTGCTATGTTATCTTCTTCTTTTTCTTCTCCTTCTTCTATATATATAAAAGAAAAAAGTCACTGACTCATTGACTGACTCATCATTGCCCTACCAAAACCTCTGGGCCTAGAAGAATTGAATCAATAGAATCAATTGAATCATCTAGAATCATAGAATCAATAAAAACCAAAAACATAGGTATAAAATGGGGGATACTTGGCTTGGCAGCACAACATGTGAGCGGGATCTTGGAGTCACAGTGGATCACAAGCTGAAGATGAGTCAGCAGTGTGATGTGTCTGCAAAAAAGTCAAATGCAATTTTAGGCTGCATTAAGAGGACTGTGGCTTCCACGTCACGAGAAGTTATAGTTCCTCTTTATTCTGCATTGGTGAGACCTCACCTTGAGTACTGTGTTCAGTTCTGGACACCTCACTTGAAGAAAGATGCAGCCAAGCTGGAGCAAGTCCAGAGGAGAGCAATAAGAATGATCAGTGGGATGGAAGGCAAGCCTTACAAGGAAAGGTTGGGGGAACTTGAGATGTTCAGCTTGGAGAAGAGGAGGCTGAGGGGAGACATGATTGCCCTCTTCAGATACCTGGAGGGCTGTCATATGGAGGAAGGGGCCAATTTGTTCATAGCTGCTTCTGAAAGCAGAACTAGAACAAACGGGTACAAACTGCAAGAAAGGAGATTCCGGTTGGAAATCCGGAAAAAATTCCTCACGGTGAGGGCGGTTCGGCAGTGGAACAAATTGCCAAGGGAGGTGGTGGATTCTCTCTCACTGGGGATCTTCAAGCAGAGGCTTGGGGTTGGACTAGATGACCTACTAGGTCCCTTCCAACTATGATTCTAATTGGAGAATTGATGACTCATCAACATTCTGCCCCAACTGCTGGGCCTAGAAGCATGGAATTCTGGGAGGGAGTTCCTTCTGTCACCTGAACACCCACCAAGAACCCACGTGGAGAAACTTAACCCTTAAGGGATGCAACGTGTTTTTGTCCTATACTTAACATGGAAGGCTGACCAACATCCAGCCAAGGAAGAGGTTGCACTGGCGAGGAAGTTGTGCATGGGGGGGGGGTGATGCGCATGTAGGAAAGTTGCGCATGGAGGGAAGTTGCACATGGGGAAGTTGCAATGGGGGAAGTTGCGCATGGAGGGAAGTTGCGCATGCGGGGAAGTTGCACAGGGGGGAAGTTGTGCATGGGGTGTTGCTGCACCGTGGGGGGATGTTGTATGGGGAAATACAACATGTATGGGGAAATACGCGGGTATGCTTTTTGCTAGTCTATATATATAAAAGAGAAAACTCACTCACTCATCACCGCCCTGCTAAAACCGCCGGCCCTAGAAGCGTGAAATTTGGGGTGGGTGTTCCTTCTGTGACCAAGGGGTGCACTAAGAACCGGTTTTCAGAAATTCAAATCAGAAGGGGGTGAGAAGGGGCACAACGCGTTTTCCTCCCTATACTTTGCATTGAAAATTGCTGACTCATAAACATTCCGCCCCAACTGCTGGGCCTAGAAGCATGGAATTCTGGGAGGGAGTTCCTTCTGTCACCTGAACTCCCACCAAGAACCCATGTGGAGAAATTTCAGGGGCTGAAAAGGGGTCAACGTGTTTTTGTCCTATACTTAACATGGGAGACTGAATAACATCTAGCCAATTTGGTGCTCAGTGCCTGGTGCACTGGGGGGACGTAGTTAGGAGGAATAGGTTGCACTGTGGAGAACACTGCGCATGGAGGGTTGGAGTGCATGAGGGGTTGGTGCGCATGGGGGAAGTTGCACATGAGGTTGATGTGCAGGGGTAAGTTGCGCATGGGGGGAAGTTGCACATGGGGAAGTTGTGCATGGGGATTGATGCGCATGGGGGAAGTTGTGCATTGGGGCTTGATGCGCATGGGGGTTGATGCACATGTGGGGAAGTTGCACATGGGGGGTTGATGTGCATGGGGGATGATGCAAATGGGGGTTGATGAGCATGGGGGAAGTTGTACATGGGCGGTTGATGCACATGGGGGGTTGATGCACATGTGGGGAAGTTGCGCATGGGGGGTTGATGCGCATGGGGGTTGATACACATGCGGGAAGTTGCGCATGGGTTAAGTTGTGCATGGGGGTTGATGCGCATGGGGGAAAATTGCGCATGGGGAAATTGCACATTGGGGTTGATGCGCATGGAGGAAGTTGCGCATGGGAGGAATTTGTGCATGAGGGGTTGAAGCACATGGGGACAGTTGCGCATGGGGGTTGATGCGCATGGGGGAAGTTGCGCATGAGGGGTTGATGCGCATGGGGGATTGATACTCATGGGGGAAGTTGCACATGGGGAAAGTTGCACATGGGGGAAGCGCCACTGTACTTCTAATATGTAGAGTCTTTTCCCCAACTGATACTTTGTGGATGTTTAAATATATTGCTTCTATGGGTGCCCCCTGCCCCCAGACCACCTTCTTGATTCTGTGTTTGTGGGGATGTGTGGGTGTGGATGTTATGAGAGACCGTTCACTTAAGGCAGTAGTCACACTTTCCTGAGAGTAAGTCCCAAAGAACAGAATAGGACATACTTTTGAGCAGACATGGTTAGGATTGCACCCAAGGCTTCAATTCAGTGCATACTTATTGCAGAGTAAATGCTATTAACTATAATGGGACTTACATCCGAGTAGGCCCACATAGCTGTTCATTTGTAACAGGGTTCCTCCTCTCCTTTCTCCTTCTTCTTGGTTCTGCTGCCAATGCTATCTTTCCAGCTATCTTTCCTATCTTTCCAGTTGATTTTCTTGGAAAGCTATGCCAAGCAGCCACTTTTTGCTGGAAATCAGGGTGCAGAGCCTGCTGGGACAACAGGCAGTGAAAGCAACTTTCTGGCTAGAGAGGCTGCAAAGATAGGCGGCTGCAGCACAAAACAGAAAGCACTGCATTTTGCGGTTACTGCTAAAGACAAATATAAGTTTGTGCTACAATTGATTTGCCATTAAGGCGCCACAGGACTCATTGTGGTTTTTGCTGCTACAGGTATGCATTTTTTGCTGCTGCATTTCCTGCCTTGCTTACTGCCTGTTCTGCAGCTTCATCAAGTGGAAATGTTAGAATTCAAAAGCTTTTCGCAGTGATCATTTGTTCATCCCTTCCTGTCATAATTGGCCAAAGAACTTTCTCCCACTTCCCTTGCCCAGCATTACATTTCCCAGCCACTTGCCCAGCCTCCATGACCCTAAGGTCAAAAAACATGATCATGCACCCCAGAGACAGGCACTTGACTTGCTGAGTATCAAGAAACACTCAAGTGAGGGGTGTCCCTACTTGTGTCTTTTTCAGTTTCAAACTTCCACATGATTGTGACTTTGTCACAAATTTTCGCTAAGTTCATGGCAGCCACACTGCAGTGTGAAGAGCATTACAGTCCTAACTTGCACTGGAACAGGCAGGCTGGTTTGCCTGTGCTGTTACTATTACAAGTATCTGAACTGCTGCTTCAGTACTGTGGGGAAGGGGAAGCTCATCCCATTCCCCATGGCAGGGCTGCAGCAGCCCCAGTTGGTCTACATCTCCGCAGTAGCCTAAGTCTGAGCAGGCTAAGGCTGTTCCCAGATGTCCAGAATATGAGGTTTGGATCTGGCATAACTGACAGATCCAAGCCCTCCCTCCCCCTGGCCCAGAATATCCCCTCCAACGCAATGCTTTTCAAACCATCCACTGACCTGGACAGGCTTGCACAAGTCTCCCTCTGTGCCATCCCTGCAGGGTTTTGGGGCAGTGCAAAGACATGCGCCAATTTGAGCACCAGAGGGTGGCACAGAAGTGCCTTACAACATTTTCGCAACACCCCTAGGTGTTGAATACAAGGGGTATTCCACATAACATATTCCACAGTATTTGTGAGGACAGATGCTGCTGCTAGTGGTTCTGGAGATTCTTTTCACATCTAAGTCCAGCAGCATCCACTGTAAGCAAATCCCCAGTGCTCTTCCTCGGGGGTTTCCATTGTGGGTGTGTTGGTGTGGGCTCCTTATTACTACTGCCAATCCTGCTCTATCCTTCATGTTTTTTCTATCCACCTGCAGTTCTTCTGCCAAAAGTGCCTCTTTCCTCGCTGTGTCTTCTGCTCTGGTATAAACAGAGAGCACAATGCAACCAGTCCATCCAATCCATTGACTTTGCTATGTCCAAACAGGATCTCTGATATGTAGAAGGCACATGAAACAAAGCCTCTCTGCTCATTTCATATTCTGCAGAATCGGAGTCATTAATATTTCTGAGGATTTCAGGATGTTTCCTATGGCAAATATGAAATCTGGTATATACAATGCAGAATACATACTGGACCTCAGTTTCCTTAGGGGATCTGTTCTTAGACCCCCACTGGACCCCAAGCCTGTAGATACTGAGATTTGGGGTGAGGGCCCACAGATGAACTTCAGACACATCCAAAGTGCTTTCCAGTCACATTCAGAGGTATTCTGAGGCACATGAACGTGCCCTGTTCCTCAGAAGGCCTCCTAGTAGCACTTCCAGTGCAACCTGGATTACATTTTGGAGGCCTCTGGGAGAGCTTCTGAAAGCAAAGGTCCTGTGAGACCTTCTGAAATTACATCTGAAGGTCCTGTATAGGTTGTCCAGATGTGGACTCAGAACCTGCATTGGGTCAAATCCGTGGATTCCAAAGCTATGAATGTGGAGTATCCACTTTACTGCAGAGGGCCCCATGTTATTCAGTGTTGCTAGGAAGCATACAGTTAAGTGTGTGGATTTTCCAGAAAGTACAAGGCCACATACCTGTTTAGTTACTCGCTTGACCATTCACATTTCTGTCATTGATAGTCCAAAACCATTTGGTGATTTTCCCTGCCTTGCCTCCTGAAGGCTGTTCTTCTTTCATAGCTGGCTGCTGGCTGGCTGCTGTGAGTTGGTACTAGATTCTGTTGGTTAAATGAACTAGAGAGGTTAGCCTAACATGGCAGAGTTGAGTTGGCATCCAACCATATTGCCTTGCTGCATTTTGTTGTTAGTTGCAGCACAATCTCAGGGTGTTGGGGGCTTCCATTTACTTGCTCATCCCATCAAATTAAGTCCCATGCTACTTGTATATGTCTGTCGGGTTTGAACCTGTTGTGCTTGGAATCACGTAGACCCAGGGTGCAATCCTAAGAAATTTAGGGCAGCCTAACTCACCTGGCCTATCTTTCCAAGATCATAGAATCATAGAGTTGGAAGGAATATAGTAGGTCATCTAGTCCAACCCCCTGGCTGTAGCAGAAAATTCTCCTAGAGCATCTCTAACAGGTGTTCATCGAGCCTCTGCTTGAAGATCCCCAGTAAGGGAGAGTCCACCACCTCCCTTGGCAATTTGTTCCACAGATCGTGTGGAGATGTCAGCATTTTCCTATGCATTGGCCCCCAGGATTGGGGCAGAAGTGACTTACTGCATTTTTGTGACACCCCAAGTCTGAAAAGCACGTATGCCAGGGCTTAGGCTTGTCTAAGTGAAGATTAGGATTGCAGCCCCAGTGAGATCATGCAAATCTTGATGGTTAGTGTGCCTGTGTGGCTAATAAGAGTCTGCTGCTGTCCACAGACGTGTAATGCTTCCTTCGCCACCCGCGACCGGCTACGTTCGCACCTCGCATGCCATGAAGATAAAGTACCATGCCAAGTCTGCGGGAAGTACTTGCGGGCGGCGTATATGGCCGATCACTTGAAGAAACACAGTGAAGGACCAAGCAACTTTTGTACCATCTGCAATAGAGGTAATGGATATACCTGCTTGTAATGGGGTGAAGGGGTGAGATGTGGTTCAACCCTGGCAAATACATTCTCCATGAAAATGAAAATCTTTGGCAGGTTTTGCACTCTCATGTTATCGAGTTTGCAGAAAGGGGTACATCTTGGGACTGTTTCATAGAAGCACATCAATCACTTGATGACCTCTGTATCTAGGGATGGCTGGCTGTGTGCTAATGAGCACCAGATCCATGAGCACCAGAGCCACTACTAGAGCTGTTGGCGGAGATTTTACACATGTTCAACTGCCAGTTATCAAATGACCAGCTTAAGGGAAATAGGACAGTGAGCATGCATCTATGAACTGGTCCTTGGCTAAACTAGTTACAGTTTTTACTCAAATGTTTAATTTTATATCTAAGAAATGTCTGGAGGATTGTTGCTTGAAGAACTGCAGGGTTCAGCATCCGCCATTACTCTCCTTCATCCGTGCTGGACTCTGCCAAGCCCCAGACAGCACCTGTGCTGACCTAGTTTCCCTGCTTATCTTTTTCAAGCCTGCAAATGTGAGAGAGTCAGCTTTCTCCCCATTCCTCTCATTGTTTGAATGAGGTTTGCTCCCATTTGTCATTGTTGATTTGGGGACTTCCAAACTGAGAAATGGGGTGGGTGGACTGATGATCAATCAGAGAGCATGAGAATTAAGCATAATTGGAACCTCTTTGGGGATTAATGTCCAGCCAGGATAAAATCTGAAGAGCAAACAAAGGTGTATTTCAAAGTTAGGAGTGTCTGCCTCTTAGTACTGTTATAGGAAACACATGCCATGGGGATATAAATATTGGTGTAGATCCCTGCTTTCTGTACAGGAAGTTGTTGTGTTGTTGTTGGTGATGATGATGTACAGCACCACTTTGCAATTAAAAAATTTCACAAAGCAGTTTGCAAAGAAAATCAGATAGCTGAATGGCTCCCAGTTCCCCAAAGGGTTCAAAGATGCAGAAAAAATGCCATCAAACACAGGTTACAAGTCATGCTTGATATATGCAACCTGTCAGTTTTAGAAGTAGGTGTTCCTCTGAATGCCAGGTGCCCAAGACTGGCAACAGGATGCAGGCATCTTGTGTGCCCCTTGATGCATCTGGTAGACCACTGTGAGAAACAGCTGTATTCTGTTCAAGAGGAGCTGTTAGCATAATCCAGATGTTCTTAAACACTGAAAAAGATATTCTGATTGGATATCAGAAAAAAATTCCTGGCAGTGAGGGCAGTTCAGCAGTGGAATAGATTGCCAAGGGAGGTGGTGAACTCTCCCTCACTGGGGATATTCAGGCAGAGGCTCGACCAGCTCCTGTTGGAGATGCTCTAAGAGGATTTCCTGTCACAGGCAAGGGGTTGGACTTGATGACCTACTGGGTCCCTTCCAACTCTAGGATTCTATCCCGTGGAAAAGACACTGGAAGGTTGAAATAATGCTGAAAGAAAGGTTGAAATAATGCTGAATTGGCTGCCATTCTCTTCCCTTAGTATGATAATTCTGTACTATGGTGTATAATGGTAGTCTAAAAGTGGGGGTTGTGACTTCATTTCGGGGTGGGGGTTACAAAAATCTCGGTCCAGTAATCTTGGAACGCTGGGCACCTTTAATGTCATTTCCAGCCATGACATCACTTCCAAGGGGGGCGGTGTCCCAGACAGATTGTCATTCTCAGAAGGGAGTCCAAGGCTGAAATGCTCGAATACCACTGGTGTAAGAGTTGAAGGCAGGGACTCGAAGTGGGGGTGGCCATGCAAGGAAAAGGGGTGACTGCATTATTGCCTAGTGGGTGGAGCATGTTTGATCTCTGCAGAAGATCCTGGGAATCTCAGTTCTAAAAAGGGTTTCTGTGGCTGGAAAAGACAGTGCTCTGGCTGAAACTATCTGCCAGTCAAGACATATTTCACATGCACAAAAGATTCCCAGTAACCCAGACCAAGAATTAGCAGGTTCTTGTGCACAGGCATACATTGAAATTACACAAGGGAGATTTTGATTAAATGTTCTGAAGAATTTCAAGATGGTACATTCAGTTTGGCAGTAGACGAGCTGGCTTCAGAAGATGGTGGGCTCTCCAGCACTGACGGTCTAGATAGCCACCTCTTGAGGATGTTGTAACTGCCATTATGACTTCATAACTATCATCATGGACTTTATATTATAGATCCCTTCAAACTATGTGATTCTGTGACTTCAGGGGATGTAACCAAAGCTACAAGTTCTGGCCTTCTTTGCCACTTAAAACATTCTTTAGGTCTGTGCTTCTCAAAGTGGGGATCCGGACCCTCTTGGGGGATTGCTACTTCATTTCAGAGGAGAGAGTTATGCTTGATTCAGAGCGTCAGGAACCCTGGGCTGCCCTAGCTGCTCCAGAGCATGCTCAGTAGGCTTCAAGTAAGTGACACCTGCAGAAGGCTTGCTGCTAAGGAGACTCCCCTCAGATCACACTGAACAAAGAACAGCTGTGGTGCCTGCCTTATAAGGAAGCCTTGAAGTTCCTGGCAACCAGTAACAGCTGCATCATGAGAATGCAGTACAGCAGTACCTCAAGTGAGGGTGGATGCTTGGAGTGGCCTGCTGGATCCCCAGGTTAGTGGCTGCCATAGTTGTGTCATATCCTGAAATTGAGAGGCAGGGGTTGCAGCTTGGCTGGCCAAGAACTCAGATTTTTTGTCAACACTGCTATTCCTACTCTGGGTTATGGACCCCTATTACTATCTCTGCTCCTGAGGTGGTGTAACTCTGAGGAGTTGGATGAGGACATTTCTCCCCTGGAAACAGGCTCTAGATACAGAGTAACTGCTCTGCCTGAGACAATGCTAAAATGCCCTCAACATGCCTTTCCTGAACTGCGTAGGCTGGCACAGCTAGGGCAGCGCAGGTCCACCTGTCTTGGGGCACCCTGTGTTGCCGTAGGCTGCTCTAAGCCTTTTCCAGAGTAACTAGGGTGGAGCATCTTGCAGTTGGGTCAGCCCATTGATAAACAGAGTAACCCAAATTCACTTCTGGATTGTGCCCTAAGTCTCGTTGAATACAATGGGACTTGCTTCCGATAGACATGGAAGAGCTCATAGTGATGGCACTTCCTGTTCTGGCAATGACATCACTTCTGGGGGCTCAGAAAGGTGCCCTGGGGTGAAATGGTTGAGAACCACTGCTTTTGATGATAACCTGTCTTGTAGATCTAATTGAATCTGCCTCACTTTTTAAAAAGTTGTCCTGCTCCTAGTTTACGGTGATGTAATCCTCACTTGGACAGTTCAAGGGTGGGGGTGCTTCCTCCAGCAGTGTTGTACCTTATGTTGCACCCGCAGAATTCCATACTGAAACAGTCCAGTTTGTAGGTCTTCCTAGGGTAAATTAAACTGTGCTGGAGAAAAACCATAATTATAAGGATAAATAATGAATAACTTTGGAAAATGGTCAACAGTAGCCATGTTGGAACATTTAGTCACAGTCAGTCCTTATGCTCATTGACTCAGAAATAAGACCCACTGAATTCAGTGTGCTGTCTCCCAAATAACAATGTATAGAATCGCTTCCTTTTCTATCAAAAAAATCCCGAACTTGTTCATAATAGCGGATCAGAGCCATCCTTCTTGCAATCTTTTTGAATGGTGGAGCTCATACTCCATAGGGAATGGACTTGTGATACAAATGCAAGTGGGAGTAAAAGCTTTGTGTGTATGGCTTTTCAATTAAATTGAAAAATTGAAAGGGAAAATTTTTCTGAAATTTGAAAATCAAAATGCAAGGGCTTCCCTGAGCTGTTCATGAAAATTGAGGGGTTTTGCTTTTTACTTTTATCATGGACAGAGCAATCCTAAACACATCTACTCAAAAGTAAGTCCAATTATGTTCCATAGTACTTACTCCCAGAAAAGTGTGGTTCGGATTGCAGCCGGAGTGTGGTTGGTTGGCCATTCATTTGTGCTACCAAGATCACAGTTCCCCAAGAACGCTTGGTGTTTGTGGGTGCAGCTGGGCAATGCATGTAGAATCAGTTTCCCAATTTAGTGTAGACTTCTAAACAACAACAGAGAACATAATGGCATAATATAGGCTCCTGGGCAGAAAAGGTTTTTGTTTGAAGGAATTAGGCCTTGATGATGGAATTATGCTGACTACTCCTTAGATTCCCTGAGTAGATATGCAATTCCCCCTTGTGAGGAATTATTCAATATTATAGCATATTTTGAGCTGTTGGTATGGGCTAGCAACCAGAACAGTCCTTATTTTTGCAGAATAAAATACAATTTATTAAATCTTTTTTTGATGAATGTGGTTTTTCACATTCTGATGCCTTTTGGGAAAGAAGTTTTTGCTCATTCCTGCCTACCCTTGCTGAGTTCTGTTCTCTGCATTCAGTCTCTATAGGCTTTTGCTTTCTGATAAACCCCAGAGGGCTGTTGAAATAAAGCTAAGAGTAGTCCAGTGAATCGGGGTATCTCAGGTTCAGTCCTGATGGTGAGGGCGCTTCAGCAGTGTAAATGCCGATGGAGGTTGTGGACTCTCCCTCCCTGGGGATATTCAAGCAGAGACTCGACCAGCACCTGTCAGATGCTCTAGGAGGATTTCCTGCTACAGGCAGGGGTTTGGACTAAATGACTTACTGAGTCCCTTCCAACTCTAGGATTGAACCAACCAAGATAGCTCTAGTCTGCTCTGCTATCACCCCTGCGTTTTCCCCATTTGCAGCATTGGGCTTGCTTTTATGGTAGTCCATAGTTCTGGATCACAATATAAATTCTACATTATGCTGATCTCTTAAGACGCACTGATGCCTCAGGGTTGTTGCTGAAATGGAGAGGTTTTGTAAGAGAAAATACAACAAATTGTCATTCATTGTGGAAAACATTAAAGCCAATCTTTGAAGTGATGGGGGGATGCTGAAGTAATGGGGACTATTATAGGTACTGTTATTTTGCAAAAACATGACTGATTGTGTATTTAAAAGTTGCGCTTACCAAACTCCCATTATTTAGTTTTTAATTTCTGCTTTTGCTGTACTGACTTGCTTTATAATCCCTTGTTTAAAAACAAAACAAAACAGCTGTAGCAGGTCATTGTTGCTGCCACTTTGCAGTCAGGTAGCTGAAAGTTGAACTACAATGGGAGGTTGTTGTTCAACAAACCCTAAGCCATAGGTCAGTAGTACTCCACAAAGCCACATTGGGGAGGGGTGATGGATATCAAGAAAAAAACTGTCCCAGAAGTTTGTATTAGGCCCCCTTATCAACATATATGTGAACTGATGAAATTGGAGTTGATGTGCCGTTTTTTACAGGGCCAAATATTTCAATAAATAGAAATCTTCTGAGTCCACCTTTCTCAGACACTTTTCTAATCTAAGCAACACACTGTCTTGAAGAACTACAGTATAACACAACTTTAAATTACAAAAAATCCCTCATTCCATTCTGAAAAATAAAAGTATGGCTGCAATCCTAAGGACACATTCCTGGGAGTAAGACTCATTGAACACAGTGGAGTTTACTTTTGAGTAGACAGGGTTAGGATTGTAGTCTTTATGTGTAAGAATGAGGTTCTGCAAGAATTTGTGCACATTTGGATACACGTCACAGCCACACACAAATTGACTGTGGTTCTCTGATGTTTGTATAGAAACATTTTAGCGGGGAAGACAGTTTCTTTGTACAGAAACTAAGCATTTTAGGAAAACTTGATCAGTTGGATGGTATCTGGGAAGCCACAGGCATCTTGTTTCAGAGGCTGTTGCCATTGTGACACAGTTTTGCAATGCACAAAATTCGGTCTTCGGCAGCAAAAGCAAAAATGGATTATATTATGGCTGCATTTGTTTCAAATACTGTATATTTCAAAGAAGAGTGATGTCTAAGGAGCTTTCTTTCTAGAATAGCTTTTGTGATGATCCAGAAAAAACAGGAAAATCCAGAAAAAACTTAACAAAATTAGGAATCTTACTGAACAAGATTTGGTTTTAATGCAGACAGATCATAAGTATAGTAATGAATATATACCTAAGAAAAAGTGCCTAAAACTTGGTGGGTGTGGGTGGCGCAAGTGGTTAAGATACTGTGCCTGTTAACCAGCAGGCCAGGGTTTCAGACCCGGGTGGGTCCCCACAAGACAGGGTGAGCTCTTGTCCTTAGCCCAGCTCTGCAACACAGCTGGAACCAATCGTATTGGCTCTGCCTTTCATTGGACTATTTCAGTGACGTGGAGAAGGGAGGATTTGCTGCTTGGGTAAAAGCCTATCCTCCATATCAATCTAATCCAGGCCTTCGTGCTTTGCATGCACCGTATGCAGCGCCGAGCACGATACCATAGTCTCTCAAGACTGATGGATGCCTGCTAAAACTTGGTGGCAGAGCACCTGCTTTGCATTGAAAAGCCCCATTCCAGTCCTTCCAGCGGCAGGTCTTTTAGAGAGCCCTTATCTAGTATTGGGCAGGATGGACCAGTGGCCAACTTCGGAAAAGGCCACTTCACAAACTTCTGCCAAGTTAGAAACATGTACTGTCTGGATGATAAACCTTGAGTTGTTAGGGAATTTTTTGTTAGTTTTTTTAAAAGAAATTGTGGTTCTTGCTGATGATGAAGGCATGTAGCAGATACTGGGGTATTTGCACCCTGCAGTACTGTGTACTGCTCAAATGCATCTGGATCATTGGCATCCCTGGACATTGGCATACAATTTTGTTTTGTTTTTTGGTGACCTGGTCATTTACATCCCACTATAATTGGGCAACGAACTCACTGGGCAGAAAACCATAAGCCTGTTTTTCTAGCCCTAACCAACTTTTGCATTTAAAAAATTAAAAAGTACATCATATACAAGTAACTAGACACAAAAAAGTGTGTCTATGTTCTCCAAAGAATGGAGATTCTTTCTCCAAAGAGAATAATCTCCAAAGAATGGAGATTCTGGTTAGATATCAGGAAAAAATTCTTGACGGTGAGGGCGGTTCGGCAGTGGAACAGATTGCCAAGGGAGGTGGTGGGGATCTGGAACAGATTGCCAAGGGAGGAGGTCTGTCCTCACTGGGGATCTTCAAGCTGAGGCTTGACAAGCACCTGTTGGAGATGCTCTAGGAGGATTTCCTGCTACAGGCAGGGGTTTGTACTAGATGACCGACTGGGACCCTTCCAACTCTTTGATTCTATGATTCTATATAACCAAATGTGCACTACTGGGGCACAGTTGTCCAGGGTGCAATGGGCCTGTCACTCATGCGGTAATGCGCTTTTGCAAGAACACTGCACACTTTCTGGGTCTGCTGGAGTTGCAGCTCTAGAAATATGTGCCTATTTTGCTTTTCCCAAGGAACTTTCTCCTGGCTAGAAATATTTATCTGCTTCTTTTATCTTATCCAGAATAGATAGAACAGGCAGTTCAGATGAACAAGCAATAAAAGCAAGATACAGCCCAGGCTACCAAACAGATACTCACATAATTAACAATCCACATGGTCTGCCGCTGCCCTGCCCTAATGTAGAACTCATATTTACTAGGGATTGTGTTGTTTCAGAAACAAGGAAGTCCCAATAATATGAAAATATGCTAACTTGCTGTGTAATCTTCTGCAAGAAAGAATCTTCTGGCTTCTGTCCAGCAAGTCTGACATGGATTGTAGAGTCTTTCTCTTTCTTTTTCTGTCTTTCCTTCATCACGACACACTTTATTCCTCAGATGCATCCCCTGTAGTTTCTGGGTTTTCCTTGGTGAGGTTTCCAGATTCCACTGGCTCTTTCAGAAGCGTGGTGGTGGTTCAGTTTAACTGGTTTTGGCTAGAGCACCAGCTCCTTGGCAGAGGACCCCAGAGGCTCTGGAAGCTGCTAAGAGAAACAAGGGGAAAGGCAGAGGTGTGTCTGTGCTGGTGGCAGGATCTCATCTCCTTTTATCTTGTTTAGGTTTCTCCTCTGCCTCCTACTTAAAGGTCCATGTTAAAACCCACCACGGTGTTCCCCTTCCCCAGGTCTCCAGGCACCCGGAGCCCATCCCGAATGGGGGAGCAGCGTTCCACAGCGTCAGGACCTATGGCATCAAAGGCAAGCGACTCCCTGCTCTGCACTTTCCGTCTCTGCGTAGGACTTTGTCTTGTTGGGTGCTGGGCAGGGGAAGGAAGGGAAGAGGGACTGGTTTGGGGAACACAAGTCAGAGGGCCAGCATAGCAGACAGAGGAAGCTGGTTGTCATTCAGTTCCTGGACCTCAGGCTGTATCCAAACGCCCTCCTATGAGGAAGAAGAGAAACCTTCCTGCATGGAGAAAAGTAGCATTTTAAGGATGTAGGCTCAGATCAAAGCCCCTCAAGTGTAAGGTTCTAGCACCAGCAGTAATAAGCCAGGCTGTCCTTTTTAGCCTACAAGCAGAGGATGACGGTGGCAGTAGCTATTTCCAGCAACTGGCATGAAAAGGTATGCTGCTTTGGAACCTGGAGGCTCAAGGCAGCCACTGTGACCCGTAGCCACAGGTAGACCTCCTTCTCAATCCACATGCCGGCAAACCCACATGCCCTTCCAAAGCCAGCAAGCAACATCTTGTGGCAGCAGGTTCCATAAACGAGTTGTGAACTGATTTCACCATGCAGTAAAGTTTTATTTCATTTTCCTTGTGAGGAGGGAGCATTTATTGATCCAGCTATCCCACTGCAGCCTGAAGAGGTCCAAGCCAGGCTCGATTCTGCTGTTTGGCCCAGAGCAACTTCTGGGGGAATGAATACAAAGGCCAGATAAGGTTCTGTTTTTGCCAGTCATGTGCCAGCATTCATGGCAGCTTTGTGGCAGGTGGGGAAATGCAAATGTTTCTTTGTTCTTCCCTTGCCTTCAGTGAGGCAAGGCATGAGTTTGCATCCAGACTGCAAAATAATTCTGTAAATCCACTTTAATGTTCCAACTGTTTGAAATTTAGGTTTGAAAAGGCAAAACTCACAGTGGCCTTATGCTGTTTTGCTCAGAACGACCTTCCCCTTGTTATGGCTGGTTCACAGCTTTGGCAAGTTCTTGGTGAGGTGGGAAACCTGTACCCGTTCAGGTGGAAGTAAGCATAGCTACCCCAATCTTCCAGATGCACAGATACCCTACACATGGAAAACAAATTTGACAGGGAGAAGTCCTTGGGATCTAAACATTCACACCCTTCCTCCTTAATACCCTTATTCTCTTTGTGGAAGATTATAGGGGAACATTCAAGCACCTGCAGTCCAGACTCAAGATTACTGCCACAATGAGGCTTCAGTTGCTGGCTAGAAAAATATTTGGGGGAAATCATTGCCTGGTGGCCTCACTGACTATGTAAATATTAGGGTCTCTATAGGTTCTTTCAGAGTCTCCCCACAACCACACCACTTACCAAAAGACACAACCCTCATAGGTGGCAAATTGTGCATGCTCGGGAGGCCAGCAGAGGATGGGGAGGGAGAGACGGTGCCATTGCCAGGCTGCTGTGCGTCTTCCATTCTGTTTCAGTGGAGCTTGCACAGCAGAACTTCCCAGATGGTTGCACCAAACAATGGTTAGTACATATATCTGGCAGGTTACATGGACCTTGAGACCTCGATACCTTGGGCCACCCTTGTCCACTATTGCTTTGGACAAAAGTGATGGCAAATTTTGGAAGGGGGGGTTCTCCAGTTGCATTATGGCCTGTGTACACTAGTTGGTTTGTGACCCTCCCTTGCCTGAGTGTCCTAGAAAGTTGTCACTTTCCCAGGGAAGCTTTAAGGTTTACTTCCTCCAAAGTAGTTTGGAGCTTTAAGCTTTACTTCCTCCAAAGTAGTTTGTGCTCATCACTCCACCTTGTGCTGACGGTGTCTGTTTTGGTGAAGGCATCATGAAAGAATAATAGTGCAATCCTAAGCAGGTCTATTCAGAAGTAAGTCCTATTGGATTCAGTGGGACCTGCTCCCAAGAAAATGTGTTTAGGTTTGCAGCCTAAGAACAGAATAAGCTTTGGCTTCCAGCTTTTGTGAGAGATGTGGGAGAATTGTAAGGATCTGTGTGGCTTTGGGGATCTTGAGAATGACCAAGTCTTGAGCTTTTCCATGGGTTTTTATATGTGGGGGCTTATAAGGAATACAGATATGTGGGGGAAATGTTGGGATTTGTTGCACCAAGAGAGCAGAGGTACTGGAATCACAATGGGATTTTCCCACAATGGGATTTGTGGGAATATAGTAGTTTGGTCACGAGGGCTAACCTGTTATATGTGATGCTCCATCTGGATGTATTGTTAGTTCTACAACCAGGTTATCCTGACTCCCCCCAGAGAGGTTTGCATTCTGATTTCAAGCTGGGGATTCACCGTTGGGTGCATAAAACTGCCTTGAGTAGGAGCCCATGCCTTGCATGCAAGGCTGAGGCTTACTGGGCTGCTCATCTCTTGTAAACTGGTTGTGCCCTTGTTGTGTCTTGCATTTTTATACAGTTGGGGCATTCTTGCGCACAGCACACAGCGATGATAGCTGCACTTCAGTGCCGGGGGAAGCAACTTCCGTATATGAATCCGCAGTAATTAGAGGCTTGTATAGTGCTCAGTGAGTCTGGGGTTTACATGTTTAAAGGTTTTTCTTAATGCATGGTAAGGCATTGCTTAGTACAATCCAGCATTGCAGCTCCAGTGTCACTGCAGCTCATAAAACAACAGCGTGGGTCTCCACTTGTTGGAGAAAGGCAGGGTGCCAATTCAATCAATCAGTCAGTCAATCAATAAAGGGACAGCATGTTGCTTGGATACAACTTAGGACAGGCTTATAAGTCATTCACCTGTCATTACCTGTGGGAATGAGCTAAAAAACTTCAGGTTTAGTAGGCAGCAAAGCACCAGCAAGGTTCTTTTGTCTGATATAAACCTGAGGTTTGGGGCAAGTTGGGCTAGTAAAAAAAATAAAATTCAGGGCTAGTAGCCTTGTGAATTGATCTGCACCAGTATGGATTGGGAGACATGAAATCAGCAACTTCTCTTTGCATGCAAGAGAATGTGTTTAGAAGGGTCACCATGGGGAAGAAGGAAATAGATGGTGAGGCAAACGCTTGGCAAACGCTTACTATTATCCTCTCTCTCCCTAGAAGGCCAGAAATGCTCACATTTGGACCAGATTGAGAGTTCGGATTCCTATGGAGACCTCTCGGACACCAGCGATCTCAAGACCCCTGAGAAACAAAATGCCAACGGTTCCTTCTCCTGCGACATGGTTGTCACCAAAAATAAACTGGAGTCGGAGGGAGATAAGAAGTACCCCTGCCCTGAGTGTGGGAGCTTTTTCAGATCCAAGTCCTATCTCAACAAACACATACAGAAAGTCCACGCCCGCCCTCTGGGAGCCCCACTTGGAGACTTGGGCCCTGCGCTGGGCTCCCCCTTTTCACCCCAGCAGAACATGTCACTCCTGGAATCTTTTGGCTTTCAGATTGTCCAGTCTGCTTTTGCATCCTCCCTTGTGGATCCAGAGGTTGACCAGCACCCAATGGGGCCAGATGGAAAATGAGGCCAGCTCAAACCTTCACAAAGCAGTAGTCTGTTTTTTATGTACAATGTTGAGATGGCTGTCAATGCGAGGGGGCAGCCGACATAATCCAGTGTGGTAGCTCACAGGCTGGGGTTCTTTTATTTGTTTGTTTGTTTTTTAATCCCCTTAAGTTCTCCCCTTTAAATCTTCCTTGGGCACAGAGAATGTTTTCTTGTCTAGCTGACAACATGCAGGGTATCTGCATGATTATTAACTGATGACCTTTTGGGGGGGATGGCAGCAACACAGGAATAAGATGTAATGGTACTGGCATCCTATAGGTCTGTCAGTGACTCAGCTTGGAGCATTAAAGAATTGGGGCGGGGGAGAGGTGGAAACGTTGGCTTGAGAATTGTAAAGGAGCCTTAGTTGAACTAGAGAACTAGATTTCTTTTTGCCCCTTTTTCTGCCCCATGGATTTGCATTTTAGCACTTTTATCTACACATAAAAACACACCATGCTGTTTTTAGTAGATAAAGGTGCTATATTGTTCCTTAAAATAAAAAGTAAGAAACCATGTTATTACTTCTGAAGAAGCTAGAAATGAACAGAGGCAGAATATCAAAGAGAGTCTCCGGCCCCACTGATCTTGTCCCACCAAATTCAAACCAACTCCTTGGATACAATCCACTGGTAAGTTCTCCTGCTCTTGTGCCTATAGGATCTGTGCAGGAGAAGGTCCCAGCAAAATTGTGCCATTTGTTTCTCTAATCCTCCAAAAACTTGCTATTGACTTTCTGTGTCTCTCTCTTATGATGATTATTATCACGTTTATAATTTTAGGTCCTGTTGTAGTGGTTTGCTACTGAGAAGCCGGTCACGGCAGTTATAAGAGAGCTCTTAAAGCAGCAGTCATGTTAGGGTTAGTCGTAATTTTTTTTTAGATGTATCATAATTAATAACTTGGCTAGTTCATTATTTTTAAGTCTATGGAATAAAATAGTTATGCAAAATGGAAGAAGAGAAAAGATTTAAAAACCACAATAACTGCTGTGCACACTCAGTTGGTTGATGCTGATTTGATGCAGAAAGACCCCAGAAGAGTAACGTGAACAGCGAGAGGTCATGTTTTTTTCTGTACCACCAACCTGTTTAGTGCAAATGAATATAGGGTTCACAGAGTGATTTTTTAAAAATAATAACAGTAATCAGATTGGACTGCATTAAAGAAGTTAGAATGTTACTTTATACCATTTCTTTTTGTGTTTGTGTTCTTTTTTGGGAAGCAATGCAGACCTAACATTTTCTGTTCTGTTACTTGTGGTTTGGAGTCCCCAACAATTTTGATCCTCTTCAAATTGCATCCTTGGCACAGTTAGTGTTGTGCCTGGATTGCATTCCACAGTGTTACAACTAACATGGTTAGCTTTAACCAGGGTGACCATATGACCGGAAATTTCCGGATTTGTCCTCTTTTTTAGCTTCCTGTCCAGCTTCATTTTTGAACTTTGCAATGGTGTGCATTACCCCATCGTGTCATAAGTTATTGGATTCGTATTGAAGAGCAGAATCCAATGCATAAATTGGTTTTGAAATATCTCATTCCTGTCAAAAGTTATGGACATAAAAATAAAAAAATGCATTGAGCTCTATGGTGAAAGTGCCCAATATTGTAGCTTTACTCGTGAGTAGGCAAACATGCCATTGTCTGCCAGAAGGGCCAGGCTGAGAGGAATTCAAAACCTTGTCGTCCTTTTGAGGTGGTCACCCTGGCTTTAACCAAGGTTTCTAAACCGACTCCAACCCATGGTATAAAGTTGAACTCTGATAACTAGGTGTGTAGCTGACACCTACTCCATATTAGGCACTGTGAAGGGGAAGGATTTTAGAAGTACAAGGGATGGACTCCTCAACCCCTTAACGCAAATTACAAAATGTTATATCTGCACTGGGTTGGCATGGCTGTTGGGGTGACTGCACTGGGTTGGCATGACTGTTGGGGTGACTAAGGTTGCACCCTTAATTCGAGTCACATGCCTTTATTTCAGTGTTTTTGCCAAAGGAATCCTCAGGAACTGGTCCCCAGTCATTCCCCATCCAGGTGAATGTTGAATGATTGAAGACATATATTTGCAAAGGGCAAAACGTTTCAGTTTTTTTTTAAAGTACATTTTCTGGCATTTGACACGATAGCTGCATTCTGACAGAACACCAGGCATGGCATCGCAGCACTAGGTGTTGGCATCAATGGGCAGCTGTCAAGGCTGATCCATCAGCAAGGTGTCCAGTACCAATTCCAGAATGGCCGTACTTAGAAATGAACTGCTGAGCAGAGTATGAGCTTGTCCTGGTCTAATGGGGCCTAATTCTCCTCTTGCTGGGCATAAAAGCAATTTGTCCTCTATAGGTGTATAGAGGTGTCCACAATTTATTTATTAGATTTGTATCTTTCTCCCTGAAACCCAAGGCAGTTAACAATCAGTGAAACAATTAAAATCAATAAAATACAAGTTAAAAGTACAAAATACGCATACAATGCATCTCCTCAAATCTCAACTGGAATAAGTGGAAGAAAGAATGTTTCAGGCTCCTAAATTTTTCTAATCATGGAGTTAGACGGTGTCTTCAAAACTTGTCCTAGTTGCCTTGAGTGCTATTTAAGTGGCAAACAAATCTAATAAATAATAATTATAAAGACTTGTCTTAATTCTAACCCACTTCTCTAGCAGCTCCAAAAGGTTGAAAATCCAAAACCTTGAAAAATCAACACTTCTTTCAGTAATTGGCTCCACTGCCAAACCACTCTGATTATTCACCTGGAATCTACCCTGCGGCTTAAGGCTGCAACCACAGCCTAACCACACTTTCCTATGAATAAGTACTATTGAACACAATGGGACTTACAGTGAAATCCAGAGTAACGCGTGGAGTCCTTGCTCCGGAGTAAGAACAAGTTACTGTGGATTGCAATATGAATTTCCCATAGGTTTTCACTAGGTAGTGCAGTAACAATGAGTGCACATAATATCTCTTAGGTTCTCTGGAGTTACTCTGGATTGTGCCCTTTGAGCCCGTTGAGCACTAACCATGCCTACTCAGAAGTAACCCCATTGTGTTTAATCAGTCTTACTCCCAGGAAAGTGTGTTTAGAATTGCAGCCTTACTTCTGAGTATACATTCTTAGGAATGCACAATAAGCCTGTTAGATCTAGCCCTACTGTCTGGACCAGCAAACAACAAATCCTTACCCTCTTCCAAATGTCGGATATTGGTATATTTTCCTAGCTTCCATCTATTATTCCATTCGGACAGGGTGATCTTGACAGTGTTAGCCATTATTTCACGTTTAATGTACTCTTCATCGAACGGGCTTTAAAATGCTGTATAATTCATTAAGAAGGAAGAGTGTGAACAAACCAAACAGAGCTTGATTTCAGTTGGAAAGATTTATGGTTTATTTGAAAAAATGGAAGCTAAACTGATAGTATGCACACTGCACTGCGATACCAATTGTAAAAGTTGAGATGGGAGCTACAAACGTGTGCGTATCCCTTTCCTAGCAAAAATTAGACCATCAACCAAAACAGAACTTAAAAGATGTCACATTGCAAATTCAGTCTATTGTTTTTTATGGTTGTGTTACCTATGGAACTCAGTGCTTCAGGATGAGGCTGTCACCAATTGTTTACAATCAAAAATGTGACCTGATTTTTTTTTTTTAAAAGAGACCCTCCTGCCCCCCCCCCCCCAAAACTTCTATGCAGGAGGGAAAAAATCCCTCTTGAACCATCACCACAAAAATCAGTTGCTATTTACTATTTGCTACTAATCCTAGGCCTACTAATCTAAGGCTTTGTTTTACCTAGAGACTCTTAGATGTCCTGCAAATGGGCTTGTGAATAATTTGATAGATGTTGCTTAATGAAAGAGCCACATACAATAAACATTAAGAAGCATTTAATTTTAAACTCAAAAATAATTAATTTTAAATTAAATTATCTCTTAATTAGGCTGCAATTCTAAAGACACTTTTCTGGGAGTAAGACCCATTGAACACAATGGGGCTTACTTTTGAGTAGACACAGGATTGTGCTCTTAATTTTAAATTCTTAAACTCAGTTTATACCAGGTATAGAATTATAAATTCCAAAAATTTTATTACCTTTTATACTAATAGTGTATATTTTATTAGTGTATTAGTGTAATACTAATGTGTATGATTATTTTATACTAATTGTGATGCAAAAAGGAGCTCAGCCAACATGAGTTCAAGCTGCTCAATATATGTCAAAGGGTGCAATCCTGACCTAGGCCGGCACAGCTCATCAGGCTTCCCATTCCCGTGGTGATGTAGGGAGGAAAGCACATCTGGGCAGTGGTCTAACCCCCAGGTGTGGTGTGGAAGTGCCTTACAGCACTTATGTGACATCCCGAGGTCAGTGCAGGACTTGAGCTAGGGTTTAGGCTGGCCTAACTGCAAATTAGGATTGCACAGCATGAGACGTGTGGCTCAAGTTCCACAATTTGGCTTCCCTTGTTATATGATCTTCTCTTAGACGCCCTAACCTCTAATTTCTCCTCCCCTCCTCATGTTCCTCACTGAGCTTAGTTCCTTTCATGCCTCCATTGTTCTTTTGTGCTGTTAATGTTTCAGAGAGCAGTTTATAATTATCTGAAGCTGATGAATCTGTAGGGCTGCAGCTTCTGAGCAACCATCATGCTCTCTTCTCCCCTTACCGTTGTCCTGGCATTTGCAGCTTCTCCAGCCTGGATCAGTGCATCACTCCTGCCAGTTGCCGAAGTTTGAGTGCGTTAACATGCTTTATTTCATTGGTAGCTCATGAACAGATTGCCAAGGGAGGTGGTGGACTCTCCCTCACTGGGAATCTTCAATCAGAGGCTCCACAAGAACCTGTCAGGGATGGTCTAGGAGGATTTCCTGCTACAGGCAGGGGGTTGGACTGGATGGTCTATTGGGTCCCTTCCAACTCCATGATTCTATGGATTCTATGACCTTTTGAAAAGGGCCGGGATGATTGAGATGTACAAAAGTATGCAGAGGTGGATAGAGAGATGCCCTTTTCTCTCATAACACCAGAACTAAGGGACATCCATTAAATTAAGGCTGTTAACCAGAAGTCCAGGATTTGAGACCCAGGTCCCCACAAGACAGGGTGAGCTGTCATTAGCCCAGCCCTGCAATGCAGCTGGAACCAATCATATTGGCTCTGTCATTCCATTGGACTATTTCAATTTGCTGCTTCAGTAACAGCCTATCCTCCATATTAATCTACCCAGGCCTTTGGGTTTCGCATGCAGCGTCTAGCATGATACCATAGTCTTTCTAGACTGATGAATGCCTATTAAAAAATCCTAAAGACATAGAATCATAGAATCCTAGAGTTGGAAGGTACCCAGTAGGTCATCTTGTCCAACCCCACCTGTAGCAGGAAATCCTAGAGCGACAGGTGCTTGTCAAGCCTCTGCTTATACCCCAATGAACACAATGGAGCTTACTTTTGAGTAGACATGGTTATGATTGTGCTGTATCAGGAGAGTTAGAAGAAACAAAAAATTTCTTAATGAACTTTAATAATATATAATCTTTTATAAACTTTATAATCTTTTGATCTTATAACCAAAAATACTTTACCAAGAGAGTAATCTGTGGAAGTCCTTGCTACAGGATATGGGGATTGTACCTGGAATTGTGGTATTTAAAAAATGGATAGAGCAGTTTAATGAAAGGAAAATTCAGAGCCCAACCCTAATCACATCTACTCAAAAGTGTTCAGTGGGTCTTACTCCCAGAAAAGTGTCTTTAGAATTGCAGCCTTATTTTACAAGCCTCAATGGGTATATGCAGCCTTCTGGTTTTTAGAATTACAGTGCTGACAAGGATTTCCTGCTACAAGCAGGGGGTTGGACCAGATGATCCACTGGTCCCTTCCAACTCTATGATTCTATGCTTCAATCCTAAC
This sequence comes from Cryptoblepharus egeriae, assembly GCA_030015325.1. Classification (NCBI taxonomy): domain Eukaryota; kingdom Metazoa; phylum Chordata; class Lepidosauria; order Squamata; family Scincidae; genus Cryptoblepharus; species Cryptoblepharus egeriae. The sequence continues at coordinate 7,780,398 of JAREYC010000017.1, read as the reverse complement.
CACACTTTCTTGGGAGTAAGACCTATTGACCACAGTGAGACTACTTCTGAGTAGGCATGCTTAGCATTATGGTTCTCTGAATGCCAGGTACAAGTTCATGTCTTGTTGCCCCTCTGGTGGGACATGGTATAATATGGGAAGCTGGAATAGATGGGCTTTGGCCTGATCCAGAGGGGCTCTATGTTAATATAATCATCACACATGCCCACCTGCCAGGCAACATGAAAGTGCAGATATAAGTGCGCCACTTGAGAAGAGATAGGCTGAGGTGTGGTTTTATTTCAGCGATAATAAAAGCACAAAACTCTTTCCTGCACTTTTCATTTTTGTTTAAAAAACAACACATGAATCCCTGAAAAAGTTATCCTGTTCTCTAGCACCTCTGCATATTGGTCACTGTAGGCTAGCTGGGCTGTACTGGGGATGTGTATGTAACATTAATGACTAGTGTAAGTATATACAGTGGTACCTCTCATACCAAGCGCCTCACATACCAAGCGTTTCACATAACAAGCGATTCCATAACAAGGAATCCTGCTTCACATAACAAGTTCTGCTTCACTTAACAAGCAAGCATGCTATGGGCACGCGTGCTATGCTGCCCTGACACTCCGCATGGAGGTTCTTTAAAAGGGCTGCCGGCCAGCGCTGCTGCCTCTAACTGCCCCCAACTTGGGGGCTGTTGCTTGGGGGTGCTAGAGGCAGCTGCCCCTAACTGCCCCCATGTTCCCCCACCGACCACCTTGAACCTCCAGCAGCAGCCCAGGTGAGCCTCCCAGAAATGTATCTTCGATTGCAGCCTCCTAACCATGTCCACTCAGAAGTAAGCCCCATTGTGTTAAATGGGGCTTACTCCCAGGAAAGTGTCTTTAATTGCAGCCTCCTAACCATGTCTACTTCTGAGTAAGCCCCATTGTGTTAAACGGGGCTTACTCTCAGGAAAGCATCTTTGGGATTGCAGCCTAAGTAGACTTCATAGGATCATGCACATTGAATGCATGTTTTGAATTCAATTACAGTGTTTTGTCATCATTTTTACACCCAATTAATATTTTTATATGAATATTTTGGGGTTTATGGAACCAATCTTCGGAGTTTCCATTATTTCATACAGGAAAATCCGCTTCACTTAAAGAGCATGCCTCCGGAATGAATTAAGCTCTTTATGTGACGCACCACTGTAGTGCACTTTTAAAGTGATAATAATTTCTAGAATCAGAGTTTGAAGGGAACTAATAGGTCATCTAGTCCAACTTACTGTCTGTAGCAGGAAATCCTCCCACAGCATCTCCGACAGGTGCTTACTGAGCCTCTGCTTTAAGATCCCCAGTGAGGGAGAGTCCACCACCTCCCTCGGCAATTTATTCCTCTGCTGAACTGCCCTCACCATCAGGAATTTTTTTCCAGATATCTAATTGGAAAATCTTTTCTTGCAGTTTGTAGTAGTTCTATTTTTCGATGCTGTTGAGAACAAATGCATACCTTCTTCCATATGACAGCCCTTCAGGAATTTGAAAAAAAGCTATTATGTATCTCCTCTTAGCTTCCTCTTCTCCAGACTGAACAGACCTCAATCTTTCTTTGTAGGGCTTGTCTTCCAGCCCACTCAACATCCTTGTTGCTCTATAAAAATATAATGCAATATAAAAATGAAGTTCTTGGAATGTTTGAAAAAAGTACCACTTTTTGCAATTTTCCTCCTTGGGGAAAACAATCTTTTTGAAAAAAAACCTTTAATTATAGGAATTCTAATTACTGGGACATAGGACAAAATCCAGAGTAACTACAGGGAGTCCTTGCTCCGGTGTAAGAACAACTTACTCTGGATTCCAATATGAATTTCCCATAGGTTTTCATTAGGTGGTGCAGTAACTACGGGTGCACATAATGTCTCTTACATGCTCCCATAGTTACTCTTAACCTGAGGACTACATGAAATCTGCTTTGCTTATCTGGCATTATTCAGCTTGGCTGCCAGAGGTCAACTTGGTTACAGCCAAATACATTGGACGTTTCACCACCCATTTCATACCATTGCCATTGATCCCCACAGACTTTGCCTCTGGCCTTTTCACAAACCTGTCCAATTTTTTAAAGGGTTCACCACTGATCTTGTACCCTGGGTGAAATTTCTCACAAATATTGAGGTGGTTTCCCCCATATTACTCTGGGCAAAAATTTTATATGGCCCAGATTATGAGAGTGGAAGCAAGTTTGATCCTTGTTTTCTGTCTAAGGAGATGCTGGTTTCTCCTGAGGGTTTCAGGACCATTTGAATGAAAATTTCATTCTTCCATCTCCCTAATGAATCTAGGAGATGCTCTAGGATTTCCTGCTAAAGGCAGGGAGATGGACTAGATGACCTATTGGGCCCCTTCCAACTCTAGAATTCTATGAATCCTCTCAACACCCTTGGCTATTGATCTGTATGGCTCTAGCCCTATTAATCTAATTTTTAGTGGCTGCCCTCCAGCCACTGGTGTGCCATGGATAGTCCTCAGGTGTGCTGTGGGAATTTGAGGATTGACATTCATTAATAGGAAAATGGGGGGATTTGAACAGTCTGGTGTGCCTTGTCAATGGTTAAAAACAATTGGTAGTGTGCCTTGATCATTTCAATGCCTTGTTAAGTGTGCCATGAGATGAAAAAGATTGAAAATCACTGTGTTAGAGGGTGGTGTAACCTTATAGCACTTTTACTGCATCCCCACATCAGTGCAAGGACTAAATGGTAGGTTGCTACCATAATGTATTTCTAGGATAGACCGATTTGTACCTACCACGTACAGCTCTCAGACCAAACAGGACCTGGAGGGTTATAAGTGGACAAGGCCCCCCAAAATATAGGACACCCAAGAAAAATGTAGGACAATGCAGAATAAAAACTAAAAAGCACTCATATATACTTCTTTCAGGTGGTTAATTTAAATGCTATATTACTTATTATTAAACTTAAAATCATTACTTATAATTTATCAATTACAAGAAGAGTGCATGCTGCCTGCTCACAAGGAAAAGGAGGACAAGAAAGATTGTTTTCCAGGACACAAGGATAAAAAGGGGACATATCCACGAGGGCGTCTGGTCTCCCTGAGTGCCTGACCCTCTCATTAAAGCAATTCAGAATGGAGAGGCTCCTTTGGTCTCCTCTCTAAATATACATCCCCAAATGTCTAGATATTTCTGACATTGTCTTGTCCTCAGCAGCTCCCTAAATAAGAACCTTCCAAACTTCCTCAGAAGTTCCTCTAGAGGAACTTCCACTTCCTCTAGAGGAACTTCCACTTTCTCTAAGGCAGTGTTTCTCAAAGTGGGGATTGGGACCCCTTTGGTGGTCGCCTAGAGCTTTCCTGGGGGTCGCCTAAAGACCCCTGGTGCAGGGGGCCAGGTCAGGCTTGCCAGACCTCCGGCTGTAGCTGTGCGCGCACTGGGGCTGACTGACAGCCTCAGGGCCCAATCCTATGCGTGCCTACTCTGAAATAAATCCCATTGTGTTCAATGTGTGCATAGGACACACATTTCATTTGTAACAACGAAAATACATCCTGCATATCGGATATTTACATTACATAACAGTAGCAAAATTACAGTTATAAAGTAGCAACAAAAATAATTTGGGGTCCCCACAACATGAGGAACTTATAAAGGGGTCACGGCGTTAGGAAGATTGAGAACCACTGATCTAAGGAATTCTGCACAGCATCTCCTCTGGCTTTGATGAGGTGTTTGCAGCACAGCAGAGTCTCCAGTCCGGCCCTAACAGTGAACTTCTTCCCATTTTCAGTGACATAATTCTCCTTCTCAGAGTTTCTTTTTCATTCCTGCCGTTTTCTCTCCTCTCCTCCTGCGGGAGCTGCAGGGCCTTCTCTCCGATGCAACGAGTGTCTGCAGATGCTGCTCCTGGCTCTCCATCCGCTCAGCAGGGCCTCCGACTCCCTGGCCCTTTTCAGAGCTCCCTTTACTGTTCTGTTTATTTATTTACAACACTCGTATCCTGCTTTCCTCTACAGGAGCCACAACATGTATGGAAACATAAATAAAATCAATATTTAAAAACTCCTTTACATCAACCGTCATATAAAATTCACCAATAAAAATATTATAAAACAATATAAAATTATAATAAAGATAAAACATTTCCATAGAATTCACTATAGTAGATTCAAAACCTTTACAGGCGTTTTAAAGTTCCCAACAAAGAGCACAGTCCTAGCCATGTCTACTCAAAAGTAAGCCCGTGTGTTCAACGGGCCTTACTCCCAGGAAAGTGTCTTTGGGGCTGCAGCCAAAAGCAAAGCAGAAAAGGCGGTGTCTACAGAGGCCGAGCAAGGCAGGGCTCTTCTCTTCTGGGTGTCTCACTGCTGGGTCCCTTTTGTGGTCTCTGCCTCTGATGAGTTCTGACTCCGTTTCTCCCTTTTCAGGACTCTCCATCCCCGCCTCCTGTGGCAAGGAGTTCCACAGATTACACCAGCTGCAAATACAATTTTTTGGTCCGGGGGAGATGCGCAGGGGAGGCTGTTTTCGCTAATCTCTCTCTGGACTGTGCGGCGCCTTCCCTGCTTAGGACCCCGCGGCCTCCTTCCTTCCCCGCCTGCCCGGAGGCGGGGCTGGGCTTCCGCAGAGAGCGAGCGAGGGAGGAGTGAGCGAGCAGGAGCTGTTTACTGGGAGAGCCAGTCCTGCCCTGTCCTGCCCGGATGGATCCCCGGCGGGCGCTGCTGCTGTTGGGCTGCTGCGGGGCTTGGACGCTGCTGGGGAGCTGCGCGGGACCCTCCGAGGGCGAGGGCGAGGGTGAGCTTCTCCCGTCCCGTCCCTGCCGGAGGAGGACCAAGCCCAGCCAAGCTCCCCTGACGCTCTTAGACTGGGGGTGGAAGCCCCGCTGCCTCCACACTCTGCACGTGCTCAGAAGTCCTCTTCCTTGCCTCCCCATTGGCTGCGCTGTTTCCAGGCCTCCGCGCCCTCTGATTGGCTGGAGGGTGACCGTAACGTCACCCTCGCTGCTGTAAACAAGCAGGCCACGCCCTCCCCACGTGTCTCTTCCTGGTCCTGGCCCCGCCCCCTTCCTCCCGTCCTCGCCAGAGGCAGAACCGACAGCTCTTCGCGCCCCACGGTGTTCTCCACAGCTGGGCCCGGGACCCTCAACAGGAAGTGACGTCATGGCCAGAAGTGCCATCAAACAGGAAGTGGCATCACTGTGATGTCACAACTTCTGGGTCTACTCAGAAGTAAGCCCCACTGTGTTTAATGATGATTACTCTGTGGTAAGCAGCCTGAGAGCTTATCCCTAGATCGTCCAGTGCATGTTCTGAGATGGTGGCACCCAGTGCTGTTTTCCAAGGCAGTGGCATCCTGCAGCGCATTCCAAGATGGTGTCCAGTGGCAGATTCCAAGATGGTGGTGCCCAGCTTTTCCAACCCCCACATTGGGAACCACAGCACCTTAGCAAGAGTGCCACAGGCCAGGCATGCTTTGTCTACAGTGCTGGAACCTAAAGTACCATTCCCTGCTCTGGGCTCCGTGGGCTCCCCAGGAGAGGAGAGGAGAGGCTGGGTCATGCCAGGCAGGGGTTTGGACTAGATGATCCACTGGGTCCTGCCAACTCTGTGATTTTGCGATCTGCCATCAGGCCTGGACAGAGCCCTCTGCATTTGGGACTTTATTTGGGGGGGTTGTAACGGTTGGGCACTGTCATTTTGGAACAGGGGACTCAAGCTGCTTTCCTGGGAGTGAGTCTCATTGTGCACAATGGGGCTTACTTCTGAGTAGACATGGAGGAGTTCTGGGCTTGACATTATTTTCGGGGGGTCTTGGACAGAGAAGGGGATCCCAGGCTGAAGTGATTGAAAACGACTGTTTTTCAGAGTTCCTCGTTTTGCCTGGAATTCTTGCTTGTGTCACCAGAAAAACCACAGATCGCATATGTTGTGCGTACAATTGCATTTTCATGACACGTACCATTACACGTATGATTACATGATCATATTTTTGTAATGTGTATGATACACAAGAACAGATTTCTGGTGAAGGGTTGTCAGGACCTGCATGGGTGTCCAGGGAGCGGCTGTGATCCATTTGCGCATTCAGTAATTTTGCCAGGCTCAGTGAATGCTCACCTGAAAATCTTGGGGTGCCCCTTATATGCAGTGGCATAGCTAGAAGGGGTGGAGGGGTCAGTCTTGGATGGTGCCTCACCTCTTTGGAACCATTCAAGGCGGGGGGACAAATAAAGCAGTATGGATGGGGCACACTTGGAACCGCTCTAACGGGCTGAGGTTATCACTAAGTTTCCACTATCCCACAGGGAAACATAGGCTGCAATCCTAAAGACACTTTCTTGGGAGTAAGACCCATTGGACACTTACACCTGGGGCTTACATCTGAGTAGACATGGTTAGGATTGTGCTCTTAGACTTGCAGTCCTAAAGACACGTTCCTGGAAGTAAGATCCACTGAGCACAATGGGGCTTAAATTGGAGTAGGCATGGTTAGGATTGTGCTCTAAGTACTGTTTTTTTCGCCCCACAGGTGTGACCCCCACGGTCTTCCCAGCAATTGTTGTCAAAACAGTGGTTGTCAAAGGGACGGACCAAGTGTTTGAATCGGCCAATGATGACTCGCCAGCACAGAGTGAAGCAGCTGCTGTCCAGCCGGTGGTTGGCATCAGTCAGAGAGTCAATATGCGGTCCAGTGAGAAGAAGGACTTGGGCACCCTGGGTAAGAGGGGCTCCGGGGCGCCTCCCATCTGTCGTCCAAAGCCACTGAAATGTCTGGGTTCTGTGCCTACCCTTGTTGAGCTGGATCTCCTTGGCTTCCCGCCCGAATTTGTCTTCATCTTTACAATAGGTCTCTGGTCCTCATGAGTGGAAGGGGAAAAGTGGTCTGTGTTTGGAGAAGAGTCAGAAGCCAAAGAGTGGCTGGCGGGGCTTTCTATGGTTGGCAAGAATGCCTTCTTGTACCACCCACCATTCATGGCAGGGTGACCATATGGCAGAACCACAAAAAGAGGACAAGGCCCTCCAAAATGTTGGATGGAACAAAATAAAGTCTAAAAACACTCTGATAGATAAGATCTGTCTAATCTATCTATGTATCTATCCCTCCTTTCCTTATCTGTCTTTCCTGTCCTATCTTTCTTCCTAAAAGACATTCAAAGGATACTATTTTCTGGTGTGTACCTCATTTCTGCAATTTCTCTGTAGAAGCTGCCATAGGGGGAGGCTGTGCCCATGACTCTGCCCAGACACTCACCCCTGCCACTGCTTTGTCTCTGATAGGCTACGTGCTGGGACTGATCATGATGTCCATCCTCATCGCCATCGGTGCCGGCATTGCTGTGGGCTACGTCTATAAGAGGCAAGTGCCGTCCAGGGATGGGTGTGGCAAGTGCTGGTGGATGAGGCTGCAGTCAGACCAGTGATGGCAAACAACCTTTGCTATGACTGGGTGTCCAGAACAGAGGGTTTGAGCTTAAGTCGTTTGTAATCACAGATGTTGCCAGGAGGAACACAATTGCACATCCCTGGCTCACAGAGTGCAATGTTTAATTTCATGGAAAATGTCAATGTTGCTGCAGTTTGTGTTTCCTGACTGAGCAATCAAGACCCCTTCCTTCTTGTGCCAATAGAAAAAAGTGGCTATGCTCTGGCCTCTGACCTCCCGCAAGACCAGTGGGCTTCCTTCCCTCTTGCCAGTGCCTTCCCTTGTGGCTAGATTGCGCCTGTTAGGTGACGGAGTTGTTTGTGGTCCCAAGCCATGCGTCGTGAGTGTTTTCTCTATCAGGTGAGGAAGCAGCTCAGAGCTTCCCCTGAAGGCATTGATGCCACCCCAAGCTGTGGTCACTGCTCCTGTGCCAGGTCGACCAGATCAATCCCTGCTGCATAGTGGTGATCTTTTTGGGGGTGGGGGGCTTTACATGAGTTACCCAGTTCCTGCTGCCTTCCACTGCAGGTAGTCACAGCCATGGCCAGGTTCCCCTGGCAGTCATGGGCAGGGAGGTGGACACTGGCTGAGTGGCTGCAACCAGGACCCAGGCAGGTTGACCAGAAAGCAAGACCAGGAAAGGAGGACAGAATGAAGGATACTGAGAAAAATGGAGGAGCTCCTACTGCATGTCAGTGCTGCCCCCCTCGCTGATACTGTGTAGGAATGGAGCAGAAGAAAGGTGTGGAGGGATGGAGCAGCAGAAGAGGGTTGGAGGCAAGATTGGGGACTGGGTGGAGACTGTGTCCGTCAGTGGACTGGTGGGGAGAGGATGCCCCATCCACCCCCTCCTCTCCAGTGCTGCTTCCATGGGCTCCAAACCAGAGTCAACTTAGAAAAGTCTAGAGAAGTGTTCTTCAACCTCAATAGGTAGAGTTGCCAATAGGGTTGGTATGGGGTTGTGGCATGGCATGGGGTTGTGGCAACTTACAGCAACAAAATAGGTGGAAAACACAAGACCGCAACACCACTAGGTGCATCTGGTGCCCCCCTTCAGGTACCAGGAGATGGTGTCCCAGCCTGCTCAGGTTCTTGGTGGTTGTGCTAATTTTTAAGAATATTTAGTTAGAATGTACAGTGCTGGGAAATTGTGCCAAACTGAGATGTGGGTGCAAAGTTATGCTTGTCCCACCCATGCATTATGTGCTCAGTTACAGCCATGGGGTTTTTATTTTTTGTTTTCTTGGGTGTGGCCAGCATCTTTATCTATCTATTTATATACCGCTTCTCAACTAAAAAGTTCACAAAGTGGTTTACAAAGAAAATGAAAAATAGCTAATTAATGATCCAATTTTTATTAAATATTAATCCAACTTTTATTAAATTTTAATCCAATTACTGTATTAATAAATATTAATCCAATTACTGTATTAATAAATATTAATCCAATTAATAGCTTGGATTAAAATGATTCCCTTTCCTACTACTGTTGCACATTTGCAAAGCCTCAGCTTCAGGTGTAAGGAAACCTGGAATTTTTTTTCCTGCAAGCCCAAGGTGAGCATATAAAATGGAGGATAGAGTGTCTCTGCCTTTAAGCATTGTATAGAAAAGGAAATTGAGGCAGGTGCTGCTTTTTAAACCCCTCTATGATGAGCTAAACCTGCCTCAATTCCCTCTTCAGTGGTTAAAGGTAGAAGCACTCTGTCTTCCATTCTATATGGTCACCCTGTGCAAGCCTTTCTTTTTTGAGGTTTTCTGAAATACTGTCCCCCCTCCCAAATCATTGGCGGTGATACATATGGGCAATTCCACATGGGCAATTCAAGTGGTATTCAGGGTTCACAACCTATACGGTCCAACCTATATGTGGCAACTATATATGTCCAACTGTGGCAACTTGCTGCTTATAGGAAGCCGGGGGTGGGGTTCTTGCTTCCTGCCAGCCCTCCACTCTACTCCAGAAATTGCGTCCTTCCTACTTGGAGTCCACACGGCTGCCCAATCAAGGCCTGGCCTGTGACCGTGCCTTGCGGCTTTGAATTCTGAGTGAAACCCTTTAATGGTATTATTAAAACTCTGCCTTATTTATGGTATTATGAAGCTTTACTCCAATGAGGCGTTTTCTGAGCTTGCCCAATTCTCTCTCACAGGGGCAGAGACTTGAAGGCGCAGCATGACCAAAAGGTCCAGGAGCGTGAGTTGCAGCGGATCACTCTGCCACTGTCGGCGTTCACCAACCAGGCATGTGAGGTTGTGGACGAGAACACAATCGTGGTGCACACCAATCAGACTCCTGTTGAGGAGCTGCAGGAGGGTGATGCCCCCCTCATGGGTCAAGCAGTCACCCCAGGAGCCTGACTCAGCGGGCAGGAGGAGTTTGCCCTTTCTGCACCAACAAAGACCTTTGCTCTCTCCCTGTCCCAGTGTGGACATTCATTTGTCTTTTGTTCTTTTGTCTGAGGGACAAGTCAGGCGTAGGTGGAGGGGCCCGTAGGTGCTGATGGGTGTTGGAGCATGCCTGTCTGTTGGAGCTGCCTTCCACTCAAAACCAACCATGTTGGGGTGCTGCATTGTGAGGATAGCTCCTGCACCTCCAAACAGCACCAAAGGGCAAACAGCTGTCACCTTTTCTGCCAGTCCAGAGAATGTAGACTTGAAGGCAGCACTTGAATGGAGCCTTTTATGTTTCTGTGCAGGATGGCAGCTGCTGGAGGAGCGGCATCCACAGCCTGGCACAGGCCAGTATTGCGCACTTGAGCATTAGGGTGCCTGCTTCCAAGGTGGCGTGTTGAGGCTGTGGCACGAGGGTTTTTCTGTTAGCAGTTCTCTGCCACTTATTCCCCATCCAGATAGCTCTTTAAGGCAGTTTGTCTTGACATCCTATACTGTTGAGACTGCAGCAGCGACCCACTGGGGGGCTGAAAACCCAGGAACAGCTCCCCCCCCCAAAAAAAAGACACACAGCCCCTGGGATTATAGCCATTTTTAAGCTCCTTTTGAAGGTCTCTCCTGAGAAGATGCATTTCCAGAAAAACAAGTATTCAAACCACTTGCAGGGCTCAGGAGATGCAGGTATGGGCTGGAATGAGATCAGGGCCTTAGGTGTGGCTACCATGTAATGCCAAACAGCGCACTTTGTGCAGGGTTTCTGGGCGCATCAAAGAAGGTGCATCTCATGCTGTAGTCACTGCAGTCAACCCATTCCTCCCCAGCCTTCACTCCAGCTGTCAACAGGAAAGGGTTCTTGGCCAGTCACAAGGAACAATTTTATAAATGTTTGGAAATTGCCTTTGGATACCATGTCTTTGTAAGTGTTTTAAGGTACCTCATGAGAAAATAAAAGCATTCAGGTTATAATAACTTGTTGCTGGAAACAGCACTGGGGGCCTATGTGTGTTTTAATGCTGACACTATAACCAACCCACTGGCCTTCTGCTCAACCAAAGAGCCTTTCCCACCCTAAACTGGGAAATGGGAGGTAGGGTTTTGGAAATTCAATCCCTAGCCCCTCTTCAGGATGTTGAGAACCCTGTAGGATAAAGGGTGCATTGCCCAGAAGGTCTCTTCCATGCTCCTTTCTCTAAGTACCCCACCACTGAGAATTCCACCTAGTTTTCCCCCAAACTGGATCAGCTTCTTGAAAAGAAACACAGTCCGGTATGTTCTGGCAGGCAGACGCACCTCATTAGATCTGGCTAGAACCCCCCAGCCCAGCTTCCTCACAGGTACCCACAGTCCGGTACCCACCGAAGGGGGCACACAAGACACAAAAAAGCATCATGTTGCTTCCATGGCACCTGGCTTGCTGTGGTGCCTACTTTTAAAATCTGGCTGTGGCACATGCCCGGCATGCATGGCTAGTAACTTTGATGAACTCTTTTTCCATCAATCTGACAAGACCCCTTTCAAGGGCAATGAAGCCCACCCCCATCAAGGCCAGATCCTGGCTGTTTATCATTACCTTATCAAGGATCATTCTATGTTTCCAGTTGTACCTACCCCCCCCCCCCCCAAAAAAAAACCCAAGATCTTGGAAGACACTTGCCTGCTGTTCAGATCAGGGACAGTCCTTGCAAGTGCCACTGCAGCTTGTTTGAGATGAAAATTCCTGAACTAGCTAGTTCTAGAACTTCTAAGCTAGTTCTAAGGTCCAAGGGTGAACCTTTCTATTCACCAGTTATTGGAAACCAGCTTTGCTTTCAGAGGATATTTATTACAACTTTTAATTTAACTGTTGAACTTTTTGCTTGCACTCGCAAGAGTTCAGAGATGCGTGGTCCACATTTCTCCTCACAGAGGCACCAAGTATGACCTGTCTCTGTCCCCGACTTTACAATGAGGGGTCCATACTCATTCCATCTGTATGCTGAGAGACTGGCCCCCAGGTGACAAGGTCCTGTAAAACACCCACAGGATAGGCTGAAACATGAAGGCTGCAGGGAGGGCTTTTGATCTCCAAGGATGCCAGGGAAGGTGGTGCCACAGATGGCAAAAACCTGGGTAAAAAAAACCAAATTGCAGGCAGAGTAAACCCCCATGGAGGCTTCCCCCCCCCCAAGGAAGTGAGTCTTCCAGGGTTGCCCTAGACCTTGTGTAGTGAACCCTTGTGAAGGGTTGCCCTAGACCTTGTGTAGTGAACAGACTCCCTTCAGTGCAAGGGGAGCACAGGAACAGTCTCTTTAACTAACACAGCAACTCTGAAATGGAGGACAGAGGTAGAGACTATTGCCATCTATTCTACACCGTCAGTTCAGATTGGTGGCTCCCAACAGAAGTAATGCCACCAGGAGCCCGTACTGTGTGCAAACCCACACCCCAGTACTGTGGAAAATCCCCCGGCTAGTGTTTCCTGGGGATGTTTGATCAGCAGTGCCCCAAAAGAAGAGATGCTTGTGGGCTCCTGCAGCACCCCTACCCCCATCACAGCTTCATTTTCCCCTGGAGAGGGACTGGCAGAACCTCAGGGGCCGTCTGGTCTGCCCAGTATTTGAAAAAGTGACCAGTGAGGTATTTCGAGTTGACTGGTGGAAAGGAGGAGCTGATTACAGCAAGCGGTTGTGTCTGAGCTGCTCTCCAATTCTATCAAGAGGGCTCCTGGGCAGCAGAAAGGCTCAATTTTCCTTTGTGTGCAAGTGCTCTCTCCCCAGCCTCTCCTCCCCCTGATCAGTGTCCAGATTCATCAGATCAACAAAACCAGGTAGAAGAATCTTGGAAGGTGGATCCAGCTTCCAAGTTTCTGGGCAAAGCATGTGGCGCGCCCTGGCTCCAAGAACTGCTACAGCTGAAGGAGGTGCCACAGTATGGTTACCGACCCCATGCGAGGCCCTGAGATTAGTTCTCCTGCAGCTTGATAATCCATCAACAGGAGAAGGTGCTTGAACATTCCACAACTCTGCAGGGGAGAAAGGCCAAGGTCAGGCCCGGTAGCTCCTGGCTAACGGCTGGCAAAAGGAAGAAGAGCAGTCATGGCTGAGCGTCCTGCTACCCCTGTGGAAATCCACAGGAGGCGCACTCAGGAACCTGAGCTCTAAGTCAGATTTCCAGGTAGCTTGTCCCGAATCAGCCCATACTGCATGCTGACGGTGTGGTCCAGTTCTTCCAGTTCTGAGGGAAGGGGGATGGCCAGTTCTCCCAGGTATAAAGAAAGGGCTTCAAAAGAGTCCTCCAGTTTTGAAAACAAGGGCCTGAGTAGAGAAGGATAGAAGAAAAAGGAAAAGCAAATGAGTGCAGCACCTGGGGGGATGGACAACAAGAGCTGCAGCTCCAGCCACTTGAGGCAACCTGGAATTTTCTGGAGATCAAGAAGGAACCATTTTGCGCTTTCATCTTGTAGTCTTCCAGTGCACAATGCAGACCTGCTTGTGAAGAGAGCCCCCCAAACGGCCCAGCAACCCAAGTTCTCCACTTCTCTGTCAAGCCCAACAAATGCACCACCCATCCACAAATGCTTGGTGCTCATGCCACAAATGTATTATGTCCATGATTTTGGTGCTCTGACCAAATGAGCATCCCTCATGTGTACAGCTGCATCCATGCTGAGCATCCCTCATGTGCACAGCTGTAGGCAGAAAACCAAACCATATGTCACATGAGACCCAGAAAGTGCCCTAGATCTGAGCTGCCCGGGATGTTCACGATGGCAAACCCTGCTTTATAAAAAGGTAACTGTGACCATGAGATGGGGCAAAAACAGTTTCTCTGCATCCCTTTGGTCTTCCCCCATTACAAGCACCGTAGAAGGGAGGCAGGAGAAGAAACGGGATGCAGTGGGAAGGTAGTAGGATATAGTGGGAAGGCAAAAATAGTTTCTCCACAACCCTTCAGAAAGATGCTGTTTTCAGGAGAGACATCTGGATGCTCAGTGCTGCACAGGTGCATAATCTGCACACCAGGCACCCTAGAGGAGGCAGACCTAATGCAGTACAATGTTGGGGGGAAGAGAGAGGGGTCAAGCCCCTGACCTTGGTTTATGCAGTATAGCAGAACTTCCTGAACTTCCCTGCTCCACCAACAACCCATGTGATCCAGCAGCAGCTTGTAATTCAATGACAGAATCCTAGAGTTGGAAGGGACCCAGTAGGTCATCTAGTCCAACCTCCTGCCTGTAGCAGGAAATCCTCCCACAGCATCTCCGACAGGTGCTTTTCAAGCCTCTATTTGAAGATCCCCAGTGAGGGAGAATCCACCACCTCTCCTGGCATTCCTCTCCAGTTTGGATACATCCTAGTTTGGATACATCATTAAGTTCTTCAGGGTAAGGAGCAGTTAACAGCGGTAAGGAGGTCAGGGGCATGGAGATGTACTTTCCGTGGAGCAAAGATTTTGTGCCCAGGGCCTGTGTTTGCTGAATCAAATTTCTTGTGCTGTCTGAAGCTGTGCCACCTCTTATCTGGGCAGCCACACGTGCATGCTTTTTGTGCAACCCCAGAAGCTGCACCTCACAGATAGGGGTCCACTGCTGTTTAGGTGTCAAAAGGAAGAAAAAGGGAGGCAAGAAGGACTCTTAGCCCCAGGGATGCTACTTGAAGGCTCACCTGCTCTCTGGCTCCAGCCTGCAGCAGATGACCGCTAGAGGAAAGAATGCAGGTGGGCAGTCTTCAGGGACAAACTTCTCCCAGAAGAGCTTCACATTGAGGCCAAAATCCAGGGTGCGGGGCAGGCAGTCCGGGTCTGCGTACACCTGCCCTATGATCTGGCAAAGAGAAAGAAAGGGTCTTCATATTTCTAAAGCAGGCTTAAAGATGGGGGTTCAGGGTTTTTCCCCATCTCCAGTACTCAAGAATCCAGCAAGTGAGAGACAGGGGCGAGGCTGCCAGACCCATCTCCTGGTGCTCAGCTCTGGCCAAGGCAGACAGCTTTTCTGATAGCTTCTGCCCAAGGCAGCACTCTAAAGAAAGTGCCTTGGGATGATCTCCCGACTGGAAAAATCATGTTTCATGCCTATGTTTGATGCATTTTTCATACTAGAAGGCAACATTTGGAGAAAGACTTTTCAGGTGTTCTGCAACTCTGCCAGAGGCAGATCTCTAAGAACCTGAGTGTCTGGGCGAGACCAGGCACTGCCAGAAAAGCTTAGCAGCAGCTAGCAAAAAATGGGCATTGCTAAGCACCATTTACTGGGATGCCACCCTACTCTGCTCTGCATCCTCCTGGGTTGTGGTGGAACCCCTGTATTCATAGATTTGGCTCACTGTGGATGCTAGCAAAAGCCACTTCTGGTGTGCTTGTCAAACTAGAAGTGGCTGCAGATTTGCATATCCATAGAGTCACATATACACAGGGGATCTTGGAACAGATCCCTACTGTATAATCCTGTATAATTGACTGTATAATCCTGCTCTTGAGAAACATTTCTCATGTCAGCAGTGCTTGAGAACCTCCAATGAATGCAGGGATGGAGCAGACACTGGGCACCGCAGGGGATGCTGGCTGAGTTTGGGCAAGACAACTCTCACATTCTCTATAGTTTAGAACAATGATTTTCAACCTTTTTCATCTCATGGCACACTTAACAAGCCACTGAAATTGTCAACCATCAGTTGTTTTTATCATTGACAAGGCACACCAGACTGTTTCCTATTACCAGTTTCCTGCCCCTGCTTACTGAGCAAGAGACACTCTTTCAAGTGGGTGTTCCTCTTTTATTTAGCAGGGGGAGAGTAACTGGCCCTCCACACCCCAGCAATGTCTGTTCTAGTGGCTTCTGCTGGTGTTCTTTTTGCACTTTCGACTGTGAGCCCTTTTGGGACAGGGACCCATTAGCTATTAATTAGCTATTATTTTTTTCGTTTTCTTGTAACCGCTTTGTGAACTTTTCAGTTGAAAAGTGATAAATACTGTAGATAGATAGATATTAATGAATTTTTGTGCAATCCCAGAAGTTGCACCTCACAGATAGGGGTCCACTGCTGTTTAGGTGTCAGCCCAGACAAGAAGGACTCTTAGCCCCAGGGATGCTACTTGAAGGCTCACCTGGTCTCTGGCTCCAGCCTGATAATACCCCAGTTTCCTATTAATGAATGTCAATCCCCAAATTCCTGCAGCACACCTGAGGACTATCCAAGGCACACTGGTTGAAAATCACTGCTTTAGGAGGTTGCACTCAGACTCTGCAAGCTCACAGATATGGTTCAGATTGGTTTTTGGGGTTAAAAATGGCTTCTTTAAAAAAAAAAACCCAAACAGCACCCTGGCAGAGACAGTTTGAGGATCTCTGAGTCTGAAGAGGAGGCTCTGTTGCCATCTGGCAGGAATGCCAAAGACAAGGCTAAGCCACAAGGGTAATGGCCAGGATTTGACACCTCCTCATGCCCAGAATGGTCCAGACTTACCTCACATAGCACGATCCCAAAGGAAAAAATGTCCACAGTTTCATCATAGCTCTGCCCTGCAAGAAAAACAAGTGGGGAAGAAGGCTTGATCAGGTCTGGAGAAGAATTTGGGCTTTGGCTAGGGCACATCACAAGCTGCTGCCCAGATCAACGAGCCCAAGGTCTGCTTTAATAGGCATAAGAGGATGATGTAAGGTGGGACCATGCAGCAGGACCTAAGTGCTGGACAGCTTCTTCTAGTGCAGACGCATCCGGGACCAGTAGGCCGGCCAGTGCCTGGAAGTCCAGCTACTTGCCCAATCCCATTTTAAAAACATCCAGTCAGCCCCCTTACCATTCAGCATTTCTGGTGCCATCCAGTACGGGTTCCCAACAACAGTGTAGCGCTTCTTCCTATCACTTTTGCGTAAGGTCCGCTTCTTGGCCAGCGGCTTCTCCAAGATAGGCTTCTTCCTCTCCTCCACAATCAGACGGGACAGGCCAAAGTCTGCCACCACCACTGTCTTGTCCTAGAGCCAAGAAGAAAGGCATGTGGTCTGCCACTGAGCTGCGGTCCCTCCACAATAAAGAATCCCACACAGTTTCCCAGTACACCAGTGCTAGCCAGCCACTGACAGTCTGCACTGCATCAAGAAGGGTGACCTGTGCTAGGCTTCTCCCAGCCCCACCATCAGTGTGCCAAAAAGGAGCCAGACAGGGAAGTGGAGGTCTTATGACACAGCAGAAGGTTGCGTGGACTGAAGCCAACATCCAGCATCCTGCCTGCTAGTTGATGAAATGGGCACAAAAGCTTCTGCTACAAGGAACTGCTCAGCCCTTCTGGTGCCACAAAATCTCAGAGGGTGATCCTTCTAGTCCCACAAAATCCAGGAGCACTTCCATCTTGGACCTTTGCAGTCCCACTGGACTCAAATCCCCAGAAAGTGGCCTGATGAACAAAGCTTGAGAGCAAGAGAAAATGCTCTCTGGCACACTGGAAGCAGCAGCGCTTCTCTGAGCAGAGAAGGAAGGAAAGGCTCACTAGTTTGATCAGGCAGTTGTGGGAATTCAGGTCTCGGTGGATGATGCACATCGAGTGTAGGTAGGCCTGCAGGAAAAAGCAGGAAAGACATTCTGAAACAGGTATGTAACAGTTGAGACATAGATGCTTTACCACACTGTGTTTTGGGGCAGAAGCACCCCACATGAGGGAAGTTGGAAGGTCTCCAAGTAGTCCCCACCACAATTTGGTTCAAATATGTTTGTAGGACACCTCGGAAACATAACAGGAAGATAAAGACACAAGTCCTTGAACCATCCTTGTTCACCATGGATTTAATTCAATGATTTGAGGCACTGACAAAGGTCTGAAGGATGATCAGCAGATATGCACTCTAAATGCCACCTTTCTTGGATCCACAGAAACTGAATGCTGCTTTGCCAAACCTCAGAACATCTCCCAGACATGTGGAAGAAATTTCTGGTCACACCTGACAGGTCCTTGAAGCCTTGTTTGTGGGTCCATTAACTACGAATACAAGAACTCAGGAATTCAGGAACAGATCCCTTGTGGATTCGGAGTGTATAAAGACTTCTCTCCAAACTGCTGCACACCATAGAGGAAGGAATGGTTGGGCAGCACATGTGCAGTGCTCTGGCAACAACATCCTGATGCAACTTTTCCCCTGCTCGGGTTTCATGATGAAAAACCAGTTTGTGGGACTGGTCCAGCACCAGGAGTGCCCAGCCTCAGAAGCAAATCAAGGTCAACCCTAACCCTCCTAACCAAGTACACCTGTGCCAGCCAGGAACCAAGTCTGCATTGCCATCAGAAAGCATGACCTGCATTAAGAAGGGTGACCAGAGACAGCAGAAACAAAGAGGGTAGGAACAGATGACCAGAAATGGCCAGAGATGTCCAGCTTTTGCTTGCTGGACCGGACCATCCACCCCGCTCTCGCCGTGTGGGGTGAGGTCCCAGGAAAGGATGCTCCACCCATGCCAGTTCGCACTGTAGGACGCATTGCTTCTGAAAGAGAAGCTGCACGTGCATGCGCAATCTGCAGCCTCTGATGATGCGGGCTGCAGTGCGGGTGCATGCGCAGTCTAATACTTCTGAAAGTGGCTGCCCAGCTGGCCAAAACTAAGCCACACTGCACCAGGGCAGCTGCTAAAGTGCGCCAAACACCAGCAGTCTCCCCATGTCTACTCAGAAGTAAGCCCATTAAATCAATGTTGCTCACTTCTGAGTCAGAGTGTGATTTAAACGTGTTCTACATTTTGTCATACATTGTTTTTATTATGACCGGAATTTCAGTTGAAAATCCGGAATTTGGGGGGATTTTGTCCTCCTTTTTGGGTTCTGGCATTTGGTCACCTTGGGTTGGGAGAACCACATCACAAAACAAGAAGCTCAAGGGATCTCACAGCAGCTTTGGACAGTGTTTCCTATGGGAGAGCCACGGAAAATGACTGGCCAGAACCTCTTAGCATGTGTACACCAATGTCCCAAGCCTTCAGGCAACCAAGGCCAGGAAGGTAACTCACCATCCCCGAGGCAATCCCTTTGGCAAAGCTGACCTTCTGCTCCCAGGGGAATGGATCCTGCAAAGCAAGAGAGGTGTTCTGTCAGTCAGCCTGCATCTTAGTGGGAATAATTTGCTAAGTCCTTCTCAGGGGTGGTGGCAAACCTACTTCACTTGAAAGCAGACAGCCACACTGTTTCTGGTGTGCCAAAATGTTTATCTGTCCAGAGGTATCGAGACACCGGTCCACAGGGTAGCGCACCAAAAACAGCCATTTCCAGTTGTTGGGAGAACGGGTGAGATTGCTTTTCCAAAGCCATGGCTAGCATGTCAACACATCTCTTGTGTGCAACTTGGTGGGGGAGTGTGAGGTGCAGTGGTCCTTCTAAGACATGTGGTGGAGGGGCCACTCACCTCACACCTGAGCTCTGTGCGGTGCAGAGCTCAGCAGTCTAGAAGTTTTGTGATAATGTCATCACAAGCATCTGACGGTAGCACAGCAACAAGTTGTGATGCTCCCTAGCTACAGCAAGAGTCTGTGAACCAGAACAGGTAAGAGGGCCCAGCAGTGATGTGTGCATTCAGGAACAGATGTGCCACCTCCTCACCCCCTCACAAAACTCACATAAGTACATTTTCCTAAAACAGCCTTATAGAAGGCCCTAAGGTTTCAAAGAACAGCAGCCCCGACATTTTTAGTACAAGATGTCCACTAGTTCCTGTTCCAGGGTGACTGTTCCATGGGCTCTCCTGCCAGCAAACGAACTCACCATGTTCCGGAGGAAGTCCTTCAGAGTCCCTCCTTCGATGTACTCTGTGAGCAGGTTCAGTTTCTTGTCCTTGTACAGGACACCGATGAACTTCAGGACATTGGGGTGGTCCAAGCTACGCATCACCTTCACCTGAGGAGACAGAGAAGCCCTTATTAAAAAAAAGATGTCTTAATTTTATTTACAACCTATATCTGGCTCACATCCTGAAAACAGGTTCTCCTTGCTTGAACAACCTCATATGTTGGACAACCTCTGTCTACCTAACGAAGTGGGTCTGTCCTTACTTTAGCATCAACATGTCTGGTGCATCACCAGGTGACGTCAAACTATCCCCTGGAATCCCTACAGATGGGGGTGGTGGTCCTTGCAGGGCCTACAGAATCACCTGAAGGCTTCCTGAGATCACCCAATTTTGGGAGAGTACATCAAAGCCAAAGTGGTTAGATAGTGTTACTGAGGAAATGAACATGAATTTGGACAAACTTTGGATGTTAATGGAGGGTATATAGGGTGGCCTACTGTGCTGCAGTCCATGGGGTCACAAAGTCGGACACAACTTAATATCTAAACAATAACAACAATCAAAGCCATCCCTGGAGATGGAAGCAGTGGACCCAAGCAACATGCTCATTACTGAGGACAGCAGTGCCTACCTCCGTCAGGAAGGTCTTCTGTGTTTCTTCATCACAGCGGATGAGCTCCTTCATCACCATCACTCTCCCCGTTGCCTTGTGAGTCACCTTGAAGACAAGACACAGAGGTTGGAGGCTGGCCCCAGCGTGGTTGGCCACCATTCCAAGAGCTCTGTAAAGGCCACTTGTACTAGCCCTCCCCCATCTCAGCAAAACCCCCTCTGCAACACTCTTGAAGTGTGACAGAGCCCACACTTGGACTGGGAACCTCCCAGCTCAGGAGCTCCCAGTGCTGGATGAGCCCATGCTTAGAGGAATAGCAACAGCAGGAAAGGGCCAAACTTTGTCATTGACTAGAACTGCCCCCAAGCAGGGCTGGATTCTGTGTAGATATTCAGGCCAAGTCTAGACCCACCATTCAGACCTACTGCACATTCAGGGACTGACAAGTCCTGGCTTCTACCCCCAGCAATTGGGGGAGTTCCAGAGATATAAACCAGAAATCAAAAGGACGAGTGTGCTGAGTTTGGTCTTAGCAGGAAAGATGCTGCCATAGACAGTACACGTGCCTGTCCATGACTGCCCCACCTTCAGTGCCCATAGGGTTACAGTGCCCACAGCGTTGTCGCTCTGATTCCATGATTACCACTGTCCCTCAGTGCTGCTTGCCAGGCACACCCCAGGATTCCTGCACAAGGGGCCAAGTGTGGTGCATGAAAGGGAACCAGCCTTCCCAAGCCCTGAGCTAGGTGGCCAGAGGTACCTCTCTCCTCCCCTCTGCACAAGCAGGACGCACTTCCCCACAAGTCTATCCCAAAGGGCTGCTACAAGCACATAGGTCCTAGGACTATGGGGTTTTTTCCCACCCATAGTAGTGGAGTATGTGAAGGGAGCATACTTAGGAAGCGGTCAGGAGGACAGGACTCCATGTTCAGCGCCTGCTTTTTGCATTGGCTTCTGCCAAGGGAAGCAGAACTGCTTTGTTCCCTTCCCAACCAGTCTGACTTGGGCAGAGACCACATATCTTGCCCCACAAAACCGTGCTCCTCACTCCTTCCCCCATCTGGATTCATCAAAGAAGAGAGGAGAGCATCCAGGCTCCACCCTGCCTCTGGTGAGTCCAGGAAAGCCCTTGCACTCCACAATAGTGACTCAATCCAGTCATAGTGATTGTCTCCAGGTTAAGTCTCCTCCAAGTGTTAAAAAGCACTGGTCCCAGTACAGATGCTTGACACATATTGCTTTTCATTGCTCTCCACTGCGAAAACTGCCCATTGATGCCCACTCTGCTTTTTGATCCTCAATCAATTCCTAATCAATAGGAGGATCTGCCCTTTTATTCCCTGATTGCTCCCTAATCAATAGGAGGATCTGCCCTTTTATTTCCTGATTGCAAAGTTCTCAGCAGCCTTTGGTGAAGGACCATAGCAAACACCTTTGGTAAATCCAAATACCATATATAATAGCCATGGGTTCTCCCATGAGATTAGCTATCCTCTGATCCTCAGGAACCATGGTCGTTGTGAGGGACAAGTTACAAACTATAGTTAAAAGATCAGCAGTTTCATTCTTTAGTTATTCATCCCGAATATGGATGGAGGCTATCAGGACCTAGTAACTTATCTTTAATTTGTCAGTTGAGTCTTTTAACCTCTATCTGACATAAGAAGCAGATTCTCTAGACCCCTGCTAACTGAGCAAGAGGCACTCTTTCAAGTGGGTGTTCCTCTTTTATTTAGCAGGGCGAGAGTAACTGGCCCTACACACCCCAGCAGTGTCTGTTCAAGTGGCTTCTGCTGGTGTTCTTTTTTGCATTTTATTTTGTGAGCCCTTTTGGGACAGGGACCCATTAGCTTTTAATTAGCTATTATTATTTTTCCATTTTCTTTGTAAACCGCTTTGTGAACTTGTTAGTTGAAAAGCAGTATATAAATACTGTAGATAGATCGGTAGATCGGGCCAAGGGCCCATCCAATCCAGCTTCCTGCATCTCACCAGATGCCTCAGGAGCACATAAGACACCTGCAACCAGGTGCTCTCCCCTGCATATGGCATTTTGAGATACATAGATGCATAGATGCATTGTAGATGCATATCTACATCTATCTATACACACATACATACCTAAGTAGGTAGATATATATGTAGGTAGGTAGAAAGAAAGCATACAGGTAGATAGGTAGAAAAACAAACAGAAAGGCAGAAAAAGACAATCAGACAAAAAGAATACAAGTACGTAGATAGTTATGAGGGACTGTTCTGCCATGAAGACAGATGCAAATAATTTCATCATCCTCACCACCACCACCATCATCATCTATTTTCTCTGCCTTAATAAAAAAATCCTCTTTGCCTCCACCTTCCAGTGGGACAACCACTTCTGCTTTTAACATAATTGAATAAGAACACAATCCAGAGCAAATTCAGCCTGCTCTGACCTAACTGCACTCTCCTAACTATTCTGTATCCAGAGCAGAAAGTTATGCTGAATCCAGAGAGTCAGGAAGCCTGGGCTGCCCTAACTGCTCCAGAGCATGCTAAGTAAATGACACAAGGGGAAGACTTGCTCCTGAGGAGACACCCCTCAGATCACACTGAACAAGGAACAGCTGTGGTGCCTACAGTGGTGACATGACTCTGCACATCACCTGGTGCGGAAGTCTGTGCGTCATCCCTGGGATGCGCGCCCCTCCCACCTGGACTGCGCAGTCACCAAAGTTGGTGCCTGCGCAGTTGTTTCTGAAGCCAACTGGCTTCAGAAAGAGCACCGTGCAGGCACCATCTCCGACACCCGCGCAGTACTTCTCCGAAGCCTTTTGGCTTCGGGGGAGACTGCGCAGGCGTCAGAGTTGGTGCCCGCGCAGCACTCCCTCCGAAGCCATTTGGCTGCCACTCCGCCTCCTGAGTGAGGCCAAATGGCTGTGCAGAGGCGCGGACTTTCTCTGCTCTAAGGAAGTCTCCTCTGAAGCTGTTCGGTATGCTCAGTGTGTTTCTGCGCAGTGCACCTCAGATGGCCGTTCAGGCCAGCTCCTCAGACAAGTGGCAGCTTCTGGCTGCTGCTCCGCCTTGGAGCAGGCCTGAATGGGGGTGCTGACGCCCGGGGCCTGCCAAAGGACAGTCAAACTCCTCCGGCACATCACCCCATACGGAGCGCATCTCCCAATGCAGCCCACACCAGCCGCACCAGTCTGGTGACGCCACTGGGTGCCTGCCTTATAAGGAGTCCCTGATGAGAGGCCAGTACATTCTACAGTGAATACAAGGGGCTTCTTGGAGTGGCCTCCTGTATCCTGAGGTTTGTGGGCAGCTGTAGTTTGTTCCATATCCTGAGGCTGAGAGGCAGGGGTTGCAGCTAGGATCGCCAAGAACTCAGATTTTTGGTCAACACTGCCATTCTTACTCGGGCCTTATCATGGACTCCTATGGGTCTACTCATTACTATACCTGCTCCTGAGGTGGTATAACTCTGAGGGCTGGAAGAGGGCATTTCTGCCTTGGAAACAGGCTCTGGATACAGAGTAACTGCTCTGCCCTAGGCAATGCTAAACATGCCCTCAACTTGCCTCTCCTGAGCTGCTTAGGCTGCCCCAGCTAGGGCAGAGCAGGTCCACCTCTCTTAGGGCACCCTATCTTGCCTTGCTCTGCCCTAAGCCTCTTCCAGAGTAACTGGGCTGGAGCATCTTGCAGTTGCTCCAACCTAGTGTTAGATAGGGCAACCTAAGGGCTCTTATGTGGACAGATTAGTTGCTCTGGATTGTCCTGTAAGTTTTTATTATTTCCCTGGCCATACATTCTTCAAGGTTTTTTGCTTCCTGTACCTCCTTCTTCCCTTTCTTTTGTCAAGAGTTTGAGTTTCTTTTTATTCTCCTAACTTGGCAACTTTTTCACACAGGGAAGGAAGCTTCCTTGCCTTTTACAGGAGCCCCTCTAACTTTGCCCACACCAGCTGGCACTTCATCTCTGCACCAAGAAGTACTGAGGCAGCTTATAAGTGAAGTTTCACTACCAAGAGGCAGAAACACGAAATAGGTTAAGCAGTAGGGGGAGGGAGGGGAAACTCTGGATTTCCAAAACCCCTTAAAGGTATTGGAATTTTTAAAGCTAAATTTTAAATTTTTAAAATTTAAAATTTAAATTTTTAAAGCTAAAATACTGTTTATGCCTGCTAAGCCCCCCACCCCAGTAAGATAGTAATGCACAGCATTGGCTGAACGCTATACCTGAGTTGTGTGTGTCACAGTGAGGCCATGACTTGGAAGCCAGGTTGCAGAGCATGTTAAGAGGGTGTTTCCTCAGGCAGTTTCAAATTCAGAGCTGCCCATGACCCAGCAAAGGGTATGCACTGGCCTGCTAGAACATAAGCAAAGGTCTGGTGGATCAGGCCAACAGCCCACCTAGTTCAGCTTCCTGTATCTCTTAGTGGCCATATCCAATGTCAAAGGAAGCACACACTGTCAACAACAACACACCTGCATCCTGTTGCCACCCCCTTGTGTCTAGCAATCACAGACAGGCTACTTCTAAAAACCAGATGCTGCACACAGCCATCATGGCTTGTAACCTATGATGGATTTTTTCTCCAGATATCTGTGCCACCATCACATCCTGTTGCAAGGATTTCCACAGACTAACTAAACACAGTATTTCTTTTTGTCTGTTCTAACACCCTGAAAGCAGAACTAGAACCAATGGGTACAAACTTCGACAAAGGAGATTCCGGTTGGATATCTGGAAAAAATTCCTGACAGTGAGGGCGGTTCGGCAGTGGAACAGATTGCCAAGTGAGGTGGTGGATTCTCCCTCACTGGGGATCTTCAAGCAGAGACTCGACGAGCACCTGTTGGGGATGCTCTAGGGCAGCGTTTCTCAAAGTGGGGGTCGGGACCCCTTTGGGGGGTCGCCTAGAGCTTTCCTGGGGGTCGCCTAAAGACTCCTGATGCAGGGGGCCAGGTCAGGCTTGCCAGACCTCCAGCTGTAGCTGCACACACACTGGGGCTGACTGACAGCCTCAGGGCCCAATCCTATGCATTGCCTACTTTGAAATAAATCTCATTATAGTCAGAGGGGCCTTTACTCCCATGTAAATGTGGATAGGATTGCAGCCTCAGGGCCCAATCCTATGCATGCCTACTCTGAAATAAATCCCATTATAGTCAGGGGGCCTTTACTGTCATGTAAATATGGATACGATTGCAGCCTCAGCACCCAATCCTATGCATACCTACTCTGAAATAAGTCCCATTATAGTCAGGGGGGCCTTTACTCCCATGTAAATGTGGATAGGACTGCAGCCTCAGGGCCCAATCCTATGCATGCCTACTCTGAAATAAATCCCATTGTGTGTGTTCAATGTGTGTCCATTGTGTTCAATTGTGTTCAATGTGTGTACATTACGATTCATAACAGTAGCAAAATTACAGTTATAAAGTAGCAACAAAAAAATGGTTGGGGTCCCCACAACATGAGGAACTTATAAAGGGGTCACGGCATTAGAAAGATTGAGAACTACTGCTCTAGGGGGATTTCCTGCTGCAGGCAGGGGGTTGGACCAGATGACTTACGAGGTCCCTTCCAACTCTATGATTCTATCCCTGACTGTCAAATAGTGGTTCAGGGAGACTAAAAACATTTGTTAGAAACAGTAAAACAATAAAACTGTCCTCCCACCTCTGCCCCATTTAAAAAGCTTTTTAAAAATAAAAGGTTTTAAGGCTCCGCCTGAAGTTCTGTATTGAGGGAGCTTTCCTCAGTTCTAAGGGGAGGGAGTTCCAAAGCTGGGGTGCCACCACCGAGAAGGCCCTATCTCTTAGTGGCGGCACAGTCAGTAGGGCACCCTCAGATGACCTTAGGTGACAGGTCGGGTTGTACAGAAGAAAGCGGTCCCTCTGGACCCGAGAAGTTTAGGGCTTTAAAGGTCAGGACCAGCACTTTGAATTCAGCCCAGAAACGAATGGGCAGCCAGTGTAGTCGCTGAAGCAGTGGCCTGACAGAGTCGAACCGACTAGCCCCAGCAACCACACGGGCTGCTGCATTCTGAACTAGTTGAAGCTTCCAGACCGTCTTCAGAGGCAGCCCCACGTAGAGCGCATTACAATAATCTAGTCTCAATGTCACTATGGGCATGGGTCACTGTGGCCAGATCTGAGCGACTCAGGTATGGTTGCACCTGGGGGATCAGCTGGGTGATCAGCCCTGGCCACAGCTGCCACCTGGGACTCCAGGAGCAGCTGCGAATCCAGGAGAACCCCCAAGCTGCAAACCTGCTCCTTTAGAGGGAGTGCAACCCCACCCAGAACAGGATGATATTCCAATACCCAAGTCAAGGACTTCCGGACCAGGAGAACCTCTGTCTTATCAGGATTTAATCTCAGCTTGTTCACCCTCATCCAGTCCCTCACTGCCTCCAGACAACGATTCAGGACTTCAACTGCCTCCTTGGACTCAGGAGGAAAGGAGAGATAGAGCTGGGTGTCATCAGCATACTGATGACACCTCACTCCAAACCTCCGGATGACCTCTCCCAGCAGCTTCATGTAGATGTTGAATAACATAGGGGATAGAATGGAACCTTGTGGCACCCTGCACCGAAGAGGTCAGGGTGCCGAGCAAGCATTCACCAGCACCACCTTCTGGGACCTGTCAGCCAGGAAGGAGTGGAACCACTGCAAAACAGTGCCTCCAATCCCCAACCTGGCCAACTGACCCAGAAGGACACCATAATCGATGGTGTCGAAGGCCGCCGAAAGGTCCAGCAGGACCAACAGGGGCACACTCCCCCCGTCCATTTCCTGGCGTAGGTCATCCACCAAGGCGACCAAGGCAGTCTCTGTCCCAAACCCCGGCCTGAAACCAGATTGGAAGGGATCCAGATAATCAGCTTCATCCAGGACCCTTTGAAGATGGGACGCCACCACCCGCTCAACCACTTTGCCCAGAAATGGGATGTTTGAGACTGGCCGATAGTTGTTGAGGTTTTTAGGGTCCAGGGAGACATAGGCACAATGCCAGTGTCTTCCTGCTCTCCCCTCCCCAAATAAGCATCCAGTTGGCCAATGTGAGCAGGGAGCTGGGTGGTCTGTGCCTCCTCCCCCGAAAGCCATGCAAAGAGGCCAGGTGGTGCAGAATCTTGTTGCCTGCCCAACCCCAATGACACAGACAGCACAACAGCAGCAGCCTTATGCATCTTGGGACATGCACAAAAATGAGGCCCACAATTAATCAGATTATGAGGCCCACAATTAAGCAGAGAGGAGTTCTGGCTTACCTGGCCTGGCTCTCTGCCTATCCATAGGAGAGGGAGGGGAAAAAACACACTCAGTGAGAAGAGAAAGCAAAAGCAGGAATGAGATTTAAGGTTGAAGAGACAGGAGGAATATCACCACTTCCAAGTAGACATGGAGGAGCTCTGGCACCAATAATGTCACTTCCTGTTTGGTGTCACATCTGGGGGGTGGGGTCCCAAACAGATTCACAGAAGGGGGCCCTGGAGGAAACGCTCAAGAACCACTGCACTATAGAGGCCATGCCTAGAGCAGGAGCCCAAGCACAGACACGAGTGGTGGCAAGATATGCAGCACCCTACATGCCAGGGGTTCCTAATGTGTTCTGTGGGCACACTTTTGTGTGTGGCACATTCATGGGTTGCCCCTGCCCCTTACCTGTTCCCCAGGGGCTGCCATCTTGGATCTTGTGAGATCCCAGACAATGAGGCCTGACTGAACTAGGAAGAAAAGACTGTGGGGACATCATGACTCAGGAAAGTTTGGGAACCACTGTCTTGCACAAAGAGACATAGACACAAGACTGAAGCTGCACACCAAGTGTGCAACACCCTCTTTGCAGTAGGTGTCACCAAAGGCAGGCAATGTGTCCAACGAGAGGCCATCAACCCTCAACAGTGCTAGTACAATCTGTAGGTCATATCCACAGCCGGGCACACACAGCCACTATTTGTTGAGTCCAACCAATGACCTATCCAACTCTGAGCAGCAGAAGCGAAGCCTGCCAGTATATCTTCCCTGGGCCACTGGAGATACTGCTGGGGACCGAGCCTCTGCATGCAAAGCAAGGGGCTCAATGCCAACTCTTGCTGGTGGCACTGCTACCCTGAACATCCTCTCCTCCTGGAGAAAGTTGGCATGCAATACTAGCATTGTCCCTGCAACACCCCAGAGCAGTAGTTTCTCCAGCCATTTGCCACTGTCCCTTAGAACAGCTGAAGCAGTTTGAGGTGTGGCACTATCTGGGGTGGTGCTAATAATGCTTAAATGGTGTTTCCATCAGCCACTATCCTCATCCATCTGCAACACTAGTTACTTTCAGCACCACTCAGGATCTTCTCCACTTGGGATCTGTCCCGCTGATCTCTCCCCTTCTCCTCAAACTGCTTGCTATTTGTGGGCCAAAAGCCAGAGACTTGGACTGAGGCATTGACTAAATGGGTGCTTGTCAGGGATCTTCAAGCAGAGACTCAACAAGCACCTGTTGGTAATTCTCTAGGAGGATTTCCTGTGATAGTCAAGGGGTTGGACTATTAAGAACCAAGGTGATCTATTAGGTCCCTTCCAACTTATGACAGATTGCCAAGGGAGGTGGTAGACTCTCCCTCACTGGGGATCTTCAAGCAGAGGCTCGACCAGCACCTGTTGGAGATGCTCTAGGAGGCTTTCCTGCTACAGGCAGGAGGTTGGACTTCCAACTCTAGGATTCTATGATTCTAGATGGAAAATATGCAGAAAGGGCAACTCCTTCACCCACAGGAAATCTGGCTCAGACAGCAGCTCTGAAAGTCGAATTGTCAGTGCTTGTTACTCACTGTATTAAGATTTAGTTTTTGAGTGTGGAGCCCCATACAGCGCAATCTTCATCACAGCTGCTAGACCCTCCCCTTGGCCAGCTGAATGAGACCCTGACAAGACCCTTACGGAGTGACAGCTGATGCAATGGTGCCCACTTCAAGATCATCCCCAAAAGAAAAACTCACAAGTTGGGAGGTCCTGCTTCTTAGAGAAACCTGCTCTGAAGGCAAATAGATTCAAACACAATCCAGGCCTCTCCATAGAGGTCTGTACAGGCTGCACTGGAGACCCTGAAGATCAGCCATCAGCCACCACCAAGATTCTGAGAAGGACTTGGAGTGACTGCATTTGCAGCAGCTTCATGTCTGTGTGGTTCCTGGGCTCAGTTAGCAGATGATATGAGCACAAATCAATGGATCCTGTAACTTGGAACAGGATATTACAATAGAGCCTTCAGACCAAGAAGGAAGAGGGCGTAGCATGTCAGGCTCCCCACCATCTCACCTTGATGGCTTGGCCAAAGAACCCTTTCCCTAGCACTTCTCCGTGGGTCAGGTCACAGGGTCGGAAGATCTGGTGGGAGCAGCTGGTGGAGGAACAGAGTGACTCAGACCGGCCAATGTCCCGACTGAGGAGGAGTGGCTCCTTGGGGGAGCTAGGGCCAGGCGACTTGGAGATGCTGTTGCTGCGCCTGGAGGACAAACACACAGAAGCCCTCAGGGTCAGCAAAACTGGAAGCATCAAACATCCACCTGCAGCATATGGATCCTGTTCTTCAGCCATGCAGTTTCCCAGAGGAGCCACCTGTTCAAGTCAACAGGACAACCTCATGCCAGCAAACCTGTACGCCAGTGGGGTGAAGGTTATGCCCGGTTCTCCTCCCCTTCCTGTTCCTCACAGGCAATTGACATCTGAGAAGGGGGAAGCTTCACCCCTGAAAGCTTCCTATGGCAACAGTACTTCCCCAACTTATGAACAAGTTCCATTCCGGGAGCTCATTCATAAGTTTGTTTATTTGTAAGTCCAACAAAGGTTTTGTTGGGCTTACAGACAAAGCTATCCCAGATTCCCCAGACTATGGGGCACAGGGGGATCATCTGACAACTGGGGATTCCGCTGTCTCTGGGGTTATACTGGACTGATCTTTCAAGGCCCTGGGCTTGCTGAAGTCAGCAACACAGCTAATGATGTTGGTGCTACAGAACAAGAATGTACCAGACACTTGCTCAGGGTCAGGCCCAACCATACAGCCACTCACTCCTGCCCCTCTTATCCATCACAACCATCCAAAGTCATAGTGATCACCATTTGGCCACCCCTGGCCAAGATGGCAGCCAGGTACCTGAGGGAGCGTCGCCTGAGTGTTCCTTCCAGGTTTTCCTTCAGGTTGAGGGTGGCATTGGAGTGGGGTGAAGGAGGCTTCTTCCAGTGCGTGGGCAGCTGGGAATCCAGACGCAGCCGGTCCAGGCGCTGGGAGACAGGGTCATGCTCAATCAGCAGCTGCAGTGTTTGACTCGTCCGGCGGATCAGCTCCTCAATCTGGAAAGCAAAACCAGCATAAAGACTGGCTGTCCAAGACTTGGGGTGTGTGTTGATTTCCCGAGCAGCAGGTAAGAAATGGGTGTAGATTTTAGAGGCTTCCCCCTTGGAGAAGTCACATACCTCCTCTGTGCGTAGTGTGCGGATTGGGGTTCCGTTGATCTCCAGGATCTTATCTCCAGGATGAATGGAGTTTTGGACATCAGGACTGATGTGTGGCCTGCTGACTCTAAGCATAGAGGACAGTGTCACGCAAGGGATGCTGATCAGAAGAAGGAAGACGGTTCTCATTCCTCAGTAAGCAACAACAGAGGGCAAGGGGCACAATGGCAGCTACTTTAGTCTGGCAAAAGACTGCTCCAGGAGTGAGCACAAAGGCTGAAGTCCAGAAGCAGCAGACACATTGCATCCAAAATTGGAGCTTTCACTGCAGAGCCCCCAAGGCTAAGAGGGTCACAATGGAAATCCAGCCAACATCAATTCCATACCCTCCCTACACAGCACACCTTGCAGAAAACAAACCATATCCTGCCCTGATTCTTCCTAGGTGCATACAAGATTGGGAAATCTTGGGACACCACATGAAGGCAGCAGTCACCATAAAGATCACAAAAGTGTAGACAAGAGTTCAAATACGGGGGTGCATCACTTAACTATGTTTTGACCAATGACCACATTTACAATGATTCACTGGGGATCTTCAACCAAAGGCTCAAAAAGCATCTGTCAGAAATGCTCTAGGATTTCCTGTGACAGGCAGTGAGTTGGACTGGATGACTAGTAGGTCCATTCCAACTTTACGTTTCTATGATTTCTTATTGGTTTACTGAACAGCAGCAGTTGAAAATCCCTGCCTTTGGGTAGCTGGTGCTGGTGTTAAGAGCCCCAAAGGCCTCCTTGAAATCATGCTATGCCTCCATGGGCCTCAGAATGGCTTACGGAAGCTAGATCTGGTTTTTGGAAAACTATTTTTGATTTGCTTCTGAAAACTGGAAGTAGCTTTTGGATGCTTCTGCAGGTGGATCTGAGACCCTGTGCAACCCAGAAGAAATATATGGAGCCTCCATGTGTTAAACAATACATGCATGTACAGTTAGAAAACTGGAAATGGCCCAATGCCAATGGCCTGACTGCATGTGGACACATGCCCCCCACTCCCACCCCTTGATGACAATCACCATCTTCAGGTTCACACCTTTTAGTCCCTAATACTGAAAGCTGAAGCCAGACCTTTTCAACCATTTTTGGAGGGCATGTGTACAATATTAACTCACCAATTATGATCTTCTAGCACTAACATTGTATATCAGATAAAAGAGTTATGGGGCTCTAGGAGCAGTTGGTGTACTTTTCCAACATCCAGATCTCCCACTGCAGGCACCCAAGAGCCACAGGAAAGGTTCAATGAGCCAGAATATACTCACTCCTTCACTTGGACACTGGTGGCAAAGGTGGAGCAGCCACCCTCTACGGCCACTGTGAAGCCCCTTTTGCCATCGGTAGCTGCAGGCATGGAGATGAGGGTCAGGGTGTAAGGGAGCTGCTCGCATAGGGACTCATCGGAGAGCCGCTCAATCATCGGTGTCAGCACAATCTGGTTGTGGCATCTGCCACTGGACGGGAGAGGAAAGCAATTGTGTTGCGAGTCTGCTCTCACTGGGGCAGCTCACAGAGTCTCACTCCTCACTCCTCATCTCAGCTGGCTGCAATCCCTCTTCCCAAACTGGAACTTCAATGCCAACATACTAGACCACAGGAGGGAAGGCTGGCCCAGGGCACTGCCAGTTGCTCTCTCACACACACTCCCATCGTAGCAAGGCATAGTCTGCTGCAGGGGACTTACCAGTAGAGGGCAGAGTGCTGCACCAAGGCATAGGTGTCTCCATCTTCAATTATCACCTTGCAGCTCATGCATGCGAAACATTCTGGGTGGTACTTGTACTCCCCAGCTACCTGTGGAGAAAGAAAGCTATCTCATTTTTTCAGCTCAAGTCTAATGACAAGTGCTAGGGGGCAATTAAAGCCTACAGTAGATCCCTAACTAAGCCCCTCAAGCCTTAACACTGTTCATTAGGGCTGTGTCTAATGAATTTATGAAATTAAGCGAATGCAATAGAATACTAATGAAATTAGAATTTGCATGGCCCTGGCTGGCACAACTCTGCTGCCATATTCGGAATGGGTGAGGACTTTTGCAAACACATCTCTCTCATACGAAAGGCGTTTACTGAACTGCACTTCCAAACTATACCAACTGCTGTCTTAGATGGCAGATATATATGTCCGTTCCTAGGCACCATTTGAGAGGCAGGTGAAACAAAGGATATTGTACATTACCTATTTTACTGCCAGCTTTATCAAAACCTCAGGGAGACTTCTGAAACATATCTTGGCTACTCTTCAAGGTGAGAGCCCCCAGATGAAAGTGTGCAGGCTACTCTCAGACTGTGATCCATTTGTCACATATAGAACAGCACTGTTTGCTAAAGCTGCCCCACAAATGGCTATCAGTGCCACCAGGATCTTGGTGAAGACCCTCGGTGCCACTGATAACCCGAAGGGGAGGGCCCGATACTGATAGTGTCAAGTGCCATAGGAAAACCTCAGGTATTTGCAATGAGGTGGACAAATAGGAATGTGGAGGTAGGCTTCGGCAAGGTCTATCGACGCCAGGAAGTCCCCCCTCTCCAGGGCCGAGATGAAAGTGCACCAAGTTTCCATTCTGAACTTCCTGGAGACAAGAAACTTGTTGAGCCAACTCAAGTCCAGAATGGTGCGAGTGTCCCCGTTCTTCTTCGGGACAAGGAAGAAGACCGAGTACACCCCCCGACCCTGTTGGTGCGTTGGCACAGGTTCTATGGCCTTGATGGAAAGCAGATGTTTTAGCGCCCAAAGGTTTTGTAGGTGCTTGTGGCGCAAGCGGTTAAGATGCTGTGCCTGTTAACCAGCAGGCCAGGGTTTGAGACCCAGGTCGACCCCACAAGACAGGGTGAGCTCCTGTCCTTAGCCCAGCTCTGCAACGCCAGCTGGATCCAATCATATTGGCTCTGCCTTTCCATTGGACTAATTCAGTGGCGTGGAGAGGGGGGATTTGCTGCTTGGGTGAAATCCTATCCTTCATAACAATCCAACCCAGGCTTTCATGCTTCGCATGCAGCGTATGCAGCGCCGAGCACGATAGTCTTTCAAGACTGACGGAGGCCTGCAGTCTGGATCACGGGAGACTGGAACTCTCCAGAAGTGGTCGGGAGGTTTTCGTAGGAACTCTAGGGACAGGCCCTGGGAGACTGTCCAAAGAAACCAGGCGTCTGAAGTAGACCGACGCCAGTAACGAGCGAAGCTAAGCAGCCAGACCCCAATGGCCATTGGCTCTGCTGAGGGCCCACCATCAGGCGGCACTGGAGTCCTTGTTCCCGGATCTACAACCATCCCGACGTTTGTTGTAGTTTGGTTTGCTGCAAGGGATGACCCTGGCGTTGGTCCATCTTGACTTGAACTGCTGCCCAGCGTTGTCCCTGTATCGGGAGTGAAAGGAATGAAAGGAGGGTTGTTTCCCTTTGGCCGACTCCTTCTTTCCAGGAGGCAGCACCTTCCTTTTGTCCTTGGCCTCAACTAAGATGGGGTCAAGGGCCTTTCCGAATAACTGAACTCCCTCGAAAGGCAGATTGACCAGCTTAGAGTGGGAACTTCCCCCACCTGACCAGGAACGAAGCCAAAGCGCCCGCCTGGTGAACACACTGGAAGCCATAGCCCGAGCTGAGAGGTGCACGGAGTCCAGGGATGCGTCCGCCACAAAGGCCGAGGCAAAGGCAATCTTAAAGATGCTCTTAATTTTCTTTGGCAGATTCTTAATCTTTGCTGCCTCTTGGGCCCAGATGAGTGCTGCTCTGGACATGACAGAATTAGCTGCTGAGGCCCTGAAGGAAAAGGAACACTGTTCAAAGGTATGCTTCAGGCTACTCTCCATCCTACAGTCAGTTGAGTCTTTCAGCCAGCTGTCCCCGTCCACTGGAACCATGGAGGAGGATAAGGCAGCACTGGGGACATCAACTATGGGTACCTTGAGCAGGGCCATTTGCTTCTCTGGAAGCGAGTAATATTTATCTATCATGCTGGAACCCAAACTTTTAGGATGGGGACACCATTCTTGGGAGAAGACACTATTAAAGGCCTTAGGGAAAGGAAAGACCGTACTCTTGGAGGATCTCCTGGGAAAGGCTTCTGATCTATCCTGATCAGAATCTGAATCCAGCAACCCGGGATGATGGAGGTAAAGGCAAGCCGCTGACCTGTCAACCATAGTAGGCAAATAGTCAGAGGGGAAAAGCCTCTCCTTTTTGGTCTTGGGTTCCTCGGGCTCTTCCCTAGAGTTCCCTTCCTCTTGCTCCAAGGAGGAGGAGAGGGAGGCTGAACCAGATGAGGATGACTCAGTGACATGTTTGGTCTTGTGGGCCTTGTGGCACCTATCCCGCTTATGGGATGAATGATGCTCCATGTGCTTGGTCTTACGCCTCCTCTTATGGGGAGAGGACTCTGGGGAATCCTCAGATGCCGAACACAGGGAAGTTGGCAATGCCGTCCTGGCCCGGTGTAGTTTAGTAGCCTGCGGCTTCTGAGCAGGTGCTGTTGCTGCTTTGATTGCTACCTTGACCAGACTGGGGAAGCTAAGGGAAACCGCCAAGTCGATCGCTCTTTGAATGGCTGCAGCTGGCAAGATTATTCTGTTGTCATGATAGTGGAGGAGCTGGAGGCCTGGGTTGCAATTGGTGCAGACAAGATGGTATCCTCCACGCCCTCCATGGTACCCAGTGGGTTGGTACCCTGAGCCGCTGAGGCTGGAGAAAGGCCAGGCCAGGAACTAGGGATCTAATTTTAAATTAAATTTTTTTTTATTATTACCAAGTACCCTGAAGAACCAGAAGAGGGCCCCTCCAACTCACTGTTCTCAACAGGGGGGCGCCTCCTGTGTCCCTGTGGTCCGTGGCCAGCAAAAGATGGCCGCCAAGCAGCAGCGCGGGAAAACCGGGTCACAAGATGGCGCCCACTGTGGCGCGCGGGTTCCCGCCGACCCGCCAGGCGGTACAAGGTGGTCGGGCGGGCAGAGGCGATCTCGCCGGGGTAGGCTGAGGACTGGCTACTGCACCTCCTCCAGCGGACGCTAGAGCACTGCTGGGCGCATGTGCTGTCAGCTCCTGCGGGGCGCGGATGCGTCCCCGCCGGCTCCTGTCCTCAGGGGCGTCCTGAGAGCTGAAGGCTGGCCTCCCCAGGAGCGAGGCGAGGGGCGCGGGCGCTCCGCACACTGAAGGGAAGCCTCGGACACCTGCCCTACGTGGAGGGCAAGGCTGGAGCCGCGCTGGCCGGTCCACGCGGGACGCTGTCCTTTCGGGGGGGAGGCGCCCAGTCGGGCTGGCCAGTGCTCGGGTCCTCCAGTGGTGAATCAAAGGGGGAGCAGAACAAGAGACAGGAGGAGAGAGGAGAGGCTGAAGAGCTGAAAAGTTGAAGAGCAAGGTAGAGAGAAAGGAGAAGCTGTGTCCTGCAGAACACAGCAATAACGTGGCCCTTCTCTGATGGCGACAGAACCGGACTGGGGAAGGCACGCTCCACAGAGGAAGGAGACAGGTTTTGATCCGGCCCTGTCTCAAAAGTGGGCGGGGTATAGCCCATACATTTGAGGAATATACCCTTTCCTCACTCCAGAGAACAGAGAGTGCCAATGGGCAATTTTCACAATAGGGAGAGGCAAACTGCAGTGTGTCCCAAGGGGGCTGGTGCTTCTCACAACCTGCTCATAAATGATTGGGGACAGGGATAAGGAGAGAGGGTGGCCAAGTCTATTGATGACACCAAAGTTTTCCAAGTGGTGAAGACCAGAAGGGATTGCTAGAGCTTCAGAAGATCCTCCAGAATCCAGAAGGATCTTTCCAAACTGGGAGAATGGGCAACAAAATGGCAGTTGTGTTTCAACACATAGAATCATAGAGTTGGAAGGGACCTAGTAGGTGATCTAGTCCAACCCCCTGCCTGCAGCAGGAAATCCCCCTAGAGCATCCCCGACAGGTGCTCGTCGAGCCTCTGCTTGAAGATCCCCAGTGAGGGAGAGTCCACCACCTCCCTTGGCAATCTGTTCCACTGCCGAACCGCCCTCACCGTCAGGAATTTTTTCCAGATATCCAACTGGAATCTCCTCTCTTGCAGTTTGCACCCAATGGTTCTAGTTCTGCTTTCAGAAGCAGCTATGAACAAATGAGCCCGTTCCTCCCTATGACAGCCCATCAGGTATCTGAAGAGGGCAATCATGTCTCCTCTCAGCCTCCTCTTCTCCAGGCTGAATATCCCAAGTTCCCCCAACCTTTCCTCGTAGGGTTTCCCTTCCATCCCACTGATCATTCTTGTTGCTCTCCTCTGGACTTGCTCCAGCTTGGCTGCATCTTTCTTAAAGTGAGGTGCCCAGAAATGAACACAGTACTCAAGGTGAGGTCTCACCAATGCTGAATAAAGAGGATCTAGAACTTGTTGCGACTTGGAAGCTACAGACCTCTTAATGCAACCTAAAATGGCATTTGCCTTCTTTGCAGACACATCACACTGCTGACTCATGTTCAGCTTGTGATCCACGGCAACTCCAAGATCCCGCTCACATGTTGTGCTACCAAGCCAAGTATCCCCCATTTTATACCTGTATTTTTGGTTTTTATTGCCCAAGTGCAGAACTTTGCACTTCTCTCTTTTGAAATTCATTCTATTTGTTACAGCCCAGGATTCTAGTTTATCCAGATCCTCCTGGAGGTTTCTCCTGTCTTCTGTTGTGTTTGCTACTCCTCCCAGCTTGGTGTCATCCGCAAATTTGATCAGGCTCCCCTGTATCCCTTCCTCTAAGTCATTAATGAAAATGTTAAAGAGAACTGGGCCCAAGACAGAGCCTTGGGGTACCCCACTTGAAACCGACCTCCAGGTTGACACAGAACGATTTACTAAAACCCTTTGAGTGCGGCCATCGAGCCAGTTGTGGATCCACCTAACAATTGCCCCGTCTAGCCCATATTTTTCCAACTTCCCAATTAAAATACCATATTTTTCCAACTTCCCAATTAAAATGTCATGTGGGACCTTGTCAAATGCTTTGTTGAAGTCAAGATAAATGACATCCACAGCATTGCCATTGTCCAGTAAGCTCGTAACCCGATCAAAAAAGGAGATCAGATTTGTCTGGCAAGATTTATTCTTGGTAAATCCATGCTGGATTCTTTTGATCAAATAGAACTTGTTTAGATGTGCACAAATTGTGTGTTTTATGATTTGTTCTAATATCTTGCCCGGGATTGAAGTCAAACTGACTGGTCTATAATTTCCCGGGTCTTCTTTTTTCCCCTTCTTAAAGATTGGGACTACATTTGCCCTCTTCCAGTCCAGTGGCACTTCTCCACTCCTCAAGGATTTCTCAAAGATGATCGACAGAGGCTCTGCAAGGACATCTGCCAGTTCCTTAAAAATTCCAGGATGCAGCTCATCTGGTCCAAATGACTTGATTTCATTTAGGCCAGTTAAGTGGTTTCGAACCTGTTCTCTGTCAATCTTAATCTGCTCTTCTGCACCATCTGTGTTTTCATTACCTCTTTGGGGATGCAAGCACATCCCCGCATCAGCCAATGATCCCGCACCCCCATTTGCACAGCCTTCCTTCTGAGAATAGACGGACGCAAAGTAGGAGTTGAGCAGTTCTGCCTTCTCCTGGTTTCCAGACACCTGCTGTCCATCTTTGTCCAGGAGCAGCCCCACCCCCTCGTCTCTCCTCCTTTTCCTTTGGGCATATCTAAAGAAGCTCTTTTTGTTATCCTTGACTCCCCTGGACAGCCTCAGCTCATACTGAGCTTTAGCATTCCTGATTCCCTCCCTACAAGACCGGGCTATAT
The DNA here is from genome assembly GCA_030015325.1 of Cryptoblepharus egeriae. NCBI lineage: Eukaryota > Metazoa > Chordata > Lepidosauria > Squamata > Scincidae > Cryptoblepharus > Cryptoblepharus egeriae. The sequence goes on along the minus strand of JAREYC010000017.1, from coordinate 7,741,992 downwards.
GCCTGTACTCCTCCCTGGTGATCTTTCCACACTTCCATTCCCTATACTTCTCTTTCTTTAACTTCAGCTGATCCCCAAGTTGCTTGTGCAGCCAACCTGGTTTTTTCAGATTTTTCCACCCTTTCTTTTTCATGGGAATTGTTTCTGACTGTGCTTGTAGAAGCTGCCTCTTAAGGAGCTCCCACCCATCTTGAGCCCCTTTCCCCATTAGATCATCAACCCATGGGATTCCACCTATGACTCCTCTAAGCCTGTTGAAATCAGTTTTCCTGAAATCCAATGTATAAGTTTCACTCTGCACTCTTTTTATTTCCCACATTATTCTAAATTCCAGCAGCTCATGATCGCTTTCCCCTAAAGTTCCCGCCACATTGACCCGGTCTATCAGTTCATCACAATTAGTTAAGATCAGGTCAAGGATGGCCCCTCCCCTTGTTGTTTCCTCCACCTTTTGGACCATGAAGTTATCTTCCAGGCCCCTCAGGAATCTACTGGAGCTTCCATGTTTGGCTGAGTTTGTCTCCTAGCAAATGTCTGGATAGTTAAAGTCCCCCATTACTACTACCTCATATTTCCTTGCAACGCCTGCCAGTTGCTCCAAGAAGACATCGTCTACTCCTTCTCCTTGGCCTGGTGGTCTATAGTAGACGCCCACCACAATGTTTTGTTTCTTGTTTTTCCCCTTAACCTTTACCCAAACACACTCCACAGGGATATCCGGACCAATTTCCTGGATTTCTGAGCAGGTATATACGTTCTTGACATATAATGCTCCTCCGCCTCCCCTTTTACCACTTCTGTTTCTTTGGAACGGCTGATAGCCTTCCAATTCTGCATTCCAGTCATGGGAATCATCCCACCAAGTTTCAGTTATTCCTATCAAATCAAATTTCCCTTCACTTGCTAAAAGTTCCAGCTCATCTTGTTTGTTTCCCAGGCTCTGTGCATTTGTGTAAATGCAACGTAAGCCCTGGAGGTTGCAACTCAATGCATTTCCCTCCTTTTTTGTAAGGCCAGCCCCCTCTAAAGATTTTTGACTTATAGCCATGTCCTGGTAATTTCCATCCAGAGCATTTTCCTTATTCCTAGGTTCCCTTTGGACGTAACCCACCCCCTTCTTATTTAGTTTAAAGCCCTCCTGATCAGGTTGGCCATCTCCCGTCTTAAGACACTCTTCCCCCAACCTGTAAGATGTAGTCCATCCTTTGCTAGGAGTCCTTCCTCGAGGAAGTTCATCCTGTGATCCCAGAATCCAAATCCTTCTCGATGACACCATTTTCGAAGCCAGCTATTGACCTGGAAAATCTTGCCATCTCTCTGAGGACCTTTGCCGATTACTGGGAGGATGGATGAGAATACCACTTGGGTATCCCCCAGGTCCTTAATCTTCCTCCCCAGAGCTTCATAATCCCCAACCATCTTTGTAAATGTAAATGTAAATGTAAATTTTACATGTAAATGTAAAAAATGTAAAATATGAAAATAATAAAAATTTTATATACTGTATATTGGCATTAAAGTTACAACCAAGCATTAATGCCAATATACAGTATATATGCCAATATACAGTATATAAAATGCCAATAAAGGTATTTGTAATCGTATACTGTATATGCTAATGGTTTTTTTAAAGCTGTCTAATCATGAGATATATAGGGGTGCTGGAGGACAGCTCTGTGAAAGGTGTAATGTGTGGTAGCAGTTAAAAAAGACTAATTCTAAAGACTCCATCATTAAAATGGTATTAAAATAAAACAACAAATATTATAATACCACTGTATAAAGCAATGGTTGGCTACACTTAGAGCACTGTGTCCAGTTCTGGCCTCCACATCTCAAAAAGCATATAGTGGAGATTGAAAATGTGCAGAAGACAACAGCCAAATGCTGACTAGGTTTTAGCACTTCCTGCATAAGTATATATACTACAGCGTTTGGGGCTCTTCAGTCTGGAAAAGATGTATCTGCAGAGGGACAAGATTGAGGCATACAAAATTACACAGGGGATCGATAGAAAGAAGCTCTTTTCCAAGAGCTCACACAGAACAAGGAGACATCCACTAAAACTGAGTGTTGGGAGAGTTAGGAGAGACAAAGAATTTCTTTACCCAGCATGTATTTAGCCTGTGGAACTCCTCGCCACAAGATGGGAAGATGGTATCTAACATAAACTTCTTTAAGAGGAGACTGGATTAATTTCTGGAGGAAATGTTTATCATGGGTTATAAGCGTCTTTAAGAGGAGACTGGATTAATTTCTGGAGGAAATGTTTATCATGGGTTACAAGCCATGACGGGTATAAAAAAAGCAGGCCTCTGTCAGTCTTAAAAGACTATGGTATCGTGCTCGACGCTGCATACGCTGCATGCGAAGCATGAAAGCCTGGGATGGATTGTTATGGAGTTACCCAATTGTTTGCTATTTGCTGTTACCCAAGCAGCAAATCCCCTCTCTCCATGCCACTGAATTAGTCCAATGGAAAGGCAGAGCCGATACGATTGGATCCAGCTGGCGTCGCAGAGCTAGGCTAAGGACAGGAGCTCACCCTGTCTTGTGGGGACCCGGGTCTCAAACCCTGGCCTGCTGGTTAACAGGCACAGCGTCTTAACTGCTTGCGCCAAGGTATATACAACCTTATTTTATGGAGTACCTCTGAATGCCAGATGCAGGGGAGAGAGAGCACAAGCATTAGGGTCTCTTGTTTCCTTATGTGCTCCATGAAGCATTTGGTGAGCCACCAGCTGATAAATAAGAAGCTTGACTAGAACAGGGGTCTCCAAACCTTGGCCTGGGGGCCAGATGTGGCCTCCAGCAACCTCAAACCCGCCCCCCCCCCCAAGAATTCCCCAGTCTCCATTAGCCTTTGGCCCCCAAAAGACTTGCTGGGGCCCTTGGCGGCCTGACGTGCCTTCTGCTGGGGCTTTAAAGGCTGCTGAGCTCTCCTCCTCCCCCCCCAGAGTTCTGCAAAATGTGTGTGCTTAAAGGGCATGTCTTCCCTGTTTCTGAACAGTTATGTCTGTGGGGCTGCAATCCTATCCACACTTTCCTGGGAGTAAGCCCCATTGTTTATCAGAGGGGAAATCCTAAACAGAAACCACAACTATTAACCCTTTTATCACAGCTTCTGGCATTAGATGGTACCAATTATTCAAATCATAGCATATAGAATCCTAGAGTTGGATTCCAGTCGGTCATCTAGTCCAAGCCTCTGACTGTAGTAGAAAATCTTCCTAGAGCATCTCTGACAGGTGCTCGTTGAGCCTCAAATAGAAGATCCCCAGTGAGGGAGAGTTCTTCTGGAATCCGCTGGATTCCGCTGGAATCTTCTTTCTTGCAGTTTGTACCCATTGGTTCTAGTTCTGCTTTCAGAGGCAGCTATGAACAAATGAGCCCCTTCCTCCTTATGACAGCCCTTCAGGCAGTGCAATCAGATCTCTTCTGAGCCTTCTCTTCTCCAGGCTGAACACACAAGTTCCCCAACCTTTCCTCGTAGGGCTACCCTTTCATCCCACTGATCATTCTTGTCACTCTCCTCTGGACTTGCTCCAGTTATGTTCAGTGTCCTATGTCAAAAGGCAAAGCCCAGGTGTGGAGAACCAATGCCAAGTGCCTTTAGGATGGCTGAGTCTGTGAGGCCCAATAGGACATCCTTCCACGCAGCACTCCTTCCCAAATACCAGAAAAACACCCTTTCTCCTTGCAAGATTCTATAGAGAACAGATTTTGTGGGAACAAACCTGGATGCTCAATCACATCAGAGCAGAGCAATCAAGATCTGCAGCACCAAAAACACTTTAGTCATGGGACACCACCATGAAAAGAGCAGACTGACTTCTTACCATCACAGGTCCGGTCATCAGCAGAGAGCAGCCATGACAAGATTCTCCAAACTTCCTCCAGTAATCCTTGTGGCAGTACAGCTTCCCGTCCTTCTCATAGTACCAGTTGGTGAGGAGGTCCCGGCATTCAGAGCATCTAGGAGGCAAAAGCAGTTGTCACCCACAAGGGTTCACAACCTAAGGCAAACATGATGCTGGACTCAAGGGCCCTCTGGACTGAATTCAATGCTTTTTGGGTGCAGTGATGCACCAACCAGCACCACCAGCCATACAACTATCAACAACACACTAGCTTCAGACATTTGCAAGATAAGAAATAAGAGTGTCCTGGCCACCTCTAGACGCACCCCCAATTAAAGCAATTAAGCCAGGAGAGGGTGAGAAACATTTTCTTGTGCTGGCAACTATGGAGGGCGCCTGACAGCAGGGGGATTCACTCCTGGGGAAAATGGATCAATGGCAGGACCCCAGAGACCCCTTTCCTGCTTGCATGGGGGAAGAAGAAGGACCTTTGGCAAAATCAGCAGTGTCAACTGGACATTTAAAGACTGACAGAGACTGAGAAAATCCTGTGAAACAGGTCCATGCAGTCCCGTGTTAACTGATATGCGTCGCTGAATTATGGGCATAAGTTACCATATACAAATAATGCAACTAAATGGACCTTTGTGTTTGTGGTGGTGTCAGAAGGAGACCCAAAGGACTCTTCTGGGTCACAATGTGTAACCAGTGTGGCCCACAGAGGCATCTGAAAGCTACCTCTGGGGTCCCCTAATGACAACACCAACACCACTAAGGTGAGAACATTTCATCTACTGTACAGACATCTACTGTAGACCAGCAACAGACCATCACATATGCGGTTGTTGGTAGGAATATCACTAAGTGATACACCTGTGCTCCTGATAATCCCGTTGCATTTAAAAGGCTTACTCCCAGGTAGGATCCTTAGTACTGCCTCCTGAAACCATTAAGAGTTTCTCATCCAAGACACATGCTGGAGATCTTAATTGGAACACATCATACTGCAAACCAAGACTCTCTGCCACTTGCCTCGCCTTCTCAAGGCACTGTTTGCTGCTACCTCTTCCTCACTGCATGAACACCACTTTTACACCACATGCTAGTGCCCAGCCAAGACCACCTTGGTACTTTGCAAGTCATCTCAGACATCAATGCAAACTGCTGCTTCTCCTTCCAATAATTGCTTAAAAATAACCCACATAATGAGCCTACTAGAGGACCACAGACACTATTATCCTCAGCAGCTCTTACATTGGAAGGGGAAGACTGCGCTTTTGTCTCTCCCCTGGGTCAGCCTGCTTTCTCTTGTATGTATCCTTCCCAGACATGGTCAAAACTGACCCAGAGTGGAATAGTTTGAAAAGTGAGAAACATTGAAAGCACAAGTTGCAAACTGCTCCTGTGGCAAAAAGGAGTCTAAATCCCTTTAGACTGAGGGATTTAAATGGGGCTCTGTGAAATTTCCTGTTTTGCGCACTGATGATTCCTCTAGGCTCTAACTCTCAGGCATGAAGAGAGAGCCTGAGCCTGGGATCAGATTGCTTGTTGATTGAGCCTTGTTGCCAAGACAGTTTCCTGGTTTACTAAGGAACTATATAAGTGATTTTCAGCCACTGGTGTGCCATGAATGGTCCACATGTATTGGAACAAACCACAGTTTTAAAAATCCCTAAGATTCTGGGGACAGTCAAAATAGTAGTAGAGGAAGAATTTCTTAATTGTAAGAACTGCCTAGCAATGGACCAGCTTGCCTCATGCAGCTAAAGGTCTCCCAAGTTGCCGGTTTTCAGAAGAGGTTGGACAGCCACCTGTCTGGTACAGCCATTGAAGTTGAACAGTGAGGCTGGAGCAGATGAGGTTCACTTCAAAAACTCTCATTCTGTGGGATTGTACCCTGAACTCTCAGCTTTTGGCCTAGACCTCTTGAACCACTACCTGGAGCAGAAAAATATTAATCCATGCCTGGCAAAACACTTTAATATCCATGCCAACAAACTCTGCCTACATTTTACAAGAGAACATTGGTACAACACAACAGGCTCCTCAGTTCCACCCTTATCAGCATGCTGGTATGTGCTTGGGAAGAGTGAACTTTTCCTTTGGTTCTTGTCCCGAGCTTTTGCTGAAAGATAGATGAGGTGGGTGGGACACAACAAGCCAGGCAGCCAACTGTGGAGTTCCTCACCTGTGGAAACATCTAACTTTGTCTCAGCCAATGAGATCTTTTGTATGCCTTGCAGTCAGAAAAATGCACATCCAAAATGTGCATCTGGAAAAGTGCTCTCTGTTTAGTTCCAGGCTGGTGGAGAGATGCCAGCAAGAAAGCTGGAAGATGGATTGTCCAATTCAGACTCCTCCTGGTCTGAAGTTTGAACTCCAGATTTCTTCTCAGGGCACACTGACCTCTATGGTTTACTCCACTATCTTCGCTTTTGATATCATCTGGGTGTTGCAGCTGTTTGAGTAACTGTTTGTATTTCACATATTGTCTATCACTCTTCCTCCACCAGCTCTGTTGGTGAAAAAAATCTACCTGCTGCAGAATGATAATGTCTGGGTCACATAGCAGTGGTGGTGGGTGGAAGGAGTAGGGAATAGGTGTGCAAGATTTGAGAGGACAAGACTTCTTGTCCCCTTTGGTTAACTGTTTTAGGGATTCTCCACCCCTCGCGTGCTTATTGGTGAACCACCTGTTTGTCTCAGCCCTGAGAATACACATCTCTATGGTCTTCGCCTCTTGTGACGTCACTTCCAGCTTCTGAGACTACCCTCCAGGTTCTGTGGCTCTAGGGCAACTGTCATTAGTTACAAATTGTCCCTCTTCAATTTGGCAGAGCCTGTGAAGGAAGAGGAACAATTTGTTACTATAGATTGGGATATCCAAACCGTGGCTCACTCCACAAGAGGGTCCTGCAGAGGTTGGTGCTGGGTCCCATACACAAACTTAGAGGGCTGCTATTGCATCAGGCACATTGAAGCAAGCAAGCCCCTATGCCCTGCCTTCCTTTCACCCCTCCATACACATACAGCAGGGCTTCCCTTTTCCTCTGTCTGGGAAATAAATGCCTATGAACTGGTTTGAAAACTACCCTTTTCTGTGCATTAGGATGTGCTTATGAATTGCTTTGAATTTATTCATTCATAAAAGTTCTGTCTCTAACGTATTCATTTATATAAATCAAATTTGAAATTCAAATTTGATTAATTCTTTTCTCCCTAGCTCCTGACAGCATCAGAGAAATGAAGTGGCCCTCCTGTCAAAAACTTGACATCCTTGTGCATAGACAGTTGCCCAAGAATCAGAGTATTTTATGCCATACCAATGTACCACACCAGCTGAAAATTCCTGGGCTGCTCCCTTCATGCAAGCTGATGGACATGTGTAACCCTAAATGAAGCCAATTCTTTCGGAAGAGCGCCGGAGGATGCCTCATACATGGTGCCTTGGGTGCTGTTCCCCCAGCCTGGCTGCATCCAAGCCGCATACCTGCTCTCTTACAGAAGACTCCAGAGGGTGCAGGGTCTCTGTCCCAGAGCCTTCCATTCTGATGGCACCAGGGTGAGGTGAGGTTTTGCCATTCTGGGCACCAACAATGCTGTCTGCCGGGGGATGCGTTGGTGTGCCAGTAAGTACCATTCTGCATGCCAAGCTCAGCACTTGTGCCAGGCCTAGAAATCTTTGGTCCTTCATCCCGCAGAAAAAGAAACTATTTCCAGCACTGCTGCCTCAGTGGTAGTCAAAAGAGAACCAAGGGATTGGATATTTCTTCATGCTTAAGGCACATGAAGATGGGCGGAGTCTGCTTTCTCATTGGGGGGGGGGCATCCCAGCCTGGGTACTCTGCACATACAGAGAAGTGTATTTCAGTTGCTGCATTTGAAACTGAGAAACCTTGTGCAACAACAAGTCATAAGGGCTGGATCAAGCCAAAGGCGATCCAGTACAGCATCCTACAATGGCCCTCCAGGTGCCTTAGAGAGCACACAAGACAACAAGATTCCTGTTTCCTTTGTCACTCCCTTTTAGCTGGCATTCTGAAGCTGTACATACTCCTCATAGCAAACAACCCATAATGGATTTTTCCTCAATTAATCTGTCCGATGCCATTTTAAAGGCATCTCAGTCAGACTCTATACCACATCCTATGGCAAGGAGTTCCACATGGCAAGCATAAGGCCTTTCCTTGCTGCACACTCCAAGGGGAGCAGCTGCCCAGCTGGCTAGCGACCCCATTCCGAGACTGCTGACAGAGGAAGAGCTCTGGCTGCTTCAAGGAATTCTAGGCATTGCCATTGCCCAGCTCAGATTTGAGAAGCTCTTGGTCTGGCACAGCCTTATGGTCACACCTCAAGAACCACAGCAAGATGACCCACTAGAAGGTGGCTGTGCCAATTCATTCTGCAGGAAGGGGGAGGCATGCACTTCCTTTGCTAAAAAAGCAGGCCTCCATCAGTTTTGAAAGACTATGGTATCATGCTCGGCGCTGCATACGCTGCATGCGAAGCATGAAAGCTTGGGTTGGATTGTTATGGAGGATTGGCTGTTACCCAAGCAGCAAATCCACCTCTCCAAGCCACTGAATTAGTCCAATGGAAAGGCAGAGCCAATACCATTGGATCCAGCTGGCGTCGCAGAGCTGGGCTAAGGACAGGAGCTCACCCTGTCTTGTGGGGCCGACCCGGGTCTCGAACCCTGGCCTGCTGGTTAACAGGCACAGCACCTTAACCGCTTGTGCCACCCACAGTCCTACTTCCTTTGCTAAGTCCTAAGTCCTTCAACAATCCCAGCAGGAAAGGGTCACAGCTAAGGTCTGCCCAGGCCTCTGGAGTTATTTCCAGGAATTTGACAAAACTTCCCACACAGAAAGCATTGCACCTGCTCCTGCCAAGCGCAAACACACCAATGCACTTTTATGCTGCACAGAGCACCAACTCCAAAAACACAACACACTCTCCCTGATCCTTGCAGCCTCCATGCTCAGGAAAGGCGCAGAGATGAGCTAGGGTTTATAGTGGCCTGGTGCATATGTTCCAACCACTTTCTCCTATTCCAAGGAAACAGGAAACAAACCAATCTTCTAAACTAGGGGTATCCAAACTTTTCAGCCAGAAGGCTGCATCACATACCTGGCACAGTTTTGAAGGCCAAAAAAATTAAATATAAAATTTAAATATATTAGAGATAGAACTTAAATGAATAAATGGGATCAAATTTCCAGGATTTATCCAGGCATCACCAACACGCATCACAAAAATAAAGCACATACACAATTTTACCCCCATCCCCCACTTCCTGAACATTTTTAAGGCTTTCAGAGGTTGCTTCTGCTGGTTTTTGTAAAAGCAGGAAGTGTTTTTAGGGACTCAGGACAACCGTCCAGACATGACCAGAGCACAGGTTAGGTCAAGTGGGTCAGAAGCTCGCAGGGGATTAGAGGCTGGCCATGGACCACACAGTGGCTTGTCATGGACCACATCCGATCCCAAGGCTGGAGTTTGGAAACAACAAACCAGAAGTACTAAATTTCCTCACCTTGTAAGCAAAGGAGCATGCAGCAAGTAAGCCTAAGGCACACACACAAACAGTGTGAATACAAACCTCTAAAATAGTGTCTGAGAACCCAGTCCCAGTCAAGTCTACTCAGAAGTAAGTGTATTATGGTGAATTACTCCCAGATAAGGATGGAAGATAGCAGTACAAATGTCATATCTAAGCTAGGTCATGACTGGTCACTCCCTGGTCATGACTACCAGGACAATCTGTACGGGACACCTTTATCCTTACAGTGGGGACAAGAAGGTGCAAGAGGCGTCCTATAGGAGACATGTTTCCAAGGAAAACAGGTTGCTGCAGGTTTCTCTTGTGCCAGCAAGGCCGAACATGCCTGTGATTCTCTCGAAGTGGGAGAGGAAGCAAGCGAAGAGGCAGCTTCTCAGGCACTGGAAGACCCATTCACGTCAGGATATGCACATAGGACACTGAAGGAGGAAGAGAAGCCCAGACCCCTGCAGCACCACTGAGCATCAGAGGGTCACACCCCTTTGGCACCTGATCTTGGAAGAGGCCTCAAAACTACCTCAAGTCTCTCGCTGCAGAGGGTTATCATGAAGGCACAAACTGAACCCAACAGATCAAGCTCTCATGTGGTGGGCTGGGTTGAAGACTGCCCCATGTGAGTCAACCCATCATGACACCCTCTCTGTGGCAAGGCAACCCTACTGTGCCTGGCCTGACCCCCATAGTAGCAGAAAAACTGGAGCCACACAGAGAATCTGGCTCTCAAACAGCAGCTTTGGATGGAGCCATGTTTAAACCCCTTTCTAGAGAAAGTACCAAAACCACCACCTTTAGCCATCGGTCCACAAATGCCACTGGAAAAAGCCTCAGAGAACAGGCAAAAAAGGCTGTTCCAGGGAGGAAACAGAAGCCCATTCAGGGTGCCAGTCATTCCGCCTGGGCATAACAACAAGCACACTGGCAAGGAAGGAGATTCAGCATCAGCTGTGGATCCAAGATGTTCTGCTATCGTGACTCCAGGGTACAACTGCTGAAGAAAATCACATTTCTTGCCTTCAGGAGCTTCTGCAGAGCTCAGGGAGAACAAAATGCCCACAACAAACTAAGCAACAGCTTGACAACTGACATGCATTCAACATGTGATCGTCTTCAAGAACTTTTTGTAGGCCTGGCTTTCCATGCTGTTCCTCAATTGCTCTCTTATTTTCACTCCCCTCTTCCTCCAAGAAGCAGAAGATGACTTAACATGGGGTTTCCACAACTGTGTAAACAGGTTAGGCTTAAACTTATCCATAGAGCTCCAAGGCAAAGGAGATTTTAATCCACGTAGCTCCTTCACAAGCCTGTGCTCTTCCAGCTACAACACAAGGATCTGGTTTCCTGGGTCCCCTGAGATGCATCAATGAATGCAGCATGCCTCTTACCAGGGGAGGTGCACTGCCACTACCCAGAAGCCAATCTGCCACCTGTCCTTGCCCACCAACCCTATTCTCTCCCCAAGATGCACAACCTGGAAAGGCAAGCCATCCCTCTGCACAGGACTTACCGAAATGGCTCCTTTGGAATGACGTCTGCCGGGGCAGACAAGTAGCTTCCCATCTCCGGAGTACTAGCAGAACCAGCTCAGTGGCAAACCTGCCCGACCACTTCTACACAAGAGACATGTCCACAGCAAGCGTGCCCTTCACCTCCAGTGCCTTGGCTGCTCCAGGCTCCCTCAAGGCTAGTGTAGAGTACTGGGGGCTCCTGAGCAGACCCTGCCTAATGCTCATGGTCGGGGGGGCTGCTTCTCAGCACCCCGGCAGGCAGTCCTGTTGGGGGGGGGGGAGAACTTTCCAACTGTGGCTGTCAAGTCAGAGCAGCTTTGGCAGCTCAGTCCCTGCTCAGGTTTCTTTCTCCTCCCCTGATTCCACCCCAAGGGGGAAGGAGGAGCCCTTGCAAAGGGCAGGGAGATAATCAGACCAAGTAGCTTGATTTACCAAGGGAGGAATTCCCAGCCAAAGACCTGGGAAGGCACACAAATCTCTGCTCCAGGGAGGGGGGCCAAAAAGAAGTTTTAAAGTGTAGGATCAAGTCAAGTTTGATCATTCTTGTCTTTGCCAGGAGTCTGTATTCTTGTGGTCAAGAAATGCAAAAAAGGAGCACTTTGAACCTATTCGCTTTTGCCTGCTGCTACTTGGAAGCATCTCCAAGAGGTGTCTGGCCAGCTGTTCTGAATGAAAAACCAGGTAATGCCAGTATTTTCCTGCTGCACCACCCAGCAGCTTGGCTGCTTTGCCCACTAACAGGCAACTGCAGGGGGGAGGGAACTGATGCTGGTCCTAAATCTAGTGCTTTGGCTTGTCTGTTACACTTAGGGAATCACCTGCTCCTGCATATGATTCTTCAAAGTCATGGAGATAACATGGACTTCATGGTCCAGAAAGAGGAGGAAAGGACAAGGGGGGGCCATCCTTGACCTGATCTTAACTAATCGTGAAGAACTGACTGACCAGGTCAATGTGGCAGGGAAATCAATCATGAGCTGCTGGAATTTAGAATATTGTGGGAAATAAAAAGAGTGCACAGTGAAACTTTTACACTGGATTTCAGGAAGGCGGATTTCAACAGGAGTCATCTGTGGGATTCCATGGGTTGATGGACTAAAAGGAAAAGGGGCCCAAGATGGGTGGGAGCACCTTAAGAGGCAGCTTCTACAAGCACAGTCAGAAACAATTCCTATGAAAAAAGGGGGGGGGGAACCTGAAAAAACCAGGTTGGCTCCACAAGCAACTTGGGGATCAGCTGAAGTTAAAGAAAGAGAAGTATGAGCAATGGAAGACAGGAAGGAGTACAAGCAGATAGCCCAGTCCTGTAGGGAGGATAAAGCAGATAGCCCAGTCCTGTAGGAATGCTAAAGCTCAGTATGAGCTGAGGCTGGCCAGGGGAGTCAAGGATAACAAAAAGAGCTTCTTTAGATATGCCCAAAGGAACAGCAGGAGAAACGAAGGGGTAGGGATGCTCCTGGACAAAGATGGACAACAGGTGTCTGGAAACCAAGAGAAGGTGGAGCTGCTCAACTCCTACTTTGCATCCGTCTATTTTTCGAAGGAGGGCTGTGCAAATGGGAGTGCGGGATCGTTGGCTGATGGGGGATATGCTTGCATCCCCAAAGAGGTAATGGAAACATAGATGGTGCAGAACAGCAGATTAAGATTGACACAGAACTCGTTTGAAACCACTTAACTGGCCTAAGTGAATTCAAGTCATTTGGACCAGATGAGCTGCATCCTAGAGTTCTTAAGGACAGACTCTTAAGGCAGATGTCCTTGCAGAGCCTCTGTCGATCATCTTTGAGAAATCCTTGAAGAGTGGAGAGGTGCCACTGGACTGGAAGAGGGTAAATGTAGTCCCATCCCAATCTATCTATATATATAAAAGAGAAAAGTCACTCACTGACTGACTCATCACCGCCCTGCCAAAACTGCTGGGCCTAGAAGCGTGAAATTTGGGGTGGGTGTTCCTTCCGTGACTGAGGGGTGCACTAAGAACTGGTTTTTGGAAATTCCAACAGGAAGGGGGTGAAAAGGGGCGCAACGCATTTTCCTCCCTATACTTTGCATTGAAAATTGCTGACTCGGCAACATTCCGCCCCAACTGCTAGGCCCAGAAGCATGGAATTCTGGGAGGGATCCTTCTGTCACCTGAACACCCACCAAGAACCATCTGGAGAAATTTAACCCTTCAGGGGCTGAAAAGGTGGCAACGTGTTTTTGTCCTATACTTAACATGGGAGACTGAACAACATCCAGCCAGTTTGGTGCTCACACCCTGGTGCACTGGGAGATGTTGTTCGGAGGAAGAGGTTGTGCTGGCGAGGATGCTGCGCATGAGGGGAAATTGCGCATGTAGGAAAGTTGCGCAGGGGGGAAGTTGCATATGGGAGGAAAGTTGCGCATGGGGGAAAATTGCGCATGGAAGAAGTTGCGCACGGGGCAATGTTGCGCACGGGGCAATGTTGTGCACGGGGGGAAGATGTGCACGGGGGGGAGTTGTGCACAGGGGAAAGTTGCTCACGGGGGAAGTTGCGCACGGGGGGTCGATGCGCATGGAGGAAAGTTGAGCATGGGGGGAAGTTGAGCATGGGGGGATGATGCACGTGGAGAAAAGTTGCGCACGGGGGAAAGTTGCGCATGGGAGGAAGTTGCGCATGGAGGAAAGTTGTGCATGGGGGGAAGTTGCGCATGGGGAAAATTGTGTATGGGGAAAGTTGCGCATGGGAGGAAAGTTGCACGTGGGGGAAGTTGAGCATGGGGAAAGTTGCGCATGGGAGGGAAGTTGCACGTGGGGGAAGTTGAGCATGGGGAAAGTTGCGCATGGGAGGGAAGTTGAGCATGGGGAAAGTTGCGCATGGGAGGGAAGTTGCGCATGGAGAAAAGTTGCGCACAGGGAAAGTTGTGCATGGGAGGAAGTTGCGCATGGGGGGAAGTTGTGCATGGGGGGAAGTTGCGCATGGGGAAAATTGTGTATGGGGAAAGTTGCGCATGGGAGGAAAGTTGCAGGTGGGGGAAGTTGCGCATGGGGAAGTTGCACATGGGGGTCGATGCTCATGGAGGAAAGTTGCACATGGGGAAAGTTGCGCATGGGGGGAAGTTGCACATGGGGTTTGATGCATATGGGGGAAGTTGCGCATGGGGGTTGATGCGCATGGGGGAAGTTGCGCATGGGGGGTTGATGTGCATGGGGGGAAGTTGCGCATGGGGGGTTGATGTGCATGGGGGGAAGTTATCCATGGGGGGTTGATGCATACGGGGGATGGCATACGGGGGAATTTTACTCCCGCATCGCAGGTACGCCTTTCGCTAGTATATATATAAAAAAGAAAAGGCACTGACTGACTCATCACTGCCCTGTCAAAACCGCCAGCCCTAGACATGAAATTTGGGGTTGGTGTTCCTTCCATGACCAAGGGGTGCACTAAGAACCGGTTTTCGGAAATTCAAACCGGAAGGGGGTGAAAAGGGGCGCAACGCGTTTTCCTCGCTATACTTTGCATTGAAGAATTGATGACTCGTCAACATTCCGCCCCAACCCCCGGACCTAGAAACATGAAATTCAAGGAGGGTGTTCCTTCTGTCACCTGAACACCCACCAAGAACATTTGTGGAGAAATTTAACCCTTAAGAGGCTGAAAAAGGTGCAACATGTTTTTGTCCTATACTTAACGTGGGAGACTGACCAACATCCAGCCAATTTGGTGCTCTGTGCCCGGTGCAGTGGGGGGGGGGGTGTTGTTCGGAGGAAGAGGTTGCACTGGCGAGGATGCTGCGCATGGGAGGAAGTTGCTCATGGGGGAAAGTTGCGCATGGGGGAAGTTGCGCATGGGGATGATGCGCATGGGGCATGGGGGAAAGTTGCGCATTGGGGACGGATATGCAAGGGGGTTGATGCGCATGGGGGAAGTTGCGCATCGGGGATGATGCAGGGTGTCCAGACGCCCGGAAACCCCCGGACAGGTTTGGAATTGGAGGACCTGTCCGGGCATGGGGGGGGGGCTTGCCCGGGGATGGAAGGCTTGTGTACTGCTTTGCGACCACTAAAACAATTGCTCGGACTGGCGCGCACCTACGGCGGCCATCCGAGCAGCCATCTTGGGAGAGAGAAGCTGTGCGCATGCGCACAGCCTCTCTATCCCTACCTGCAATGTTTTTTCTACAAACAGAGGCTGTACGCATGCGCACAGCCTCTGCTTCTCCAAGACTGCTCGGTCTCTTCTCAGACGGAGCGCCATCTGCAGCAGCGAAGCATCCCTCCTCAGACCGCTTGCCTCAAGCGAGCAACAGTGGAGCCAGGTGCGCTTGAGGCAAGTGGTCTCAGAAGAGATGCTTCGCTGCCACAGACCGTGCTCTGTCTGAGAAGAGACCGAGCGGTCTTGGAGAAGCAGAGGCTGTGCACATGCGCACAGCCTCTGCTTGTAGAAAAAACACTGCAGGCAGGGATAGAGAGGCTGTGCGCATGCACACAACTTCTCTCTCCCAACATGGTTGCTCAGACAGCCGCTGTAGGCGCGCGCCAGTCTGAGCAACTGTTTTAGTGGTCGCAAAGCAGTACACAAGCCCCCATCCCTGGAAAAGGTAACCCTAGGCAGTAAAAATGTAGTTCAAAATGTAGGACATCCTTTAAAATGTAGGACAAGGTCCTCCAAAAGTCTGGATTTTCAGACCTTTCAGGACCCTTGTCCTACATTTTGAGGTGTGGCATATGGTCACCCTGGGTGATGTGCATAGGGGGTTGATGTGCATGGGGAAATATTGCGCATGGGGAAAAGTTGCACATGGGGGTTGATGCGCATGGGAGGAAGTTCCGCATAGGGGAAGTTGCGCGTTTGGGGAAGTTGTGCATGGGGTGTTGATGCACATGGGTTGTTGATGCGCCGTGGGGGGATGGTGTATGGGGAAATGTTACTCCCACAATGCGGGTATGCTTTTCACTAGTCTGTATATATAAAAATTACTGACTCACTCACTCATCAATGCCCTAACAAAACTGCTGGGCCCAGCAGTATGAAATTTGGGGTGGGTGTTCCTTCTGTGACCAAGGGGTGCACTAAGAACCAGTTTTCAGAAATTCCAACCAGAAGTGGGTGAATAGGGGCACAATGCATTTTCCTCCCTATATTTTGCATTGAAGAATCAGTGACTGAGGGATGCTCTGCCCAACTGCCCCCTCCCCGCCTCCGGACCTAGAAGCGTGAAATTGGGGAGGGTGTTCCTTATGTCACATGAACATCAACCAAAAGTCAATGTGGAGAAATTTAACCCTTAAGGGGCTGAAAAGGGGTGAAACATGTTTTTGTCCTATACTTAACATGGAAGACTGACCAACATCCAGCCAAATTGATGCTCGGTGCCTGGTGCACTGGGGGGGATGTTGTTCAGTGGAAGAGGTTGCACTGGGGAGGATGCTGTGCATGGGGAGTGTTGCGCATGGGGTTGATTTGCATGAGGGGTATGATGGACACGGGGGGATGATGTGCATGGGGAGATGATGCGCATTTGGGATGTTGTGCATAGGTGGATGTTGCACATGGGGATGTTGTGCATTGTGGATGTTGCACATGATGATGCACATAGGGGGATGATGCGTATGGGGGAATGTTGTGCATGGGGATGAACATGGGGAATGCTGCACATGGGGGTTTGTTGTGCATGTGGGGTTGATGTGCATGGGGTGGATGAACATGAGGGATGTTTCACATGGGGGGGTTGATGTGCATGAGGGGTTGATGCGCAGTGGGGGGATGGCGTATAAAGGAATTTTACTCCTGTAACACAGGTATGCTTTTTGCAAGTCTTTAAGAAGGAGAAAAAAGAAGACCCAGGAAATTACAGACCAGTCAGTTTGAGTTCAATCCTGGGGAAAATATTAGAACAAATCAGGAAACACACCATTTGTGCACATCTAGACAAATACTCAGAGATCAAAAGAACCCAGCATGGATTTACCAAAAATAAATCTTGCCAGACAAATCTGATCCCCTTTCTCGATCGGGTTACGAGCTTACTGGACAGTGGCAATGTCGTGGATGTCAATTTGATCTTGATGACATCTTCATTGGGAAGTTGGAAAAATATGGGATAGATGAGGCAATCGTTAGGTGGATCTGCAATTGGCTCAACAGCCACACTCAAAGGGTTTTAGTAAATGGTTCTGTGTCAGCCTGGAGATCGGTTTCAAGTGGGGTGCCCCAGGGCTCTGTCTTGGGCCCAGTTCTCTTTAACATCTTCATCAATGACTTGGAGGAAGGGATACAGGGGAGCCTGATCAAATTTGTGGATGACACCAAGCTGGGAGGAGTAGCAAACACAACAGAAGACAGGAGAAACCTCCAGGAGGATCTGGAGAAACTGGAATACTGGGCTGTAACCAACAGAATGAATTTCAAAAGGGAGAAGTGCAAAGTTCTGCACTTAGGTAATAAAAACAAAAACACAGGTATAAAATGGGGGATACTTGGCTTGGTAGCACAACATGGACGCCACTTTCAAAATATCCAACGATGTCCCTGGGGCACCTGTCCTGTCCACCTTTCGGGATTCTTTTCAGCTTGTAGAACCTGAGGATGTGGACAGGATTCTCTGTAGTGTGAGACCGTCTACTTGCCCGCTTGACCCTTGCCCAGCCTGGCTGATTAGATCGGCCCGGGATGGACTGGCCAAATGGACAGGGAGGGGGTGTTGCCTTCTGCACTAAAGTAGGAGGTAGTTCACCCCCTCCTGAAGAAACCCTCCTTGGACCATAAAAATGTAAACAACTATCGGCCAGTCTCAAACATCCCATTTCTGGGCAAAGTGGTCGAGCGGGTGGTGGCGTCCCAGCTTCAGAGGATCCTGGATGAAGCTGATTATCTGGATCCCTTCCAATCTGGCTTCAGGCCGGGGTCTGGGACAGAGACTGCCATGGTGAAAGACCTACACCGGGGAATGGTCCTGCTGGACCTCTCGGCAGCCTTCGACACCATCGACCATGGTGTCCTTCTGGGTCAGTTGGCCAGGTTGGGGATTGGAGGCACTGTTTTGCAGTGGTTCCGCTCCTTCCTGGCTGACAGGTCCCAGAAGGTGGTGCTGGTGGATGCTTGCTCGGTACCCTGGCCTCTTTGGTGTAGGGTGCCACAAGGTTCCATTCTATCCCCCATGTTATTCAACATCTACATGAAGCCACTGGGAGAGGTCATCAGGAGGTTTGGAGTGAGGTGTCATCAGTATGCTGATGATACTGAACTCTATGTCTCCTTTCCTCCTGAGTTCAAGGAGGCAGTTGAAATCTTGAATCATTGTCTGGAGGCAGTGGGGGACTGGATGAGGGTGAACAAGCTGAGATTAAATCCTGATAAGACAGAGGTTCTCCTGGTCCGGAAGTCCTCGACTCGGGTACTGGAATATCATCCTGTTCTGGATGGGGTTGCAATCCCTCTGAAGGAGCAGGTTTGCAGCTTGGGGGTTCTCCTGGATTCGTAGCTGCTCCTGGAGTCCCAGGAGGCAGCTGTGGCCAGGGGAGCCTTTGCTCAGCTTCGGCTGATTCACCAGCTGCAACCATACCTGAGTCGCTCAGATCTGGCCACAGTGACCCATGCCCTAGGGACATCAAGACTGGATTATTGTAACGTGCTCTACGTGGGGCTGCCTCTGAAGACGGTCAGGAAACTTCAACTAGTCCAGAATGCGGCGGCCCGTGTCGTTGCTGGGGCTCGTTGGTTCAACTTTCGGGTCACTGCTTCAGCGACTACACTGGCTGCCCATTCGTTTCCGGGCTGAATTCAAAGTGCTGGTCCTGACCTTTAAAGCCCTAAACGGCTCGGGTCCAGGGTATCTGAGGGACCGCCTTCTATGGTACAATCTGACCCATCACCAAAGGTCATCTGAGGGGGCCCTACTGACTGTGCCGCCACTAAGAGATGTGAGAGGTATGGCGGCCAGAGATAGGGCCTTCTCGGTGGTGGCACCCCGGCTTTGGAACTCCTTCCTCTTAGAACTAAGGAAAGCTCCCTCATTGCAGAGCTTCAGGCAGAGCCTTAAAACCTTTTATTTCAAAGGGGCTTTTTAATGGGGCAGAGGTTGGGGGGGTTGTTGTTTTATTGTTTTTAACATATATTCTTTTAGCCTATATTTTTAATTGTTTTTATTATATTGAACTATTTATGTTTTTAATTATGTTTTATGTCTGCTGCCTTGAGTCGGGCTAAATAGCCCGAGAAAGGCGGGATATAAATTTTTAAAATAAAATAATAAAATAATAATATGTGAGCGGGATCTTGGAGTCGCTGTGGATCACAAGCTGAACATGAGTCAGCAGCGGGATGTGTCTGCAAAGACAACAAATGCCATTTTAGGCTGCAGTAAGAGGACTGTAGCTTCCAAATTGTGAGAAGTTCTAGTTCTTCCTTTTTCTGCATTGGTTAGACCTTACCTTGAGTACTGTGTTCAGTTCTGGGCACCTCACTTTATGAAAGATGCATCCAAACTGGAGCAAGTCCAGAGAAGAGTGACAAGAATGATGGAAGGGAAGCCCCACAAGGAAAGATTGGGAGAACTTGGGATGTTCAGCCAGGAGAAGAGAAGGCTGAGAGGAGACATGATTGCCCTCTTCAATACCTGAAGGGCTGTCATAAGGAGGAAGGGGCTCACTTGTTCTTAGCTGCCTCTGAAAGCAGAACTAGAACCAATGGGTACAATCTAGGAGATTCCGGTTCTGACAGTGAGGGCGGTTTGGCAGTGGAACAGATTGCTGAGGGAGTACTGGACTCTCCCTCACTAGGGATCTTCAAGCAGAGGCTCGACCAGCACCTGTCAGAGATGCTCTAGGAGGATTTCCTGCTACAGGCAGGGGGTTGGACTAGATTACCTACTAGATCCCTTACAACTCTAGGATTCTATGATCCCTGCTTGCTGAGGAACAGCAGATGCCTCTCCTAGCAACTGGCCTAGCAGTAGGAGCACCTGCCCTATCGAATGGTCTCCCCAGAGAGGTCTGCTGCCAGACCCAAAACCATGGGTGTTTGTGGAAAACCCAGGTATTGTGGAAAGTCCTGGAGACAAACTGAGGGTTGCAACCCCACCTTCATACATACTTTCCTACTCAGTCTGGTCACTCTGTGGCCTTTTGCTTTGAGGATAGTGTTCTTTAATCTGTAGGTCATGGTCCCAATGAATTTGCAAAGCTTCATTTGGTGAGACACTCCAATCATTCAAAGCTGGGCAAGAGTGCCTGGGGTGAAACTAATAATGGTTAGCTTACCCTTGCTGTCTTGCATTAAAATGCATTAAAGACATTTAAACATTAGGAGTTCAAGCTGGGCTGGCCAGAGGGCAATTTTTTGCTGGTGTGATATCTCTCTGAGCCTGTTTTTGTTGCTATTCTGCTTTTAAATCTGAGGTTCCACTTTTGAGGAATGTGTAGCAAAAAGCCTACCATTAATACTACAAATATTTTTTTCCGGGAGGTTCAAAATGCAACACATACACAGAGAGAAAGACACTATGTGGAAAATTTTCCTATGGTGGAAAATGAGCTCCTTTGAGGTTCAACCAGGACCCACAAACTGGGCCAGCAACCCAAGGATGTTGCTTTGGTCCATAGCATGCCAGTCCAAAAGAAGTGTGGGGGCTTCCAGGTTGGGTGAGGATCACTGGCAGGCATAGCAGCCTTTACTGGTGAGACAAGAAAACAAAATGCAGGAGGAGGAAAGGAGATCCCCTTGCAGACTGTGAGTGGCCAGCTCTCCAAACTGCTTGGCCAAAAGGTGAGGTCAGTCTGGGAGGTTCAGGCAGAAAGACTTTCAACCTCAGACTTCTGAAAGAGCTGGACCCTACCATGGAGATCTCATCAGAGAAGAACCCCAATTTGCCCTTCCATTTAAAAAGTCCTTTCCATTAAGGGCATGAGCTGGATGCCTCCATTTTCAGAGACACAGCATGCACAGCTGTGACCTTGCACAGCTCTCACCTGCCTGTTAGATCTGCCCCATGGGCCACCTCTCTCTGCTGACTCCCTCCTTCCCCTAGCAGTGCTAGGACTCTTCAGATTAATTCCAAGGTGTGCAATTTTTAAAACATTTCCATCTTTCCCTTTGTATCTGTCTGCATTCTGCCCCAGGGGCAGAAACCATTGCTTCCTCTTCAGTGGATGGGGGGGGGGGGTTTCATGAGCACGAGGGGTGACCCAAACAAACAACAGCTACTGTCCTGGAAAGCAGTCCAGCACAGATTGCACAGACAGGATGGCCATGGCCAGAGTCCCTAATTTGTTCAACGATAGTTTTTAAGAGTTTCACAGCAGCACAGAAACCTGGATGGCTAATTCTTGAAAAAAAAAAAAACCCTCCCATTACAAGTCCTCAGCTCAGCAGGGGTTTTCAAATCCAGTTGGAAAACACAATGCCAAGGGAGCACTGGCTGTAAATCCTGACACAGGCCTATCTGACTTAGGGAAAAGGACATAATTCCTCCAGACCTTCATCAAAGCAGATCCACGGGAAATGGCAGAGGTGAGTATTTGTCTGGGAATGTGCTTCCCCAGGCTGATGGAGTATGAGATCTTCATGATGAACGCCACAGACAAAGTCTGACGGGCAAACCCCCACCTATGTTTTTCACACCACGGGGAGAGGCAGGTTTCACAGCACTGAGTTCTGGGTGAATCCGGACCCCCATTTCATCTACAGCAATGTTTGGGCTGGTGCCCACCGGTGGGCCACAACTCAATTTTTTTTTGGGGGGGGGGTTTGCAAAATTGACAAGCTGATAGGTGACAAAGACAATGTATTAAACTGAAAAGAAAAAGCACTTCACTTTTACTAATGAGTAGACAAGAGACCATTTCAAAAGGCAGGCTGAGGGGAAACACATTACTAGAATGGTCCCCCTCTGATGCATGGAGACCCCAAACAAACTCTCAACAAGCAAGTTCTCCTGTCCATCTGTCCCCCAGCTGACAAGGAAAATGAATTAGGCCTAATGGAAAGTGAATGCGAACCATAAACACGTCTTTACTAATATGTAGTGACAGTGCCTTGATTCTTAACAAAGTCAAAGGGAACACAAGGCCACCAGAATGGTCCACTTGGATGAACAAGGAGAAATAAAATGCTCCAGAAGGCAGTTCCTCCACCATCAACACCGTAGTAAAAAAGGATAAAAATTATCCTTAAGTGAAGTGTTGTAAAGCTAGGTGGGTCCTGATACAAAAATTTTGGCAAATTTTGTGCTGATCTGTGCTATATCGTCCGGTACAATAAACAGGCAGCAGTTCTACGAGAGGCTATCAGATCAGAGCCCAAATTGGGGGGTGGGGGGTGTGTATGGAGGAACCAAGAACAAATGCAGCCATCCAGCCCACTGAGCTCTTGGTGAGGAATTGTCTTTGGCACTCCCTCTCAAAGGCAGCAGATGATCTCTCAACAGGAAATATTTTCCTCCTGCAACTGTGTGCAGAGCTGCAAAGAAGGAAAACAAAACATCCTCATTCTGATCAAGCTTATCCAAGGAGCGACAGGAGCCACCGACAGGAGCCACTGCAGTACGAGTGCTACCACATCACTTAAGTTCTGATAAGAGGTTCCAAAACTGGGAAGGCTTGGGTTTCATTCACATATCTGATTCTGGCTACAGCTGAGATTAATGTCTCCCTAGTAAAATGTCTCCTTGCTCCCAGGGCAATTCTTGGCCATCATTACTTCAGGCAGAAGGCTGCATTTCTACTCCAAGGGTTTGTTCCTCAGGACAGCACGTTTGTCTCAAGCTACCAGTGCACAACTTGTACATCTTGCTCCAGGCTGTTTTCCCCATGGGAGTATTTTTCACAGGCAAGAATCCAAATAATCTTCCAGGAAAATGCATTCACTGTGATTATACTGAAAGAGCTACAGGTCTCTGCTAGATGCAACTTGCAAGGAACCTCTAAGTGGGAGACTCTGGCAAAGGAAAAACACTTGGCTGCTGCCTGTGTCTTTCAAACAGAGGTGCAAAACAGCCATAAAGCTTAGTCCTGCCCTGCTATTTTCTGATCCTTCTGATCTTGCAAAGTTCTGCAATTCAGCACATGCCATTCTTGGTCCTCCTTGTGTCTGCCACTCTCCCCTCCTGTGCTGGAGAAGCAGCTTGAGTGGGGAGGGGGATGGAGACCACTAGCAGCACCTCAAGTGATGGGAGGACCTAGTAGAGCCATATTCCTTGGAGAACACTTGACTAACCAGCCTGGGCTTGGCTGCTACACATAGCTAGGCAAAACACATTCCTGGGGGAGGGATCCACAGCTTTTCAGTTAAACTTTCAAGATCTCTAAGAGACGTGTTGATTTTGTCATTGTAGATGAGGATGGCATTTGGTCTTAAAATCTTGCTTGCCTGTCCTGTCTCTAGATAAAAAAGGGAAAGCAGGGAGGTGAATTTTCCAGCCCAAGGGACAGAAGAGCCAAGTGCTGGTCCAGCACACCAAACTCTGCCCCCCCTTACATGGTGCCTTACTGCATTCAACGCAACCAGCTGCTACCTCCAACCAGCTGCTACCTCCTTTTTTCTACTAAAAGAAACAGAAACAGGTAGAACCTTGAAGGAGGAAGAAATGGCAGGCTAGAACGTCAACACTGCCTCTAGTTCACCACTCTCTTTCAATTCTCTCCTCCATTCCATCATTTGGATGGGAGTGGGGGAGAAAATTAGGAGGGGCTGCTGCAGCCATAGGCAACAGCCTGACCTGGCAATAGGAAATGAAGGAGCCAGATACACACAAGGGCTGGTAGTACTTCAACTTAGTTCCAGCCACAGAAACAGTCTAAACACAGAAACAGGCTAAAGAGTCACAACCCAAGCGCAGAATGTGGAGAAGTCAGAGAGGAAGAGCACTTGCCTCCAATGCACACTCCTCTGGTTCTAAAAACCCATGTCTGAAGATGCACCATTTGTAAACATTGGTAGTGTGATCGTTGCCATCCGCTCTCCTGACCTCCAACCAGAAAAATGTCACTTTCCAAGCTGTGCAGGTCCTCCACCATCAAGGCTCACCACAATTGAAACAATTCCCTTCAGCTTTTTTCCTTCTGTATTTTGGGATGTTTAGCATAAAACTCTAATGCAACAGTTTGATGGTGCTCCTATTTAAAAGAAAGCCTGCAGCCTGCTCCACATTTAACACAAATGCATAACTGTGGGTTATTTTATTGATTCTGGGCATGGATGCCCTGCCTCAGCCAGCCTAGGTTTCACAGTAGCCCACATACTAATCTGCGTGGAACAGTCAAGACTGCTTTGCTCCTTCCACCACTGTAAGGCAGACCAACTGAAGATCACAAAGGAGGAGAAGCCTACAGATGGGAAAAGGCACAGATAGAATTATCTTGCCTGCAAGGGAATCTGCGAGAAGGGATGCAGGAATTGGGGGAGTCTAAGCCTTCCTCTTAGCAGCATGCACCTTGCGCAGCCAAAAGAATTGGGCACTGCCAAATGAGGTGCAAACCAAATGAGGAGGTTTGGTTTTGGTGTGGCAGGAGTCATGACAGCAAGGGTTTTTCAGATTTGGTTGCTTTGTGGGAGACCCCCCCAAAGTTCACTTGCTCCACCATCAAATAAAAGCCACTAGGTGTTACTGACATGCCTGGGAAATTCTGGCACCCAAGGCAGAAAATCCAACAAGGACACCAATTCATTGGATGCTGCCAGGCAGCTTCTGCTGGCTTCCATTCAAAAGAACTTTCCAGGGTGTTGATGCCCCCAGAAGTTTGACCTGGCTGCTCCTGCCTTAATAGCTGCTTATGCTGACTGCCTCATGGGACATTTGTGGGCCATAGCATCCCTTCTTGCATAAGCCTGGGCTTCAAGGGTCAGAGAAGAACACACAAGAGAATGCTGGGCCACAGAAGCAGATCCAAGCATGGGTGATAAGAATTAGGACAGAACTCTGTGGAACCCCTTGCTAGCAATGGCATCTAACCTGGATGCCTTTGAAAAAGGATTAGACAGATTGAAGGAGGAAAAAATCCATCACAAGGGCGTGGCACAAGGATAAACTGTCTGGTGGGCCACTCTTAGGTGCAGGAAGCTGGACAAGAGTGGTCCTTTTGGCATGATCCATTGGTGGTCTTCTGATGTTTTTATGACACGCTCCCTGGAGCCTTCTGCCTGGCAAAGTCTGGTGCCTCTTGGAAGATTTGCTCCTGTTGCCAACCTGAAGACTCCATGCTCCAAGATGCTCTGCTTTTGAAATACATAATTACAGCCAATTACTGCAATTATTTAAAAAATCCGGCAAGGGAGCCCCACCCTGCGGGCACCTTTACCTGCAGCAACTGAAAGGAACTCAAACAGAACACCCAGGGCTTATCAGAGAACAACATCCAGCCAACACCCTCCACGCCCAGGAATACCAGGGCTGAAGGGTAAGGCTGTGGCACAAACCAGCCTGAGCCATGCTAATCCCTGACAAAGAGGGCATAGCCAGGGATGGAGGAGAAAAACTTCCATGTCCTGCAGCAGCCAGAATTAGCAGCAGGCAAGGAAAGAGCAGAGCAAAACCATGTTTAATTTCAAAGCTCCAGAAAGAAGTGGCAAGTTACCACCCCCCAACCCTCTCTCCCCACTTGTGCTAACCCAAGGCCAGGTTTTAAAATTAATATTTATATATCATCAACAACAACTATAATTCTCATAAGTAACTGCACAGCACAAGAAGCGAGATGCTTCTCATCCCCTAAAGGTAATGTAAAAATGTATCTTTGGAGCTCTTCCTGGGATGGATGGGGGTTACAATGCCCTCCCCCATTAACAAGAGAGCCCCCACTCAGAAAGGAGTCTTGTATCTAGCTCACCACTGAGCCAGTCACCTGACAAAGGTCCTGGATCCAATGATATTGTTGACTCATATTCAAGTCAAATAAAAAGCATGAATGCATTCAATATGCAGCATCTGTAGAGTCTGCACAGGCTAAACCCCAAAATTAAATTCAAGCATTCTGGAAGAGCAGCAGGTTAAGAATATGTAGGTTTTAACTTCACTAAAGATGCTTATTGCTCTAAAAATTGAATTATTTTCAAGGGCTAACACGAGTCAGCAGGGCAGTGGGGCTCAGACACTGAGGTCCAACATCAGGGTTATTGGCTGAAAGAGAGCTGTCAGCCGAGACAAGTGATTTGCTGTCTAAGTTGGAAGTCGGCATCACTTCCGACTCCCCCAGAGGAACAGAGAAACTGCATGCAGAAGCAGGCTGAGTCAAAGCTCTTGCTTACTCCCAGGCAAGGGTCTTTTTCAGGGGGTATGCACTGTATGGAGTACCGGCACCTCTGTGTAAGTACCGGAACCTCTGTGGGTGAGTACTGGCATATACACACATAGAGATAGGTGAGTAACAGCACTTATTTTCCAGAAAAATAGCACTGCTCCAGGTAATTAAGAACTTGGCATCCTTCAGTCTTGAAAGACTACGGTATTGTGCTAGACGCTGCATGCAAAGCATGAAGGCCTGGGTAGGCTGTTACCCAAGCAGCAAATCCTCCCCTCTCCACACCACTGAAATAGTCCAATGGAACAGCAGAGCTGATATGTTTGGTTCCAGCTGCATTGCAGAGCTGGGCTAAGGACAGGAGCTCACCCTGTCTTGTGGGGACCCAGGTCCCCACAATTAAGAACTGCAGCCTCAAGAACTATTGGAGGATAGTGAGGGTCACAAATAACCTGAACAAACCGAGCAAGTTGCTGACCGCAAGCTTCACCTAAACATGACATGTTGTGTCTCTCCAGGCTTCCCAAAGCCAGCACACATGTACCCTGCCAAACAGCTCAACTGTTGTGTAGCCTGCTGTGAAGCCTGAGAAAGCTTTGTGCTTAGCATAGCCAAACCCAGTGTGCTGGTCAGTTCCCACCCCTGGTTTGATGGGAAGGAGTGGAGTTCCTGGAAGCAAGTGGGTGCTGCGGAATCTCACAAGCAGAAACATATTAAGCGAAACAATAAAGCTGCTGAAGGCTGCACCCTTCCAAAGCCATGATTCATAGAGCTGCTTGGACACCTCCAGTCATACCTAAACACCCAGAGGTGCCAGAAGACGACACCTGCCATCACAGAAAGAGGTCGGGCTGCGCAAAGAGAAACAGCCCTGAGCTGGGTAGTTGACATGCTGGGTTAACGCTGTGCAGACAATAATTGAACCTGGGCAGAAAAAGGGAAAATAGAGGCCAGTGATGCATTAAGACAATTACGGGCCAGGCCAAGAAGTCAGCCAACTCACTGGAAGGCTGCCAAGAGCCTCTGTAAGAGATGCCGGAACTCACCACTACAGCAGCCAAAAACTTTTCTCCAGCAGCAACAGCAGCCACCTCTTAAAAGTCTGAAAATGGACTCTCTCCTGCCAGTGCTGGGCCAGGAAAGGGGGGAGCCAGCAGGATGAAATCACGTCAGCCACTCTCAGGCAAGAACAAAGGGTTAGGATGGGAGGAAGAGATTACATTTCCTCCATTGCAAGTTGTAGGGTGCAATCCTAAACAATTTAGGCCAGCATAACCCACCTGGCTTATCTTCCCATGGCAGTATGGAGAGGCTGGCGCATGACTGTGGACTGGCTTAAGCCATCAGGAGTGGGGCAGAAGTGCTTTAAGTCCCTTTTGTGACACCCCCAGGGCAGCACAGGACTTGTGCTGGGACTTACTCCAGCCTAAGTGGAGGTTAGGATTGCAGCCATCATGCCAGTCACACATTGTCTTCCATTCAGGAGGGTGGACCGAGAAGCAAAGGACACAGCTGGACCTCACTACAGAGTGCTTATCCCTCAGCATAAGAGCTTGGCAGTCATTCTGGGAACCCAATCAGGAACAGAACCTGGATATCCAAGCACAGTGAGAGACATCACTTCCGACTCCCCCAGAGGAACAGACAAACTGCATGCAGAAGCAGGCTCTTTGTGACCTGCAGGGCTCAACTCAGGAGGGACTATTCTTGTTAATTCTGTCATTACTAGTGTTGAGCTCCTGGGGCCCTTTTCAAAGGAGGAGGTGGAGAGGGACGAGCAGAGGACACCATCCCTGCAGATTAACCAAAGGGTTTCGGCTATACAGGCACACAAGTTGTCTGGTCTCCCAAATCCTGATTGTCTCACACCTGGACAACTGAACCTCTGCTGGCTAGTCTTCCACCATCTCACCTCAGTCCCCTCTCCTCCCCCTCATAGTTGCCGTCAAAATCAATGCCATCACAGTGCTCTGACCACCTCACTTCTCTGCTTAGGTCAGTTCATTGGCTTGCTACTGGCTCCCAGAACTATCAGAGTCCTCCAGTCTGCCCGTATACCATGATGCACCTGCTCAGGACTTTAACTCCTCGGGCTTAATCTCCACTGCCCTACAAGGTTTCTGGCTCCCTCAGACAACTCTTCTGCTGGAATTCCCCCTGGACCAATGGTAGGATGCCTCATTACTTTCAACTCTTTCCAAAACTCAGCTCCCCCTTGATGCCTTTGACGGCCCCTCCCAAAACTTCCTCTTGTGTTACTGGGGCTGCAATCGTATACACACTTTCCCGAGAAAAAGTCCCACAGAACACAATGGAACATACTTCTGAGTAGACCTGCTTAGGATTGCACTCTGGGTCTCAGTAAGTACACGTCTAGACTACCCTTCCTCCAAGGAACTCAGGGTGGTGCACATACATGATTGAGCCTGGCGCTGCCTTTCCACTTCATAAGCACTTCCAACCCACCCATATGGCCTTAAATTGGGTCCCTTCAGGAGCAGTTCCTGCCCAATGCTGCTTCCAACTGGCCCATAATGGTGCACTTCATGATGGTGGCCCATAATGGTGCACTTCACTCTTTCCCTGCCCTTGCAGCAACCAGTGTTGCTCCTAGAGTGACTGTGAGACCAGCTGTGCCTGCCCACCCTTTTCTCCCTTCATTATGGTGGCCCATAATGGTGCACTTCACTCTTTCACTGCCCTTGCAGCAACCAGTGTTGCTCCTAGAGTGACTGTGAAAGCAGCTGTGCCTGCCCATCCTTTTCTCCCTTCTCTCCAAGGCTGACTTCTTCCTAGGCTACAATCCAGAGTAACTACAGGACCTTTTACACCAACGTAATTATGATGCCACCTATGGGAAACCTATGGGAAATGTATAGAACAATCCAGAGTAAGCACCTCTTACGTCTTCCCATAGTTGTGTCTGCTTCGTTTTGTTTCCAAACTGTCCCACTGGAATCCTTGAGGTGGAAATAATCAGTAAGGTCTGACTGAAAAACTATCTTTGAGAAGCAATCGGAGGCTTGGAACAAGGAATCAACTTTTGCAGCGTTTCCAAACCAGTATCAAACTGAAATATCTCTTTGCAACCCCTCCCTCTTCTATCCCCCACCTTAGAATCACCAAACCTTCGTGCTTTCCACCCCTTCCTCAAACAAGATGCTTCCTATTTTGTCACAGTGGGAGGGGATCATAAAACTGTTTTCCGGCATTAGCTAAAGAAAAGCACATGCTCTTTCTGACCAAGAGCAGGAAAAAGTACTGTTTTAATGTGATTTATTCATCTTGTTTGAGACTCCAGCAAAATGGGTGGGAAATACAGCAGCTTTATTCTTACAGTGATGAAACTTTCTGTTGGAAGGGGAGACT
Organism: Cryptoblepharus egeriae; assembly: GCA_030015325.1. Taxonomy (NCBI): domain Eukaryota; kingdom Metazoa; phylum Chordata; class Lepidosauria; order Squamata; family Scincidae; genus Cryptoblepharus; species Cryptoblepharus egeriae. The sequence continues at coordinate 7,712,496 of JAREYC010000017.1, read as the reverse complement.
TACCAGCAAGCACCTGCTGCAAGCGTCTCCTATCTTGCTCTTTGGCCTTGTAATGGGGATGAGCACCACACCCTAAAATCTGTCACAACTAGCAGGACAACCTATAGGGTACTACCTGTAGGGTACTACTACTACCCTTGACCTTATAGAAGACCCATGAGCAGGGTGACCACACAGAATGGAGAACAGAATGCTTCTATCTTTAACCATTGCATAGAACAGGGGCCTCCAAAGTTTTTGGCAAGAGGGCCACATCATCTCTCTGACACTGTGTCGGGGGCCAGAAAACTAATTTACATTTCAGATTTAAATACATTCATATAAATTTACATATAAGAATGTATTGGATTACAAAGCTTGCCCAAAGGCCAGATAGAGGGGTCTTGCCGGGGGCCATACTGAGCCTTGCAGAGGGCACATCTGACCACCGGGCCAGTTTGGAGACCCCGGCTTAGAAGAAAAAATTCAGGCAGGTGCTGCTTTTTAAACCCTTCTATGAGCAAAACCTGCCTCAATTCCCTTTTCTATACAATGGTTAAAGATAGAGGCACTCTGTCCTCCGTTCTACAGGGTAGCCCATAAGTCCCTACCCATCCATATGTTATTATATTGGATACATAAGATATATGGATGGGTAGAGACTTATGGGCCACTCTGTATATGGTCACCCTGTCCATGGGCCTCCTAACCAATTCCTTATCAGCGCTAACATATTTTCATTATTTGCTTTTCCTCACTTTTGAGTGTGGGCTCCCTCTCCACACCCCTTCTTATCTATCTCCTTGGGCAGAGATGAGGGGAAGCCCCTGCAAGGACCAGACAGTACTCCCAGACCTGCAGGGCAAATGTATGGGGAAGGTTCTGCCCAGAGGCAAACAAACAGTGGAGGAATTGGGGAAGCTGGGTATCCCTTTTAGGCACACTCCTGGGGGCAGGGGGTGGAGTAATGGTGGAGCCAGGAGCCTATAAGACTGGACCAGGGATGAGCCAGGGTAGACTGCAGGAGGGAGGCTGTGGTGTTAATAGCTCTCCCTCAAGTAAAGAAGCCAAGCTGCTGTACTTAAGTGGAGGAGAAGGATGAGAGTGGGCAGAAGACTGCCTGACTCAATCCTGACCCCAGGGCTGTGCCAGCTGCCAGGCGGAAGGCTCCTGACACTCACCAACTGCGAATTTAATAAATTGGGAAATTTTCCCCAGAATTTAATAAAGGGTTCAATCCTATCCAAGGTGAAAGGCAAAAAAGGACTTACTAGATTGGAGTTCACAGGGTGTGTGTGATACTGCTCAGACTGGTTGTTCACAAAATCCCTTACTCTACTGGCCATTGTGGTAGGCAGTCTGAAGCTGCAGAGATCTTGGAGGCCGAAGCCCCACAAGCTGCCTGTTTTTCTGCCTCTGCCATCACACTGCTAAGCAGGCAGGCCAGAACGACAGCCAATGCCTGGCACATACAGCAAGTCTAGAGGTAATGTGGTACGTACCGGAAGCAGGAAACATGCCAAGCCTCGTTCACAGTCCTATAGAGCCGCTGACCTGCCGCGATGCTATCCCCACAGCCCACACAGTGCCAATCTTCCTCACCTGCACAGAAGAAGAAACCCAGGTCACTTCAGCAGCGACTGAAAAACCAACCAAGAGTGTTTCTTTTGCCTCTTAGCAGCCTGGAAGTGGACGAGCCCAGGATTGGGCTCTGGGATAAGAGGAATAGATGACACCCAGATACAAAGGTCAGGCTACAATGTTTGGAGAGAAATGGTAACTCAGGAGCAGAATGACAGGATTATAAAATGATGCACATTGCACAAAAAGTGCACATTTTTCTACTTGTTTCAAGCCAGGCTGAGTCACTCACTGCAACTAACAGGCAGGAGATTTAGAATGTACAAAAGGAAATATTTCTTCACACAGCACAAAGCTCATCTAGGAATTTGCTACCACAGCATGTGGCAATGGAAAGATTAGACAGAATCAGAAAGGACAGGTCTGCAGTCACAGTGATGGAGATGTTATCAGTTCTACCACTGACCACATTTTTTCTCATGACACACCAACATAGAATCATACAGTTAGGAGAGTAGGTCATTAGTCCAACCCGCAGCCTGTAGCAGGAAATCCAAGAACATCTCCAACAGGTGCTTGCTAAGCCTCTGCTTGAAGATCACCAGTGAGGGAGAGTCCACCACCTCCCTTGGCAATCTGTTCCACTGCCGAACCACCCTCACCATCAGGAATTTTTTCCAGATATCCAATTGGATTCTCCTTTCTTGAAGTTTGGTTGCAGGAAAGGTTGCATTGTTTCTAGTTCTGCTTAACCTCCATGGTCTTCATCCCTTGCAATATCACTTCTGGCTTCTGAGAGATTTTTTCATGTTCTGTGGCTCTTTTTCTAGGTGGTAGAGCATCTGTAGTAATGAACTACAGTGGAGGAGAAACAGTGGAGAGAAACACTCCACTCTCCAGAGGAGGAGAAACAGACAGCCCAATACTAGAGACAGGTTTGCCAGCTTTCCTAGAAACAGATCAACAAAACCCAGCAGTGTTTTTCAGACATTTTCAGCCACTGTGTTCCAAAATCTGATAGCAAATCAGTTGTTACTACTCTAGTTAGAGAGTGACACGAGAGGAGAGCTGTGTGCCTTCATCTCCTGATTGAGGGTGATCCAGAAGCAATTGGCAGTATGGTGGCTTATATGGACTTTGGGCCTGATCTGGCACAGCTGGGCTCTGAAGATGTGCTGCTATCACTCCAATTAAATTACCAACTTCACAGTATAGTTAATCAGGCTCCCACAGAAAAGGGAGTTCAGAAAGGCTTGCTTTCAAAACATTTATAATTACTCATGGAGTCAAGACACTCCAATGCACTGCTGTGGAGCTGCAGATTGTGCTGGAATTGTGCCCAGCTCACATTGCTCCTGACATGCAATTGCCCCAAGTGAACCAAAGAGATAGGCTGCAATCTTAAAGACATTTTCCTGGAAGTAAGACCCATTGAAGACAATGGGGCTTACTATTGAGTAGACATGGTTAGGATTGTGCTCTCAGTCTCCCACACCTGCACACAGGGGAGGAAGACCAACAGCAGACCAGGAAGTAAGTTTTGCCTTCTGGGTTTGACCCCATCCACAAACCTTTATGTCCTGGAGAAGGCAGGAATTTCCTTACCTGAAAATGTCCTTTTCTGTGAGGAGAGAAAAACGGCCACTCAGTAAAGACTGGGTTTGCCCTGCCTCTGGAACGGTCGGGGCCGGATATAGATCTTCTGCCTCCTTCCTGTGCAGGCACCCCATCCCCAGTCCAGGTACCAGAGCCCAAAGAGGAAGGCAGTGCCACCACTAAGCATCAAAATATCAGACAACACCATGCAGCTAAGAGAAAACAGAACTAGAAAACACGGAGTAAAAGAAAACCACAGGGAGAACAACAAGCCCCCCAGACTGAAACACAAAGGTGTTGGAACATTTGCAAGGAACACATTACGGACCAGGACCAAACTGGAGCCCAAACTGTAAACTACTGAAAATTGAAAACCATGAGGATGGTTTGCGTCTCTGCAGAGGTGGGCCTAAACGGCCCTTTTTTCTCTCCTCAGATGGGGCCAACCACAGAAAAGGACATTTTCAGGTAAGGAAATTCCTGCCTTCTCTGGAGGAGGAAAAAGGGCCGCTCAGTAAAGACTGGGATGTACCAGAGCCACACACTCAGGATGGGAGAGACGCAACATGCCCTCATGAAGAAACCACCTTCTGAAGCACCCTGCGACCGAATGCAGATTCAGCTGAAGCTGCTTGGTCAGTTTTATAACGATGGATGAAAGTGTTTACCGAAGACCAGGCAGCCGCCCAGCAGATGAACTCTAGGGAGCAAAACCCCTTGAAGACCTCTGACGTGGCAGCCCCCCGAGTGGAGTGTGCTGTAATTCCCTCAGGGACTTCCTTATCCACTGCTATGTAGGCTTCGGTGATGGCTGATTTCAGCCATCTTGACAGAGTCGAAACCGAAGCTCTCTTTCCTTTGGATGCACCCCCAAACAGGACAAAAAGGGCTTTGAACCTGCAACATTCCCTGGATCGATCTATGTAGAAACTCAGGGCCCGCTTCACATCCAGAGAGTGCCAGGCCCTCTCCTTGGCTGTTTTAGGATTCGGACATAGCGCAGACAAGACTAGCTCTTGTTCTCTGTGAAAAATAGAGTTTACTTTGGGTAAAAAGGAGGAGTCAAGTTGAAGGAGTACCCTATCCCCCTGAAAAATGCACAGATTGGGGTTAACTGAAAGGGAACCCACCTCTGATACCTGCTTGGCTGAAGTAATAGCCACTAAGAATACAGTTTTTAGTGTTAGGAACCTGACAAGTACCGAGGCCCATTAGAGCTTTCAGGACCAGATGCAAGTCCCAGGTGGAGAACCCGTGAATGGTAGGTCGGTTAATCAACTTTAAATCTTTAAATGAATCTCTTAAGAGCTGAGGTCCAAACTTCTTGGGGCCAAGAACAGAGCTGATAGTAGACACTTGCTGTTTGATGGTATTCATGCTCAGTCCCTTGTCTACTCCATCTTGGAGGAAGTCCAGAAATATGTCGTACTCTAGGGTTACGCACCAAGATGGACTTAGCCCAACACCAAAAGACAAATTTTTTTCCATGTCCGGGCATAAATTGTGATTGTAGAAGCCCGCTGGGATGCCAGCAATGTTCCCAGGACCCTGTCCGAGTAGCCTTTTTTCTTCCAGTTTAGCCTCTCAAAAGCCATGCAGTCAGCCTGAACAAAACCAGTTTGGGGTGAGTTAGCAGCCCCTGCCTGAGGATGTCAGGTCTCGGCGGTAACTTGACTGTAGGAGCAATTGAGGATACCACAGTCTCCGTGGCCAATTTGGTGTCACCAGGATGATCGTTGCCTTGAATCTCTTCACCCTTTACAGAACGACCTGGATGAGAGGGAAAGGTGGAAACGCGTACAGAAGAACAGAGGCCAGGTCCATACCAGCACGTTGACTGCTAGGGCTGAGTGGCGTGGAGTTCGAGAGACGAATTGTGGTACTTGAGCGTTTTCTGGAGTGGCAAAAAGATCCACTGCCGGCTGGCCTAGGAGCTTTGTGATGAGATTGAACACCTGAGGGTGGAGGCTCCACTCACCCTGGTCCACTGTTTGTCTGCTCGGTGCTTAGGACTCCTGGTAGGTGTTCCGCCTTGACAGAGAGAAGGTGACACTCTGCCCACTGGAAGAGTAGGTAGGCATCTTTCATCAGCCCCCTGGATTTGGTCCTTCCTTGGCGATTGATAAACGCTTTCCCCAAGACGTTGTCCGTTTGTATTAGGACATGAGAACCCTGAACAGTGCCATAGAAGTGCTGCAAGGCCTGCCGGATCACCCAAAGCTCTAGTCTGTTGATGGAAAAACATTGCTCCTGAGGAGTCCAGGTTCCCTGAGTCAGGAGGGAGTCCAGACGAGCTCCCCAGCCCCAAAGGCTGGCATCCGTGGTTAGAACCATTCGATCCGTAAGACTTAGGCTGATCCCTGAATCCAGACAAGATGGGGACAACCACCAGGTCAGCGAGTCCTTCACTGCCCAAGGCAAGACAAGGTCCATCGAAGCTTTGCATTCTATCCTGTGGGCGTACGACAGCAGGAAAGACTGCAGGGGTCGAAGATGGAAATGCGACCATAGTATCACGGTCACCATCAGACCATCACCATCAGACCTAGGAGAGAAGCAAGAGTCATTAGTGGAGCCGAGGAGGCCCCCTTCGTGAGGGTGAGGAGTTCCCGCAACTTGGACCTGCATTCCGGCGACAAGAAAACTTGGTGAGAGCTGGTATCGATGAGCAGGCCAAAGTGCACTAATGTCCAGGTCGGGGTCAAGGAGCTTTTGGCCAAATTTACCATGAACCCATGACGTTCCAAGGTGGCTAGGACCACTTCCAGATCCTTGGAGACCTGCTCGAAGGAAGAAGTGACAATTAAGATGTCGTTGAGGTATGGGAATACGTGGGTTCCCCTGAATCTGAGGTTGGCTACCAAGGCCACGATTAACTTCATGTAGACTCTCAGAGCTGCAGACAGACCGAAGGGCAGCGCTTTGTATTGATAATGATGCCTGCCGTATGCAAAGCGAAGGAACTTCATGTGCGAAGGATGAATTGGCGCATGAAGGTATGCTTCCAAAAGGTCTATCGAAACCATGAAGTCCCCTTGGTCCAGAGCTGCCGTGATGGTTTGCCAAGTCTCCATTTTGAATTTCTTCTTGACTGTGAATTGGTCCAGCCACTTCAGATCGAGGATAGTCCGCATGTCCCCATTCTTTTTTGGAACTAAAAAGAAGACCGAGTAGACCCCCTTCCCCCTCAGCAATGCTGGGACGATCTCAAAAGCCCTGATGTCCAGAAGATGCTGGATGGCAAGCATCTTCTGCAGTGTTTTGCCGGATCCCGGGGCAGGGGCACCTGCCAGAAGCAACGATGGGGGGTCTCTCAGAATTCGATGAGATAACCTCGAGACACTGTTTTGAGGACCCATGCATCGGTGGTAGATCCCTGCCAGCAGGGAGCAAATCCAAGGAGACATGCACCAATAGCGTCGGGCTCTGCGGAGGGCCCGGCGTCAGGTTGACTTGGAATTCTTGTTGCCCTTATGGGGATATTAGGACCTGTTGCTGTTGGAGATGGATGGTCTGGATCATGGTAGGACACTGGCATTGGTCCATCTGGAATGGAACTGGGAACCCGAAGAATCCCTGAAGCGAGGCCTGAAAGGACGAAAGGAAGACTGCTTAGGTTTAGTAGATTCCTTTTTGACCAGTGGTAAGACCTTGCACTTATCCTTTGCTTCCACCAGGATCGGGTCTAAGGCCTTGCCAAAGAGTTTATCACCTTCAAAGGGCAGGTTGATGAGCTTGGAGTGAGACCCAGCCTCCCCAGACCAGGATCTGAGCCAGAGAGCACGACGGGTGGCCACATTAGCACCATTGGCCCAGGCAGTGAAACACATAGCGTCCAGAGCAGCGTCTGCAGCAAAAGCCAAGGCCAAAGCAATCCTTTTGAGAGTACCTCTGAAAGCCTTAGGGAGATGTTTGTTCTTAGCCGTCTCCTGGGCCCAGATAAAGGCGGCTCTGGCCATGACTAAATTGGCAGAGCAGGCTCTGAAGGCAAAGGACGACTGCTCGTAGTTGCGCCATAGGGAATGTTCCATACGACGGTCAGTGTTGTTCTTAGGCCACATCTCTACGTCCACTGGAACTGAAGAGGATGATAGAGATGCCATGGCTTGATCCACAGTTGGAACTTTCAGCAAAGATATCTGCTTTTCAGGCAGAGCATATAACTTGTCAGCTACCCTGGAGCCAGTGCCTTTCGAGTGGGATTGTCACTCCTGAGAAAAAACAGACTGAAAAGCCTTCGAGAAGGGTATGATAGTCTGGTGGGTATCTGATTTGGGAAAGGCTTCCACTCTGTCCTGGTCGGAGAGATCAGAGTCCACTTGACCTGTCCTGCAAAGATGAAGGCACTGGGAAGAGTAGTCTACTACCGGTTCTAAGAGATCAGATGGAAAAAGCCTGGAGCCTTTGCAAGACATTTCCTCTACTTCCGTGCCAGACAGATCTCCCTCCTCCGATCCTGATGACACTGTAGCAGAATCTGAAGATGACAAAGAGGACACTCTGTGGCGTCTAGACCCACGGTTCCTAGAACCCTTGGCATGCTTACATTTGGAGGGTTGCTCAATATGCTTCCTCTTATGTTTTTATACCAAAAACATAGGTGTAAAATGGGGGATACTTGGCTTGGCAGTACAACATGTAAGCAGGATCTTGGAGTCGCCGTGGATCACAAGGTGAACATGAGTCAGCAGCATGATGTGTCTACAAAAAAGGCAAATGCCATTTTAGGCTGCATTAAGAGGACTGTAGCTTCCAAGTCACAAGAAGTTCTAGTTCCTCTTTATTCTGCATTGGTGAGACCTCACCTTGAGTACTGTGTTAAGTTCTGGGCACCTCACTTTAAGAAAGATGCAGCCAAACTGGAGCAAGTCCAGAGGAGAGCAACAAGAATGATCAGTGGGATGGAAGGCAAGCCCTACGAGGAAAGGTTGGGGGAACTTGGGATGTTCAGCTTGGAGAAGAGGAGGCTGAGGGGGAGACATGATTGCCCTCTTCGGATACCTGAAGGGCTGTCATATGGAGGAAGGGGCCAATTTGTTCATAGCTGCTTCTGAAAGCAGAACTAGAACAAATGGGTACAAACTGCAAGAAAGGAGATTCTGGTTGGAAATCCTGAAAAAATTCCTCACGGTGAGGGCGGTTCGGCAGTGGAACAAATTGCCAAGGGAGCTGGTGGATTCTCCCTCACTGGGGATCTTCAAGCAGAGGCTCGACGAGCACCTGTCGGGGATGCTCTAGGGCAGTGGTTCTCAATCTTCCTAACGTCATGACACCTTTATAAGTTCCTCATGTTGTGGGACCCCCAACCATAAAATTATTTTCGTTGCTACTTTATAACTTTAATTTTGCTACTGTTATGAATCATAATGTAAATATCCAATATGCAGGATGTATTTTCATTGTTACAAATGAAATGTGTGTTCTATGCACACGTTGAACGCAATGGGATTTATTTCAGAGTAGGTATGTATAGGATTGGGCCCTGAGGCTGCAATCCTATCCACATTTACATGGGAGTAAAGGCCCCCTGGCTATAATGGGATTTATTGCATAGGATTGGACCCTGAGGCTGTCAGTCAGTCCCAGTGTGCGCACACCTACAGCCAGAGATCTGGCAAGCTTGACCTGGCCCCCTGCACCAGGGGTCTTTAGGTGACCCCCAAAGGGGTCCCAACCCCCACTTTGAGAAACACTGCTCTAGGGGGAATTCCTGCTGCAGGCAGGGGGTTGGACTAGATGACCTACTAGGTCCCTTCCAACTCTATGATTTTATGCGTACACTTACGTGGTAAAGGTGGAGGAGAAAGATCCAAAAAGGAGGAGGTAGGTGCAATGGGGCTTGGAGACTGAGTCCTCTTCACCTTAGATCTTGGCAATAAGGAAGTGGCTTCCTTGACAGCAGACATAACAAGGGCAGGGAAGCTGACAGCAACCGCCTCGTCCAGGGTATCCTTGAGTGATGAGATTACTGGGCCGAGGGCCTGTGCCTGAATGGTTTCCGAGGACTGAGAGACACTCGGGACTGTCAGGTTCGATACCCCCGAAGCACCCTCAACCATGTACTCCCCTCCCTGCTCATTAGCCATAGTGATCCACAGAAAGAAAAAGTCCTTCTTACCAACTGAATATTATAAATAATTCTTTTTTAAAACCTCAAGATGCCAATTCAAACACTCCCTCAGGTGCTTTCCCCCTTAAAAAGGCTATGCCTGCATTCACTGTGACCTGGAGACCACCAGCAGAAGTGGGACCCAAAATGGCCGCTGCAGCTCTCCAGCGCGGGAAAAGGGACGCTTCCAAAATGGCAGCCGGAGAGGGTTGCATCCAAAGAAGGCCCTCCACCGGCAGCCAGACAAGCCGCTGTCCCGACTCGCGCTTCTGCTGCATGAGGAGGGCAGCAAGTCGCTGTGCGCCACTGCAGGCATCTGAAGGCTCCGCTTGTTGGAGCTCCCCAGGGGCGTCCCTCGCCAGCCGTGCACAGTTCCATGCATCAGCAAGGCGGGCGAGCTTCAGCGGTTGAGCCGACACAGAGGCAAAGCCAGCAGGCAGCCTCTGTCTGGCCCCTATGGTGGTGGGCAAATGCAGCGAACGGACAAAGCGACCAGGCGGCTCCGACCAGCGTTCCCTCCCACAGAGCACCAATGAGGCCCAACAACTGGGCAAGGGCACAGGGCGGCCCAGACTAGCACCCCGATTCGCCTCAGGAGGCAAACGACGAGGTGGAGAGGGGGGCTAGTGGACCCCCTCACCCCACAGACCCCTCAGAAACACCACAGAGGGGGGGTCCAGCCAGTGTTCCTGATCCAGGGAAGGCACAGAGAGAGGAGGAAAGAATGTAGAACTAGAAAAGAAAGAGGGAAGGAAGGAGACTAACTGTGCTCTATGGAGCACAGTAAGAAAAACCGACCTTGCTCTTAGGGAGCCAGAGCCAGACTGGTGATGGGGTGCCCCACACAGGAAGGAGGCAGAAGATCTATATCCAGCCCTGACTGTTCTGGAGGCGGGGCAAACCCAGTCTTTACTGAGTGGCCCTTTTTCCTCCTCCAGAGAACTGGAAACTGCAGCTGATAAAGCCTTGCAGCAAAGAAGGGGTGTTTCACTTTCTAAAGCACCACAACAAACCTCATCATTTCAATCAGAGACAGCCAGGATGGTGAAGTGGTTAGGGAGATGGACTGGAATCTGGAAGAACCAGCTTCAAATCCCCCCTCAGCCATGAAGCTTCCTGGGTGCCCTTGGGCCAGTCACTCACCTACCTGACAGGGTTGTTGCGTAGAGAAAGGATAAAAGTTTTGTAAGGAACCTTAGACGTTAGCATTGGAATGCAGGGTATGAATCAAGGCAAATAAATATAAATAAGATGTGCCTAGTTCAAGGACTAGACATAGTTCTGGTATATGTGAACTTCCAGCACACGGGGGGGGGGGGGGTTTCCACACTCAAGAGCCACAGGAGCCTTTCCTTGGCTTGCTGTTGCTATTTATAGAAAGGACAGTTGCCAATCAACATGCAGGAATCTGAGGTAACATTTTTCTGGGACAAGATGGGCTGAGTTTTGTACAGTAACAAGCCCTCCTATCTATGACCCAGTTCATTAAACCAGCTGGTGAATTGCAAGGTTCACAATGGTTGGAGGAAGGCCAGCACTTTGATGGTGTGATGTGGTAGCATCGTGTCAAACATCATCTTGCTGGGGTGGCAGCAAATGACAAGCACCCACGGCTGAGAGCAAGTGAGAAAATGGCCAGGAAAGTGGTGTGTGTGAGAGAGAGAGAGAGAGAGAGTGTGTGTGTGTGTGTGTGTAGATGTAATCCACTCAGAACGCCAGATGCAGGTGTAGAACGCCAGGTGTCTGTTGTATTGAGTTCTCCCTGAGGCATCTGAGGATCCCTGAGGGCTGTTGTGAAATACATGAAGCAGGACTAGGAAGATCTTTGGCAGAGACAGATCCAGCAGAGACAGTTCTTATGTTGAGGAAGGGTCCAAGATCAAGGTGGGCAAAGAGAGCAGAGAAGCCCTCGGGGCATCTTCCCTCCTAGCATGCTGATGACCCTGCTGTGAAGGGCTGCCCTCTCCCCTGGAGCTTCCACCTCCTCTCCACTGGCAGGATGGCTTTGTAGGATCTCTCAAGGGGAGCAATGTCCATCCCCAGCAAGGTGAGCTCAGGTTGGGCCTCTTTGCTCTTACCTGAAAAGGGGCAGGATCAGCTCTAAAGGGTCTGATGCTGACAGGAGGGCAGGGAGAGCCGCATCCCTGGCACCCTCTTCCCATCACACACTCCTGAGGTTTGGAGACCATTCTGCATGCTAGTCCCTGACAGAGAAGGACGCCTGGGGCTCTTGGAGCTGCAAGGAAGGCCAGATCCTGCACCCCCACTCCTAGGTCCCCCGTCTCGGGAAACGAGGACACCCCGGTCGCCCTGTACTGGGAAAGGAGGATGGTGCACCGACACCCATCCTGGGAACAGAGGGCAGGGGCCTCCCAGCCCAGCCGCCCAGCCCAGCCCTTCCCCGCTGAGGCCATTGTCCGCCCCTCACACCTTCCCAGCAGGGGCCCCGCAGGGCGAAGGGACCGCCGGGGAGGCCGAAGGAGGGTCCAAGGTCCGTCCCTCCGACTGAGCAGCGCCTGGACCCTCTCCTTACCCGCTGCTGCCGCGCCAGCCCCTCCACCGTCCATGCCGAACGGCGGCGCCTCAGGAGCGTCTCCGGGGCGACTGAGGCAGCGGTGACGTCAGCTCGCACTGGTCGGCACGGGGGCGGAGCACACCCCCACCTCCGCGTGACAAACCTGCGCACACGCCCCACTCCGGCAGGCCACGCCCCTTCCCGGCGCTGTCCAATCATGGTGCGCTTTGACCCGTCCCTCGTCAGCCAATCAGAATGCAGCGCTCCGTTCCATGCCTCCGCCCCTCAGAGAGCCACACGTGCGAGGCGGGAGGTGACGATGTCACCGCGCCGGGTGTAGGGAGGTGATGATATCACTGTCCGGCTAAGAAGACAGACTGACATACAGACGACCTTCCTCTATGAGCTTCTGATGATCTCTGCTGGCGTCTCCAGAGTCCGCCTTAGAGTGACAGGCAGAGAGGGAAACGAGTGCAGTTCTCAGAGGGAGCCTCTCAGTCCCTCGTTGCTTCGGCTGCCTTTTCCCTCCATTGCGAGCCCTTTTGCCCCCTCCTGCAGCGCTTCCTGCTTGGGGGGAATGTTTGGAACCCCCGCCGCCCCCTCCCCCGCCCATCTGAGTCTTCATCACGGGAGCCGCTCTGCACTGACTCTTCTCCAGGAGCCCAGCCCGTCCCTGTCAGTCTCCGGGGAGGTGGCCATGAGGACCCTCCGTCCCCCGACAGCCCCCCAGAGTCAGAACTGGACACGGAAACCCTCCTGCACCCTCCACAGTGGCACGACTGCTCCACTGCCCACCCTGGAGACACTCTGGCCTCTGCAGAGTCACTGGTGGGCAAAGGAGACCGGAGGCTTCTGGACAAACTGGTGTCCCTGAGGCTGCACAGGCCCCTCACGCCCTCACCCTCAGCCCCCTCGCACCTGAACAGAACGACAAACTCAGGGAAGGAGGAGCAGGTCTCAAGACTACTTTCTGTCGGCTTCTGGATAATTGGTGTGGCTCAGCTGCAGTGCGACTCAGTTACATCCCAACGCATATCCTTATGCTACTGCTCCCTTTTAGACCGTTGCAGCTGAGTTACCTTCACTCTCCTGCTTCTCAGTTTCTCCTTCTTTCCTCTCCACCGTCAGAGTCCTGGGTTCCAGCACTACGTCCTCATCACTCCAACGGACGTTGGAGGTAAGTCCACAAAGTTAACAAACCACTAACAGTTCCTTTCTTCCTTCTTTCAGGTCCTCGACAGCAACGGGTGAGGTGTCAGCACACTCTCCAGAGCCCGGTCAGCATCAGCACCCGCCTCCAGGCTCTCTCCACCCTCCCGTCTTTTTTCTCCTTAAAAACCCTTCCACCTCCCCTCCCTTTCCTCTCCCCTTCTCTTCTTATCAGCCCAAGAGCAGGGGGAGAGCAGGGATTCGATCTGTCGGAAATGGGACATCCCAAGTAGACTCCTGACCAGCCTACGGCATACATTTTCACTGCATAACAATAGCTCTTGCTCCAATGAACGCAGTCTTTTTCAGTGGATTCCAGTACCTCCTTCCAGGGGGCAACCCTCACAGTCATCATATCATCCCTGGGGTTAGCTGCAGCTCCTTCACAGGCCCACAAGTTGGGGTTTGCCCACCTTGTTCTAAAAGGTCAGGCAGTATAAGTTGTTCATTTGATCCTCACAAGAAGCTTATGAGATGGAGGACAGGGGGACCAACACTTTCTGGGTCTTCTCAGCTGCTCTAACCACTCTAAAACTCTGCCAGTCTTCTTTCCCGTTTTCTCTCCCTGGATCTTGGGGTCCACAAGTGAGTGTCAACTTCTGATGCATCAAAGACCTCTCTCACCTGCCTCAGACACATTCACAGCAACACCTTTCACTACCACCACCATTAACTGTCAAAGAAAGAATGTCCCACAGGCTCAGAGGATCAGTTAACTGCCACTGGTAACATCACCAGCAAGGCAGAGCATTGCTTGTGGATCTTCAGATAGGTTGCAAAGGTTACCAATGCACAAAATCCCTGTACTTTTAAATCATGGAATTTTTGGCCATGTTAGCTTTTTAAACTCTTCCATGTTAAGCTGCACCTGCCAAAATTATCTCTTCTATAGAACCCCTAAAGCTAACGTCACTTTGTCACATTTAGTATCTGGTAACCCTGTCAGTATCTGTAACCCTATTTGGTCACCTCAACAGAATTTGGCAGGAAGTTCTATTTCTTTATGGTTGCTATTGCCAAACTGGTGACCCAAGAGTCATTTGTGTAGACTTCCTTTTTTGTCTCATAGCACAATGACAAGTTACTAAAATGGCCCAGGCACATGATTGGTTTTTTTATTATTGACAAGGCAATGCCATGCTGTTGGTGGGGGTTCATATCCCCACAAAGCCCCAGATAATCTTTTCCCAAATGCCCATGGCACATATGCCAACCATTTGCTGCACACCAGTGTGATACAGCTGCTCTAACCACTTAACCATCTCCCCTCTTCTTTGACTTGAGTGTTTCTTGAGCACAATCCAACCCATGATTATTCAGACATAAGCCCCATTGTGTTGTATGGAAAGTGTTTTTAGGATTGCTGCCCTATAACTTTTTCTGGTGTAAGTTTTTCTGGGTCCATCCTTGTGGGGAAGGGGGGTGGTAGTGAAGGCTGAGGCACAACACTAAGGCTGTGATCCTAATGACACTTTCCTGGGAGTAAGACCCACTGAACACAAAGGGCTTTACTTCTGAGTATTCAGATTATGCTCTAAGCCCCTTAGGCCTTGAGGCTATTCATTAGGGCTGCCTCATTACAAGAAATGGAATTTTTGCAAACTAAATATTTCTTGTAAATAAATACTTTTATTTAATTATTTCAGCACTTTTACAGGCTCATACAAGCTAGGCAAGTCCTGATATTCTGTCATTTCAAACAATGGGTCCAGTGGTGGGCCCAGCCTGGCCCAACAACCAGTTCCCTGGAACTGGGCTGGGCCAGGCTGGGTCAGGGGGCAGGGCCGGGGTCAGGGGGTGGGGAGGTTTTTAATTTTTTAAAAAATTAAAAATTAAAATTGACTTTCATGGGACTTACTTCTGAGTAGTCAGGTTGGGCTCTCAGGCTGCAGTGCCAGCCACACTTTACTGGGAGTAAGTCCCATTGACTGTCATGGGACTTACTTCTGAGTAGTCAAGTTGGGCTCTCAGGCTGCAATGCCAGCCGCTGCAGCTGGCTGCTGGTACAGCAGGAAAAGGCTCCAGCAGCCGGCCGCCGGCCAGGCATTTTTAAATTTGCCGCTCCAAGCGGCGAGGCACCCCACAAGCCCCAGCGGCCGGGGAAAGGACGCTCCGGCGCTGGGGCTTGTGGGGCACCTCACCACTTGGAGCGGCAAATTTAAAAATGCCTGGCTGGCGGCCGGCTGCTGGAGCCTTTCACTGCCGCGCCAGCGGCCGAACCGGTCTGCTTGGTTATGCCCCCCCGCCACTTCCGATCCGGATATTTGAACAACAGGTCCCCAGGATCCGGACCGAACTGGCCTGGGCCCACCTGTGAATGGGTCCCAATGCTTAAAAGTTTGAGAACCACTGCTTAGTTTACACTTGTCTTGGCTTTCAAGGTATCATTTAAACAGCTGAGTCCAAGTCCCATCCTCTTGAACACTCATCGCGCCATCTGGTTTCACTGCATGTCCCATTCGCAGCACTATGTGGCCCCGTTCACTTTGTCTTTAGGAGGCTTTGCCTGAAAGACCAAATAAAAAGGGGTATTTGGTTTGCAGGTTTCATAGAAGATTGCAACTATTTAATTGTGAAATTTTTACATTTGTATTTTGTACATTTCATCATTCACACAAGCACCTAAAAATCTTTCATCACTTATAATGGTTATATTTTGAAATTTTTTATTGCAATTAAATTGCATAATTACAACGATATAGGTAAAGGTGTCCCCTGCAGGTTGCCCTGATGGTGATTGCCTTGGGCATCTGTTGTTAACAGAGGAATACGGGATATAAACAAACAAATAAATAAGGCCAGTGCTCTTATAAATAAGGGCACAAGTCTTATCTGTGCACTGGTTTTTATGTTGGGGCGTCATTCTAAACACATCAAATCAGAGACCTGGACTGCCTCCCTCTGTACTGCTTGCCACAGGTGGCAGAAGCACCCAAGGGTTTCCAGAAGAGAAGCATCTCAGGAAAGTGTGGATAGGTTTGCAGGCTTATTACACAATCCTAACCATGTCTACTCAGAAGTCAGCCCCTAGGATCTTGAAGGACTGGACCCTTCTGCCTCCAAAGCAGGACTGCCACCTACCAAGCCACAACCTAGAGCTACTTTTTTCTGCACAGGACATATGGAAGTTCTGTGGCTGCAATCCTAAAGACACTTTCTTGGGAGTAAGACCCATTGAACAAAATGGGGCTTACTTTTGAGTAGACATAGTTAGGATTTTACTCTAAGTTTCAGTGTAAGAACTGCTGGAACCAAAGCAAATGTTAAAAATTAAAAGTAGTGCTACGCTATTTATTTTGTTTTATACTTGTGTCTTTCTACCTAAAAAGGATACCCAAGGTGGCTATACTAGAACTACTGATGATTGACTAGAGTAGTGATTTTCAATCTTTTCCATCTCATGGCACACTGAGAAGGCATTAAAATTGTCAAGGCACACCATCAGTCTTTTAACAATTGACAAGGCATACCATGCTGCTGGTAGAGGGTTCACATCCCTTAATGGCCCTATTAATAAATATTATCTAATAAATAAATTTTCCAAACCTACATGGCACACCTGTGGACCATTCATGGCTTACCAGTATGATTGAAAACCACTTGGTTAGAGGATCAGGACTATTGGGCTGTAATGAGTCAGTGGTTAAAGATGTTGTCAACCCAAGAAAAGCAATATGGAGTGAGCTCCCATTACTTGCCCAGCTCATGCCAACTTGCAGTTCAAAAAGCATGTAAATGTGAGTAAATAAATTGGTACCACTTTGTGGGAAGTTAACAGTGTTCCATGCGCCTTTGGCATTTAGTCATGCCAACTACATGACTAAGGAGATGTCTTTGGACAACGCAAGCTCTCTGGCTCTTTTACAGAGATAAGCACTGCTCCCTAGCAGGGCAACCCAAGGGAACACCTTTACCTTTGATACCAGGACTGGCTTGTGGTCAGCATTACCTCCTCATACTTCTCATTTCGGTAGAATTCTGCCTTGTTGTCAAGATACAGCAGGACCAGGTCACAGAAGACAGCAGCCTAGGCGCAGAAAAGGCTTCCTTTATTGTTCTGCGAGGCAGCACGTTGTGCATCCAGTCCAATACATAAGACATTTTTGAAATGCGGGCTGATCAAGATGGATGTGGAAGCACTTCAAATTGTCACAGTGATGAGGTTAAACTCCCAAGTCAGAGGACATTTCTTATGCTGCTCGTGGTGTGACAGTGACAGATTTGGCCAAGCAAGGCACTGTCCAGGGGCCTGAGGCCACCAGAGAGACCCTGTGTAGTTATTGCAGAGCTAGAACCTGATGGAAAGTTTTTGAGCTGCATTCCTTTAGTGGTGGCGGTGCAGTGGCCCAGGGTGCTCCACAGCTCCATCTCCCCCTCCGTTGCCAATAGGATAATGCTTCACTCGCATGATGGCAGCAACAGCCATTGAGGAAACACACTGGACTGCTGCCACCCCTAACTGTTCCCCTGAAGTCTTGTGGGGCCCATCAAAGCACTTTTCTCCCACTTGGACCTGGAAAAAGGCTGTATCTAGGTGTACTTACAGCACCAAGAAAGGCAGCTCCAGTCCCCAAGTTGACAACTGTGGGTACAATGCTGAACTTCCCAGCCTAAAAGAGAGGACAGGAAGAGAGTTATCACAGGATCACAGCACTCCTTTGGTAGAAAGCCCTGTGATTGAGGGTAGTGCAAAAGGATAGGTCTCTTGGGCTCTTTGGGAGAAATATGCTTTCAGAAGATGTACCATGTTGTAGGACTGCCAACTGGCCAGAAAAGAACCACGTCCTGCTCATGTGCTTTTAGCAGGCAACTAAACTGCAACAATCAGCAAGTGACAGCACAATCCTAACCAGTTAGTGTGACACAAGTTTCATGATGGTCTAAAAGTTTTGCAAAAGCGCCAAGAGGTACTGCTGTGACACTCCTGGGGGGCTTAGGCCAGTGTAGACATGTGCTGATTTCCCCAGTATTGCAGGAACGGGGAGACATTTCCTCTTTTTAAACCTTGTGCCCTGGAAAAAAATCTTCATTGTCGTCTTTTTCCTTGTGAGCAGGCAGCATGTAGCTTTCTTGGAATTCATAAATTATATGTAATATCTAGTAGTTTTAAACATACAGTACTAATAAGTAATATGGTGTTTAAGTTAACCATATGAAAACAATGTATATGAGTGTTTTTAGCTTTTATCTTGTCATGTCCTCCATTTTTCTTAAATGTCTTATATTTGGGGGGTCCTTGTCCGCTTTCTATGATTATGACGTATTGTCACTCCGCATACTGGAGAAATGTGGAGGTCAGGGTGACCATATGCCATAGTAAAAAACGAGGACAAGCTCCTGCAAATGATTGAAACAAGTGCAGGATTCAACTGGAGTGGGAAAGAGAGCCCAATCTACCCAAGTTTACTCAGAAATAAGCCCCATTATAGTTATTGGGCTTACCTTCAGGAAAATGTGAATAGGATTGCAGCCTCAGAGCCCAATCCTGTGCCTTTCTATTGAGCAGTAGACCATTACAGTCAGTGGGGTTTCCTTCAAGGAAAGTGTGGAGGGGGTGCAGCCACAGATCCCAATCCTAGGTATGTCTCTTCAGAAGTAATGCCGATTACAGTCAGTGGGGCTTCCTTCCGGGAAAGTGTGGAGGGGATTACAATCCAGGATCTTACCCTCCATGGCTTGTACCTGTGCTGTGCTGGGAGAGATCTCCCTTTGGGAGCAGGCAGGGAGGCTTCTTTATAGCCAATGGGACATTGAAAGAAAGGAGAGGAATGCAGCAGGGTGACCATATGACTGGAAAAACCCAGATTTGTCCAGATTTCTAGCCTCCTGTCCGGGTGTCCTACATTTTTGCTTCATTGTCCTACATTTTGGCTTTGTTTTGAAACTTCACAATAGTGCACAGTACCCCATCATGCCATATGTCATTGGATTTGTATTGAAGAGCAGAATCTAATGCAAAAATCAGTTTTGAGATATCTCCTTCCTATCAAACGTTATGGTCAAAAAACAAAAAATACACCTTTGGCATTTTTTTAAGCTGGTAGGAATTTTGGCCTGGGATTAGGAATTTTGGCCCTGGGGCAGGCTGTCCTGACCTCTGGCTTTCCCCGGACACCTCCGGTATTTATTACCTCATCTGGGGGAGTACGGAAACGCAAGAGTGCCTCCGGAACTTTATGAGCCATGCACAAAGCTCAGATTTCCCTAGCTCTCAAACTCCAGCTCCTTTCAGTGCCTCTTAACCCTGCCTCAGCCAACAATTCAGGCTGTGCTCCACTTCTAGATCTACAAGGTAACTCCTGCCTGGGGATACTCTGATTCCTCCTTCCCATTCATTAACATCCTGGTCCTTCTGGCTCCCCACAGTCTGCTTTTGCACTCTGCACACCCTCAGGGGCACTGCAGATTTCTCTTGGTGGTTCCAGATCCCACCTCTCTGATGCAGAGATGTCCTCCTTTCTATCCCCCTCCCTGCTTGATATCTGGCTTGTGTGTGCTTGTGTGCTTGTGTTTGTGTGTTTGGGTCTGACCCACATACGTTGGAGTCACTGGCTTTGTGTTATGCTACTACAAATGGTTGTTTTAATGTCTGGTTCTGAATCATACATTTTACAAGGTTCTCAATTTTAAAGGGTTGAAATTAAGTACAGGAAAACAATATGAGTATTTCTGCTTTATTTTAACATGTCCTACATGTGTCCTACATTTTGGTGGTGTCTTTCAATTTTTTTAAGCACATAGGAATTTTAGGGATTTAAGGGGTTTAGGGATTTTGCGTTTGTCATCTGATCACCCTGTGCAAAAAACTTAGTGTCTGGGCATAAAAATAAATATCTGCTTTTATTTTCCATAATCCCTGTGAGGGGCGACAGATGACTCCCCAGGAAGAATTAGAAGAGGACATGATGTGGCTGGACATATCCAGGGAGGAGGGAGACCCTGAGTGCCACTGCGGGCCAGCTACACGGTACAATCCCCCTCGCATCCCACCTTGGGAACTGGAGAGGAGAGAAAAGGAGGCGGAGGCTATAGTGGCCGACACCATGACGCCAGAGGAGTGGCAAGAAATGGTAGATCGGGACCAGAGGATGGAGGAGGAGAGGAAAAGGATGGTTGCCGGCTACTGGAGGAGAAGGAGAGCACAGGCTTACCGAGAGCCGGGAGGACTGTCAACCAGCTGTAGCCTGAGGAGGCCTGGGTTGGATAGGGGCCCAGCTTGGTGGAGCAATGTGCCTCCCCCTCCAAGACAGGAGGGTTGGAAGCTCCCGAGGGGGCGGGGACCTTGGAGGGATATATAAGGGGAGGCGGGAAGAACGGTGGCGGGAAGCGGTAGAGTGCTTGGTGTTACTGTGTGACTTACCTGTTCCAGAGTTGGGGTTCGTGATGTACTTACCTGTTGTAAGGAACCATCTGTATTGAGGTTTGGAGTTGACTGTTAATACTTACCTGTTGTAACTGTCAAGATGAACTGCACCCCTCATCAAGAGGAGGGTAAAAGTGTTGTATTGGAAATACCACCAACCTCTCCATGGCATTATTTTGGGGAAGATGCTGTTTTGAGTATGGGGGCTACCCCTTCGACCCACATCACCTCCCCCCATCCGCATCACAATGCCAAAACACAAGTGCCAATTTTTCCCCAGTTCATTCAAACCTGAACAGAACCTACATGAAGCTGAATGCCTCATTTGGCAAAGTTGTTTGGAAAACTTTGGGAACCCCAAAATTGGTTCCACAACCCCCAAACCAGACTGGGACAGGGTGAGAGGAGAGTTCATCATTTTTCAATTTAAAATAGGTAATATAGTGTAAAATATTACGTACAGGAAAGCAATACCAGTGTTTTTAGCTTATTTTTAGTGTTTTTAGCTTATGTCCTACATTTTCCAGGTAGAGAGTAATTTTGGCCTTCGATCAGGAATTTTGGCCTTGCTGTTCAGGGATTTTGCATTTGGCGTCTGGTCACCCTGCCCTGGGGTTCAGGAATTTTGGCCCTGGGGATCAGGAATAATCTGGTCACCCTGGGAATGCAGCCCCCATTGTCCCCTCAGAAGTTGGTGTGCCCTACTGGGAGAGGAGAGCAAGTGCAGGAGAAGCAGCTTGCGGGCGGACATTAGCTTTGCAGGCTCCTCACTCCTCCCACCTCTGCAACAAGTTCCCGGAAGGGAGGGAGGAGGAGTTGCAGAGGCTGCCTTCACTCACCGCCTTGATTCATATGCATGCCTACTGTGTCTGTCCATTACCTCCAGGAATTTCATTTTTACCCCATTTGCGGTAATTTAGCCCTGTTCTCTGATCACTGCTCTAGGAGGATTTCCTGCTACAGGCAAGAGATTGGACTATATAACCTACTGGGTCCCTTCCAACTCTAGGATTCTATGATTCTCAAGGTATAAGGGGTGGAACTAGAACACCATCAGGGAGCATCTGGGCATAAAACTTCTTCAAAAGATATTGGAGCAGGGGCCAGTTGAAAGTCTGGCATGGCTGAACAAGGCCCACTTTTGCAGTGCAGTCTGGATCCCGTTCCTCCTGTTTCCTCTTTAAACTCTGGTGAAAGACCGACAGCAGCATGTGTGAGGACAGCAGCATGTGTGAGCAGCATGTGTGACAGTGTGAGGTCCAAGCAGAACAGATCATGCTGAATGCTCTATAAACTGAAAAGAAAGGGAGTGGGGAATGTAGGAAGAAGCAAGGTCTGGAGCAAGGTTCCTGGAGCAAGGTTCCTCCCATCCCTCTGTGGGGGGTTTTAAAAATGCAAGGCAGGAGATGGGATGCTGAGCAGCCCAGGAGGGAGGCTGGGTTCCTGGCACAGCTGGAATGGAAGCAGATAGGCAGGGCGGGAGAATCAGTAGCAGAGCCTGCAATTCAAGCCAAGACCCAAGACAACAAGTGGGATCCACTGCATCTCTCCAGCAGGGATATATCCTGGAAAATTCAAGTTGATACCTGGCCATGGACGGAAATGTCAAAGCGGATGCCATAGAGCTTGAGCAGAGTTCTATGGAGCTGGTTCTGCGGATCCCGATAATAGGAGGCAGTTCTGAAAAAGAACCAGAAAATGTCTGGAAAAAACTGTAAGGCATTTCCTCCTCTCTCTGCCTTTTAGCCCTGCTTTACCAAAACCAAGGTATCTCACTAAGGCTGCAATCCTAAAGACACTTTCCTGAGAGTAAGACCCACTGAACACAATGGGGCTTACTTTTGAGTAGACATGGTTAGGCTTGTTCTCTTAGGCACAATTTGGCTTCTCTTGGCTCAGAAAAATCTCAGCTTTCATATGAAAGGGGGAAAAACCAGATTCGACAAGTTCCTAGTCATCTTGGTCTGAGGTTAGGCTTGAAAGTGGCTACTGGATCCGCCACCGGATCCGGTCCTGCTGTCTTGCTGGAGCATAAGCCTGCTGAGCAATGCAGCTGCCACTAAAACTTCACATCACCAAAAGCTCCTCATTCCTCTGCAGGACTCAACCCTCCCTTGGAACCTCTCTTGTCTGATATCATCATGATCATCATGGCACCTTGATGGACCATGTGTAGAAGTCTTACTTGTCTAATCTTTTCTAACATATGGTTTTTTAAATGTTGCATTTTATTAATTCAATTTTAATTGTCTTTTAATGTATTTTATTGTTCTTAATGTTTTTAGGATGATGTTGTCAGAGCACTGAACATCAGCTAGAGACTCAGAGAGGGAAGGGATGATTAAGGACCCCAAAGAACTTTTGGCAGGAGTCGGCAGAATATGTTGCATCCTCTGAATTTGGATGGGCTAAATTCAACATAAAAACTGAGGGTTGAGATCCTGCTTGGTCTCCTGAGTCTCTCTACAACCATTTTGGGCAGTGGTTTTCAAAGTGGGGGTTGAAGTGGGGGTTGACCATATGACCGGAAATTTCCAGATTTGTCCTTTTTTTTTAGCCTCATGTCTGGGTATCCTCCAAAAGGGCTTCATTGTCCTCCATTTTGGCTTCATTTTGGAATTTTGCAATGGTGTGCAGTACCCCATCATGTCATATGTCGTTGGATTCATACTGAAGAGAAGAAACTGAGAAAATCAGTTTTGAAATATCTCTTTCCTATAAAAGTTATGGCCAAACGTTATGGCCATAGAGCACTGAGCTCTATGGAAAAGTGAAAGTGCCCAATATTGCAGCTTTACTCATGAGTAGGCAAACGTGCCATTGTCCGCTGGAAAGGCCAGGCTGAGAGAAATCCAAGATCTTGTCCTCCTTTTGAGATTTGGGCATCTGGTCACCCTGGGATTGGGACCCTCTTGGGGGGATTATGACTTTATTTCAGGGATGGGGGTCATGAAAAGCTGAGCACCACCATCTTAGAATCTTGCACTGGGTGTCACCATCTAGGAATGGGGCACTCAGGCTACAATCTATAGTTCCTTGAGAATGAGTCTCATTGAACACAATGGGACTTACTTCTGAGTAGACTTAGAGGAGCTCAAGCATCACAGCAATGCCACTTCCTGTTATGTGTCCCTGACACCACATTATTGTCAGGTTGATGACATCACTTCTAAGGGCTCCTGGACAGACTGTCAGACTCAGAAGGGGGTCCCAACCTGAAATACTTGAGAACTACTGATCTAGGGAAATGCTTGGTGTAGAGAGATTTTTAAAACTTAGCTGTTTGGAGCATGGCTGCCAACTTAGGCACACATGGATCAGTGTGCCTTGGCACCGCCACATCGCCAGAAAGATCACCATCACCAGCACAGCCAGAACAGGGTGACCAGATGCCAAACCCAAAATTCCTGAACCCCAAGGCCAAAATTCCTAATCCCAGGCCAAAATTCCTACCCGCTGAAAAAAATTGCCACAAAATGTAATTTTTTTGGTTTTGTTTTTCGGTTTTTTGACCATAACTTTTGATAGGAAGGAGATATCCCCAAACTGATTTTTGCACTGGATTCTGCTCTTCAATACAAATCAAACGACATACGGCATGATGGGGTACTGTGCACTATCATGAAGTTTCAAAATGAAGACAAAATGTAGGACAATGATGCCAAAATGTAGGACACCCGGACTGGAGGCTAAAAATCCAGACAAATCCGGGTTTTTCCGGTCATCTGGTCACCCTGAGCCAGAAAAAAATATCAGCTCTAACTTCCCCACCTGAAATTGTACTTTTTGTCCAGCAGGTGGAAGGAGTAGCGTGGCAGGCATGCAGAGGGAGGCTGGTCCAAGTCACAGGTCCAGTCGATGTGCAGGCTGATGGCGGCCCCCTGTGTGTTAGCCAAAATACAGATTATGAGGCACTGGGGCTGGAGGGCTATTGGAGGGAATGGGGAAGAAGACACATAGGGTGCTATGCTGAGAACCTGAGAACCCAGGGTGGGCAGAAGATCCCTGCGGATCAGGGATAGTCCAGCTTCCTGCATCTCACAGAAGCCCACAAAATGCCTCAGGGACAAAAGAGACCTGGACCCTGATGCCTCCATTGCATCTGGCTTCCTGAGGTAGCCTATTTTTAAAATCTGGAGGTTGCATGTATCCATCATGTCTTGGATCCTATGATGGCATTTCCTACATCTATCTGTCCAATACCCTATTCAAAGCATTTAAGACCATCACCACATCTTGTGGCAAAACCTTCCAGAGATTAATGAGGCACTGAGTAAAGAAATGTTTCTCTAAGAATCCTGTAACTCAAATTTTAGTAGATGTTCCCTTGTTCTGGTTTTCTTGTGTTGGATTAAAAAACTTGGCATCCATCAGTCTTGAAAGACTATGGTATCGTGCTTGATGCTGCATGTGAAGCATGAAGGCCTGGGTAGATTGATATGGAGGATAGAATCCCCCCTCTCCATACCACTGAAATAGTCCAATAGAAAGGCAGAGCCAATACGATTGGTTCCAGCTGCATTGCAGAGCTGAGCAGAGCTAAGGACAGGA
Organism: Cryptoblepharus egeriae; assembly: GCA_030015325.1. Classification (NCBI taxonomy): domain Eukaryota; kingdom Metazoa; phylum Chordata; class Lepidosauria; order Squamata; family Scincidae; genus Cryptoblepharus; species Cryptoblepharus egeriae. Next base: position 7,687,593 of record JAREYC010000017.1, on the reverse strand, counting down.
GCTCACCCTGTCTGGTGGGGACCCTAGCCTACTGGTTAACATGCACAGTGTCTTAACCACTTGGCCACCCATTGGATTAGAGAGCCAGAGAAATGGGGTGACTCGGCAATGCCTGACATTGTTCCTAATGTTGAAGGACCGACATGCTGCAGAATCCTTGTGGGCCCCCACCCCAGGCTTGTCTCCTGAGCCAGCAAAACCTCTCCTCCATCGAAGCAACAACCCTGCTGGATCAGACCCCAGGCCAGGACTGCTTCCTGCTCCAACCTGAGGTCTTCAGGAAAGCATCAAGCAGAAGCAGCTTCCACACTGATGCCTCCTTCAACTGCTGGCATTCCAAGGAACACTACCCTCTACACTGGAGGTTTCACACAGCTATCCTTATAGTCAATGAAAGATATGAAAATAGTCTTCCTCCTCCTCCTCCAGTTCTCTGGATCTCTTTTAAATGCATAGTGATCATGGTGGACTGGTAGTAAAGGGGGTGGGGAGTCTCCCCTTCAACAGAGTTGCCAGACCTCCGGTATTCCCTGGAGGTCTCTAGAAAAACATCCCTCTCTCCGGGGCAGGTGAGAGCCCCTCCAGTCCTCTGGGATTTGGGGAGCTTCAGCTGGCCCTTTAAATTTTTCTAAAAATGTTGCGTGCACAGCTGCAGCGCCAGGAGCTTCCTGGCCGGTGTGTGCACCTCTCACCTCTTGTCTGCAACGCCAGGGGTTCCCTGGCCAGCGCACGCACCTCTTGTCGCTCAACCCCAGCGCCAGGGATTCCCTGGCTGGCGCACATGCCTCTCACCACTCGTCTGCAGCACCAGGGGTTCCTTGGCCGGTGTGTGCGCCCCTCCCACTTGATCATGGTGCCAGGGGCTTCCTGGCCAGCACGTGCACCCCTCCCACGCTTCCACAGCACCAGGCTGCAATTCTGCCACACCTTCCTGGGAGTAAGCCCATTGACTACCATGAGAAATGCGTCTGTGTAGGAATGCTTAGGATGGGGCTCTGAGGCTGCAATCCTGCCACACTTTCCTGGGAGTAACTATCATGAGATTATCAGGTAAGAACACTCCATGTCTACTTGAAGCTCCTGTGATCGCCCTGCAGGAGCCGGTCCTGGAGAGGAGGAGAGTCTCTGGCTCTGCAGCCCTGATCAACTCCCTCCTTACAGGAGGAGCAAGCTTCAAGCATCTCTGAAAGTTACACCTTTTTTGCCTGCTTAGGGGTTCCTGCCCCAACTATCTATTTTATGTAGAACTAGCGAAAAGTGTACCCACATTGAGGAATAAAATTCCCTCGTACGCCATCCCCCATTACGCATCAATCCATGTGCATCATCCATGTGCAACATCCCCCATGTTCATCCCCATGCACAACATTCCACATGCACATCAACCCCCATGCGCATCAACCCCCATGCGCAACTTCCCCCATGCGCAACTTCCCCCATGCACATCAGTCCCCTATGCACCACTTCCCCATGTGCATCAGTCCCCCATGCGCCACTTCCCCATGTGCATCATCCCCCCCATTCACACCATCCCCTATGTGCAACTTCCTCCCATGCGCATCAGTCCCCCGTGCGCCACTTCCCCATGCGCCACTTCCCCCCATGCGCAACATCCCCCATGCGCAACATCCCCATGTGCATCATTCCCCCATGTGCACCAACCCCCCATGAGCACCAACCCCCATGCGCAACCCTCCATGCGCAGCATCCTCCCCAGTGCAACCTGGCACTAAGCACCAAATTGGCTGGAGGTTGGTCAGTCTTCCATGTTAAGTATAGGACAAAAACACATTGCACCCCTTTTCAGCCCGTTAAGGGTTAAATTTATCCACATCAGTTCTTGTGGGTGTTCATGTGACAGAAGGAACTCCCTCCACAAATTTCATGCTTCTAGGTCTGGGGGTTGGGGCAGAATGTTGATGAGTCATCAATTCTTCAATGCAAAGTATAGGGAGGAAAACGCGTTACGCCCCATTTCACCCCCTTCCAGTTGGAATTTCCAAAAACCGGTTCTTAGTGCATAGAAGGTTCTTTGTTCTTGCTTACGGAATGAACACCCACCCCAAATTTCACACTTCTAGGCCCAGCAGTTTTGGCGGGCGTTGATGAGTCAGTCAGTCAGTGACTTTTTATATATATAGAAGATGGACTTATGGAGAAAGATGGTGCCATTGCTATCATTTTTATATCAGGTCGATCTTTCCATCTTTCTCCATAAGTTCATCTTTCTACATAAAAGCCTTAACCTGTGTGTAAGGGTGTCCACATCTTCCTGGCTTCCAATGCATGGTGTGCGTGTGTGTGTGTGTGTGTGTAAGCATGCATGGGGTGAGAGTGTGTAACAATGTATTAGTGTGTTTTGTGTGTGTGTAAGAATGCATGGTGTGTTTGTGTGCGTGGTGTGTGTCATGCATGTCACTGACATTTCTTGTGTTGCTGCAAATAGCTTTGAGGGTGTTTTACAATTACATTTGTGAATCTGAACTACATATGTTGAAGTAACGTGTTGCTGCAAATTGCTTTGAGGGTGTCTTAAGTCTGAATTACATATGTTGAAGTAATGTGTTGCTGCAAATTGCTTTGAGGGTGTCTTACATGTCTGGGTGAGAATCAGGCATGTTGAAAGGTTTTCAGTTTTAAAAGTGTTAAAATTAAGTACAGGAAAGCCATACAAGTATTTTGCTTCATTTTAACATGTCCTACATTTTGTCCTACATTTTTGGGGTATCCTACAATTTTTTTAAGTGGGTAGGAATTTTGTTAGGAATTTTGGCTTGGACAGAGAGGAATTTTTGCCTTCTGGCAGGAATTTTGGAGTTGCTGTTCAGGGATTTTGCGTTTGGCCTCTGGTCACCCTGCCCTTCAACACCCTGGTATGCTGGCCCTTGAGCTCCTGCTGTACTTCCCATGTTGACATTCCCAGGAAAGGCCCAGGGAAACATACCTGCAGCGCCAAGTTGTCGAAGCTCTCTCCAGCTGCCTTGACCATGTCACAAATGCGGAAGACGGGGCAGAGTGGGTTGGTGACAGCATCGAAATGACACCCTTTGAAGTAGTACTCATCGGATGTCATTAGGGTGTTGGTCCTGACCAAGAATGAAAACGTTTGAAAAATCTGGTGGTGGTGTGGACCCTCTTTCACTGGGGATCTTCAAGCAGAGGCTCGATGAGCACCTCTTGGAGATGCTCTAAGAGGATTTCCTGCTACAGGCAGAGGGGTTGGACTAGATGACCTACTGGGTCCCTTCCAACTCTAGGATTCTATGATTCTGCTGTCTGAAAACTGGTCTTAGTAAGTGGCCACACAAGACTGTCTGTTTGGCCTCTGTTCTTCCTGGACTTCTACCTTTGGGAATTTGATCACACTGACTATACAGGTTGTGTCTTCTTATCGGCTGAACCCACAGATTTGACCCATTTGTAGGTTCCGATCAGGAGCTAACCTGTACCTCCTGAACAGAACCAGAAGAGTTTTCTGGTTACACCTGAAAGGTGGTCTGAGGCCCAGGGAGGTCATGTTCAGCCTCTCCATACTTCAGAAGGCCTTAGAAGTGCACTTCCAGTTTTCAGGGCGGGGGGGAATTAATTAATTAGCTATTATTTTTTTCATTTTCTTTGTAAACCTCTTTGTGAACTTTTTAGCTGAAAAGCGGGATATTTATTTATTTATTTAAGTAATTTTTATCCCGCCTTTCTTCCCCCACAGGGGGGAACTCAAGGCGGCCAGACAATTAAAAAACAATAAAACACCATTAAAATTACATATGATAATAGAGATAAAAACACATTAAAATGTAATTAAAATACAATTAGATTAAGCTAAAAACGTAGACTAAAAACGATAAAACAGAAAAGATAAAAAAGATAAAAGCCCCCCAACCTCTGCCCCCATTTAAAAAGCTTTTTTAAAATAAAAGGTTTTAAGGCTCCGCCTGAAGCTCTGTAGTGAGGGAGCTTTCCTCAGTTCTAAGGGGAGGGAGTTCCAAAGCCGGGGTGCCACCACCGAGAAGGCCCTATCTCTGGCCGCCACACCTCTCACGTCTCTTAGTGGCGGCACAGTCAGAAGGGCTCCCTCAGATGACCTTAGGTGATGGGTCGGATTGACGGGTCGGATTGTACGGAAGAAGGTGGTCCCTCAGATACCCTGGACCCAAACCGTTTAGGGCTTTAAAGGTCAGGACCAGCACTTTGAATTCAGCCCGGAAACAAATGGGCAGCCAGTGTAGTTGCTGAAGCAGTGGCCCGACAGAGTCGAACCGACGAGCCCCAGCAACCACACGGGCCGCCGCATTCTGTACTAGTTGCAGTTTCCGAACCGTCTTCAGAGGCAGCCCCACGTAGAGCACGTTGCAATAATCTAGTCTCGATGTCACTAGGGCATGGATCACCGTGGCCAGATCCAAGCGACTCAGATATGGTTGCAGCTGGTGGATCAGCCGAAGCTGAGCAAAGGCTCCCCTGGCCACAGCCGCCACCTGGGACTCCAGGAGCAGCTGCGAATCCAGGAGAACCCCCAAGCTGCGAACCTGCTCCTTCAGAGGGAGTGCAACCCCATCCAGAACAGGATGATATTCCAATACCCGAGTCGAGGACTTCCGGACCAGGAGAACCTCTGTCTTATCAGGATTTAATCTCAGCTTGTTCACCCTCATCCAGTCCCCCACTGCCTCCAGACAACGATTCAGGACTTCAACTGCCTCCTTGGACTCAGGAGGAAAGGAGAGATAGAGCTGGGTGTCATCAGCGTACTGGTGACACCTCACTCCAAACTTCCGGATGACCTCTCCCAGCGGCTTCATGTAGATGTTAAATAGCATGGGGGATAGAATGGAACCTTGTGGCACCCCGCACCGAAGAGGCCAGGGTGCCGAACAAGCATCCCCCATATAAATACAAGATATAAATACTTTTGACAGACAGACAGACAGACAGTCAGACAGATTGATTGATTGATTGATAGAGTGATAGATAGATAGAAAGATAGATAGATAGATTGATTGATTGATTGATTGATTGATTGATTGCTTTTAAGGCCTTCTGGGGACCCTTAAGAATATTGCTGAGACCTGGGGTGGCTATGCATGGCCTCCTTGGGCCTCAGACCATGGCCTGGGTGTCAATAATAGCTACACCCTTATGGTGTCATTCAGTAGCTTCGCCTTGCATCTTCTGCCCATTTTACTGGTTCTTGTTCACTGTAGCTGGAGAATTTAAGGAGGAATTGCAGCTTAGATTCTTCACAGGTGGTATATATTTTTCACATTTTTTTAAAATAAAAAATTATTTTTATTCAAAAAATTCCTTTCATTATTTTTTTCCTATTAGTTCAAAGGCAAAAGGCCCAACATGCAATACTTAAAAGAAAATGTAAGTAAGGCAGTAAAATTCTCCCCCTTCATGGGAACAAAAGCTGAAGCCAAAGGCCTGACAAAACGAACTTTTTATAGAGAATCTAAACAATTGCCCTGACAAATCACCACATTTCATTTTTTTGGGAGGGGAGGATATCTGATTTGTGGCTAGTTTTTGTGACAAAATGCATTTACAACAGTTATTTTCAACCTTTTCCATCTCATGGTACACTGACAAGGCACTAAAATCGTCAAGGCACACCAGACACTTTTCCCTAGTTTTCCTAGAAGTTTCCCTAGAAACTTTTCAGCGTTGCCTAAAAACGCTTTTATTTACAACAGCCTTCTGAGTTTTTAATCAACTGGTCTTTAGCCTGGCTACCCTTGTACACACTCATTTAGTATGGTTTTTAATTCTGTTTTTGGTTGGTTTTAATTGAAAATATTTAGGATTAGATAATTGTATTTTAACTGTATTTTAATTGTGTTTTAATCTGTATTTATTGTTATCTAATTTTAGTAGTGTTTTATTGTTCTTTTAATTGTTGTTAGCTGCCTTGAGTTTCCTTTGGTTAGGGAAGAAAGGCAGGATATAAATCAAATCATTCATTGGGATCCTTCAGTCTCGAAAGACTGTGTTATCGTGCTGATTGGCGGTCCTGAAACAGCATCTGGTGTGGCTAAAAAGGCCAATTTGAGTGTGGCAATCTGTTCCACACTGAGGACAGATAAAGTCTGTCCCCTGCCCAGCCCCCCGATTTCGCTGGTTCAAATAAATGCATAAATAATCCATCTTTTGACAATTGACAAGGCACACCATGCTACTGGTGGAAGGTTCACATCCCTTAATGGCCCTATTAATAAATGATATTATCTAATAAATAAATTTTCCATCCCCCCACGGCACACCTGTGGACCACACATGGCACACTAGTGTGCCATAGCACACTGATTGAAAATCATTGATCTACAGTATAATCAGTCTGGTATGGGCTGGCTAAGCACTACTGCACCTTCAGTTAAAAGCTTCTTCCTTGGATAGTTCCACCCTTTCATTACGTCCTGTTCAGCGCAGGTGGAAGATTTGCAATGTACTGCCCCTGATTAATATTCTGCAAGAACATTTAAAATAATCTTTAGCTGTGGGATGGGAAGAGAGATATCAAGTTTCACATGAAATTGTTTTAATTCCATGTCCAGTTGCTTGTGGAAAAATTATGACCGGTCAACATTCAGTGGCCTGGTGTCAAATGATCTAGTCCTCTCATATCCGAATCCTATTGTGGCATGGCACTGATGAAACTAGCAGCACAAAAACAGCGCCACTGTCACATGCACAAAGTGCACACTCTCTTAACCCAATGGTTAAGAGTGAGACCCAATGGTGGCCTCCAGAAGGTTCACACCTACTCTATAGAACCGGTTGTTAATGAGAGATAGGACATATAAAGTTTAAAAATAGCCATTTAAAAGTGGCTGCCAGAACCAATTGTTAATTTATTTTAATCCCATCACTGTCTTAACCCCCAGTTTCTGCCCATCCATCCCTGCTTCTCATTAGACACACACCACCAAAACGGGCTGTTTATGTCATGAGATCCATTAGTGACATGGGGCTAAAGGCACAATCCAGAGTAACTACCGGACCGCTTACGTTGATGTAGTTATGGCACCACCTATGGGAAGCCTTTGGGAAATGCATAGAGGAATCCAGAGTAAATCCCTCTAATGCTGACATAAAAGGTCCTGTATTAACTCTTGATTGTGCTGTAAGTAAAAAATACACACCTCCTGCCCACTCACCCCCTCCTGACTGTAGAATTCTGCTCAGCCTCACCAATATGGCAGTGAAGTAGTGGGGATTGGGACTGTGCATTCAGAAAACTTTTCTGCATCCAAGCAAAGGGAGCCTTAAGTGATTAAAGATTTCAACCCTTACCTGGAGAAGTTGAACTTGGTAAAGCTGATGGCATTTTTAACAAAAAGAGTAAAATTCTCTGCTTCACCCAAGAGGGGCGATCTAGATGGGAACAGAACAGATCAACCAACAAATGAAGACAGGAGGCAACTGGGATCTTGCAAAGGTTTTAGCCAGTTAGGCTGCATTATAAGAAGTGACATTTCCTGCAGGCATTGGTCAGGACTCAGTGAGTCCTTCTTTGAGGCTGGAGATGTGGGCGGCAATCCTACAGATACTTTCCTGGGAGTAGGACCCATTGAACACAATGTGGCTTATTTTTGAGTAGACATGGTTAGAATTGTGCTCTTGGTCTCTGTTGTGTACCCACTGCCCACCAATACCTCAGCTCAAATGGGGCCTGCAGGATTTGGCATTGTCCAGAAGACCTGAAGAACTGTGTGCCCAAAAGTGGAAGCTAGGACACCTGATGGAGGGTGAAGTAATCCCCAATTCCTTTCCAGTCCTCCGAGAAAAAATAGTCAGTCCACCACTTCAGGGGGACAGAGGCCACTTGGTGCCAGCAGGGTGTGCAGTCTGTGCAAAGATAGCTACAGGATGAGGATCTTTGTTGTACCTGGGCAAGACCTGATCTTCCACTGGACACCAACCGTAGATCTCACAGGTGCGATGGGAGGTGTTGAAACTAACACACTTCCCTGTTTTTATGCCTGGAAGAGAGCAAAATTACCCCTCAGTGACACCCCCTGCAGCTTCCTCTGTTGGGTGCCCCATGGAGTCCCACATCTGCCCTAGAAGCTCCCACTGTTTTGAATGATGGTACCCACTATTTAAGTAGAGGTGAGAGAAAATAGTGATAATGAAGTGAAGGCTGCAATCCTGTCCACACTTTCCTGGGAGTAAATAATATTTACCTCAATGGGACTTTTGAGTAGACACGCTGAAAATGTACAAAACCACTTTGCTTTTCTCATTTTGGGGAGAAAAAAAAGACCTGAATTTTTTTTTTTAATCTGATTTATATTATGTGACAGGGGAGCATGGATTATGACAGTGGCTGCATCTGCAGACACTCAACCATTCATATTGCCTACCTAGTACATTTTTTAAAATATTATAATTTATAATTATAATGTAGATTTCAAATAAAAACAAATAACTCTGCACTTATACCTTTGGAAAACACATAACAGAAAAAATTATTTAATATTGCTCCCATTCTTATCTATATCGAAGGCTTCAGACTGCTCAGGTCTCAGATACCAAAGAGAGTCACAGAAAAGAGTTCATTGAACTTGGGCTGTCACCAGAACAGATGTGCTTCTGAACAATGAGTCAAACCTAACACCAAAAAGACCCAGGCAGCCAGGCATCTCTCCACGAAGCCCCAGGAGCTGCAATCCAGTACCAAGTTAATCAGATCTTCCCTTAAGAAAGTCTCATATAGTTGGGGTAAAATGGTGGGATTTATTCAGGTATTATTTTTTGGGGGGGGATCATGGTCTGAGAATCCGAAAATGGATTTCTTTCTTGGTGACAATTCTGGCCACTGAAGCATCAGTTCATGCATTAGACCAGAGTTTCTCAAAACTAATTACAGGTGGGTCCCAATTCATTTTAATATTTTAATATATTAGACTTGGTGCTACCCTTTTGGCATTTGAGGAAAATGTTTAAGCCCTGTTAACAGACTACTATGTATATGCTTTTAACTATAGGATTTACTCTCGGGTAAATATTGCAGCCTGGGATTGTCAAGAATTTTCCTGCTTGAAGACAGCGCTTCCAGTCCAGACTTCAATTTTGGTGGGTCCTGATCCTTTCTACGAAGTGGGTCCTGGTGTTAAAAGTTTGAGAACCACTGCCAGAGACACTTCTCTGGGGGGAGGCCCAGGCCAGCTGCTGATGATACTGAGAAACTGAGTCTCCTTATGGGAACCCTTATGTGAGGAAGAAGATATGGAATTCCTCATTCAGGAAGGAATTCTTTCTGAAGATGTTTAGGGACAGAGAGGAGAACAACACAAACTATTCAGAGGTGAGCAGGCAGCGACTAGGGAAATGGAAAGTCTGCCTAGGGCGTCTGGGGGTAAGAATTGTGGGTCAGGCTAAGAGGCAATGGGAAACCAGGGTTGCAAAGGACTCCTTACCATTCCCATGGACCACTGGCTGACCTGCAGTGCAATTCACATCTCCTGTGCAAATTCCATCCAGAACCAAAGGGTGCTGCAGAAGACACAGATTGGCAACAAGGAAAAATTGTCTTATGGGGCAGATCTATGCAGCACATGTGCTTATCAGGGTTTCCCCAATAATTTAAGCTGCTCCCCCCCGCAAGTATCCTTAGAATTGCCTTGGTATTCTTTAACCTTTATGTCGGAACCAAGGTAACCATATGACTGGAAATTTCCAGATTTGACCTCTTTTTTAGCCTTCTGTCTGGGTGTCCTCCAAAAGGGCTTCATTGTCCTCCATTTTTTTTAATTCATTTTGGAATTTTGCAATAGTGTGCAGGACCCCATCATTGGATTTGTATTGAAGAGCAGAATCCAATGCAAAAATTGGGTTTGAAATACAGTATCTCCTTCCTATCAAAAGTTATGGCCAAAAAATCAAAATAAAAAAATATGCGTGAGCTCTATGGGAAAGTGAAAGTGCCCAATATCACAGCTTTACTTGTGAGTAGGCAAATGTGCCATTGTCCACCAGAAAGGCCACCCGGCTGAGAGGAATCCAAGACCTTGTACTCCTTTTGAATTTTGAGCATCTGGTTACCCTGGTCAGAAGCCAACAAGGTCACAAAAACTCATTTGTAGGGGTTGCAACAACCTTTCAAAACTTGCACCAGCAAGGCCATGGGCTTAACCCAAGACAGAGCTCTTGATCAAAGCCTGCACAGCCTCTGAGCATTGGTCAGACCTCACCTTGAGTACTGTGTTCAGTTCTAGGCACCTCACGTTAAGAAAGATGCAGCCAAACTGGAGCAAGTCCAGAGGAGAGCGACAAGAATGATCAGTGGGATGGAAGGCAAGCCCTACGAGGAAAGGTTGGGGGAACTGGGGATGTTCAGCCTGGAGAAGAGGAGGCTGAGAGGAGACATGATTGCCCTCTTCAGATACCTGAAGGGCTGTCATAGGGAGGAAGGGGCTCATTTGTTCATAGCTGCTTCTGAAAGCAGAACTAGAACCAATGGGTACAAACTGCAAGAGAGGAGATTCTGGTTGGATATCCGGAAAAAATTCCTGATGGTGAGGGCAGTTCGGCAGTGGAACAGCTTGCCAAGGGAGGTGGTGGACTCTCCCTTACTGGGGATCCAGCAGAGGCTGGATGAGCACTTGTTGGGGATACTCTAGGGGGATTTCCTGCTGCAGGCAGGGGATTGGACTAGATGACCTACTAAGTCCCTTCCAACTGTATGATTCTATGATTCTTCTTACTGTCTTACCCTGTGGCTCAGTGCCTGGTTGCTGTCTTGCAGGGTATTTTTGAAGACACAAGGTGGTAAAATAGAGGAAAGATCAGATGTGGGGGAAGGATGGGTGGTGGTCCCCTATCTCTTAATTTATTCACTTTTTTCTCGCTGAGTGGCATGAAAAAGATTAAAGACCACCGGCATAACTTACGACAGTCTTTTGTCCCCTTCTCTTAGTAACTATCATTATCTCTGATTGATATGTTCTTAGGTATGTGCTAAGGTCTCCTGCAATACTGGATAAGACCACACTCTGCTCCTCCACCTTTCCACTCTGTTCCTTCTTTCCAGAAATCAGCCCCACTGAATAGCATGAATATGGTGAGATGGAAGCAGAGAGCTTCCCACAACAAGATGGGGTTAATGTTAATCCAAATGTTAAAGTTTTGCAATCCAAATAAGAGCAATACAACCAAGTCACACTGCCAGCAAAACAGTATGCAAGAAGCAGCGAGCCACACTGTGGTCCAAGCTGGCTTATGCAAGTAAGCCAACCCACAGGCTTTGCTGGGATGCAACATGGTTGCAATGCTGAGAGAAGGAAAGGGATGAAAGGTGCACACGTACCTCTGGGCACGACCCCTGCACTTGCCTTGGTGTGGCGATGAAGTTGGTAACCAAAAACAACACATTTTCTCCCTGTAAAGGTTTAAATATACTGTGTGAAAGAACATGTGAGGTTCACCTTTGCCTGAACCCGGCCAGCCAACCCTTGCAATACTCCAAGACAAACACATACCTGAGCGGGCTTCACGTAATCGGCCACATCCCACAACCTGTCTCCCAGCGCTGTGATGTGTGTAATGGAAACCCCTTTCAGTTTGGTGATGACAGAGAAATGGGGGTTGGTGTCCTGTTCCTGGTAGCCCTTTCTGGCAATTAACACCCACCTATAAGATACAGAGCACAATCCTTACCATGTCTACTCAAGAGTAAGTCAAATTGTGTTCAATGGGTCTTACTCCCAGGAAAGTGTCTTAAGGATTGCAGCCAAAGTCAACTCATAGAGGGGCACTCTGATGTCCAGACCATCCTCCCAGACATTGAGGCCAAATAAAAGGCCAAGTTCTCAAAATTTTTAGCATTGAGATCCATTTTTTAAAATATCTATTGTAACCCAACTCAATGAGTCTCATAAAAGTTTAGCTAGAACAGTGTTTCCCAAACCGTGGGTCATGAGCAATTTTTGATAGGTCATGAAATTGCTGAAATTTTTCTAAAAACCTGTGCAACCACCCTTGCCCAGTTTGCAAAAGAGAATCACAGCAGTGGATAATCCAGATGGAGGGACTGCTCTGATAGCTAGAAGGCTAACCTGCGGTGTGATGTCATCCTCATACCCCCAAATTAAAATATCACATTTTACGACAACTGGCGTGCTGTAGATCTCATGTGAATACAGTTTCAGCCTTTCCTCTTCTCTGGAAGTCCATAACTCTGCAACTTTCCCAGTTAGGTCAGCCTTCTGGGTACACTATAATGACTGCCAGTGTTTTGGGGGAACAGACCTTGCACTCCGTTTTTTGGATGGCCTAGAAAATTACTCTCTGCGCACACTTTTTGTAAGGTTTCCAGCTGTCCAGGGAGCACAGGACCCTGATTATTAAGCAAAATTTATTAATAATAATATAGTATCACTAAATCACTTACATACTTAAATATGTACATACTAGTAATAATAAAATATTATTTACTTACAAATATTTCAATTTGTATTGAAAATTCAAATATTTGTAGACTTACAAAAAACTTTTCAAATATTTATTTATTGCAAATAAATAAATCTCATAATGAGGTAGCCCTATTGAATAGGCAGACCAGAGGCAATGAGTTATCTGATCCATGTTCTCATTAGTGGCTCTGCAGGAACCACCCAAAACTGGATTTACAGCCTCCCTAGTGGGTTCAGATCCATAGACTGAGAAATACGGCTTATGGGGTGGAGTTGCCCCTGCATTTTCTATTTGCATTTTCATCTCTGCAGAATATTTTCACTGACAAAAACCCACAGGTATCAGAAAAAATAGTACAGTGATATCATGGTTTAAGAGTGTAATTAAATCTATAATTGGCTCCAGAAGCATCCGTGTAATCCAAAACGCTGGTATATCAAAGCAAATTTCCCATATGAAATCATGGAAACTCAGTAGATTCATTCCACAACCCAAAAATATTCATATAAAAATGATTACAGTACTGTAATACAAAATGATAAAGAAAATATAAAATATAGAGAAAAATAAACAAATTAACCTGCACACGTGGTGCAATCATATAAATGTCTGCGCAAAAGTTAGTCCCATTATATTCAATGGGTCTTAGTATGGAAAGTGTGTTTAGGATTGCAGCCTCAGTCTCTCAGTCCCTCAGGCTGCAATCTGCCCCCCTTATACAGAGTGAGCTCCACAGATTATAATAGGGCTTACTTTAGAGGAGACATGCAAGGCTAGCAGTGCAAGCCTAAGGGAGTCAGAAGTCAGTCCCATTGTGTTCAATATTACTTCCTCCCAGGAAAGTGTGGTTAGGATTGCAGTGTAGATCTCTCAAGAGCTCTTCCCTTGCCCCATCACATAGGAGTGAGCACTATTGACTGTAATAGCAGGGTGACCATATGACCAGAAAAACCTGGATTTGTCCAGATTTTTAGCCTCCTGTCCAGGTGTCCAACATTTTGGCTTCATTTTCCTACATTTTGGCTTCATTTTGAAATTTTGTGATTGTGTACAGTACCCCAGTTTGAAGATATCTCCTTCCTATCAAAAGTTATGGTCAAAAAACTAAAAAACCAAAACCAAAAAATACACTTTTTGGCTTTTTAAGCGGTTAGGAATTTTGGCCTGAGTCTAGGAATTTTAGCCCTGGGGTTCAGGAATTTTGGCCCTGGGGTTCAGGAATAATCTGGTCACCCTGTTGTAATAGGCTTACTTCGGAGTAGACATGCATAGGTTGTTATCTCAGAGGAGGCTGAACAGGTACTGACAGAGCACCAAAACCTGTCGTATCTCAGCTGGGACTATTTTTTGCTTGTTTATCAAGACATCACTTGTATATCAAGTTGAAATTTAATAGAACTTGCAAAACATTCTACATGCAAGTTACTCTCAATCCAAGGTTTTACGGTACCTTTTTGCTCTGCACAGCCCCCTTCACTACTGCATCAGACCACAAGAATGCACACCTGTAGGAAACACAAGCTTCCCTCTATTTCTTTCTTCAAATTTAGATTTAGTAGGAGCTGGGGGGACATATCCCCTTGAACTGAAATCAATGCTTATTACCGCCTCTTTCCGCAAGGAAGCTCCTTGGGGCAGGGATCTAGTCCCTTGGAGCAGCATCAGGCACACAACTGTAGGGGGGGTGTGCAGGACCTCCAAGAGAATTTTTTTAAGGTGGTACAATACCCATTTGGGTCCCTAAGACTTGCAAAATTATTTTGAAATTTAAAAAATGGGGCCAGTATAGTCAATGGGACTTACTCCCAGGAAAGTGTGGAGAGGACTGCAGCCTCAGAGCCCATCCTGTGCAGGTCTACTCTGAAGTAAGTCCCAGTATAGTCAATGGGTCTTACTCCCAGGAAAGTGTGGAGAGGACTGCAGCCTCAGAGCCCCATCCTATGTAGGTCTACTCAGAAGTAAGTAATTTTATTTTTTTTTAATTTTTTATTTTTAAATTAAAAACCTCCCGGCCCCGCCCCTGAACCTGACTCTGCCCCCTAACCCTGGCCCTGCCCACTTCCGGAGAACCGGTTCTTGGGCCTGGCTGGGACCACCACTGACTATAATCTGTTAGTAACAAACACTCAAATGGTCCTTCAGTCATGGGCCCCTCCATAGGTCTTGGGCCCCGGAACAATGTACCTGCTGGACCCCCCCGCCCATAGGCCCTGGGTGTGTGTCTTGCATGGTGCCCGGAATGAGTCACGCCAGGGAATGGGTCATGCCAGGGAAAATTGATCAACTGTCAAAATAGGTCCTCTGAATTGTAATCCAACCTTCCAATCCCTTTCTATAGAGAAGGCATTAAAAGGCTCCAAAGTCCCCTTTCAGACCACAGGCTGTGCCCTAACTTCAAACCTCCCTGAGGATCTTCAAGCAGAGGCTCAACGAGCACCTGTTGGAGATGCTCTAGGAGGATTTCCTGCTACAGGCAGAGGGTTGGACTAGATGACCTACTGGAACCATTCCAACTCTAGGATCCTATGATTCTATGATCCAACTCAGTGATGGGATTCAAAGAAATTAACAACCGGTTCTATGCCCATTTGGCAGCCACTTTTAAATGGCTATTTTTAACCTTTATATGTCCTGTCTCTCATTAACAAACGGTTTTATAGAGTAGGTGTGAACTTGCTGGAGCCCACCACTGATCCAAATCCTCCCTGGTTTACTATCCACTGCAGTGATCAAGCAGCCAGATCCTCCCAAAGCCCATGACTTGCAAGTTGGAACTAGTTTCTCTTCCCTCCCCACTCACTACAACTCCTTCCCCCTTACCCAAGGACGTAGCCTAAGATGCCAAGCTGAATCAGCCGGTGCAAGGCGCCCACCTTCTTGTTCCTGGTCAGGGCAAACTTCTCTGTTTTATAATCCAGGAGGCTAACACAGGCCTTACTCCAGGGATGCTCCATCATGGGCAGGCTGATGGTGCCAGATCAGCTGCTGACATTGGCAGGGCCTCTGATGCTGAAAGACAATGAGGAGGCAGCTTAGGATGACTCAGACATATGATGCTGTTTCAGCATCTTTCAAAGGAGTGGGAAGGGAGGATAGGCAAGAATGAAATCTTGGCCTGGGGCCACCTGGCAATGCTGTGCCTCTCTCATGCATTTCTACATCCTACAGTCTTTGACATCCTACATCTTCTACTTCCTACATCTTCTATATGACATTTATTTTCTATATGACATGACCACCCTTTAAACTTAAAAATCTGTCTGGGGGTCCCTTTCAAACTTAAAAATCTGTCCAGGATCCCCTGTCAAACTTACTGGGACGTGGCATCATGAAACCCTTTCGTGCCATAAGCTCATGGAACTACCGATACATGGCTGGGCCATATCTGAACTAGACTCCCAAGTGACCAATGGTAAAAAGAGCACAAAAATGAGACTACTTTATAATGCATCTCCAATATAGTAATGAGGTTCTAGATAAAAGTTTTTAACACCAGATATGGCCCAGCCATGTATCTCTCGTTGCATAAGCTTACTGCACAAAAGGGTTTACTACAAATGTAGATGGTGTGAAAACAATATCAAGCTCCATAGTGGCCAATGGTAAAGAAAGGACAAAAATGAGCCTACAAAAGGGTTTACTACAAATGTAGATGGTGTGAAAACAATATCAAGCTCCATAGTGGCCAATGGTAAAGAAAGGACAAAAATGAGCCTACTTTGTAATGCATCTCCAATACAGTAGAGTGTTCAGACCAGTGTGTTCAGTGTGCCCAGCCATGTAGTCCCATGAGCTTATGGCACGAAAAGGTTGCCTACAAACATTGATCGTGTGATAATAATATCAGGCTCCTTAGTGGCAAATGGTAAAAACAGCGGAAAATGAGACTAAGAGCCCAATCCAGAGCAACTAATCTGTCCACATAAGAGCCCTTAGGTTGCCCTATCTAACACTAGGTTGGAGCAACTGCAAGATGCTCCAGCCCAGTTACTCTGAAGGAGGCTTAGGGCAGAGCAAGGCAAGATAGGGTGCCCTAAGAGAGGTGGACCTGCTCTGCCCTAACTGGGGCAGCCTAAGCAGCTCAGGAGAGGCAAGTTGAGGGCATGTTTAGCATTGCCTAGGGCAGAGCAGTTACTCTGTATCCAGAGCCTGTTTCCAAGGCAGAAATGCCCTCTTCCAGCCCTCAGAGTTATACCACCTCAGGAGCAGGTATAGTAATGAGTAGACCCATAGGGGTCCATGATAAGGCCCGAGTAAGAATGGCAGTGCTGACCAAAAATCTGAGTTCTTGGCCATCCTAGCTGCAACCCCTTCCTCTCAACCTCAGGATATGGAACAAACTACGGCTGCCCACAAACCTCAGGATACAGCAGGCCACTCCAAGAAGCCCCTTGTATTCACTGTAGAATGTACTGGCATCTCATCAGGGACTCCTTATAAGGCAGGCACCCAGTGGCGTCACCAGACTGGTGCGGCTGGTGTGGGCTGCATTGGGGATGCGCTCCGTATGGGGTGATGTGCCGGAGGAGTTTGACTGTCCTTTGGCAGGCCCCGGGCGTCAGCACCCCCATTCAGGCCTGCTCCAAGGCAGAGAATCAGCCAGAAGCTGACACTTGTCTGAGGAGCTGGCCTGAACGGCCATCTGAGGTGCACTGCGCAGAAACACACTGAGCATGCCGAACAGCTTCAGAGGAGACTTCCTTAGAGCAGAGAAAGTCCGCGCCTCTGCACAGTCATTCGGCCTCACTCAGGAGGCGGAGCGGCAGCCGAATGGCTTCAGAAAGAGTACTGCACAGGCACCAACTCTGACGCCTGCACAGTCTCCCCCGAAGCCAAAAGGCTTCAGAAAAGTAGTGCACAGGTGTCAGAGATGGTGCCTGCGCAGTACTCTTTCTGAAGCCAGTTGGCTTCAGAAACAACTGCGCAGGCACCAACTTTGGTGACTGTGAAGTCCAGGTTGGGGGGGGGCGCATCCCAGGGATGACGCACAGACTTCCACACCAGGTGATGTGCAGAGTCATGTCACCACTGTAGGCACCACAGCTGTTCCTTGTTCAGTGTGATCTGAGGGGTGTCTCCTCAGGAGCAAGTCTTCCCCTTGTGTCAATTACTTAGCATGCTCTGGAGCAGTTAGGGCAGCCCAGGCTTCCTGACTCTCTGGATTCAGCATAACTTTCTGCTCTGGATACAGAATAGTTAGGAGAGTGCAGTTAGGTCAGAGCAGGCTGAATTTGCTCTGGATTGCAGCCTTAGTTTGTAATGCATCTCCATTCTAGTTGTTAACTGCTAGATGAAAGTTTCATGCACCAGAATGTTCAGATATGGCACAGCAATGTATCTATCATTCCATAAGATGGCACGAAAGGGTTTCCTATAAAAATGCATCGTGAGAAAACAATATCAGACTCCCTAGTGACCAAAGGTAAAAAAGCACAAAAATGAGACTAATTTATAATGCATCTCCAATATAGTAGTTAGGTGCTAGATGAAAGTTTTTAACACCACATATGGCCCAGCCATGTATCGGTACTTCCATGAGCTTACGGCACGAAAAGTTGTCCTGGAAAAATGGATCGTGAGAAAACAATATCAGACTCCATAATGGTCAATGGTAAAAAGAGCACAAAAATGTGACTACTTTATAATGCATCTCCAATATAGTAGCTGGGGGTTAGATTAAAGTTTTTAACACCAGATATGGCCCAGCCATGTATCTGTCATTCCATAAGCTTACTGCATAAAAAGGGTTTCCTACAGACATGGATGGTGTGAAAATAATAATAAGCACCAAAGTGGCCATTGTTAAAAAGAGCAAAAAAATGAGACTGTTTTATAATTCATCGCCATTCTAGTAGTTAACTACTAGATGAAAATTTCATGCCCCAGAGTGTTCAGACATGGCCCAGCCATGTATCGGTAGTTCCATGAGCTTATGGCACAAAAGGGTTTCCTACGAAAATGGATCATGAGAAAACAGTATCAGACTCCATAGTGGTCAATGGTAAAAAGAGCACAAAAATGTGACTACATTATAATGGATCTCTACTCTAGGAGTTAGGTACTAGATGAAAGTTTCATGAACCAGAGTGTTGAGGTATGGCCCAGACATGTATCTGTCGTTCCATAAGCTTATGGCACCAAAGGGTTTCCTACGAAAATGGATCGTGAGAAAACAGTATCAGGCTCCATAGTAGCCAATGGTAAAAACAGCACAAAAATGAGACTAGTTTACAATGCATCTCCAATTTAGTTGTTAGGTGCTAAGATGAAAGTTTGATGCACCAGAGTGTTGAGATATGGCCCAGCCATGTATTGGTAGTTCCATGAGCTTATGGCACGAAAGGGTTTCGTAAAAACATGGATTGTGAGAAAACAATATCAGACTCCCTAGTGATCAATGGTAAAAAAACACAAAAATGAGACTATTTATAATGCATCTCCAATATAGTAGTTAGGTGCTAGATGAAAGTTTCTAACACCAGAGTGTTAAGATATGGCCCAGCCATGTATCCATATTTCCATAAGGCTATGGAATGAAAGGGTTTCCTTTATCTGCACTTTATAATGCATCTCCACTCTAGTAGTTAGGTGCTAGATGAAAGTTTCTAAGACAGGAGTGTTCAGATATGGCCCAACCATGTGTCTGTCGTTCCAAAAGCACATTGCTCAAAAGGGTTTCCTATAAATATGGATCGTGAGAAAACAATATCTGGCTCCTTAGTGGCCAATGGTAAAAAGAGCAAAAAAAAAAATGAGACTACTTTATAATGCATCTCCACTCTAGGAGTTAGGTGCTAGATGAAAGCTTCAAAGTGTTGAGATAGGGTCCAGCCATGTGTCTTTCGTTCCAAAGGCTCATTGATCAAAAGGGTTTCCTATAAACACGGATAGTGAGAAAACAATATCAGGCTCCTTAGTGGCCAATGGTAAAAAGAGCATTAAAATGAGACTACTTTAAAATGCATCTCCAATATAGTAGTTAGGTGCTAGATTAAAGTTTCTAACACCAGAGTGTTCATATATGGCCCAGCCATGTGTCTGTCATTCCAAAGACTCATTGCACAAAAGCGTTTCCTATAAACATGGATCGTAAGAAAACAATATCAGAGTCCATAGTGGACAATGGTAAAAATAGCACGAAAACAGACAACTTTATAATGCATCTCCAATATAGTAGTTGAGTGCTAGATGAAAGTTTCTAACACCAGAGTGTTCGGATATGGCCCAGCCTTATGTCTGTCATTCCAAAGACTCATTGCACAAAAGGGTTTCCTATAAACATGAATCATGAGAAAACAATATAGTGGCCAATGGTAAAAAGAGCATTAAAATGAGACTACTTTAAAATGCATCTCCAATATAGTAGTTAGGTGCTAGATGAAAGTTTCTAACACCAGAGTGGTCAGATATGGCCCAGCCATGTGTCTGTCGTTCCAAAGACTCATTGCACAAAAGGGTTTCCTATAAACATGGATTGTGAGAAAACAATATCAGAGTCCATACAGAGTACAATGGTAAAAACAACACAAAAATGAGACGACTTTATAATGCATCTCCACTCTTGTTATAGAAGTTATAATAGTTAAGAGCTAGATGAAAGTTTCTTACACCAGTGTGTTCAGATATGGCCCAGCCATATATCGGTAGTTCCATGAGCTTATGGCACGAAAAGGTTTTCTACAAACATGGATCATGTGAGAACAATAGAAAATGTTTCTGTCGTCCCAAAGACTCATTGCACAAAATGGTTTCCTATAAACATGGATTGTGAGGAAAAAAAATCAGACTCCATAGTGGCCAAAGGTAAAAATAGCACAAAAATGAGACGACTTTATAATACATCTCAACTCTTGTAGTTAGGTGCTAGATGAAAGTTTCTAACACCAGAGTGTTGAGATATGGTCCAGCCATGTATTCGTAGTTCCATAAGTCTCATTTTTGTGCTATTTTTACCATTGGCCACTAGGGAATCTGATATTGTTTTCACACGATACATGTTTGTAGGAAACCCTTTTGTGCCATAAGCTCATGGAACTACCGATACATGGCTGGGCCATATGTGGTGTTTAAAACTTTCATCTAGCACCCAACTACTCTATTGGAGATGCATTGTAAACTAGTCTCATTTTTGTGCTCTTTTTACCATTGGCCACTAGGGAATCTATTGTTTTGACACGATCCATTTTCGTAGGAAACCCTACAAGCTCATGGAACTACCAATACATGGTTGGGCCATATCTCAACACTCTGGTGTTAGAAACGGTCATCTAGCACCTCCTAGAGTGGAAATGAATTATAGTCTCATTTTTGTGCTCTTCTTACCATTGGCCACTAAGCTTAATTTTGTTTTCCCACCATCCATGTCTGTAGGAAATGCTTTTTATGCTGTAAGCTCATGGAACTACCGATACATGGCTGGGCCCTATCTCAACACACTGGTGCATGAAACTTTCATCTCGTAGTTAAATACTAGAATGGAGATGCTTTATAGACTAGTCTCGTTTTCTGCTGTTTTTACCATTCTCACTTAAGAGCCTGATATTGTTCTCTCACGATCCATTTTCGTAGGAAACCCTTTCGTGCCATAAGCTTTTGGAACGTCAGATACATGTTTCATGCACTCTGGTTACATGTTTCATGCACTCTGGTGCATGAAACTTTCATCTAGCGCCTAACTACACTATTGGAGATGCATTGTAAACTAGTCTCATTTGTTCTCTTTTTACCATTGGCCACTAGGGAATCTGATATTTTCTCACGATCCATGTTTTTAGGAAACCCTTTCGTGCCACAAGCACATGGAACTACCGATACACGGATGGGCCATATCTGAACACAATCTAGTGCATGAAACTTTCATCTAGCACCTAAATATATATTGGAGATGCATTGTAAAGTAGTCTCATTTTTGTGCTGTTTTTACCATTGGCCACAAAGGAGCCTGATATTGTTCTCACACGATCCATGTTTGTACAAAACACTTTCTTGCCACAAGCTCATGGAACTACCGATACATGTCTGGGCCATATCTAAACATTCTGGTGCATGAAACTATCATCTAGTAGTTAAATACTAGAATCGAGATGCATTATAAACTAGTCTCATTTTCTGATGTTTTTACCATTGCCACTAAGGAGCCTGAAATTGTTCTCACATGATCCATCTTTGTAGGAAACCCTTTGGTGCCATAAGCTCATGGAACTACCGATATGGCTGGGCCATATCTCAACACTCTGGTTTTAGAAACGCTCAACTTAACTCCTAGAGTGGAGATGAATTATAAAGTAGTCTCATTTTTGTGCTCTTTTTACCATTAGTCAATAAGGAGCTTAATTTTGATTTCACACCATCCATGTTTGTAGGAAACCCTTTTTATGCAGTAAGCTCATGCAACTACTGATACATGACTGGGCCCTATCTCAACACACTGGTGCATGAAACTTTCATCTCGTAGTTAAATACTAGAATGGAGATGCTTTATAAACTAGTCTCATTTTCTGCTGTTTTTACCATTCTCACTTAAGAGCCTGATATTGTTCTCTCACGATCCATGTTTGTAGGAAACCCTTTCGTGCCATAATCTTATGGAAAGACAGACACATGGCTGTGCCATATCTGAACATTCTGGTTCATGGAACTTCCATCTACCACCTAACTAACAGAGTGGAGATGCGTTATAAAGTACTCTCATTTTATGCATTTTTTACCATTGGCCATTATGGACTTTGATATTGTTCTCACACAATCCATGTTTGTAGGAAAACCTTTGGTGCCATAAGCTCATGGAACTACTGATACATGGTTGGGCCATATCTCAACACTCTGGTTTTAGAAACGTTCATCTAGCACCTAACTCCTAGAGTGGAGATGAATTATAAAGTAGACTCATTTTTGTACTCTTTTTACCATTGGTCAATAAGGAGCTTAATTTTGATTTCGCACCTTCCATGTTTGTAGGGAACCCTTTTTATGCAGTAAGCTCATGCAACTACTGATACATGGCTGGGCCATATCTCAACACACTGGTTCATGAAACTTTCTTCTAGCACCTAGAGTAGAGATTCATTACAATGCAGTCACATTTTTGTGCTCTTTTTACCATTGACCACTATATTGTTTTCTCACGATCCATTTTCGTAGGAAACCCTTTTGTGCCATAAGCTTTTGGAACGACAGATACATGTTTCATGCACTCTGGTTACATGTTTCATGCACTCTGGTGCAAGAAAATTTCATCTAGCACCTAACTACTCTATTGGAGATGCATTGTAAACTAGTCTCATTTGTTCTCTTTTTACCATTGGCCACTAGGGAATCTGATGTTTTCTCACGATCCATGTTTTTAGGAAACCCTTTCGTGCCACAAGCACATGGAAGTACCGATACACGGATGGGCCATATCTGAAAACCATCTAGTGCATGAAACTTTCATCTAGCACCTTTGGTGCCATAAGCTCATGGAACTACTGATACATGGTTGGGCCATATCTCAACACTCTGGTTTTAGAAACGTTCATCTAGCACCTAACTCCTAGAGTGGAGATGAATTACAAAGTAGTCTCATTTTTGTGCTCTTTTTACCATTGGTCAATAAGGAGCTTAATTTTGATTTCACACCATCCATGTTTGTAGGAAACCCTTTTTATGCAGTAAGCTCATGCAACTACTGATACATGGCTGGGCCATATCTCAACACACTGGTTCATGAAACTTTCATCTAGCACCTAGAGTAGAGATCCATTACAATGTAGCACATTTTTGTGCTCTTTTTACCATCGACCACTATGGAGTCTGATATTGTTTTCTCACAATCCATTTTCGTTGGAAACCGTTTCGTGCCATAAGCTTTTGGAACGACAGATACATGTTTCATGCACTCTGGTTACATTTTTCATGCAGTCTGGTGCATGAAACTTTCATCTAGCACCTAATCTATTGGAGATGCATTGTAAACTAGTCTCATTTTTGTTCTCTTTTTACCATTGGCCACTAAGTAATAAGATATTTTTTCACAATCCATGTTTTTAGGAAACCCTTTTGTGCCACAAGCTCATGGAACTACCTACAAACGGCTGGGCTATATCAGAACACCATCTGGTGAATGAAACTTTCATCTTCCACCAAAAATCAATATTGGAGATGAATTGTAAACTATTCTCATTTTTGTCCTGTTTTTACCACTGGCCACTAAGGAGCCAGATACTGTTCTCACACGACCCATGTTTGAAGGAAACCCTTTTGTGCCATAAGCTCATGGAACTACTGTGTTAAAAACTTTCATCTAGCACCTAACTACTCTATTGGAGATGCATAGTAAACTAGGCCCATTTTTCTGCTGTTTTTGCCATTGGCCACTAAGGAGCCTGATGTTGTTCTGACACGATCCATGTTTGTAAGAAACCCTTTTGTGCCATAAGCTCATGGAACTACCGATACATGACTGGGCCATGTGTGGTGTTAAAAACGTTCCTCTAGCACCTAACTACTCTATTGGAGATGCATTGTAAACGAGTCTCGTTATTGTTCTGTTTTTCCATTGGCCACAAAAAGAGCCTGATGTTGTTCTCACACGATCCATGTTTGTGGGAAACACTTATCTGCCATAAGCTCATGGAACTACCGATACATGGCTGGGCCATATGTGGTGTTAAAAACTTTCATCTAGCACCTAACTACTCTATTGGAGATGCATTGTAAACTTGTCATTTTTGTGCTCTTTTTACCATTGGCCACCAGGGAATCTGATATTGTTTTCCCACGATCAATGTTTTTAGGAAACCCTTTTCCGCCATAAGCTCTATGGAAGTCACGAACTACCGATAGTCATGAACTACCGATACATGGCTGGGCCATATGTGGTGTTAAAAACTTTCATCTAGCACCTAACTACTCTCATGGAGATGCATTGTAAACGAGTCTCGTTATTGTTCTGTTTTTCCATTGGCCACTAAAGAGCCTGATGTTGTTCTCACACGATCCATGTTTGTAGGAAACCCTTTTGTGCCATAAGCTTATGGAACTATCGATACATGGCTGGGTCATATGTGGTGTTAAAAACTTTCATCTAGCACCTAAATCTAAATTGGAGAGGCATTGTATACTAGTCTAATTTTTGTGCTGTTTTTGCCATTGGCCACTAGGGATTCTGATGTTGTTCTAACACGATCCATGTTTTTAGGAAACCCTTTTGTGCCATAAGCTCATGGAACTACCGATACATGGCTGGGCCATATGTGGTGTTAAAAACTTTCATCTAGCACCTAACTACTCTATTGGAGATGCATTGTAAACTTGTCATTTTTGTGCTCTTTTTACCATTGGCCACCAAAGAATCTGATATTGTTTTCCCACGATCAATGTTTTTAGGAAACCCTTTTCTGCTTAAGCTTCATGGAAGTCATGAACTACCGATAGTCATGAACTACCGATACATGACTGGGCCATATGTCGTGTTAAAAACTTTCCTCTAGCACCTAACTACTCTAGAGTTGCATTGTAAACTAGTCTCATATTTGTGCTGTTTTTACCATTAATCACCGGGGAATTTGATATTGTTTTCACACGATACAAGTTTGTAGAAAACCCTTTTGTGGAACAAGCACATGGAACTACCGATACACGGCTGGGACATATCTGAACACCATCTGGTGCATGAAACTTTCATCTAGCACCTAACTACTCTATTGGAGATGCATTGTAAACTAGTCTTATTTTTGTGCTGTTTTTACCATTGGCCATTAAGCAGCCTGATATTGTTCTCACTCGATCCATGTTTGTAGGAAACCCTTTTGGGCCATTTGTGCCTTTTCTGCCTTTTGAACTACCGAAACATGGCTGGGCATTCATCTGAACATTCTGCTGTATGAAAATTTCATATATCACCTAACAACTATATTGGAGATGCATAGTAAACTAGGCCCATTTTTCTGCTGTTTTTGCCATTGGCCACTAAGGAGCCCGATGCTGTTCTGACACGATCCATGTTTGTAAGAAACCCTTTTTGTGCCATAAACTCATGCAACTACCGATACATGGCTGGGCCATGTGTGGTGTTAAAAACTTTCCTCTACAACCTAACTACTCTATTGGAGATGCATAGTAAATCAGTCTCGTTTTTGTTCTGTTTTTACCATTGGCCACTATGGATTATGATGTTGTTCTCACACTATCCATGTTTGTGGGAAACCCTTTTGTGCCATAAGCTCAGAGAACTACCTATACATGGCTGGGCCATGTGTGGTGTTAAAAACTTTCCTCTACCACCTAACTACTCTATTGGAGATGCATAGTAAATTAGTCTCGTTTTTGTTCTGTTTTTACCATTGGCCACTATGGATTATGATGTTGTTCTCACACGATCCATGTTTGTGGGAAACGCTTT
The DNA here is from genome assembly GCA_030015325.1 of Cryptoblepharus egeriae. Taxonomy (NCBI): domain Eukaryota; kingdom Metazoa; phylum Chordata; class Lepidosauria; order Squamata; family Scincidae; genus Cryptoblepharus; species Cryptoblepharus egeriae. The sequence goes on along the minus strand of JAREYC010000017.1, from coordinate 7,661,798 downwards.
TCTGCCATAAGCTCATGGAACTACCGATACATGGCTGGGCCATATGTGGTGTTAAAAACTTTCATCTAGCACCTAACTACTCTATTGAAGATGCATTGTAAACTTGTCATTTTTGTGCTCTTTTTACCATTGGCCACCAGGGAATCTGATATTGTTTTCCCACGATCAATGTTTTTAGGAAACCCTCTTCTGCCATAAGCTCTATGGAAGTCATGAACTACCGATAGTCATGAACTACAGATACATGACTGGGCCATATGTCGTGTTAAAAACTTTCATCTAGCACCTAACTACTCTATTGGAGATGTATTGTAAACTAGTCTCATATTTGTGCTGTTTTTACCATTGGCCATTAAGCAGCCTGATATTGTTCTCACTCGATCCATGTTTGTAGGAAACCCTTTTATGCCATTTCTGCCTTTTCTGCCTTTTGAACTACCGATACATGGCTGGGCCATATCTGAAAATTCTGCTGTATGAAAATTTCATATATCACCTAAGAACTATATTGGAGATGCATAGTAAACAAGGCCCATTTTTCTGCTGTTTTTGCCATTGGCCACTAAGGAGCCTGATGTTGTTCTGAAACGATCCATGTTTGTAAGAAACCCTTTTGTGCCATAAGCTCATGGAACTACCGATACATGGCTGGGCCATATGTGGTGTTAAAAACTTTCATCTAGCACCTAACTACTCTATTGGAGATGTATTGTAAACTTGTCATTTTTGTGCTCTTTTTACCATTGGCCACCAGGGAATCTGATATTGTTTTCCCACGATCAATGTTTTTAGGAAACCATTTTCTGCCATAAGCTCTATGGAAGTCATGAACTACCGATAGTCATGAACTACCGATACATGACTGGGCCATGTGTCGTGTTAAAAACTTTCATTTAGCACCTAACTACTCTATTGGAGATGTATTGTAAACTAGTCTCATTTTTGTGCTGTTTTTACCATTGGCCATTAAGCAGCCTGATATTGTTCTCACTCGATCCATGTTTGAAGGAAACCGTTTTGTGCCATTTCTGCCTTTTCTGCCTTTTGAAGTACCGATACATGGCTGGGCCATATCTGAACATTCTGCTGTATGAAAATTTCATATATCACCTAACAACTATATGGGAGATGCATAGTAAACTAGGCCCAATTTCTGCTGTTTTTGCCATTGGCCACTAAGGAGCCTGATGTTGTTCTGACACGATCCATGTTTGTAAGCAACCCTTTTTGTGCCATAAACTCATGGAACTACCGATACATGGCTGGGCCATGTGTGGTGTTAAAAACTTTCCTGTACCACCTAACTACTCTATTGGAGATGCATAGTAAATTAGTCTTGTTTTTGTTCTGTTTTTACCATTGGCCACTAAAGAGCTTGATGTTGTTCTTACACGATCTATGTTTGTAGGAAACTCTTTTGTGCCATTTCTGCCTTTTCTTCCTTTCGAACTACCGACACATGGCTGGGCCATATCTTAACATTCTGCTGTATGAAAATTTCATATATCACCTAACAACTATATTGGAGATGCATTGTAAACTAGTCTCAATTTTGTGCTGTTTTTGCCATTTGCCACTCGGGATTCTGATGTTGTTCTCACACGATCCATGTTTTTAGGAAACCCTTTTGTGCCATAAGCTCATGGAACTATCGATACATGGCTGGGTCATATGTGGTGTTAAAAACTTTCATCTAGCACCTAAATCTAAATTGGAGAGGCATTGTATACTAGTCTAATTTTTGTGCTGTTTTTGCCATTGGCCACTAGGGATTCTGATGTTGTTCTTACACGATCCATGTTTTTAGGAAACCCTTTTGTGCCATAAGCTCATGGAACTAACGATACATGGCTGGGCCATATGTGGTGTTAAAAACTTTCATCTAGCACCTAACTACTCTATTGGAGATGCATTGTAAACTTGTCATTTTTGTGCTCTTTTTACCATTGGCCACCAGGGAATCTGATATTGTTTTCCCACGATCAATGTTTTTAGGAAACCCTTTTCTGCTTAAGCTTCATGGAAGTCATGAACTACCGATAGTCATGAACTACCGATACATGGCTGGGCCATATGTGGTGTTAAAAACTTTCATCTAGCACCTAACTACTCTAATGGAGATGCATTGTAAACGAGTCTCGTTATTGTTCAGTTTTTCCATTGGCCACTAAAGAGCCTGATGTTGTTCTCACACGATCCATGTTTGTGGGAAACCCTTTTCTGCCATAAGCTCATGGAACTACCGATACATGGCTGGGCCATATGTGGTGTTAAAAACTTTCATCTAGCACCTAACTATATTGGAGATGCATTGTAAACGAGTCTCGTTATTGTTCTGTTTTTCCATTGGCCACTAAAGAGCCTGATGTTGTTCTCACACGATCCATGTTTGTGGGAAACCCTTTTCTGCCATAAGCTCATGGAACTACGGATACATGGCTGGGCCATATGTGGTGTTAAAAACTTTCATCTAGCTCCTAACTACTCTATTGGAGATGCATTGTAAACTTGTCATTTTTGTGCTCTTTTTACCATTGGCCACCAGGGAATCTGATATTGTTTTCCCATGATCAATGTTTATAGGAAACCCTTTTCTGCCAAAAGCTCCATGGAAGTCATGAACTACCTATACATGACTGGGCCACATGTCGTGTTAAAAACTTTCCTCTACCACCTAACTACTCTATTGGAGATGCATTGTAAACGAGTCTCGTTATTGTTCTGTTTTTCCATTGGCCACTAAAGAGACTGATGCTGTTCTCACATGATCCATGTTTGTGGGAAACCCTTTTCTGCCATAAGCTCATGGAACTACCGATACATGGCTGGGCCATATGTGGTGTTAAAAACTTTCAACTAGCACCAAACTACTCTATTGGAGATGCATTGTAAACGAGTCTCGTTATTGTTCTGTTTTTCCATTGGCCACTAAAGAGCCTGATGTTGTTCTCACACGATCCATGTTTGTGGGAAACCCTTTTCTGCCATAAGCTCATGGAACTACCGATACATGGCTGGGCCATATGTGGTGTTAAAAACTTACATCTAGCACCTAACTACTCTATTGGAGATGCATTGTAAACTCGTCATTTTTATGCTCTTTTTACCATTGGCCACCAGGGAATCTGATATTGTTTTCCCACGATCAATGTTTTTAGGAAACCCTTTTCTGCCATAAGCTCTATGGAAGTCATGAACTACCGATAGTCATGAACTACCGATACATGACTGGGCCATGTGTCGTGTTAAAAACTTTCATCTAGCACCTAACTACTCTATTGGAGATGTACTGTAAACTAGTCTCATTTTTGTGCTGTTTTTACCATTGGCCATTAAGCAGCCTGATATTGTTCTCACTCGATCCATGTTTGTAGGAAACCCTTTTGTGCCATTTCTGCCTTTTCTGCCTTTTGAACTACCGATACATGGCTGGGCCATATCTGAACATTCTGCTGTATGAAAATTTCATATATCATCTAAGAACTATATTGGAGATGCATAGTAAACTAGGCCCATTTTTCTGCTGTTTTTGCCATTGGCCACTAAGGAGCCTGATGTTGTTCTGACACGATCCATGTTTGTGAGAAACAATTTTGTGCCATAAGCTCATGGAACTACCGATACATGGCTGGGCCATATGTGGTGTTAAAAACTTTCATCTAGCTCCTAACTACTCTATTGGAGATGCATTGTAAACTTGTCATTTTTGTGCTCTTTTTACCATTGGCCACCAGGGAATCTGATGCTGTTTTCCCACGATCAATGTTTTTAGGAAACCCTTTTCTGCCATAAGCTCCATGGAAGTCATGAACTACTGATAGTCATGAACTACCGATACATGGCTGGGCCATATGTGGCGTTAAGAACTTTCATCTAGCACCTAACTACTCTATTGGAGATGCATTGTAAACGAGTCTCGTTATTGTTCAGTTTTTCCATTGGCCACTAAAGAGCCTTGATGTTGTTCTCACACGACCCATGTTTGTGGGAAACCCTTTTGTGCCATAAGCTCATGGAACTACCGATACATGGCTGGGCCATATGTGGTGTTAAAAACTTTCATCTAGCACCTAACTACTGTATTGGAGATGCATTGTAAACGAGTCTCGTTATTGTTCTGTTTTTCCATTGGCCACTAAAGAGCCTGATGTTGTTCTCACACGATCCATGTTTGTGGGAAACCCTTTTCTGCCATAAGCTCATGGAAGTACCGATACATGGCTGGGCCATATGTGGTGTTAAAAACTTTCATCTAGCTCCTAACTACTCTATTGGAGATGCATTGTAAACTTGTCATTTTTGTGCTCTTTTTACCATTGGCCACCAGGGAATCTGATATTGTTTTCCCATGATCAATGTTTTTAGGAAACCCTTTTCTGCCAAAAGCTCCATGGAAGTCATGAACTACCTATACATGACTGGGCCACATGTCGTGTTAAAAACTTTCCTCTAGCACCTAACTACTCTATTGGAGATGCATTGTAAACGAGTCTCGTTATTGTTCTGTTTTTCCATTGGCCACTAAAGAGCCTGATGTTGTTCTCACACGATCCATGTTTGTGGGAAACCCTTTTCTGCCATAAGCTCATGGAACTACCGATACATGGCTGGGCCAGATGTGGTGTTAAAAACTTTCATCTAGCACCTAACTACTCTATTGGAGATGCATTGTAAACTCGTCATTTTTGTGCTCTTTTTACCATTGGCCACCAGGGAATCTGATATTGTTTTCCCACGATCAATGTTTTTAGGAAACCCTTTTCTGCCATAAGCTCTATGGAAGTCATGAACTACCGATAGTCATGAACTACCGATACATGACTGGGCCATGTGTCGTGTTAAAAACTTTCATCTAGCACCTAACTACTCTATTGGAGATGTACTGTAAACTAGTCTCATTTTTGTGCTGTTTTTACCATTGGCCATTAAGCAGCCTGATATTGTTCTCACTCGATCCATGTTTGTAGGAAACCCTTTTGTGCCATTTCTGCCTTTTCTGCCTTTTGAACTACCGATACATGGCTGGGCCATATCTGAACATTCTGCTGTATGAAAATTTCATATATCATCTAAGAACTATATTGGAGATGCATAGTAAACTAGGCCCATTTTTCTGCTGTTTTTGCCATTGGCCACTAAGGAGCCTGATGTTGTTCTGACACGATCCATGTTTGTGAGAAACAATTTTGTGCCATAAGCTCATGGAACTACCGATACATGGCTGGGCCATATGTGGTGTTAAAAACTTTCATCTAGCTCCTAACTACTCTATTGGAGATGCATTGTAAACTTGTCATTTTTGTGCTCTTTTTACCATTGGCCACCAGGGAATCTGATGCTGTTTTCCCACGATCAATGTTTTTAGGAAAGCCTTTTCTGCCGTAAGCTCCATGGAAGTCATGAACTACTGATAGTCATGAACTACCGATACATGGCTGGGCCATATGTGGCGTTAAGAACTTTCATCTAGCACCTAACTACTCTATTGGAGATGCATTGTAAACGAGTCTCGTTATTGTTCAGTTTTTCCATTGGCCACTAAAGAGCCTTGATGTTGTTCTCACACGACCCATGTTTGTGGGAAACCCTTTTGTGCCATAAGCTCATGGAACTACCGATACATGGCTGGGCCATATGTGGTGTTAAAAACTTTCATCTAGCACCTAACTACTGTATTGGAGATGCATTGTAAACGAGTCTCGTTATTGTTCTGTTTTTCCATTGGCCACTAAAGAGCCTGATGTTGTTCTCACATGATCCATGTTTGTGGGAAACCCTTTTCTGCCATAAGCTCATGGAAGTACCGATACATGGCTGGGCCATATGTGGTGTTAAAAACTTTCATCTAGCTCCTAACTACTCTATTGGAGATGCATTGTAAACTTGTCATTTTTGTGCTCTTTTTACCATTGGCCACCAGGGAATCTGATATTGTTTTCCCATGATCAATGTTTTTAGGAAACCCTTTTCTGCCAAAAGCTCCATGGAAGTCATGAACTACCTATACATGACTGGGCCACATGTCGTGTTAAAAACTTTCCTCTAGCACCTAACTACGCTATTGGAGATGCATTGTAAACGAGTCTCGTTATTGTTCTGTTTTTCCATTGGCCACTAAAGAGCCTGATGTTGTTCTCACACGATCCATGTTTGTGGGAAACCCTTTTCTGCCATAAGCTCATGGAACTACCGATACATGGCTGGGCCAGATGTGCTGTTAAAAACTTTCATCTAGCACCTAACTACTCTATTGGAGATGCATTGTAAACTCGTCATTTTTGTGCTCTTTTTACCATTGGCCACCAGGGAATCTGATATTGTTTTCCCACGATCAATGTTTTTAGGAAACCCTTTTCTGCCATAAGCTCTATGGAAGTCATGAACTACCGATAGTCATGAACTACCGATACATGACTGGGCCATGTGTCGTGTTAAAAACTTTCATCTAGCACCTAACTACTCTATTGGAGATGTATTGTAAACTAGTCTCATTTTTGTGCTGTTTTTACCATTGGCCATTAAGCAGCCTGATATTGTTCTCACTCGATCCATGTTTGTAGGAAACCCTTTTGTGCCATTTCTGCCTTTTCTGCCTTTTGAACTACTGATACATGGCTGGGCCATATCTGAACATTCTGCTGTATGAAAATTTCATATATCACCTAAGAACTATATTGGAGATGCATAGTAAACTAGGCCCATTTTTCTGCTGTTTTTGCCATGGGCCACTAAGGAGCCTGATGTTGTTCTCACACGATCCATGTTTGTGGGAAACAATTTTGTGCCATAAGCTCATGGAACTACCGATACATGGCTGGGCCATATGTGGTGTTGAAAACTTTCATCTAGCACCTAACTACTCTATTGGAGATGCATAGTAAATCAGTCTCGTTTTTGTTCTGTTTTTACCATTGGCCACTATGGATTATGATGTTGTTCTCACACTATCCATGTTTGTGGGAAACCCTTTTGTGCCATAAGCTCATAGAACTACCTATACATGGCTGGGCCATGTGTGGTGTTAAAAACTTTCCTCTACCACCTAACTACTCTATTGGAGATGCATTGTAAACTTGTCCTTTTTGTGCTCTTTTTACCATTGGCCAACAGGGAATCTGATATTCTTTTCCCACGATCAATGTTTTTAGGAAACCCTTTTCTGCCATAAGCTCTATGGAAGTCATGAACTACTGATAGTCATGAACTACCGATACATGGCTGGGCCATGTGTGGTGTTAAAAACTTTCCTCTACCACCTAACTACTCTAATGGAGATGCATAGTAAATCAGTCTCGTTTTTGTTCTGTTTTTACCATTGGCCACTATGGATTATGATGTTGTTCTCACACTATCCATGTTTGTGGGAAACCCTTTTGTGCCATAAGCTCATAGAACTACCTATACATGGCTGGGCCATGTGTGGTGTTAAAAACTTTCCTCTACCACCTAACTACTCTATTGGAGATGCATAGTAAATCAGTCTCGTTTTTGTTCTGTTTTTACCATTGCCCACTATGGATTATGATGTTGTTCTCACACGATCCATGTTTGTGGGAAACGCTTTTCTGCCATAAGCTCATGGAACTACCGATCATGGCTGGACCATATGTGGTGTTAAAAACTTTCATCTAGCACCTAACTACTCTATTGGAGATGCATTGTAAACTTGTCATTTTTGTGCTCTTTTTACCATTGGCCACCAGGGAATCTGATATTGTTTTCCCACGATCAATGTTTTTAGGAAACCCTTTTCTGCCATAAGCTCTATGGAAGTCATGAACTACCGATAGTCATGAACTACCGATACATGACTGGGCCATGTGTCGTGTTAAAAACTTTCATCTAGCACCTAACTACTCTATTGGAGATGTATTGTAAACTAGTCTCATTTTTGTGCTGTTTTTACCATTGGCCATTAAGCAGCCTGATATTGTTCTCACTCGATCCATGTTTGTAGGAAACCCTTTTGTGCCATTTCTGCCTTTTCTGCCTTTTGAACTACTGATACATGGCTGGGCCATATCTGAACATTCTGCTGTATGAAAATTTCATATATCACCTAAGAACTATATTGGAGATGCATAGTAAACTAGGCCCATTTTTCTGCTGTTTTTGCCATGGGCCACTAAGGAGCCTGATGTTGTTCTCACACGATCCATGTTTGTGGGAAACAATTTTGTGCCATAAGCTCATGGAACTACCGATACATGGCTGGGCCATATGTGGTGTTAAAAACTTTCATCTAGCACCTAACTACTCTATTGGAGATGCATTGTAAACTTGTCATTTTTGTGCTCTTTTTACCATTGGCCACCAGGGAATCTGATGCTGTTTTCCCACGATCAATGTTTTTAGGAAAGCCTTTTCTGCCATAAGCTCCATGGAAGTCATGAACTACTGATAGTCATGAACTACCGATACATGGCTGGGCCATATGTGGTGTTAAGAACTTTCATCTAGCACCTAACTACTCTATTGGAGATGCATTGTAAACGAGTCTCGTTATTGTTCTGTTTTTCCATTGGCCACTAAAGAGTCTGATGTTGTTCTCACACGATCCATGTTTGTGGGAAACCCTTTTCTGCCAAAAGGTCATAGAACTTCCGATACATGGCTATTCCATATGTGGTGTTAAAAACTTTCATCTAGCACCTAATTACTCTATTGGAGATGCATTGTAAACTTGTCATTTTTGTGCTCTTTTTACCATGGGCCACCAGGGAATCTGATATTGTTTTCCCACGATCAAAACTTTCATCTAGCACTATTGGAGATGCATTGTAAACTTGTCATTTTTGTGCAGTTTTTACCATTGGCCACGAGGGTATCTGATATTGTTTTCCCACGATCAATGTTTTTAGGAAACCCTTTTCTGCCAAAAGCTCTATGGAAGTCATGAACTACCGATAGTCATGAACTACCGATACATGGCTGGGCCATATGTGGTGTTAAAAACTTTCATCTAGCACTTAACTACTCGTTTGCAGATGCATTGTAAATGACTCTCGTTATTATTCTGTTTTTCCCTTGGCCACTAAAGAGCCTGATGTTGTTCTCACACGATCCATGTTTGTGGGAAACCCTTTTCTGCCATAAGCTCATGGAACTACCGATACATGGCTGGGCCATATGTGGTGTTAAAAACTTTCATCTAGCACCTAACTACTCTATTGGAGATGCATTGTAAACTTGTCATTTTTGTGCTCTTTTTACCATTGGCCACCAGGGAATCTGATATTGTTTTCCCACGATCAATGTTTTTAGGAAACCCTTTTCTGCCATATGCTCCATGGAAATCATGAACTACCGATATGAACTACCTATACATGACTGGGCCATATGTCGTGTTAAAAACTTTCCTCTAGCACCTAACTACTCTAGAGTTGCATTGTAAACTAGTCTCATATTTGTTCTGTTTTTACCATTAATCACCGGGGAATTTGATATTGTTTTCACACGATACAAGTTTGTAGGAAACCCTTTTGTGCCACAAGCACATGGAACTACCGATACACGGCTGGGACATATCTGAACACCATCTGGTGCATGAAACTTTCATCTAGCACCTAACTACTCTATTGGAGATGCATTGTAAACTAGGCCCATTTTTCTGCTGTTTTTGCCATGGGCCACTAAGGAGCCTGATGTTGTTCTCACACGATCCATGTTTGTGGGAAACAATTTTGTGCCATAAGCTCATGGAACTACCGATACATGGCTGGGCCATATGTGGTGTTAAAAACTTTCATCTAGCACCTAACTACTCTATTGGAGATGCATTGTAAACTTGTCATTTTTGTGCTCTTTTTACCATTGGCCACCAGGGAATCTGATGCTGTTTTCCCACGATCAATGTTTTTAGGAAAGCCTTTTCTGCCATAAGCTCCATGGAAGTCATGAACTACTGATAGTCATGAACTACCGATACATGGCTGGGCCATATGTGGTGTTAAGAACTTTCATCTAGCACCTAACTACTCTATTGGAGATGCATTGTAAACGAGTCTCGTTATTGTTCTGTTTTTCCATTGGCCACTAAAGAGCCTGATGTTGTTCTCACACGATCCATGTTTGTGGGAAACCCTTTTCTGCCATAAGGTCATAGAACTTCCGATACATGGCTATTCCATATGTGGTGTTAAAAACTTTCATCTAGCACCTAATTACTCTATTGGAGATGCATTGTAAACTTGTCATTTTTGTGCTCTTTTTACCATGGGCCACCAGGGAATCTGATATTGTTTTCCCACGATCAAAACTTTCATCTAGCACTATTGGAGATGCATTGTAAACTTGTCATTTTTGTGCAGTTTTTACCATTGGCCACCAGGGAATCTGATATTGTTTTCCCACGATCAATGTCTTTAGGAAACCCTTTTCTGCCATAAGCTCTATGGAAGTCATGAACTACCGATAGTCATGAACTACCGATACATGACTGGGCCATGTGTCGTGTTAAAAACTTTCATCTAGCACCTAACTACTCTATTGGAGATGTATTGTAAACTAGTCTCATTTTTGTGCTGTTTTTACCATTGGCCATTAAGCAGCCTGATATTGTTCTCACTCGATCCATGTTTGTAGGAAACCCTTTTGTGCCATTTCTGCCTTTTCTGCCTTTTGAACTACTGATACATGGCTGGGCCATATCTGAACATTCTGCTGTATGAAAATTTCATATATCACCTAAGAACTATATTGGAGATGCATAGTAAACTAGGCCCATTTTTCTGCTGTTTTTGCCATGGGCCACTAAGGAGCCTGATGTTGTTCTCACACGATCCATGTTTGTGGGAAACAATTTTGTGCCATAAGCTCATGGAACTACCGATACATGGCTGGGCCATATGTGGTGTTGAAAACTTTCATCTAGCACCTAACTACTCTATTGGAGATGCATTGTAAACTTGTCATTTTTGTGCTCTTTTTACCATTGGCCACCAGGGAATCTGATGCTGTTTTCCCACGATCAATGTTTTTAGGAAAGCCTTTTCTGCCATAAGCTCCATGGAAGTCATGAACTACTGATAGTCATGAACTACCGATACATGGCTGGGCCATATGTGGTGTTAAGAACTTTCATCTAGCACCTAACTACTCTATTGGAGATGCATTGTAAACGAGTCTCGTTATTGTTCTGTTTTTCCATTGGCCACTAAAGAGCCTGATGTTGTTCTCACACGATCCATGTTTGTGGGAAACCCTTTTCTGCCATAAGGTCATAGAACTTCCGATACATGGCTATTCCATATGTGGTGTTAAAAACTTTCATCTAACACCTAATTACTCTATTGGAGATGCATTGTAAACTTGTCATTTTTGTGCTCTTTTTACCATGGGCCACCAGGGAATCTGATATTGTTTTCCCACGATCAAAACTTTCATCTAGCACTATTGGAGATGCATTGTAAACTTGTCATTTTTGTGCAGTTTTTACCATTGGCCACCAGGGAATCTGATATTGTTTTCCCACGATCAATGTCTTTAGGAAACCCTTTTCTGCCATAAGCTCTATGGAAGTCATGAACTACCGATAGTCATGAACTACCGATACATGACTGGGCCATGTGTCGTGTTAAAAACTTTCATCTAGCACCTAACTACTCTATTGGAGATGTATTGTAAACTAGTCTCATTTTTGTGCTGTTTTTACCATTGGCCATTAAGCAGCCTGATATTGTTCTCACTCGATCCATGTTTGTAGGAAACCCTTTTGTGCCATTTCTGCCTTTTCTGCCTTTTGAACTACTGATACATGGCTGGGCCATATCTGAACATTCTGCTGTATGAAAATTTCATATATCACCTAAGAACTATATTGGAGATGCATAGTAAACTAGGCCCATTTTTCTGCTGTTTTTGCCATGGGCCACTAAGGAGCCTGATGTTGTTCTCACACGATCCATGTTTGTGGGAAACAATTTTGTGCCATAAGCTCATGGAACTACCGATACATGGCTGGGCCATATGTGGTGTTAAAAACTTTCATCTAGCACCTAACTACTCTATTGGAGATGCATTGTAAACTCGTCATTTTTGTGCTCTTTTTACCATTGGCCACCAGGGAATCTGATGCTGTTTTCCCACGATCAATGTTTTTAGGAAAGCCTTTTCTGCCATAAGCTCCATGGAAGTCATGAACTACTGATAGTCATGAACTACCGATACATGGCTGGGCCATATGTGGTGTTAAGAACTTTCATCTAGCACCTAACTACTCTATTGGAGATGCATTGTAAACGAGTCTCGTTATTGTTCTGTTTTTCCATTGGCCACTAAAGAGTCTGATGTTGTTCTCACACGATCCATGTTTGTGGGAAACCCTTTTCTGCCAAAAGGTCATAGAACTTCCGATACATGGCTATTCCATATGTGGTGTTAAAAACTTTCATCTAGCACCTAATTACTCTATTGGAGATGCATTGTAAACTTGTCATTTTTGTGCTCTTTTTACCATGGGCCACCAGGGAATCTGATATTGTTTTCCCACGATCAAAACTTTCATCTAGCACTATTGGAGATGCATTGTAAACTTGTCATTTTTGTGCAGTTTTTACCATTGGCCACGAGGGTATCTGATATTGTTTTCCCACGATCAATGTTTTTAGGAAACCCTTTTCTGCCAAAAGCTCTATGGAAGTCATGAACTACCGATAGTCATGAACTACCGATACATGGCTGGGCCATATGTGGTGTTAAAAACTTTCATCTAGCACTTAACTACTCGTTTGCAGATGCATTGTAAATGACTCTCGTTATTATTCTGTTTTTCCCTTGGCCACTAAAGAGCCTGATGTTGTTCTCACACGATCCATGTTTGTGGGAAACCCTTTTCTGCCATAAGCTCATGGAACTACCGATACATGGCTGGGCCATATGTGGTGTTAAAAACTTTCATCTAGCACCTAACTACTCTATTGGAGATGCATTGTAAACTTGTCATTTTTGTGCTCTTTTTACCATTGGCCACCAGGGAATCTGATATTGTTTTCCCACGATCAATGTTTTTAGGAAACCCTTTTCTGCCATATGCTCCATGGAAATCATGAACTACCGATATGAACTACCTATACATGACTGGGCCATATGTCGTGTTAAAAACTTTCCTCTAGCACCTAACTACTCTAGAGTTGCATTGTAAACTAGTCTCATATTTGTTCTGTTTTTACCATTAATCACCGGGGAATTTGATATTGTTTTCACACGATACAAGTTTGTAGGAAACCCTTTTGTGCCACAAGCACATGGAACTACCGATACACGGCTGGGACATATCTGAACACCATCTGGTGCATGAAACTTTCATCTAGCACCTAACTACTCTATTGGAGATGCATTGTAAACTAGGCCCATTTTTCTGCTGTTTTTGCCATGGGCCACTAAGGAGCCTGATGTTGTTCTCACACGATCCATGTTTGTGGGAAACAATTTTGTGCCATAAGCTCATGGAACTACCGATACATGGCTGGGCCATATGTGGTGTTAAAAACTTTCATCTAGCACCTAACTACTCTATTGGAGATGCATTGTAAACTTGTCATTTTTGTGCTCTTTTTACCATTGGCCACCAGGGAATCTGATGCTGTTTTCCCACGATCAATGTTTTTAGGAAAGCCTTTTCTGCCATAAGCTCCATGGAAGTCATGAACTACTGATAGTCATGAACTACCGATACATGGCTGGGCCATATGTGGTGTTAAGAACTTTCATCTAGCACCTAACTACTCTATTGGAGATGCATTGTAAACGAGTCTCGTTATTGTTCTGTTTTTCCATTGGCCACTAAAGAGCCTGATGTTGTTCTCACACGATCCATGTTTGTGGGAAACCCTTTTCTGCCATAAGGTCATAGAACTTCCGATACATGGCTATTCCATATGTGGTGTTAAAAACTTTCATCTAGCACCTAATTACTCTATTGGAGATGCATTGTAAACTTGTCATTTTTGTGCTCTTTTTACCATGGGCCACCAGGGAATCTGATATTGTTTTCCCACGATCAAAACTTTCATCTAGCACTATTGGAGATGCATTGTAAACTTGTCATTTTTGTGCAGTTTTTACCATTGGCCACCAGGGAATCTGATATTGTTTTCCCACGATCAATGTCTTTAGGAAACCCTTTTCTGCCATAAGCTCTATGGAAGTCATGAACTACCGATAGTCATGAACTACCGATACATGACTGGGCCATGTGTCGTGTTAAAAACTTTCATCTAGCACCTAACTACTCTATTGGAGATGTATTGTAAACTAGTCTCATTTTTGTGCTGTTTTTACCATTGGCCATTAAGCAGCCTGATATTGTTCTCACTCGATCCATGTTTGTAGGAAACCCTTTTGTGCCATTTCTGCCTTTTCTGCCTTTTGAACTACTGATACATGGCTGGGCCATATCTGAACATTCTGCTGTATGAAAATTTCATATATCACCTAAGAACTATATTGGAGATGCATAGTAAACTAGGCCCATTTTTCTGCTGTTTTTGCCATGGGCCACTAAGGAGCCTGATGTTGTTCTCACACGATCCATGTTTGTGGGAAACAATTTTGTGCCATAAGCTCATGGAACTACCGATACATGGCTGGGCCATATGTGGTGTTGAAAACTTTCATCTAGCACCTAACTACTCTATTGGAGATGCATTGTAAACTTGTCATTTTTGTGCTCTTTTTACCATTGGCCACCAGGGAATCTGATGCTGTTTTCCCACGATCAATGTTTTTAGGAAAGCCTTTTCTGCCATAAGCTCCATGGAAGTCATGAACTACTGATAGTCATGAACTACCGATACATGGCTGGGCCATATGTGGTGTTAAGAACTTTCATCTAGCACCTAACTACTCTATTGGAGATGCATTGTAAACGAGTCTCGTTATTGTTCTGTTTTTCCATTGGCCACTAAAGAGCCTGATGTTGTTCTCACACGATCCATGTTTGTGGGAAACCCTTTTCTGCCATAAGGTCATAGAACTTCCGATACATGGCTATTCCATATGTGGTGTTAAAAACTTTCATCTAGCACCTAATTACTCTATTGGAGATGCATTGTAAACTTGTCATTTTTGTGCTCTTTTTACCATGGGCCACCAGGGAATCTGATATTGTTTTCCCACGATCAAAACTTTCATCTAGCACTATTGGAGATGCATTGTAAACTTGTCATTTTTGTGCAGTTTTTACCATTGGCCACCAGGGAATCTGATATTGTTTTCCCACGA
Source organism: Cryptoblepharus egeriae (assembly GCA_030015325.1). Taxonomy (NCBI): domain Eukaryota; kingdom Metazoa; phylum Chordata; class Lepidosauria; order Squamata; family Scincidae; genus Cryptoblepharus; species Cryptoblepharus egeriae. Next base: position 7,646,576 of record JAREYC010000017.1, on the reverse strand, counting down.
TCAATGTCTTTAGGAAACCCTTTTCTGCCATAAGCTCTATGGAAGTCATGAACTACCGATAGTCATGAACTACCGATACATGACTGGGCCATGTGTCGTGTTAAAAACTTTCATCTAGCACCTAACTACTCTATTGGAGAATATTGTAAACTAGTCTCATTTTTGTGCTGTTTTTACCATTGGCCATTAAGCAGCCTGATATTGTTCTCACTCGATCCATGTTTGTAGGAAACCCTTTTGTGCCATTTCTGCCTTTTCTGCCTTTTGAACTACTGATACATGGCTGGGCCATATCTGAACATTCTGCTGTATGAAAATTTCATATATCACCTAAGAACTATATTGGAGATGCATAGTAAACTAGGCCCATTTTTCTGCTGTTTTTGCCATGGGCCACTAAGGAGCCTGATGTTGTTCTCACACGATCCATGTTTGTGGGAAACAATTTTGTGCCATAAGCTCATGGAACTACCGATACATGGCTGGGCCATATGTGGTGTTAAAAACTTTCATCTAGCACCTAACTACTCTATTGGAGATGCATTGTAAACTTGTCATTTTTGTGCTCTTTTTACCATTGGCCACCAGGGAATCTGATGCTGTTTTCCCACGATCAATGTTTTTAGGAAAGCCTTTTCTGCCATAAGCTCCATGGAAGTCATGAACTACTGATAGTCATGAACTACCGATACATGGCTGGGCCATATGTGGTGTTAAGAACTTTCATCTAGCACCTAACTACTCTATTGGAGATGCATTGTAAACGAGTCTCGTTATTGTTCTGTTTTTCCATTGGCCACTAAAGAGCCTGATGTTGTTCTCACACGATCCATGTTTGTGGGAAACCCTTTTCTGCCATAAGGTCATAGAACTTCCGATACATGGCTATTCCATATGTGGTGTTAAAAACTTTCATGTAGCACCTAATTACTCTATTGGAGATGCATTGTAAACTTGTCATTTTTGTGCTCTTTTTACCATGGGCCACCAGGGAATCTGATATTGTTTTCCCACGATCAAAACTTTCATCTAGCACTATTGGAGATGCATTGTAAACTTGTCATTTTTGTGCAGTTTTTACCATTGGCCACGAGGGTATCTGATATTGTTTTCCCACGATCAATGTTTTTAGGAAACCCTTTTCTGCCAAAAGCTCTATGGAAGTCATGAACTACCGATAGTCATGAACTACCGATACATGGCTGGGCCATATGTGGTGTTAAAAACTTTCATCTAGCACTTAACTACTCGTTTGCAGATGCATTGTAAATGACTCTCGTTATTATTCTGTTTTTCCCTTGGCCACTAAAGAGCCTGATGTTGTTCTCACACGATCCATGTTTGTGGGAAACCCTTTTCTGCCATAAGCTCATGGAACTACCGATACATGGCTGGGCCATATGTGGTGTTAAAAACTTTCATCTAGCACCTAACTACTCTATTGGAGATGCATTGTAAACTTGTCATTTTTGTGCTCTTTTTACCATTGGCCACCAGGGAATCTGATATTGTTTTCCCACGATCAATGTTTTTAGGAAACCCTTTTCTGCCATATGCTCCATGGAAATCATGAACTACCGATATGAACTACCTATACATGACTGGGCCATATGTCGTGTTAAAAACTTTCCTCTAGCACCTAACTACTCTAGAGTTGCATTGTAAACTAGTCTCATATTTGTTCTGTTTTTACCATTAATCACCGGGGAATTTGATATTGTTTTCACACGATACAAGTTTGTAGGAAACCCTTTTGTGCCACAAGCACATGGAACTACCGATACACGGCTGGGACATATCTGAACACCATCTGGTGCATGAAACTTTCATCTAGCACCTAACTACTCTATTGGAGATGCATTGTAAACTAGGCCCATTTTTCTGCTGTTTTTGCCATGGGCCACTAAGGAGCCTGATGTTGTTCTCACACGATCCATGTTTGTGGGAAACAATTTTGTGCCATAAGCTCATGGAACTACCGATACATGGCTGGGCCATATGTGGTGTTAAAAACTTTCATCTAGCACCTAACTACTCTATTGGAGATACATTGTAAACTTGTCATTTTTGTGCTCTTTTTACCATTGGCCACCAGGGAATCTGATGCTGTTTTCCCACGATCAATGTTTTTAGGAAAGCCTTTTCTGCCATAAGCTCCATGGAAGTCATGAACTACTGATAGTCATGAACTACCGATACATGGCTGGGCCATATGTGGTGTTAAGAACTTTCATCTAGCACCTAACTACTCTATTGGAGATGCATTGTAAACGAGTCTCGTTATTGTTCTGTTTTTCCATTGGCCACTAAAGAGCCTGATGTTGTTCTCACACGATCCATGTTTGTGGGAAACCCTTTTCTGCCATAAGGTCATAGAACTTCCGATACATGGCTATTCCATATGTGGTGTTAAAAACTTTCATCTAGCACCTAATTACTCTATTGGAGATGCATTGTAAACTTGTCATTTTTGTGCTCTTTTTACCATGGGCCACCAGGGAATCTGATATTGTTTTCCCACGATCAAAACTTTCATCTAGCACTATTGGAGATGCATTGTAAACTTGTCATTTTTGTGCAGTTTTTACCATTGGCCACCAGGGAATCTGATATTGTTTTCCCACGATCAATGTCTTTAGGAAACCCTTTTCTGCCATAAGCTCTATGGAAGTCATGAACTACCGATAGTCATGAACTACCGATACATGACTGGGCCATGTGTCGTGTTAAAAACTTTCATCTAGCACCTAACTACTCTATTGGAGATGTATTGTAAACTAGTCTCATTTTTGTGCTGTTTTTACCATTGGCCATTAAGCAGCCTGATATTGTTCTCACTCGATCCATGTTTGTAGGAAACCCTTTTGTGCCATTTCTGCCTTTTCTGCCTTTTGAACTACTAATACATGGCTGGGCCATATCTGAACATTCTGCTGTATGAAAATTTCATATATCACCTAAGAACTATATTGGAGATGCATAGTAAACTAGGCCCATTTTTCTGCTGTTTTTGCCATGGGCCACTAAGGAGCCTGATGTTGTTCTCACACGATCCATGTTTGTGGGAAACAATTTTGTGCCATAAGCTCATGGAACTACCGATACATGGCTGGGCCATATGTGGTGTTGAAAACTTTCATCTAGCACCTAACTACTCTATTGGAGATGCATTGTAAACTTGTCATTTTTGTGCTCTTTTTACCATTGGCCACCAGGGAATCTGATGCTGTTTTCCCACGATCAATGTTTTTAGGAAAGCCTTTTCTGCCATAAGCTCCATGGAAGTCATGAACTACTGATAGTCATGAACTACCGATACATGGCTGGGCCATATGTGGTGTTAAGAACTTTCATCTAGCACCTAACTACTCTATTGGAGATGCATTGTAAACGAGTCTCGTTATTGTTCTGTTTTTCCATTGGCCACTAAAGAGCCTGATGTTGTTCTCACACGATCCATGTTTGTGGGAAACCCTTTTCTGCCATAAGGTCATAGAACTTCCGATACATGGCTATTCCATATGTGGTGTTAAAAACTTTCATCTAGCACCTAATTACTCTATTGGAGATGCATTGTAAACTTGTCATTTTTGTGCTCTTTTTACCATGGGCCACCAGGGAATCTGATATTGTTTTCCCACGATCAAAACTTTCATCTAGCACTATTGGAGATGCATTGTAAACTTGTCATTTTTGTGCAGTTTTTACCATTGGCCACCAGGGAATCTGATATTGTTTTCCCACGATCAATGTCTTTAGGAAACCCTTTTCTGCCATAAGCTCTATGGAAGTCATGAACTACCGATAGTCATGAACTACCGATACATGACTGGGCCATGTGTCGTGTTAAAAACTTTCATCTAGCACCTAACTACTCTATTGGAGAATATTGTAAACTAGTCTCATTTTTGTGCTGTTTTTACCATTGGCCATTAAGCAGCCTGATATTGTTCTCACTCGATCCATGTTTGTAGGAAACCCTTTTGTGCCATTTCTGCCTTTTCTGCCTTTTGAACTACTGATACATGGCTGGGCCATATCTGAACATTCTGCTGTATGAAAATTTCATATATCACCTAAGAACTATATTGGAGATGCATAGTAAACTAGGCCCATTTTTCTGCTGTTTTTGCCATGGGCCACTAAGGAGCCTGATGTTGTTCTCACACGATCCATGTTTGTGGGAAACAATTTTGTGCCATAAGCTCATGGAACTACCGATACATGGCTGGGCCATATGTGGTGTTAAAAACTTTCATCTAGCACCTAACTACTCTATTGGAGATGCATTGTAAACTTGTCATTTTTGTGCTCTTTTTACCATTGGCCACCAGGGAATCTGATGCTGTTTTCCCACGATCAATGTTTTTAGGAAAGCCTTTTCTGCCATAAGCTCCATGGAAGTCATGAACTACTGATAGTCATGAACTACCGATACATGGCTGGGCCATATGTGGTGTTAAGAACTTTCATCTAGCACCTAACTACTCTATTGGAGATGCATTGTAAACGAGTCTCGTTATTGTTCTGTTTTTCCATTGGCCACTAAAGAGCCTGATGTTGTTCTCACACGATCCATGTTTGTGGGAAACCCTTTTCTGCCATAAGGTCATAGAACTTCCGATACATGGCTATTCCATATGTGGTGTTAAAAACTTTCATGTAGCACCTAATTACTCTATTGGAGATGCATTGTAAACTTGTCATTTTTGTGCTCTTTTTACCATGGGCCACCAGGGAATCTGATATTGTTTTCCCACGATCAAAACTTTCATCTAGCACTATTGGAGATGCATTGTAAACTTGTCATTTTTGTGCAGTTTTTACCATTGGCCACGAGGGTATCTGATATTGTTTTCCCACGATCAATGTTTTTAGGAAACCCTTTTCTGCCAAAAGCTCTATGGAAGTCATGAACTACCGATAGTCATGAACTACCGATACATGGCTGGGCCATATGTGGTGTTAAAAACTTTCATCTAGCACTTAACTACTCGTTTGCAGATGCATTGTAAATGACTCTCGTTATTATTCTGTTTTTCCCTTGGCCACTAAAGAGCCTGATGTTGTTCTCACACGATCCATGTTTGTGGGAAACCCTTTTCTGCCATAAGCTCATGGAACTACCGATACATGGCTGGGCCATATGTGGTGTTAAAAACTTTCATCTAGCACCTAACTACTCTATTGGAGATGCATTGTAAACTTGTCATTTTTGTGCTCTTTTTACCATTGGCCACCAGGGAATCTGATATTGTTTTCCCACGATCAATGTTTTTAGGAAACCCTTTTCTGCCATATGCTCCATGGAAATCATGAACTACCGATATGAACTACCTATACATGACTGGGCCATATGTCGTGTTAAAAACTTTCCTCTAGCACCTAACTACTCTAGAGTTGCATTGTAAACTAGTCTCATATTTGTTCTGTTTTTACCATTAATCACCGGGGAATTTGATATTGTTTTCACACGATACAAGTTTGTAGGAAACCCTTTTGTGCCACAAGCACATGGAACTACCGATACACGGCTGGGACATATCTGAACACCATCTGGTGCATGAAACTTTCATCTAGCACCTAACTACTCTATTGGAGATGCATTGTAAACTAGGCCCATTTTTCTGCTGTTTTTGCCATGGGCCACTAAGGAGCCTGATGTTGTTCTCACACGATCCATGTTTGTGGGAAACAATTTTGTGCCATAAGCTCATGGAACTACCGATACATGGCTGGGCCATATGTGGTGTTAAAAACTTTCATCTAGCACCTAACTACTCTATTGGAGATACATTGTAAACTTGTCATTTTTGTGCTCTTTTTACCATTGGCCACCAGGGAATCTGATGCTGTTTTCCCACGATCAATGTTTTTAGGAAAGCCTTTTCTGCCATAAGCTCCATGGAAGTCATGAACTACTGATAGTCATGAACTACCGATACATGGCTGGGCCATATGTGGTGTTAAGAACTTTCATCTAGCACCTAACTACTCTATTGGAGATGCATTGTAAACGAGTCTCGTTATTGTTCTGTTTTTCCATTGGCCACTAAAGAGCCTGATGTTGTTCTCACACGATCCATGTTTGTGGGAAACCCTTTTCTGCCATAAGGTCATAGAACTTCCGATACATGGCTATTCCATATGTGGTGTTAAAAACTTTCATCTAGCACCTAATTACTCTATTGGAGATGCATTGTAAACTTGTCATTTTTGTGCTCTTTTTACCATGGGCCACCAGGGAATCTGATATTGTTTTCCCACGATCAAAACTTTCATCTAGCACTATTGGAGATGCATTGTAAACTTGTCATTTTTGTGCAGTTTTTACCATTGGCCACCAGGGAATCTGATATTGTTTTCCCACGATCAATGTCTTTAGGAAACCCTTTTCTGCCATAAGCTCTATGGAAGTCATGAACTACCGATAGTCATGAACTACCGATACATGACTGGGCCATGTGTCGTGTTAAAAACTTTCATCTAGCACCTAACTACTCTATTGGAGATGTATTGTAAACTAGTCTCATTTTTGTGCTGTTTTTACCATTGGCCATTAAGCAGCCTGATATTGTTCTCACTCGATCCATGTTTGTAGGAAACCCTTTTGTGCCATTTCTGCCTTTTCTGCCTTTTGAACTACTAATACATGGCTGGGCCATATCTGAACATTCTGCTGTATGAAAATTTCATATATCACCTAAGAACTATATTGGAGATGCATAGTAAACTAGGCCCATTTTTCTGCTGTTTTTGCCATGGGCCACTAAGGAGCCTGATGTTGTTCTCACACGATCCATGTTTGTGGGAAACAATTTTGTGCCATAAGCTCATGGAACTACCGATACATGGCTGGGCCATATGTGGTGTTGAAAACTTTCATCTAGCACCTAACTACTCTATTGGAGATGCATTGTAAACTTGTCATTTTTGTGCTCTTTTTACCATTGGCCACCAGGGAATCTGATGCTGTTTTCCCACGATCAATGTTTTTAGGAAAGCCTTTTCTGCCATAAGCTCCATGGAAGTCATGAACTACTGATAGTCATGAACTACCGATACATGGCTGGGCCATATGTGGTGTTAAGAACTTTCATCTAGCACCTAACTACTCTATTGGAGATGCATTGTAAACGAGTCTCGTTATTGTTCTGTTTTTCCATTGGCCACTAAAGAGCCTGATGTTGTTCTCACACGATCCATGTTTGTGGGAAACCCTTTTCTGCCATAAGGTCATAGAACTTCCGATACATGGCTATTCCATATGTGGTGTTAAAAACTTTCATCTAGCACCTAATTACTCTATTGGAGATGCATTGTAAACTTGTCATTTTTGTGCTCTTTTTACCATGGGCCACCAGGGAATCTGATATTGTTTTCCCACGATCAAAACTTTCATCTAGCACTATTGGAGATGCATTGTAAACTTGTCATTTTTGTGCAGTTTTTACCATTGGCCACCAGGGAATCTGATATTGTTTTCCCACGATCAATGTCTTTAGGAAACCCTTTTCTGCCATAAGCTCTATGGAAGTCATGAACTACCGATAGTCATGAACTACCGATACATGACTGGGCCATGTGTCGTGTTAAAAACTTTCATCTAGCACCTAACTACTCTATTGGAGATGTATTGTAAACTAGTCTCATTTTTGTGCTGTTTTTACCATTGGCCATTAAGCAGCCTGATATTGTTCTCACTCGATCCATGTTTGTAGGAAACCCTTTTGTGCCATTTCTGCCTTTTCTGCCTTTTGAACTACTGATACATGGCTGGGCCATATCTGAACATTCTGCTGTATGAAAATTTCATATATCACCTAAGAACTATATTGGAGATGCATAGTAAACTAGGCCCATTTTTCTGCTGTTTTTGCCATGGGCCACTAAGGAGCCTGATGTTGTTCTCACACGATCCATGTTTGTGGGAAACAATTTTGTGCCATAAGCTCATGGAACTACCGATACATGGCTGGGCCATATGTGGTGTTAAAAACTTTCATCTAGCACCTAACTACTCTATTGGAGATGCATTGTAAACTCGTCATTTTTGTGCTCTTTTTACCATTGGCCACCAGGGAATCTGATGCTGTTTTCCCACGATCAATGTTTTTAGGAAAGCCTTTTCTGCCATAAGCTCCATGGAAGTCATGAACTACTGATAGTCATGAACTACCGATACATGGCTGGGCCATATGTGGTGTTAAGAACTTTCATCTAGCACCTAACTACTCTATTGGAGATGCATTGTAAACGAGTCTCGTTATTGTTCTGTTTTTCCATTGGCCACTAAAGAGTCTGATGTTGTTCTCACACGATCCATGTTTGTGGGAAACCCTTTTCTGCCAAAAGGTCATAGAACTTCCGATACATGGCTATTCCATATGTGGTGTTAAAAACTTTCATCTAGCACCTAATTACTCTATTGGAGATGCATTGTAAACTTGTCATTTTTGTGCTCTTTTTACCATGGGCCACCAGGGAATCTGATATTGTTTTCCCACGATCAAAACTTTCATCTAGCACTATTGGAGATGCATTGTAAACTTGTCATTTTTGTGCAGTTTTTACCATTGGCCACGAGGGTATCTGATATTGTTTTCCCACGATCAATGTTTTTAGGAAACCCTTTTCTGCCAAAAGCTCTATGGAAGTCATGAACTACCGATAGTCATGAACTACCGATACATGGCTGGGCCATATGTGGTGTTAAAAACTTTCATCTAGCACTTAACTACTCGTTTGCAGATGCATTGTAAATGACTCTCGTTATTATTCTGTTTTTCCCTTGGCCACTAAAGAGCCTGATGTTGTTCTCACACGATCCATGTTTGTGGGAAACCCTTTTCTGCCATAAGCTCATGGAACTACCGATACATGGCTGGGCCATATGTGGTGTTAAAAACTTTCATCTAGCACCTAACTACTCTATTGGAGATGCATTGTAAACTTGTCATTTTTGTGCTCTTTTTACCATTGGCCACCAGGGAATCTGATATTGTTTTCCCACGATCAATGTTTTTAGGAAACCCTTTTCTGCCATATGCTCCATGGAAATCATGAACTACCGATATGAACTACCTATACATGACTGGGCCATATGTCGTGTTAAAAACTTTCCTCTAGCACCTAACTACTCTAGAGTTGCATTGTAAACTAGTCTCATATTTGTTCTGTTTTTACCATTAATCACCGGGGAATTTGATATTGTTTTCACACGATACAAGTTTGTAGGAAACCCTTTTGTGCCACAAGCACATGGAACTACCGATACACGGCTGGGACATATCTGAACACCATCTGGTGCATGAAACTTTCATCTAGCACCTAACTACTCTATTGGAGATGCATTGTAAACTAGTCTTATTTTTGTGCTGTTTTTACCATTGGCCATTAAGCAGCCTGGTATTGTTCTCACTCGATCCATGTTTGTAGGAAACCCTTTTGTGCCATTTGTGCCTTTTCTGCCTTTTGAACTACCGAAACATGGCTGGGCCATATCTTAAAATTCTGCTGTATGAAAATTTCATATATCACCTAACAACTATATTAGAGATGCATAGTAAACTAGGCCCATTTTTCTGCTGTTTTTGCCATTGGCCACTAAGGAGCCCGATGCTGTTCTGACACGATCCATGTTTGTAAGAAACCCTTTTTGTGCCATAAACTCATGCAAATACCGATACATGGCTGGGCCATGTGTGGTGTTAAAAACTTTCCTCTACCACCTAACTACTCTATTGGAGATGCATAGTAAATCAGTCTCGTTTTTGTTCTGTTTTTACCATTGGCCACTATGGATTATGATGTTGTTCTCACACGATCCATGTTTGTGGGAAACGCTTTTCTGCCATAAGCTCATGGAACTACCGATCATGGCTGGGCCATATGTGGTGTTAAAAACTTTCATCTAGCACCTAACTACTCTATTGGAGATGCATTGTAAACTTGTCATTTTTGTGCTCTTTTTACCATTGGCCACCAGGGAATCTGATATTGTTTTCCCACGATCAATGTCTTTAGGAAACCCTTTTCTGCCATAAGCTCTATGGAAGTCATGAACTACCGATAGTCATGAACTACCGATACATGACTGGGCCATGTGTCGTGTTAAAAACTTTCATCTAGCACCCAACTACTCTATTGGAGATGTATTGTAAACTAGTCTCATTTTTGTGCTGTTTTTACCATTGGCCATTAAGCAGCCTGATATTGTTCTCACTCGATCCATGTTTGTAGGAAACCCTTTTGTGCCATTTCTGCCTTTTCTGCCTTTTGAACTACTGATACATGGCTGGGCCATATCTGAACATTCTGCTGTATGAAAATTTCATATATCACCTAAGAACTATATTGGAGATGCATAGTAAACTAGGCCCATTTTTCTGCTGTTTTTGCCATGGGCCACTAAGGAGCCTGATGTTGTTCTCACACGATCCATGTTTGTGGGAAACAATTTTGTGCCATAAGCTCATGGAACTACCGATACATGGCTGGGCCATATGTGGTGTTAAAAACTTTCATCTAGCACCTAACTACTCTATTGGAGATGCATTGTAAACTTGTCATTTTTGTGCTCTTTTTACCATTGGCCACCAGGGAATCTGATGCTGTTTTCCCACGATCAATGTTTTTAGGAAAGCCTTTTCTGCCATAAGCTCCATGGAAGTCATGAACTACTGATAGTCATGAACTACCGATACATGGCTGGGCCATATGTGGTGTTAAGAACTTTCATCTAGCACCTAACTACTCTATTGGAGATGCATTGTAAACGAGTCTCGTTATTGTTCTGTTTTTCCATTGGCCACTAAAGAGCCTGATGTTGTTCTCACACGATCCATGTTTGTGGGAAACCCTTTTCTGCCATAAGGTCATAGAACTTCCGATACATGGCTATTCCATATGTGGTGTTAAAAACTTTCATCTAGCACCTAATTACTCTATTGGAGATGCATTGTAAACTTGTCATTTTTGTGCTCTTTTTACCATGGGCCACCAGGGAATCTGATATTGTTTTCCCACGATCAAAACTTTCATCTAGCACTATTGGAGATGCATTGTAAACTTGTCATTTTTGTGCAGTTTTTACCATTGGCCACCAGGGAATCTGATATTGTTTTCCCACGATCAATGTCTTTAGGAAACCCTTTTCTGCCATAAGCTCTATGGAAGTCATGAACTACCGATAGTCATGAACTACCGATACATGACTGGGCCATGTGTCGTGTTAAAAACTTTCATCTAGCACCTAACTACTCTATTGGAGATGTATTGTAAACTAGTCTCATTTTTGTGCTGTTTTTACCATTGGCCATTAAGCAGCCTGATATTGTTCTCACTCGATCCATGTTTGTAGGAAACCCTTTTGTGCCATTTCTGCCTTTTCTGCCTTTTGAACTACTGATACATGGCTGGGCCATATCTGAACATTCTGCTGTATGAAAATTTCATATATCACCTAAGAACTATATTGGAGATGCATAGTAAACTAGGCCCATTTTTCTGCTGTTTTTGCCATGGGCCACTAAGGAGCCTGATGTTGTTCTCACACGATCCATGTTTGTGGGAAACAATTTTGTGCCATAAGCTCATGGAACTACCGATACATGGCTGGGCCATATGTGGTGTTGAAAACTTTCATCTAGCACCTAACTACTCTATTGGAGATGCATTGTAAACTTGTCATTTTTGTGCTCTTTTTACCATTGGCCACCAGGGAATCTGATGCTGTTTTCCCACGATCAATGTTTTTAGGAAAGCCTTTTCTGCCATAAGCTCCATGGAAGTCATGAACTACTGATAGTCATGAACTACCGATACATGGCTGGGCCATATGTGGTGTTAAGAACTTTCATCTAGCACCTAACTACTCTATTGGAGATGCATTGTAAACGAGTCTCGTTATTGTTCTGTTTTTCCATTGGCCACTAAAGAGCCTGATGTTGTTCTCACACGATCCATGTTTGTGGGAAACCCTTTTCTGCCATAAGGTCATAGAACTTCCGATACATGGCTATTCCATATGTGGTGTTAAAAACTTTCATGTAGCACCTAATTACTCTATTGGAGATGCATTGTAAACTTGTCATTTTTGTGCTCTTTTTACCATGGGCCACCAGGGAATCTGATATTGTTTTCCCACGATCAAAACTTTCATCTAGCACTATTGGAGATGCATTGTAAACTTGTCATTTTTGTGCAGTTTTTACCATTGGCCACCAGGGAATCTGATATTGTTTTCCCACGATCAATGTCTTTAGGAAACCCTTTTCTGCCATAAGCTCTATGGAAGTCATGAACTACCGATAGTCATGAACTACCGATACATGACTGGGCCATGTGTCGTGTTAAAAACTTTCATCTAGCACCTAACTACTCTATTGGAGATGTATTGTAAACTAGTCTCATTTTTGTGCTGTTTTTACCATTGGCCATTAAGCAGCCTGATATTGTTCTCACTCGATCCATGTTTGTAGGAAACCCTTTTGTGCCATTTCTGCCTTTTCTGCCTTTTGAACTACTGATACATGGCTGGGCCATATCTGAACATTCTGCTGTATGAAAATTTCATATATCACCTAAGAACTATATTGGAGATGCATAGTAAACTAGGCCCATTTTTCTGCTGTTTTTGCCATGGGCCACTAAGGAGCCTGATGTTGTTCTCACACGATCCATGTTTGTGGGAAACAATTTTGTGCCATAAGCTCATGGAACTACCGATACATGGCTGGGCCATATGTGGTGTTAAAAACTTTCATCTAGCACCTAACTACTCTATTGGAGATGCATTGTAAACTTGTCATTTTTGTGCTCTTTTTACCATTGGCCACCAGGGAATCTGATGCTGTTTTCCCACGATCAATGTTTTTAGGAAAGCCTTTTCTGCCATAAGCTCCATGGAAGTCATGAACTACTGATAGTCATGAACTACCGATACATGGCTGGGCCATATGTGGTGTTAAGAACTTTCATCTAGCACCTAACTACTCTATTGGAGATGCATTGTAAACGAGTCTCGTTATTGTTCTGTTTTTCCATTGGCCACTAAAGAGCCTGATGTTGTTCTCACACGATCCATGTTTGTGGGAAACCCTTTTCTGCCATAAGGTCATAGAACTTCCGATACATGGCTATTCCATATGTGGTGTTAAAAACTTTCATCTAGCACCTAATTACTCTATTGGAGATGCATTGTAAACTTGTCATTTTTGTGCTCTTTTTACCATGGGCCACCAGGGAATCTGATATTGTTTTCCCACGATCAAAACTTTCATCTAGCACTATTGGAGATGCATTGTAAACTTGTCATTTTTGTGCAGTTTTTACCATTGGCCACGAGGGTATCTGATATTGTTTTCCCACGATCAATGTTTTTAGGAAACCCTTTTCTGCCAAAAGCTCTATGGAAGTCATGAACTACCGATAGTCATGAACTACCGATACATGGCTGGGCCATATGTGGTGTTAAAAACTTTCATCTAGCACTTAACTACTCGTTTGCAGATGCATTGTAAATGACTCTCGTTATTATTCTGTTTTTCCCTTGGCCACTAAAGAGCCTGAAGTTGTTCTCACACGATCCATGTTTGTGGGAAACCCTTTTCTGCCATAAGCTCATGGAACTACCGATACATGGCTGGGCCATATGTGGTGTTAAAAACTTTCATCTAGCACCTAACTACTCTATTGGAGATGCATTGTAAATTAGTCTCGTTTTTGTTCTGTTTTTACCATTGGCCACTAAAGAGCCTGATGTTGTTCTGACACGATCCATGTTTGTAAGAAACCCTTTTTGTGCCATAAACACATGGAACTACCGATACATGGCTGGGCCATGTGTGGTGTTAAAAACTTTCCTCTACCACCTAACTACTCTATTGGAGATGCATAGTAAATTAGTCTCGTTTTTGTTCTGTTTTTACCATTGGCCACTATGGATTATGATGTTGTTCTCACACGATCCATGTTTGTGGGAAACCCTTTTCTGCCATAAGCTCTATGGAAGTCATGAACTACCGATAGTCATGAACTACCGATACATGACTGGGCCATGTGTCGTGTTAAAAACTTTCATCTAGCACCTAACTACTCTATTGGAGATGTATTGTAAACTAGTCTCATTTTTGTGCTGTTTTTACCATTGGCCATTAAGCAGCCTGATATTGTTATCACTCGATCCATGTTTGTAGAAAACCCTTTTGTGCCATTTCTGCCTTTTCTGCCTTTTGAACTACTGATACATGGCTGGGCCATATCTGAACATTCTGCTGTATGAAAATTTCATATATCACCTAAGAACTATATTGGAGATGCATAGTAAACTAGGCCCATTTTTCTGCTGTTTTTGCCATGGGCCACTAAGGAGCCTGATGTTGTTCTCACACGATCCATGTTTGTGGGAAACAATTTTGTGCCATAAGCTCATGGAACTACCGATACATGGCTGGGCCATATGTGGTGTTAAAAACTTTCATCTAGCACCTAACTACTCTATTGGAGATGCATTGTAAACTTGTCATTTTTGTGCTCTTTTTACCATTGGCCACCAGGGAATCTGATGCTGTTTTCCCACGATCAATGTTTTTAGGAAAGCCTTTTCTGCCATAAGCTCCATGGAAGTCATGAACTACTGATAGTCATGAACTACCGATACATGGCTGGGCCATATGTGGTGTTAAGAACTTTCATCTAGCACCTAACTACTCTATTGGAGATGCATTGTAAACGAGTCTCGTTATTGTTCTGTTTTTCCATTGGCCACTAAAGAGCCTGATGTTGTTCTCACACGATCCATGTTTGTGGGAAACCCTTTTCTGCCATAAGGTCATAGAACTTCCGATACATGGCTATTCCATATGTGGTGTTAAAAACTTTCATCTAGCACCTAATTACTCTATTGGAGATGCATTGTAAACTTGTCATTTTTGTGCTCTTTTTACCATGGGCCACCAGGGAATCTGATATTGTTTTCCCACGATCAAAACTTTCATCTAGCACTATTGGAGATGCATTGTAAACTTGTCATTTTTGTGCAGTTTTTACCATTGGCCACGAGGGTATCTGATATTGTTTTCCCACGATCAATGTTTTTAGGAAACCCTTTTCTGCCAAAAGCTCTATGGAAGTCATGAACTACCGATAGTCATGAACTACCGATACATGGCTGGGCCATATGTGGTGTTAAAAACTTTCATCTAGCACTTAACTACTCGTTTGCAGATGCATTGTAAATGACTCTCGTTATTATTCTGTTTTTCCCTTGGCCACTAAAGAGCCTGAAGTTGTTCTCACACAATCCATGTTTGTGGGAAACCCTTTTCTGCCATAAGCTCATGGAACTACCGATACATGGCTGGGCCATATGTGGTGTTAAAAACTTTCATCTAGCACCTAACTACTCTATTGGAGATGCATTGTAAATTAGTCTCGTTTTTGTTCTGTTTTTACCATTGGCCACTAAAGAGCCTGATGTTGTTCTGACACGATCCATGTTTGTAAGAAACCCTTTTTGTGCCATAAACACATGGAACTACCGATACATGGCTGGGCCATGTGTGGTGTTAAAAACTTTCCTCTACCACCTAACTACTCTATTGGAGATGCATAGTAAATTAGTCTCGTTTTTGTTCTGTTTTTACCATTGGCCACTATGGATTATGATGTTGTTCTCACACGATCCATGTTTGTGGGAAACCCTTTTGTGCCATAAGCTCATGCAACTACCGATGCATGGCTGGGCCATATGTGGTGTTAAAAACTTTCATCTAGCACCTAACTACTCTATTGGAGATGCATTGTAAATGAGTCTTGTTATTGTTCTGTTTTTCCATTCTCCACTAAAGAGCCTGATGTTCTTACACGATCCATGTTTGTGGGAAACCCTTTTGTGCCATAAGCTCATGGAACTACCGATACATGGCTGGGCCATATGTGGTGTTGAAAACTTTCATCTAGCACCTAACTACTCTATTGGAGATGCATTGTAAACTTGTCCTTTTTGTGCTCTTTTTACCATTGGCCACCAGGGAATCTGATATTCTTTTCCCACGATCAATGTTTTTAGGAAACCCTTTTCTGCCATAAGCTCTATGGAAGTCATGAACTACCGATACATGGCTGGGCCATATGTGGTGTTAAAAACTTTCATCTAGCACCTAACTACTCTAATGGAGATGCATTGTAAACGAGTCTCGTTATTGTTCAGTTTTTCCATTGGCCACTAAAGAGCCTGATGTTGTTCTCACACGATCCATGTTTTTGGAAACCCTTTTCTGCCATAAGCTCATGGAACTACCGATACATGGCTGGGCCATATGTGGTGTTAAAAACTTTCATCTAGCACCTAACTACTCTATTGGAGATGCATTGTAAACTTGTCATTTTTGTGCTCTTTTTACCATTGGCCACCAGGGAATCTGATGCTGTTTTCCCACGATCAATGTTTTTAGGAAAGCCTTTTCTGCCATAAGCTCCATGGAAGTCATGAACTACCGATATGAACTACCTATACATGACTGGGCCATATGTCGTGTTAAAAACTTTCCTCTAGCACCTAACTACTCTAGAGTTGCATTGTAAACTAGTCTCATATTTGTTCTGTTTTTACCATTAATCACCGGGGAATTTGATATTGTTTTCACACGATACAAGTTTGTAGGAAACCCTTTTGTGCCACAAGCACATGGAACTACCGATACACGGCTGGGACATATCTGAACACCATCTGGTGCATGAAACTTTCATCTAGCACCTAACTACTCTATTGGAGATGCATTGTAAACTAGTCTTATTTTTGTGCTGTTTTTACCATTGGCCATTAAGCAGCCTGGTATTGTTCTCACTCGATCCATGTTTGTAGGAAACCCTTTTGTGCCATTTGTGCCTTTTCTGCCTTTTGAACTACCGAAACATGGCTGGGCCATATCTTAAAATTCTGCTGTATGAAAATTTCATATATCACCTAACAACTATATTAGAGATGCATAGTAAACTAGGCCCATTTTTCTGCTGTTTTTGCCATTGGCCACTAAGGAGCCCGATGCTGTTCTGACACGATCCATGTTTGTAAGAAACCCTTTTTGTGCCATAAACTCATGCAAATACCGATACATGGCTGGGCCATGTGTGGTGTTAAAAACTTTCCTCTACCACCTAACTACTCTATTGGAGATGCATAGTAAATCAGTCTCGTTTTTGTTCTGTTTTTACCATTGGCCACTATGGATTATGATGTTGTTCTCACACGATCCATGTTTGTGGGAAACGCTTTTCTGCCATAAGCTCATGGAACTACCGATCATGGCTGGGCCATATGTGGTGTTAAAAACTTTCATCTAGCACCTAACTACTCTATTGGAGATGCATTGTAAACTTGTCATTTTTGTGCTCTTTTTACCATTGGCCACCAGGGAATCTGATATTGTTTTCCCACGATCAATGTTTTTAGGAAACCCTTTTCTGCCAAAAGCTCTATGGAAGTCATGAACTACCGATACATGGCTGGGCCATATGTGGTGTTAAAAACTTTCATCTAGCACCTAACTACTCTATTGGAGATGCATTGTAAACTTGTCATTTTTGTGCAGTTTTTACCATTGGCCACGAGGGTATCTGATATTGTTTTCCCACGATCAATGTTTTTAGGAAACCCTTTTCTGCCAAAAGCTCTATGGAAGTCATGAACTACCGATAGTCATGAACTACCGATACATGGCTGGGCCATATGTGGTGTTAAAAACTTTCATCTAGCACTTAACTACTCGTTTGCAGATGCATTGTAAATGACTCTCGTTATTATTCTGTTTTTCCCTTGGCCACTAAAGAGCCTGATGTTGTTCTGACACGATCCATGTTTGTGGGAAACCCTTTTCTGCCATAAGCTCATGGAACTACTGATACATGGCTGGGCCATATGTGGTGTTAAAAACTTTCATCTAGCACCTAACTACTCTATTGGAGATGCATTGTAAACTTGTCATTTTTGTGCTCTTTTTACCATTGGCCACCAGGGAATCTGATATTGTTTTCCCACGATCAATGTTTTTAGGAAACCCTTTTCTGCCATATGCTCCATGGAAATCATGAACTACCGATATGAACTACCTATACATGACTGGGCCATATGTCGTGTTAAAAACTTTCCTCTAGCACCTAACTACTCTAGAGTTGCATTGTAAACTAGTCTCATATTTGTTCTGTTTTTACCATTAATCACCGGGGAATTTGATATTGTTTTCACACGATACAAGTTTGTAGGAAACCCTTTTGTGCCACAAGCACATGGAACTACCGATACACGGCTGGGACATATCTGAACACCATCTGGTGCATGAAACTTTCATCTAGCACCTAACTACTCTATTGGAGATGCATTGTAAACTAGTCTTATTTTTGTGCTGTTTTTACCATTGGCCATTAAGCAGCCTGGTATTGTTCTCACTCGATCCATGTTTGTAGGAAACCCTTTTGTGCCATTTGTGCCTTTTCTGCCTTTTGAACTACCGAAACATGGCTGGGCCATATCTTAAAATTCTGCTGTATGAAAATTTCATATATCACCTAACAACTATATTAGAGATGCATAGTAAACTAGGCCCATTTTTCTGCTGTTTTTGCCATTGGCCACTAAGGAGCCCGATGCTGTTCTGACACGATCCATGTTTGTAAGAAACCCTTTTTGTGCCATAAACTCATGCAAATACCGATACATGGCTGGGCCATGTGTGGTGTTAAAAACTTTCCTCTACCACCTAACTACTCTATTGGAGATGCATAGTAAATCAGTCTCGTTTTTGTTCTGTTTTTACCATTGGCCACTATGGATTATGATGTTGTTCTCACACGATCCATGTTTGTGGGAAACGCTTTTCTGCCATAAGCTCATGGAACTACCGATCATGGCTGGGCCATATGTGGTGTTAAAAACTTTCATCTAGCACCTAACTACTCTATTGGAGATGCATTGTAAACTTGTCATTTTTGTGCTCTTTTTACCATTGGCCACCAGGGAATCTGATATTGTTTTCCCACGATCAATGTCTTTAGGAAACCCTTTTCTGCCATAAGCTCTATGGAAGTCATGAACTACCGATAGTCATGAACTACCGATACATGACTGGGCCATGTGTCGTGTTAAAAACTTTCATCTAGCACCTAACTACTCTATTGGAGATGTATTGTAAACTAGTCTCATTTTTGTGCTGTTTTTACCATTGGCCATTAAGCAGCCTGATATTGTTCTCACTCGATCCATGTTTGTAGGAAACCCTTTTGTGCCATTTCTGCCTTTTCTGCCTTTTGAACTACTGATACATGGCTGGGCCATATCTGAACATTCTGCTGTATGAAAATTTCATATATCACCTAAGAACTATATTGGAGATGCATAGTAAACTAGGCCCATTTTTCTGCTGTTTTTGCCATGGGCCACTAAGGAGCCTGATGTTGTTCTCACACGATCCATGTTTGTGGGAAACAATTTTGTGCCATAAGCTCATGGAACTACCGATACATGGCTGGGCCATATGTGGTGTTAAAAACTTTCATCTAGCACCTAACTACTCTATTGGAGATGCATTGTAAACTTGTCATTTTTGTGCTCTTTTTACCATTGGCCACCAGGGAATCTGATGCTGTTTTCCCACGATCAATGTTTTTAGGAAAGCCTTTTCTGCCATAAGCTCCATGGAAGTCATGAACTACTGATAGTCATGAACTACCGATACATGGCTGGGCCATATGTGGTGTTAAGAACTTTCATCTAGCACCTAACTACTCTATTGGAGATGCATTGTAAACGAGTCTCGTTATTGTTCTGTTTTTCCATTGGCCACTAAAGAGCCTGATGTTGTTCTCACACGATCCATGTTTGTGGGAAACCCTTTTCTGCCATAAGGTCATAGAACTTCCGATACATGGCTATTCCATATGTGGTGTTAAAAACTTTCATCTAGCACCTAATTACTCTATTGGAGATGCATTGTAAACTTGTCATTTTTGTGCTCTTTTTACCATGGGCCACCAGGGAATCTGATATTGTTTTCCCACGATCAAAACTTTCATCTAGCACTATTGGAGATGCATTGTAAACTTGTCATTTTTGTGCAGTTTTTACCATTGGCCACGAGGGTATCTGATATTGTTTTCCCACGATCAATGTTTTTAGGAAACCCTTTTCTGCCAAAAGCTCTATGGAAGTCATGAACTACCGATAGTCATGAACTACCGATACATGGCTGGGCCATATGTGGTGTTAAAAACTTTCATCTAGCACTTAACTACTCGTTTGCAGATGCATTGTAAATGACTCTCGTTATTATTCTGTTTTTCCCTTGGCCACTAAAGAGCCTGAAGTTGTTCTCACACGATCCATGTTTGTGGGAAACCCTTTTCTGCCATAAGCTCATGGAACTACCGATACATGGCTGGGCCATATGTGGTGTTAAAAACTTTCATCTAGCACCTAACTACTCTATTGGAGATGCATTGTAAATTAGTCTCGTTTTTGTTCTGTTTTTACCATTGGCCACTAAAGAGCCTGATGTTGTTCTGACACGATCCATGTTTGTAAGAAACCCTTTTTGTGCCATAAACACATGGAACTACCGATACATGGCTGGGCCATGTGTGGTGTTAAAAACTTTCCTCTACCACCTAACTACTCTATTGGAGATGCATAGTAAATTAGTCTCGTTTTTGTTCTGTTTTTACCATTGGCCACTATGGATTATGATGTTGTTCTCACACGATCCATGTTTGTGGGAAACCCTTTTGTGCCATAAGCTCATGCAACTACCGATGCATGGCTGGGCCATATGTGGTGTTAAAAACTTTCATCTAGCACCTAACTACTCTATTGGAGATGCATTGTAAACTTGTCATTTTTGTGCTCTTTTTACCATTGGCCACCAGGGAATCTGATATTCTTTTCCCACGATCAATGTTTTTAGGAAACCCTTTTCTGCCATAAGCTCTATGGAAGTCATGAACTACTGATAGTCATGAACTACCGATACATGGCTGGGCCATATGTGGTGTTAAGAACTTTCATCTAGCAACTAACTACTCTATTGGAGATGCATTGTAAATGAGTCTTGTTATTGTTCTGTTTTTCCATTCTCCACTAAAGAGCCTGATGTTCTTACACGATCCATGTTTGTGGGAAACCCTTTTGTGCCATAAGCTCATGGAACTACCGATACATGGCTGGGCCATATGTGGTGTTGAAAACTTTCATCTAGCACCTAACTACTCTATTGGAGATGCATTGTCCTTTTTGTGCTCTTTTTACCATTGGCCACCAGGGAATCTGATATTCTTTTCCCACGATCAATGTTTTTAGGAAACCCTTTTCTGCCATAAGCTCTATGGAAGTCATGAACTACCGATACATGGCTGGGCCATATGTGGTGTTAAAAACTTTCATCTAGCACCTAACTACTCTAATGGAGATGCATTGTAAACGAGTCTCGTTATTGTTCAGTTTTTCCATTGGCCACTAAAGAGCCTGATGTTGTTCTCACACGATCCATGTTTGTGGGAAACCCTTTTCTGCCATAAGCTCATGGAACTACCGATACATGGCTGGGCCATATGTGGTGTTAAAAACTTTCATCTAGCACTTAACTACTCGTTTACAGATGCATTGTAAATGACTCTCGTTATTATTCTGTTTTTCCCTTGGCCACTAAAGAGCCTGAAGTTGTTCTCACACGATCCATGTTTGTGGGAAACCCTTTTCTGCCATAAGCTCATGGAACTACCGATACATGGCTGGGCCATATGTGGTGTTAAAAACTTTCATCTAGCACCTAACTACTCTATTGGAGATGCATTGTAAATTAGTCTCGTTTTTGTTCTGTTTTTACCATTGGCCACTAAAGAGCCTGATGTTGTTCTGACACGATCCATGTTTGTAAGAAACCCTTTTTGTGCCATAAACACATGGAACTACCGATACATGGCTGGGCCATGTGTGGTGTTAAAAACTTTCCTCTACCACCTAACTACTCTATTGGAGATGCATAGTAAATTAGTCTCGTTTTTGTTCTGTTTTTACCATTGGCCACTATGGATTATGATGTTGTTCTCACACGATCCATGTTTGTGGGAAACCCTTTTGTGCCATAAGCTCATGCAACTACCGATGCATGGCTGGGCCATATGTGGTGTTAAAAACTTTCATCTAGCACCTAACTACTCTATTGGAGATGCATTGTAAACTTGTCATTTTTGTGCTCTTTTTACCATTGGCCACCAGGGAATCTGATATTCTTTTCCCACGATCAATGTTTTTAGGAAACCCTTTTCTGCCATAAGCTCTATGGAAGTCATGAACTACTGATAGTCATGAACTACCGATACATGGCTGGGCCATATGTGGTGTTAAGAACTTTCATCTAGCAACTAACTACTCTATTGGAGATGCATTGTAAATGAGTCTTGTTATTGTTCTGTTTTTCCATTCTCCACTAAAGAGCCTGATGTTCTTACACGATCCATGTTTGTGGGAAACCCTTTTGTGCCATAAGCTCATGGAACTACCGATACATGGCTGGGCCATATGTGGTGTTGAAAACTTTCATCTAGCACCTAACTACTCTATTGGAGATGCATTGTCCTTTTTGTGCTCTTTTTACCATTGGCCACCAGGGAATCTGATATTCTTTTCCCACGATCAATGTTTTTAGGAAACCCTTTTCTGCCATAAGCTCTATGGAAGTCATGAACTACCGATACATGGCTGGGCCATATGTGGTGTTAAAAACTTTCATCTAGCACCTAACTACTCTAATGGAGATGCATTGTAAACGAGTCTCGTTATTGTTCAGTTTTTCCATTGGCCACTAAAGAGCCTGATGTTGTTCTCACACGATCCATGTTTGTGGGAAACCCTTTTCTGCCATAAGCTCATGGAACTACCGATACATGGCTGGGCCATATGTGGTGTTAAAAACTTTCATCTAGCACTTAACTACTCGTTTACAGATGCATTGTAAATGACTCTCGTTATTATTCTGTTTTTCCCTTGGCCACTAAAGAGCCTGAAGTTGTTCTCACACGATCCATGTTTGTGGGAAACCCTTTTCTGCCATAAGCTCATGGAACTACCGATACATGGCTGGGCCATATGTGGTGTTAAAAACTTTCATCTAGCACCTAACTACTCTATTGGAGATGCATTGTAAATTAGTCTCGTTTTTGTTCTGTTTTTACCATTGGCCACTAAAGAGCCTGATGTTGTTCTGACACGATCCATGTTTGTAAGAAACCCTTTTTGTGCCATAAACACATGGAACTACCGATACATGGCTGGGCCATGTGTGGTGTTAAAAACTTTCCTCTACCACCTAACTACTCTATTGGAGATGCATAGTAAATTAGTCTCGTTTTTGTTCTGTTTTTACCATTGGCCACTATGGATTATGATGTTGTTCTCACACGATCCATGTTTGTGGGAAACCCTTTTGTGCCATAAGCTCATGCAACTACCGATGCATGGCTGGGCCATATGTGGTGTTAAAAACTTTCATCTAGCACCTAACTACTCTATTGGAGATGCATTGTAAACTTGTCATTTTTGTGCTCTTTTTACCATTGGCCACCAGGGAATCTGATATTCTTTTCCCACGATCAATGTTTTTAGGAAACCCTTTTCTGCCATAAGCTCTATGGAAGTCATGAACTACTGATAGTCATGAACTACCGATACATGGCTGGGCCATATGTGGTGTTAAGAACTTTCATCTAGCAACTAACTACTCTATTGGAGATGCATTGTAAATGAGTCTTGTTATTGTTCTGTTTTTCCATTCTCCACTAAAGAGCCTGATGTTCTTACACGATCCATGTTTGTGGGAAACCCTTTTGTGCCATAAGCTCATGGAACTACCGATACATGGCTGGGCCATATGTGGTGTTGAAAACTTTCATCTAGCACCTAACTACTCTATTGGAGATGCATTGTCCTTTTTGTGCTCTTTTTACCATTGGCCACCAGGGAATCTGATATTCTTTTCCCACGATCAATGTTTTTAGGAAACCCTTTTCTGCCATAAGCTCTATGGAAGTCATGAACTACCGATACATGGCTGGGCCATATGTGGTGTTAAAAACTTTCATCTAGCACCTAACTACTCTAATGGAGATGCATTGTAAACGAGTCTCGTTATTGTTCAGTTTTTCCATTGGCCACTAAAGAGCCTGATGTTGTTCTCACACGATCCATGTTTGTGGGAAACCCTTTTCTGCCATAAGCTCATGGAACTACCGATACATGGCTGGGCCATATGTGGTGTTAAAAACTTTCATCTAGCACCTAACTACTCTATTGGAGATGCATTGTAAACTTGTCATTTTTGTGCTCTTTTTACCATTGGCCACCAGGGAATCTGATGCTGTTTTCCCACGATCAATGTTTTTAGGAAAGCCTTTTCTGCCATAAGCTCCATGGAAGTCATGAACTACTGATAGTCACGAACTACCGATACATGGCTGGGCCATATGTGGTGTTAAGAACTTTCATCTAGCACCTAACTACTCTATTGGAGATGCATTGTAAACGAGTCTCGTTATTGTTCTGTTTTTCCATTGGCCACTAAAGAGTCTGATGTTGTTCTCACACGATCCATGTTTGTGGGAAACCCTTTTCTGCCAAAAGGTCATAGAACTTCCGATACATGGCTATTCCATATGTGGTGTTAAAAACTTTCATCTAGCACCTAATTACTCTATTGGAGATGCATTGTAAACTTGTCATTTTTGTGCTCTTTTTACCATGGGCCACCAGGGAATCTGATATTGTTTTCCCACCATCAAAACTTTCATCTAGCACTATTGGAGATGCATTGTAAACTTGTCATTTTTGTGCAGTTTTTACCATTGGCCACGAGGGTATCTGATATTGTTTTCCCACGATCAATGTTTTTAGGAAACCCTTTTCTGCCAAAAGCTCTATGGAAGTCATGAACTACCGATAGTCATGAACTACCGATACATGGCTGGGCCATATGTGGTGTTAAAAACTTTCATCTAGCACTTAACTACTCGTTTGCAGATGCATTGTAAATGACTCTCGTTATTATTCTGTTTTTCCCTTGGCCACTAAAGAGCCTGATGTTGTTCTCACACGATCCATGTTTGTGGGAAACCCTTTTCTGCCATAAGCTCATGGAACTACCGATACATGGCTGGGCCATGTGTCGTGTTAAAAACTTTCATCTAGCACCTAATTACTCTATTGGAGATGCATTGTAAACTTGTCATTTTTTTGCTCTTTTTACCATTGGCCACCAGGGAATCTGATATTGTTTTCCCACGATCAATGTTTTTAGGAAACCCTTTTCTGCCATATGCTCCATGGAAATCATGAACTACCGATATGAACTACCTATACATGACTGGGCCATATGTCGTGTTAAAAACTTTCCTCTAGCACCTAACTACTCTAGAGTTGCATTGTAAACTAGTCTCATATTTGTGCTGTTTTTACCATTAATCACCGGGGAATTTGATATTGTTTTCACACGATACAAGTTTGTAGGAAACCCTTTTGTGCCACAAGCACATGGAACTACCGATACACGGCTGGGACATATCTGAACACCATCTGGTGCATGAAACTTTCATCTAGCACCTAACTACTCTATTGGAGATGCATTGTAAACTAGTCTTATTTTTGTGCTGTTTTTACCATTGGCCATTAAGCAGCCTGGTATTGTTCTCACTCGATCCATGTTTGTAGGAAACCCTTTTGTGCCATTTGTGCCTTTTCTGCCTTTTGAACTACCGAAACATGGCTGGGCCATATCTTAAAATTCTGCTGTATGAAAATTTCATATATCACCTAACAAGTATATTAGAGATGCATAGTAAACTATGCCCATTTTTCTGCTGTTTTTGCCATTGGCCACTAAGGAGCCCGATGCTGTTCTGACACGATCCATGTTTGTAAGAAACCCTTTTTGTGCCATAAACTCATGCAAATACCGATACATGGCTGGGCCATGTGTGGTGTTAAAAACTTTCCTCTACCACCTAACTACTCTATTGGAGATGCATGGTAAATTAGTCTCGTTTTTGTTCTGTTTTTACCATTGGCCACTAAAGAGCCTGATGTTGTTCTGACACGATCCATGTTTGTAAGAAACCCTTTTTGTGCCATAAACACATGGAACTACCGATACATGGCTGGGCCATGTGTGGTGTTAAAAACTTTCCTCTACCACCTAACTACTCTAATGGAGATGCATAGTAAATCAGTCTCGTTTTTGTTCTGTTTTTACCATTGACCACTATGGATTATGATGTTGTTCTCACACTATCCATGTTTGTGGGAAACCCTTTTGTGCCATAAGCTCATAGAACTACCTATACTTGGCTGGGCCATGTGTGGTGTTAAAAACTTTCCTCTACCACCTAACTACTCTATTGGAGATGCATAGTAAATTAGTCTCGTTTTTGTTCTGTTTTTACCATTGGCCACTATGGATTATGATGTTGTTCTCACACGATCCATGTTTGTGGGAAACGCTTTTCTGCCATAAGCTCATGGAACTACCGATCATGGCTGGGCCATATGTGGTGTTAAAAACTTTCATCTAGCACCTAACTACTCTATTGGAGATGCATTGTAAACTTGTCATTTTTGTGCTCTTTTTACCATTGGCCACCAGGGAATCTGATATTGTTTTCCCACGATCAATGTTTTTAGGAAACCCTTTTCTGCCATAAGCTCTATGGAAGTCATGAACTACCGATAGTCATGAACTACCGATACATGACTGGGCCATGTGTCGTGTTAAAAACTTTCATCTAGCACCTAACTACTCTATTGGAGATGTATTGTAAACTAGTCTCATTTTTGTGCTGTTTTTACCATTGGCCATTAAGCAGCCTGATATTGTTCTCACTCGATCCATGTTTGTAGGAAACCCTTTTGTGCCATTTCTGCCTTTTCTGCCTTTTGAACTACTGATACATGGCTGGGCCATATCTGAACATTCTGCTGTATGAAAATTTCATATATCACCTAAGAACTATATTGGAGATGCATAGTAAACTAGGCCCATTTTTCTGCTGTTTTTGCCATGGGCCACTAAGGAGCCTGATGTTGTTCTCACACGATCCATGTTTGTGGGAAACAATTTTGTGCCATAAGCTCATGGAACTACCGATACATGGCTGGGCCATATGTGGTGTTAAAAACTTTCATCTAGCACCTAACTACTCTATTGGAGATGCATTGTAAACTTGTCATTTTTGTGCTCTTTTTACCATTGGCCACCAGGGAATCTGATGCTGTTTTCCCACGATCAATGTTTTTAGGAAAGCCTTTTCTGCCATAAGCTCCATGGAAGTCATGAACTACTGATAGTCATGAACTACCGATACATGGCTGGGCCATATGTGGTGTTAAAAACTTTCATCTAGCACTTAACTACTCGTTTGCAGATGCATTGTAAATGACTCTCGTTATTATTCTGTTTTTCCCTTGGCCACTAAAGAGCCTGAAGTTGTTCTCATACGATACATGTTTGTGGGAAACCCTTTTCTGCCATAAGCTCATGGAACTACCGATACATGGCTGGGCCATATGTGGTGTTAAAAACTTTCATCTAGCACCTAACTACTCTATTGGAGATGCATTGTAAATTAGTATCGTTTTTGTTCTGTTTTTACCATTGGCCACTAAAGAGCCTGATGTTGTTCTGACACGATCCATGTTTGTAAGAAACCCTTTTTGTGCCATAAACACATGGAACTACCGATACATGGCTGGGCCATGTGTGGTGTTAAAAACTTTCCTCTACCACCTAACTACTCTATTGGAGATGCATAGTAAATTAGTCTCGTTTTTGTTCTGTTTTTACCATTGGCCACTATGGATTATGATGTTGTTCTCACACGATCCATGTTTGTGGGAAACCCTTTTGTGCCATAAGCTCATGGAACTACCGATACATGGCTGGGCCATGTGTGGTGTTAAAAACTTTCCTCTACCACCTAACTACTCTATTGGAGATGCATAGTAAATTAGTCTCGTTTTTGTTCTGTTTTTACCATTGGCCACTATGGATTATGATGTTGTTCTCACACGATCCATGTTTGTGGGAAACCCGTTTGTGTCATAAGCTCATGGAACTACCAATACATGGCTGGGCCATGTTTGGTGTTAAAAACTTTCCTCTACCACCTAACTACTCTATTGGAGATGCATAGTAAATTAGTCTCGTTTTTGTTCTGTTTTTACCATTGGCCACTATAGATTATGATGTTGTTCTCACACGGTCCATGTTTGTGTGAAACCCTTTTGTGCCATAAGCTCATGGAACTACCGATACATGGCTGGGCCATGTGTGGTGTTAAAAACTTTCCTCTACCACCTAACTACTCTATTGGAGATGCATAGTAAATTAGTCTCGTTTTTGTTCTGTTTTTACCATTGGCCACTATGGATTATGATGTTGTTCTCACACGATCCATGTTTGTGGGAAACCCGTTTGTGTCATAAGCTCATGGAACTACCAATACATGGCTGGGCCATGTGTTGTGTTAAAAACTTTCCTCTACCACCTAACTACTCTATTGGAGATGCATAGTAAATTAGTCTCGTTTTTGTTCTGTTTTTACCATTGGCCACTATAGATTATGATGTTGTTCTCACACGGTCCATGTTTGTGTGAAACCCTTTTGTGCCATAAGCTCATGGAACTACCGATACATGGCTGGGCCATAGGTGGTGTTAAAAACTTTCATCTAGCACCTAACTACTCTAGAGTTGTATTGTAAACTAGTCTCATTTTTCTGCTGATTTTACCATTGGCCATTAAGCAGCCTAATATTGTTCTCACTCGATCCATGTTTGTAGGAAACCCTTTTGTGCCATTTCTGCCTTTTCTGCCTTTTGAACTACCGATACATGGCTGGGCCATATCTGAACATTCTGCTGTATGAAAATTTCATATATCACCTAACAACTATATTGGAGATGCATAGTAAACCAGGCCCATTTTTCTACTGTTTTTGCCGTTGGCCACTAAGGAGCCTGATGTTGTTCTGACACGATCCATGTTGGTAAGAAACCCTTTTTGTGCCATAAACACATGGAACTACCGATACATGGCTGGGCCATGTGTGGTGTTAAAAACTTTCCTCTACCACCTAACTACTCTATTGGAGATGCATAGTAAATTAGTCTCGTTTTTGTTCTGTTTTTACCATTGGCCACTATGGATTATGATGTTGTTCTCACACGATCCATGTTTGTGGGAAACCCTTTTGTGCCATAAGCTCATGCAACTACCGATGCATGGCTGGGCCATATGTGGTGTTAAAAATTTTCATCTAGCACCTAACTACTCTATTGGAGATGCATTGTAAACTTGTCATTTTTGTGCTCTTTTTACCATTGGCCACCAGGGAATCTGATATTCTTTTCCCACGATCAATGTTTTTAGGAAACCCTTTTCTGCCATAAGCTCTATGGAAGTCATGAACTACTGATAGTCATGAACTACCGATACATGGCTGGGCCATATGTGGTGTTAAGAACTTTCATCTAGCACCTAACTACTCTATTGGAGATGCATTGTAAATGAGTCTTGTTATTGTTCTGTTTTTCCATTCTCCACTAAAGAGCCTGATGTTCTTACACGATCCATGTTTGTGGGAAACCCTTTTGTGCCATAAGCTCATGGAACTACCGATACATGGCTGGGCCATATGTGGTGTTGAAAACTTTCATCTAGCACCTAACTACTCTATTGGAGATGCATTGTAAACTTGTCCTTTTTGTGCTCTTTTTACCATTGGCCACCAGGGAATCTGATATTCTTTTCCCACGATCAATGTTTTTAGGAAACCCTTTTCTGCCATAAGCTCTATGGAAGTCATGAACTACCGATACATGGCTGGGCCATATGTGGTGTTAAAAACTTTCATCTAGCACCTAACTACTCTAATGGAGATGCATTGTAAACGAGTCTCGTTATTGTTCAGTTTTTCCATTGGCCACTAAAGAGCCTGATGTTGTTCTCACACGATCCATGTTTGTGGGAAACCCTTTTCTGCCATAAGCTCATGGAACTACCGATACATGGCTGGGCCATATGTGGTGTTAAAAACTTTCATCTAGCACCTAACTACTCTATTGGAGATGCATTGTAAACTTGTCATTTTTGTGCTCTTTTTACCATTGGCCACCAGGGAATCTGATGCTGTTTTCCCACGATCAATGTTTTTAGGAAAGCCTTTTCTGCCATAAGCTCCATGGAAGTCATGAACTACTGATAGTCACGAACTACCGATACATGGCTGGGCCATATGTGGTGTTAAGAACTTTCATCTAGCACCTAATTACTCTATTGGAGATGCATTGTAAACTTGTCATTTTTGTGCTCTTTTTACCATGGGCCACCAGGGAATCTGATATTGTTTTCCCACGATCAAAACTTTCATCTAGCACTATTGGAGATGCATTGTAAACTTGTCATTTTTGTGCAGTTTTTACCATTGGCCACGAGGGTATCTGATATTGTTTTCCCACGATCAATGTTTTTAGGAAACCCTTTTCTGCCAAAAGCTCTATGGAAGTCATGAACTACCGATAGTCATGAACTACCGATACATGGCTGGGCCATATGTGGTGTTAAAAACTTTCATCTAGCACTTAACTACTCGTTTGCAGATGCATTGTAAATGACTCTCGTTATTATTCTGTTTTTCCCATGGCCACTAAAGAGCCTGAAGTTGTTCTCACACGATCCATGTTTGTGGGAAACCCTTTTCTGCCATAAGCTCATGGAACTACCGATCATGGCTGGGCCATATGTGGTGTTAAAAACTTTCATCTAGCACCTAACTACTCTATTGGAGATGCATTGTAAACTTGTCATTTGTGTGCTCTTTTTACCACTGGCCACCAGGGAATCTGATATTGTTTTCCCACGATCAATGTTTTTAGGAAACCCTTTTCTGCCATAAGCTCTATGGAAGTCATGAACTACCGATAGTCATGAACTACCGATACATGACTGGGCCATGTGTCGTGTTAAAAACTTTCATCTAGCACCTAACTACTCTGTTGGAGATGTATTGTAAACTAGTCTCATTTTTGTGCTGTTTTTACCATTGGCCATTAAGCAGCCTGATATTGTTCTCACTCGATCCATGTTTGTAGGAAACCCTTTTGTGCCATTTCTGCCTTTTCTGCCTTTTGAACTACTGATACATGGCTGGGCCATATCTGAACATTCTGCTGTATGAAAATTTCATATATCACCTAAGAACTATATTGGAGATGCATAGTAAACTAGGCCCATTTTTCTGCTGTTTTTGCCATGGGCCACTAAGGAGCCTGATGTTGTTCTCACACGATCCATGTTTGTGGGAAACAATTTTGTGCCATAAGCTCATGGAACTACCGATACATGGCTGGGCCATATGTGGTGTTAAAAACTTTCATCTAGCACCTAACTACTCTATTGGAGATGCATTGTAAACTTGTCATTTTTGTGCTCTTTTTACCATTGGCCACCAGGGAATCTGATGCTGTTTTCCCACGATCAATGTTTTTAGGAAAGCCTTTTCTGCCATAAGCTCCATGGAAGTCATGAACTACTGATAGTCATGAACTACCGATACATGGCTGGGCCATATGTGGTGTTAAGAACTTTCATCTAGCACCTAACTACTCTATTGGAGATGCATTGTAAACGAGTCTCGTTATTGTTCTGTTTTTCCATTGGCCACTAAAGAGCCTGATGTTGTTCTCACACGATCCATGTTTGTGGGAAACCCTTTTCTGCCATAAGGTCATAGAACTTCCGATACATGGCTATTCCATATGTGGTGTTAAAAACTTTCATCTAGCACCTAATTACTCTATTGGAGATGCATTGTAAACTTGTCATTTTTGTGCTCTTTTTACCATGGGCCACCAGGGAATCTGATATTGTTTTCCCACGATCAAAACTTTCATCTAGCACTATTGGAGATGCATTGTAAACTTGTCATTTTTGTGCAGTTTTTACCATTGGCCACGAGGGTATCTGATATTGTTTTCCCACGATCAATGTTTTTAGGAAACCCTTTTCTGCCAAAAGCTCTATGGAAGTCATGAACTACCGATAGTCATGAACTACCGATACATGGCTGGGCCATATGTGGTGTTAAAAACTTTCATCTAGCACTTAACTACTCGTTTGCAGATGCATTGTAAATGACTCTCGTTATTATTCTGTTTTTCCCATGGCCACTAAAGAGCCTGAAGTTGTTCTCACACGATCCATGTTTGTGGGAAACCCTTTTCTGCCATAAGCTCATGGAACTACCGATACATGGCTGGGCCATATGTGGTGTTAAAAACTTTCATCTAGCACCTAACTACTCTATTGGAGATGCATTGTAAACTTGTCATTTTTGTGCTCTTTTTACCATTGGCCACCAGGGAATCTGATATTGTTTTCCCACGATCAATGTTTTTAGGAAACCCTTTTCTGCCATATGCTCCATGGAAATCATGAACTACCGATATGAACTACCTATACATGACTGGGCCATATGTCGTGTTAAAAACTTTCCTCTAGCACCTAACTACTCTAGAGTTGCATTCTAAACTAGTCTCATATTTGTGCTGTTTTTACCATTAATCACCGGGGAATTTGATATTGTTTTCACACGATACAAGTTTGTAGGAAACCCTTTTGTGCCACAAGCACATGGAACTACCGATACACGGCTGGGACATATCTGAACACCATCTGGTGCATGAAACTTTCATCTAGCACCTAACTACTCTATTGGAGATGCATTGTAAACTAGTCTTATTTTTGTGCTGTTTTTACCATTGGCCATTAAGCAGCCTGGTATTGTTCTCACTCGATCCATGTTTGTAGGAAACCCTTTTGTGCCATTTCTGCCTTTTCTGCCTTTTGAACTACCGAAACATGGCTGGGCCATATCTTAAAATTCTGCTGTATGAAAATTTCATATATCACCTAACAACTATATTAGAGATGCATAGTAAACTAGGCCCATTTTTCTGCTGTTTTTGCCATTGGCCACTAAGGAGCCCGATGCTGTTCTGACACGATCCATGTTTGTAAGAAACCCTTTTTGTGCCATAAACTCATGCAAATACCGATACATGACTGGGCCATGTGTCGTGTTAAAAACTTTCATCTAGCACCTAACTACTCTGTTGGAGATGTATTGTAAACTAGTCTCATTTTTGTGCTGTTTTTACCATTGGCCATTAAGCAGCCTGATATTGTTCTCACTCGATCCATGTTTGTAGGAAACCCTTTTGTGCCATTTCTGCCTTTTCTGCCTTTTGAACTACTGATACATGGCTGGGCCATATCTGAACATTCTGCTGTATGAAAATTTCATATATCACCTAAGAACTATATTGGAGATGCATAGTAAACTAGGCCCATTTTTCTGCTGTTTTTGCCATGGGCCACTAAGGAGCCTGATGTTGTTCTCACACGATCCATGTTTGTGGGAAACAATTTTGTGCCATAAGCTCATGGAACTACCGATACATGGCTGGGCCATATGTGGTGTTAAAAACTTTCATCTAGCACCTAACTACTCTATTGGAGATGCATTGTAAACTTGTCATTTTTGTGCTCTTTTTACCATTGGCCACCAGGGAATCTGATGCTGTTTTCCCACGATCAATGTTTTTAGGAAAGCCTTTTCTGCCATAAGCTCCATGGAAGTCATGAACTACTGATAGTCATGAACTACCGATACATGGCTGGGCCATATGTGGTGTTAAGAACTTTCATCTAGCACCTAACTACTCTATTGGAGATGCATTGTAAACGAGTCTCGTTATTGTTCTGTTTTTCCATTGGCCACTAAAGAGCCTGATGTTGTTCTCACACGATCCATGTTTGTGGGAAACCCTTTTCTGCCATAAGGTCATAGAACTTCCGATACATGGCTATTCCATATGTGGTGTTAAAAACTTTCATCTAGCACCTAATTACTCTATTGGAGATGCATTGTAAACTTGTCATTTTTGTGCTCTTTTTACCATGGGCCACCAGGGAATCTGATATTGTTTTCCCACGATCAAAACTTTCATCTAGCACTATTGGAGATGCATTGTAAACTTGTCATTTTTGTGCAGTTTTTACCATTGGCCACGAGGGTATCTGATATTGTTTTCCCACGATCAATGTTTTTAGGAAACCCTTTTCTGCCAAAAGCTCTATGGAAGTCATGAACTACCGATAGTCATGAACTACCGATACATGGCTGGGCCATATGTGGTGTTAAAAACTTTCATCTAGCACTTAACTACTCGTTTGCAGATGCATTGTAAATGACTCTCGTTATTATTCTGTTTTTCCCATGGCCACTAAAGAGCCTGAAGTTGTTCTCACACGATCCATGTTTGTGGGAAACCCTTTTCTGCCATAAGCTCATGGAACTACCGATACATGGCTGGGCCATATGTGGTGTTAAAAACTTTCATCTAGCACCTAACTACTCTATTGGAGATGCATTGTAAACTTGTCATTTTTGTGCTCTTTTTACCATTGGCCACCAGGGAATCTGATATTGTTTTCCCACGATCAATGTTTTTAGGAAACCCTTTTCTGCCATATGCTCCATGGAAATCATGAACTACCGATATGAACTACCTATACATGACTGGGCCATATGTCGTGTTAAAAACTTTCCTCTAGCACCTAACTACTCTAGAGTTGCATTCTAAACTAGTCTCATATTTGTGCTGTTTTTACCATTAATCACCGGGGAATTTGATATTGTTTTCACACGATACAAGTTTGTAGGAAACCCTTTTGTGCCACAAGCACATGGAACTACCGATACACGGCTGGGACATATCTGAACACCATCTGGTGCATGAAACTTTCATCTAGCACCTAACTACTCTATTGGAGATGCATTGTAAACTAGTCTTATTTTTGTGCTGTTTTTACCATTGGCCATTAAGCAGCCTGGTATTGTTCTCACTCGATCCATGTTTGTAGGAAACCCTTTTGTGCCATTTCTGCCTTTTCTGCCTTTTGAACTACCGAAACATGGCTGGGCCATATCTTAAAATTCTGCTGTATGAAAATTTCATATATCACCTAACAACTATATTAGAGATGCATAGTAAACTAGGCCCATTTTTCTGCTGTTTTTGCCATTGGCCACTAAGGAGCCCGATGCTGTTCTGACACGATCCATGTTTGTAAGAAACCCTTTTTGTGCCATAAACTCATGCAAATACCGATACATGACTGGGCCATGTGTCGTGTTAAAAACTTTCATCTAGCACCTAACTACTCTGTTGGAGATGTATTGTAAACTAGTCTCATTTTTGTGCTGTTTTTACCATTGGCCATTAAGCAGCCTGATATTGTTCTCACTCGATCCATGTTTGTAGGAAACCCTTTTGTGCCATTTCTGCCTTTTCTGCCTTTTGAACTACTGATACATGGCTGGGCCATATCTGAACATTCTGCTGTATGAAAATTTCATATATCACCTAAGAACTATATTGGAGATGCATAGTAAACTAGGCCCATTTTTCTGCTGTTTTTGCCATGGGCCACTAAGGAGCCTGATGTTGTTCTCACACGATCCATGTTTGTGGGAAACAATTTTGTGCCATAAGCTCATGGAACTACCGATACATGGCTGGGCCATATGTGGTGTTAAAAACTTTCATCTAGCACCTAACTACTCTATTGGAGATGCATTGTAAACTTGTCATTTTTGTGCTCTTTTTACCATTGGCCACCAGGGAATCTGATGCTGTTTTCCCACGATCAATGTTTTTAGGAAAGCCTTTTCTGCCATAAGCTCCATGGAAGTCATGAACTACTGATAGTCATGAACTACCGATACATGGCTGGGCCATATGTGGTGTTAAGAACTTTCATCTAGCACCTAACTACTCTATTGGAGATGCATTGTAAACGAGTCTCGTTATTGTTCTGTTTTTCCATTGGCCACTAAAGAGTCTGATGTTGTTCTCACACGATCCATGTTTGTGGGAAACCCTTTTCTGCCAAAAGGTCATAGAACTTCCGATACATGGCTATTCCATATGTGGTGTTAAAAACTTTCATCTAGCACCTAATTACTCTATTGGAGATGCATTGTAAACTTGTCATTTTTGTGCTCTTTTTACCATGGGCCACCAGGGAATCTGATATTGTTTTCCCACGATCAATGTTTTTAGGAAACCATTTTCTTCCATAAGCTCTATGGAAGTCATGAACTACCGATAGTCATGAATTACCGATACATGACTGGGCCATGTGTCGTGTTAAAAACTTTCATCTAGCACCTAACAACACTAATGGAGATGCATTGTAAACGAGTCTCGTTATTGTTCAGTTTTTCCATTGGCCACTAAAGAGCCTGATGTTGTTCTCACACGATCCATGTTTGTGGGAAACCCTTTTCTGCCATAAGCTCATGGAACTACCGATACATGGCTGGGCCATATGCGGTGTTAAAAACTTTCATCTAGCTCCTAACTACTCTATTGGAGATGTATTATAAACTAGTCTCATTTTTATGCTGTTTTTACCACTGGCCATAAAGCAGCCTGATATTGTTCTCACTCGATCCATGTTTGTAGGAAACCCTTTTGTGCCATTTCTGCCTTTTGAACTACGGATACATGGCTGGGCCATATCTGAAAATTCTGCTGTATGAAAATTTCATATATCACCTAAGAACTATATGGGGGAGATGCATAGTAAACTAGGCCCATTTTTCTGCTGTTTTTGCCATTGGCCACTAAAGAGCCTGATGTTGTTCTGACACGATCCATGTTTGTGGGAAACCCTTTTCTGCCATAAGCTCATGGAACTACCGATACATGGCTGGGCCATATGTGGTGTTAAAAACTTTCATCTAGCACCTAACTACTCTATTGGAGATGCATTGTAAACTTGTCATTTTTGTGCTCTTTTTACCATTGGCCACCAGGGAATCTGATATTGTTTTCCCACGATCAATGTTTTTAGGAAACCCTTTTCTGCCATATGCTCCATGGAAATCATGAACTACCGATATGAACTACCTATACATGACTGGGCCATATGTCGTGTTAAAAACTTTCCTCTAGCACCTAACTACTCTAGAGTTGCATTCTAAACTAGTCTCATATTTGTGCTGTTTTTACCATTAATCACCGGGGAATTTGATATTGTTTTCACACGATACAAGTTTGTAGGAAACCCTTTTGTGCCACAAGCACATGGAACTACCGATACACGGCTGGGACATATCTGAACACCATCTGGTGCATGAAACTTTCATCTAGCACCTAACTACTCTATTGGAGATGCATTGTAAACTAGTCTTATTTTTGTGCTGTTTTTACCATTGGCCATTAAGCAGCCTGGTATTGTTCTCACTCGATCCATGTTTGTAGGAAACCCTTTTGTGCCATTTCTGCCTTTTCTGCCTTTTGAACTACCGAAACATGGCTGGGCCATATCTTAAAATTCTGCTGTATGAAAATTTCATATATCACCTAACAACTATATTAGAGATGCATAGTAAACTAGGCCCATTTTTCTGCTGTTTTTGCCATTGGCCACTAAGGAGCCCGATGCTGTTCTGACACGATCCATGTTTGTAAGAAACCCTTTTTGTGCCATAAACTCATGCAAATACCGATACATGACTGGGCCATGTGTCGTGTTAAAAACTTTCATCTAGCACCTAACTACTCTGTTGGAGATGTATTGTAAACTAGTCTCATTTTTGTGCTGTTTTTACCATTGGCCATTAAGCAGCCTGATATTGTTCTCACTCGATCCATGTTTGTAGGAAACCCTTTTGTGCCATTTCTGCCTTTTCTGCCTTTTGAACTACTGATACATGGCTGGGCCATATCTGAACATTCTGCTGTATGAAAATTTCATATATCACCTAAGAACTATATTGGAGATGCATAGTAAACTAGGCCCATTTTTCTGCTGTTTTTGCCATGGGCCACTAAGGAGCCTGATGTTGTTCTCACACGATCCATGTTTGTGGGAAACAATTTTGTGCCATAAGCTCATGGAACTACCGATACATGGCTGGGCCATATGTGGTGTTAAAAACTTTCATCTAGCACCTAACTACTCTATTGGAGATGCATTGTAAACTTGTCATTTTTGTGCTCTTTTTACCATTGGCCACCAGGGAATCTGATGCTGTTTTCCCACGATCAATGTTTTTAGGAAAGCCTTTTCTGCCATAAGCTCCATGGAAGTCATGAACTACTGATAGTCATGAACTACCGATACATGGCTGGGCCATATGTGGTGTTAAGAACTTTCATCTAGCACCTAACTACTCTATTGGAGATGCATTGTAAACGAGTCTCGTTATTGTTCTGTTTTTCCATTGGCCACTAAAGAGTCTGATGTTGTTCTCACACGATCCATGTTTGTGGGAAACCCTTTTCTGCCAAAAGGTCATAGAACTTCCGATACATGGCTATTCCATATGTGGTGTTAAAAACTTTCATCTAGCACCTAATTACTCTATTGGAGATGCATTGTAAACTTGTCATTTTTGTGCTCTTTTTACCATGGGCCACCAGGGAATCTGATATTGTTTTCCCACGATCAATGTTTTTAGGAAACCATTTTCTTCCATAAGCTCTATGGAAGTCATGAACTACCGATAGTCATGAATTACCGATACATGACTGGGCCATGTGTCGTGTTAAAAACTTTCATCTAGCACCTAACAACACTAATGGAGATGCATTGTAAACGAGTCTCGTTATTGTTCAGTTTTTCCATTGGCCACTAAAGAGCCTGATGTTGTTCTCACACGATCCATGTTTGTGGGAAACCCTTTTCTGCCATAAGCTCATGGAACTACCGATACATGGCTGGGCCATATGCGGTGTTAAAAACTTTCATCTAGCTCCTAACTACTCTATTGGAGATGTATTATAAACTAGTCTCATTTTTATGCTGTTTTTACCACTGGCCATAAAGCAGCCTGATATTGTTCTCACTCGATCCATGTTTGTAGGAAACCCTTTTGTGCCATTTCTGCCTTTTGAACTACGGATACATGGCTGGGCCATATCTGAAAATTCTGCTGTATGAAAATTTCATATATCACCTAAGAACTATATGGGGGAGATGCATAGTAAACTAGGCCCATTTTTCTGCTGTTTTTGCCATTGGCCACTAAAGAGCCTGATGTTGTTCTGACACGATCCATGTTTGTGGGAAACCCTTTTCTGCCATAAGCTCATGGAACTACCGATACATGGCTGGGCCATATGTGGTGTTAAAAACTTTCATCTAGCACCTAACTACTCTATTGGAGATGCATTGTAAACTTGTCATTTTTGTGCTCTTTTTACCATTGGCCACCAGGGAATCTGATATTGTTTTCCCACGATCAATGTTTTTAGGAAACCCTTTTCTGCCATATGCTCCATGGAAATCATGAACTACCGATATGAACTACCTATACATGACTGGGCCATATGTCGTGTTAAAAACTTTCCTCTAGCACCTAACTACTCTAGAGTTGCATTCTAAACTAGTCTCATATTTGTGCTGTTTTTACCATTAATCACCGGGGAATTTGATATTGTTTTCACACGATACAAGTTTGTAGGAAACCCTTTTGTGCCACAAGCACATGGAACTACCGATACACGGCTGGGACATATCTGAACACCATCTGGTGCATGAAACTTTCATCTAGCACCTAACTACTCTATTGGAGATGCATTGTAAACTAGTCTTATTTTTGTGCTGTTTTTACCATTGGCCATTAAGCAGCCTGGTATTGTTCTCACTCGATCCATGTTTGTAGGAAACCCTTTTGTGCCATTTCTGCCTTTTCTGCCTTTTGAACTACCGAAACATGGCTGGGCCATATCTTAAAATTCTGCTGTATGAAAATTTCATATATCACCTAACAACTATATTAGAGATGCATAGTAAACTAGGCCCATTTTTCTGCTGTTTTTGCCATTGGCCACTAAGGAGCCCGATGCTGTTCTGACACGATCCATGTTTGTAAGAAACCCTTTTTGTGCCATAAACTCATGCAAATACCGATACATGACTGGGCCATGTGTCGTGTTAAAAACTTTCATCTAGCACCTAACTACTCTGTTGGAGATGTATTGTAAACTAGTCTCATTTTTGTGCTGTTTTTACCATTGGCCATTAAGCAGCCTGATATTGTTCTCACTCGATCCATGTTTGTAGGAAACCCTTTTGTGCCATTTCTGCCTTTTCTGCCTTTTGAACTACTGATACATGGCTGGGCCATATCTGAACATTCTGCTGTATGAAAATTTCATATATCACCTAAGAACTATATTGGAGATGCATAGTAAACTAGGCCCATTTTTCTGCTGTTTTTGCCATGGGCCACTAAGGAGCCTGATGTTGTTCTCACACGATCCATGTTTGTGGGAAACAATTTTGTGCCATAAGCTCATGGAACTACCGATACATGGCTGGGCCATATGTGGTGTTAAAAACTTTCATCTAGCACCTAACTACTCTATTGGAGATGCATTGTAAACTTGTCATTTTTGTGCTCTTTTTACCATTGGCCACCAGGGAATCTGATGCTGTTTTCCCACGATCAATGTTTTTAGGAAAGCCTTTTCTGCCATAAGCTCCATGGAAGTCATGAACTACTGATAGTCATGAACTACCGATACATGGCTGGGCCATATGTGGTGTTAAGAACTTTCATCTAGCACCTAACTACTCTATTGGAGATGCATTGTAAACGAGTCTCGTTATTGTTCTGTTTTTCCATTGGCCACTAAAGAGTCTGATGTTGTTCTCACACGATCCATGTTTGTGGGAAACCCTTTTCTGCCAAAAGGTCATAGAACTTCCGATACATGGCTATTCCATATGTGGTGTTAAAAACTTTCATCTAGCACCTAATTACTCTATTGGAGATGCATTGTAAACTTGTCATTTTTGTGCTCTTTTTACCATGGGCCACCAGGGAATCTGATATTGTTTTCCCACGATCAATGTTTTTAGGAAACCATTTTCTTCCATAAGCTCTATGGAAGTCATGAACTACCGATAGTCATGAATTACCGATACATGACTGGGCCATGTGTCGTGTTAAAAACTTTCATCTAGCACCTAACAACACTAATGGAGATGCATTGTAAACGAGTCTCGTTATTGTTCAGTTTTTCCATTGGCCACTAAAGAGCCTGATGTTGTTCTCACACGATCCATGTTTGTGGGAAACCCTTTTCTGCCATAAGCTCATGGAACTACCGATACATGGCTGGGCCATATGCGGTGTTAAAAACTTTCATCTAGCTCCTAACTACTCTATTGGAGATGTATTATAAACTAGTCTCATTTTTATGCTGTTTTTACCACTGGCCATAAAGCAGCCTGATATTGTTCTCACTCGATCCATGTTTGTAGGAAACCCTTTTGTGCCATTTCTGCCTTTTGAACTACGGATACATGGCTGGGCCATATCTGAAAATTCTGCTGTATGAAAATTTCATATATCACCTAAGAACTATATGGGGGAGATGCATAGTAAACTAGGCCCATTTTTCTGCTGTTTTTGCCATTGGCCACTAAAGAGCCTGATGTTGTTCTGACACGATCCATGTTTGTGGGAAACCCTTTTCTGCCATAAGCTCATGGAACTACCGATACATGGCTGGGCCATATGTGGTGTTAAAAACTTTCATCTAGCACCTAATTACTCTATTGGAGATGCATTGTAAACTTGTCATTTTTGTGCTCTTTTTACCATTGGCCACCAGGGAATCTGATATTGTTTTCCCACGATCAATGTTTTTAGGAAACCCTTTTCTGCCATATGCTCCATGGAAATCATGAACTACCGATATGAACTACCTATACATGACTGGGCCATATGTCGTGTTAAAAACTTTCCTCTAGCACCTAACTACTCTAGAGTTGCATTGTAAACTAGTCTCATATTTGTTCTGTTTTTACCATTAATCACCGGGGAATTTGATATTGTTTTCACACGATACAAGTTTGTAGGAAACCCTTTTGTGCCACAAGCACATGGAACTACCGATACACGGCTGGGACATATCTGAACACCATCTGGTGCATGAAACTTTCATCTAGCACCTAACTACTCTATTGGAGATGCATTGTAAACTAGTCTTATTTTTGTGCTGTTTTTACCATTGGCCATTAAGCAGCCTGGTATTGTTCTCACTCGATCCATGTTTGTAGGAAACCCTTTTGTGCCATTTCTGCCTTTTCTGCCTTTTGAACTACCGAAACATGGCTGGGCCATATCTTAAAATTCTGCTGTATGAAAATTTCATATATCACCTAACAACTATATTAGAGATGCATAGTAAACTAGGCCCATTTTTCTGCTGTTTTTGCCATTGGCCACTAAGGAGCCCGATGCTGTTCTGACACGATCCATGTTTGTAAGAAACCCTTTTTGTGCCATAAACTCATGCAAATACCGATACATGGCTGGGCCATGTGTGGTGTTAAAAACTTTCCTCTACCACCTAACTACTCTATTGGAGATGCATAGTAAATCAGTCTCGTTTTTGTTCTGTTTTTACCATTGGCCACTATGGATTATGATGTTGTTCTCACACGATCCATGTTTGTGGGAAACGCTTTTCTGCCATAAGCTCATGGAACTACCGATCATGGCTGGGCCATATGTGGTGTTAAAAACTTTCATCTAGCACCTAACTACTCTATTGGAGATGCATTGTAAACTTGTCATTTTTGTGCTCTTTTTACCATTGGCCACCAGGGAATCTGATATTGTTTTCCCACGATCAATGTCTTTAGGAAACCCTTTTCTGCCATAAGCTCTATGGAAGTCATGAACTACCGATAGTCATGAACTACCGATACATGACTGGGCCATGTGTCGTGTTAAAAACTTTCATCTAGCACCTAACTACTCTATTGGAGATGTATTGTAAACTAGTCTCATTTTTGTGCTGTTTTTACCATTGGCCATTAAGCAGCCTGATATTGTTCTCACTCGATCCATGTTTGTAGGAAACCCTTTTGTGCCATTTCTGCCTTTTCTGCCTTTTGAACTACTGATACATGGCTGGGCCATATCTGAACATTCTGCTGTATGAAAATTTCATATATCACCTAAGAACTATATTGGAGATGCATAGTAAACTAGGCCCATTTTTCTGCTGTTTTTGCCATGGGCCACTAAGGAGCCTGATGTTGTTCTCACACGATCCATGTTTGTGGGAAACAATTTTGTGCCATAAGCTCATGGAACTACCGATACATGGCTGGGCCATATGTGGTGTTAAAAACTTTCATCTAGCACCTAACTACTCTATTGGAGATGCATTGTAAACTTGTCATTTTTGTGCTCTTTTTACCATTGGCCACCAGGGAATCTGATGCTGTTTTCCCACGATCAATGTTTTTAGGAAAGCCTTTTCTGCCATAAGCTCCATGGAAGTCATGAACTACTGATAGTCATGAACTACCGATACATGGCTGGGCCATATGTGGTGTTAAGAACTTTCATCTAGCACCTAACTACTCTATTGGAGATGCATTGTAAACGAGTCTCGTTATTGTTCTGTTTTTCCATTGGCCACTAAAGAGCCTGATGTTGTTCTCACACGATCCATGTTTGTGGGAAACCCTTTTCTGCCATAAGGTCATAGAACTTCCGATACATGGCTATTCCATATGTGGTGTTAAAAACTTTCATCTAGCACCTAATTACTCTATTGGAGATGCATTGTAAACTTGTCATTTTTGTGCTCTTTTTACCATGGGCCACCAGGGAATCTGATATTGTTTTCCCACGATCAAAACTTTCATCTAGCACTATTGGAGATGCATTGTAAACTTCTCATTTTTGTGCAGTTTTTACCATTGGCCACCAGGGAATCTGATATTGTTTTCCCACGATCAATGTCTTTAGGAAACCCTTTTCTGCCATAAGCTCTATGGAAGTCATGAACTACCGATAGTCATGAACTACCGATACATGACTGGGCCATGTGTCGTGTTAAAAACTTTCATCTAGCACCTAACTACTCTATTGGAGATGTATTGTAAACTAGTCTCATTTTTGTGCTGTTTTTACCATTGGCCATTAAGCAGCCTGATATTGTTCTCACTCGATCCATGTTTGTAGGAAACCCTTTTGTGCCATTTCTGCCTTTTCTGCCTTTTGAACTACTGATACATGGCTGGGCCATATCTGAACATTCTGCTGTATGAAAATTTCATATATCACCTAAGAACTATATTGGAGATGCATAGTAAACTAGGCCCATTTTTCTGCTGTTTTTGCCATGGGCCACTAAGGAGCCTGATGTTGTTCTCACACGATCCATGTTTGTGGGAAACAATTTTGTGCCATAAGCTCATGGAACTACCGATACATGGCTGGGCCATATGTGGTGTTAAAAACTTTCATCTAGCACCTAACTACTCTATTGGAGATGCATTGTAAACTTGTCATTTTTGTGCTCTTTTTACCATTGGCCACCAGGGAATCTGATGCTGTTTTCCCACG
This sequence comes from Cryptoblepharus egeriae, assembly GCA_030015325.1. Lineage (NCBI taxonomy): Eukaryota > Metazoa > Chordata > Lepidosauria > Squamata > Scincidae > Cryptoblepharus > Cryptoblepharus egeriae. The sequence goes on along the minus strand of JAREYC010000017.1, from coordinate 7,602,023 downwards.
ATCAATGTTTTTAGGAAAGCCTTTTCTGCCATAAGCTCCATGGAAGTCATGAACTACTGATAGTCATGAACTACCGATACATGGCTGGGCCATATGTGGTGTTAAGAACTTTCATCTAGCACCTAACTACTCTATTGGAGATGCATTGTAAACGAGTCTCGTTATTGTTCTGTTTTTCCATTGGCCACTAAAGAGCCTGATGTTGTTCTCACACGATCCATGTTTGTGGGAAACCCTTTTCTGCCATAAGGTCATAGAACTTCCGATACATGGCTATTCCATATGTGGTGTTAAAAACTTTCATCTAGCACCTAATTACTCTATTGGAGATGCATTGTAAACTTGTCATTTTTGTGCTCTTTTTACCATGGGCCACCAGGGAATCTGATATTGTTTTCCCACGATCAAAACTTTCATCTAGCACTATTGGAGATGCATTGTAAACTTGTCATTTTTGTGCAGTTTTTACCATTGGCCACGAGGGTATCTGATATTGTTTTCCCACGATCAATGTTTTTAGTAAACCCTTTTCTGCCAAAAGCTCTATGGAAGTCATGAACTACCGATAGTCATGAACTACCGATACATGGCTGGGCCATATGTGGTGTTAAAAACTTTCATCTAGCACTTAACTACTCGTTTGCAGATGCATTGTAAATGACTCTCGTTATTATTCTGTTTTTCCCTTGGCCACTAAAGAGCCTGAAGTTGTTCTCACACGATCCATGTTTGTGGGAAACCCTTTTCTGCCATAAGCTCATGGAACTACCGATACATGGCTGGGCCATATGTGGTGTTAAAAACTTTCATCTAGCACCTAACTACTCTATTGGAGATGCATTGTAAATTAGTCTCGTTTTTGTTCTGTTTTTACCATTGGCCACTAAAGAGCCTGATGTTGTTCTGACACGATCCATGTTTGTAAGAAACCCTTTTTGTGCCATAAACACATGGAACTACCGATACATGGCTGGGCCATGTGTGGTGTTAAAAACTTTCCTCTACCACCTAACTACTCTATTGGAGATGGATAGTAAATTAGTCTCGTTTTTGTTCTGTTTTTACCATTGGCCACTATGGATTATGATGTTGTTCTCACACGATCCATGTTTGTGGGAAACCCTTTTGTGCCATAAGCTCATGCAACTACCGATGCATGGCTGGGCCATATGTGGTGTTAAAAATTTTCATCTAGCACCTAACTACTCTATTGGAGATGCATTGTAAACTTGTCATTTTTGTGCTCTTTTTACCATTGGCCACCAGGGAATCTGATATTGTTTTCCCACGATCAATGTCTTTAGGAAACCCTTTTCTGCCATAAGCTCTATGGAAGTCATGAACTACCGATAGTCATGAACTACCGATACATGACTGGGCCATGTGTCGTGTTAAAAACTTTCATCTAGCACCTAACTACTCTATTGGAGATGTATTGTAAACTAGTCTCATTTTTGTGCTGTTTTTACCATTGGCCATTAAGCAGCCTGATATTGTTCTCACTCGATCCATGTTTGTAGGAAACCCTTTTGTGCCATTTCTGCCTTTTCTGCCTTTTGAACTACTGATACATGGCTGGGCCATATCTGAACATTCTGCTGTATGAAAATTTCATATATCACCTAAGAACTATATTGGAGATGCATAGTAAACTAGGCCCATTTTTCTGCTGTTTTTGCCATGGGCCACTAAGGAGCCTGATGTTGTTCTCACACGATCCATGTTTGTGGGAAACAATTTTGTGCCATAAGCTCATGGAACTACCGATACATGGCTGGGCCATATGTGGTGTTAAAAACTTTCATCTAGCACCTAACTACTCTATTGGAGATGCATTGTAAACTTGTCATTTTTGTGCTCTTTTTACCATTGGCCACCAGGGAATCTGATGCTGTTTTCCCACGATCAATGTTTTTAGGAAAGCCTTTTCTGCCATAAGCTCCATGGAAGTCATGAACTACTGATAGTCATGAACTACCGATACATGGCTGGGCCATATGTGGTGTTAAGAACTTTCATCTAGCACCTAACTACTCTATTGGAGATGCATTGTAAACGAGTCTCGTTATTGTTCTGTTTTTCCATTGGCCACTAAAGAGCCTGATGTTGTTCTCACACGATCCATGTTTGTGGGAAACCCTTTTCTGCCATAAGGTCATAGAACTTCCGATACATGGCTATTCCATATGTGGTGTTAAAAACTTTCATCTAGCACCTAATTACTCTATTGGAGATGCATTGTAAACTTGTCATTTTTGTGCTCTTTTTACCATGGGCCACCAGGGAATCTGATATTGTTTTCCCACGATCAAAACTTTCATCTAGCACTATTGGAGATGCATTGTAAACTTGTCATTTTTGTGCAGTTTTTACCATTGGCCACCAGGGAATCTGATATTGTTTTCCCACGATCAATGTCTTTAGGAAACCCTTTTCTGCCATAAGCTCTATGGAAGTCATGAACTACCGATAGTCATGAACTACCGATACATGACTGGGCCATGTGTCGTGTTAAAAACTTTCATCTAGCACCTAACTACTCTATTGGAGATGTATTGTAAACTAGTCTCATTTTTGTGCTGTTTTTACCATTGGCCATTAAGCAGCCTGATATTGTTCTCACTCGATCCATGTTTGTAGGAAACCCTTTTGTGCCATTTCTGCCTTTTCTGCCTTTTGAACTACTGATACATGGCTGGGCCATATCTGAACATTCTGCTGTATGAAAATTTCATATATCACCTAAGAACTATATTGGAGATGCATAGTAAACTAGGCCCATTTTTCTGCTGTTTTTGCCATGGGCCACTAAGGAGCCTGATGTTGTTCTCACACGATCCATGTTTGTGGGAAACAATTTTGTGCCATAAGCTCATGGAACTACCGATACATGGCTGGGCCATATGTGGTGTTAAAAACTTTCATCTAGCACCTAACTACTCTATTGGAGATGCATTGTAAACTTGTCATTTTTGTGCTCTTTTTACCATTGGCCACCAGGGAATCTGATGCTGTTTTCCCACGATCAATGTTTTTAGGAAAGCCTTTTCTGCCATAAGCTCCATGGAAGTCATGAACTACTGATAGTCATGAACTACCGATACATGGCTGGGCCATATGTGGTGTTAAGAACTTTCATCTAGCACCTAACTACTCTATTGGAGATGCATTGTAAACGAGTCTCGTTATTGTTCTGTTTTTCCATTGGCCACTAAAGAGCCTGATGTTGTTCTCACACGATCCATGTTTGTGGGAAACCCTTTTCTGCCATAAGGTCATAGAACTTCCGATACATGGCTATTCCATATGTGGTGTTAAAAACTTTCATCTAGCACCTAATTACTCTATTGGAGATGCATTGTAAACTTGTCATTTTTGTGCTCTTTTTACCATGGGCCACCAGGGAATCTGATATTGTTTTCCCACGATCAAAACTTTCATCTAGCACTATTGGAGATGCATTGTAAACTTGTCATTTTTGTGCAGTTTTTACCATTGGCCACGAGGGTATCTGATATTGTTTTCCCACGATCAATGTTTTTAGGAAACCCTTTTCTGCCAAAAGCTCTATGGAAGTCATGAACTACCGATAGTCATGAACTACCGATACATGGCTGGGCCATATGTGGTGTTAAAAACTTTCATCTAGCACTTAACTACTCGTTTGCAGATGCATTGTAAATGACTCTCGTTATTATTCTGTTTTTCCCTTGGCCACTAAAGAGCCTGAAGTTGTTCTCACACGATCCATGTTTGTGGGAAACCCTTTTCTGCCATAAGCTCATGGAACTACCGATACATGGCTGGGCCATATGTGGTGTTAAAAACTTTCATCTAGCACCTAACTACTCTATTGGAGATGCATTGTAAATTAGTCTCGTTTTTGTTCTGTTTTTACCATTGGCCACTAAAGAGCCTGATGTTGTTCTGACACGATCCATGTTTGTAAGAAACCCTTTTTGTGCCATAAACACATGGAACTACCGATACATGGCTGGGCCATGTGTGGTGTTAAAAACTTTCCTCTACCACCTAACTACTCTATTGGAGATGCATAGTAAATTAGTCTCGTTTTTGTTCTGTTTTTACCATTGGCCACTATGGATTATGATGTTGTTCTCACACGATCCATGTTTGTGGGAAACCCTTTTGTGCCATAAGCTCATGCAACTACCGATGCATGGCTGGGCCATATGTGGTGTTAAAAACTTTCATCTAGCACCTAACTACTCTATTGGAGATGCATTGTAAACTTGTCATTTTTGTGCTCTTTTTACCATTGGCCACCAGGGAATCTGATATTCTTTTCCCACGATCAATGTTTTTAGGAAACCCTTTTCTGCCATAAGCTCTATGGAAGTCATGAACTACTGATAGTCATGAACTACCGATACATGGCTGGGCCATATGTGGTGTTAAGAACTTTCATCTAGCAACTAACTACTCTATTGGAGATGCATTGTAAATGAGTCTTGTTATTGTTCTGTTTTTCCATTCTCCACTAAAGAGCCTGATGTTCTTACACGATCCATGTTTGTGGGAAACCCTTTTGTGCCATAAGCTCATGGAACTACCGATACATGGCTGGGCCATATGTGGTGTTGAAAACTTTCATCTAGCACCTAACTACTCTATTGGAGATGCATTGTCCTTTTTGTGCTCTTTTTACCATTGGCCACCAGGGAATCTGATATTCTTTTCCCACGATCAATGTTTTTAGGAAACCCTTTTCTGCCATAAGCTCTATGGAAGTCATGAACTACCGATACATGGCTGGGCCATATGTGGTGTTAAAAACTTTCATCTAGCACCTAACTACTCTAATGGAGATGCATTGTAAACGAGTCTCGTTATTGTTCAGTTTTTCCATTGGCCACTAAAGAGCCTGATGTTGTTCTCACACGATCCATGTTTGTGGGAAACCCTTTTCTGCCATAAGCTCATGGAACTACCGATACATGGCTGGGCCATATGTGGTGTTAAAAACTTTCATCTAGCACCTAACTACTCTATTGGAGATGCATTGTAAACTTGTCATTTTTGTGCTCTTTTTACCATTGGCCACCAGGGAATCTGATGCTGTTTTCCCACGATCAATGTTTTTAGGAAAGCCTTTTCTGCCATAAGCTCCATGGAAGTCATGAACTACTGATAGTCACGAACTACCGATACATGGCTGGGCCATATGTGGTGTTAAGAACTTTCATCTAGCACTTAACTACTCGTTTGCAGATGCATTGTAAATGACTCTCGTTATTATTCTGTTTTTCCCTTGGCCACTAAAGAGCCTGAAGTTGTTCTCACACGATCCATGTTTGTGGGAAACCCTTTTCTGCCATAAGCTCATGGAACTACCGATACATGGCTGGGCCATATGTGGTGTTAAAAACTTTCATCTAGCACCTAACTACTCTATTGGAGATGCATTGTAAATTAGTCTCGTTTTTGTTCTGTTTTTACCATTGGCCACTAAAGAGCCTGATGTTGTTCTGACACGATCCATGTTTGTAAGAAACCCTTTTTGTGCCATAAACACATGGAACTACCGATACATGGCTGGGCCATGTGTGGTGTTAAAAACTTTCCTCTACCACCTAACTACTCTATTGGAGATGCATAGTAAATTAGTCTCGTTTTTGTTCTGTTTTTACCATTGGCCACTATGGATTATGATGTTGTTCTCACACGATCCATGTTTGTGGGAAACCCTTTTGTGCCATAAGCTCATGCAACTACCGATGCATGGCTGGGCCATATGTGGTGTTAAAAACTTTCATCTAGCACCTAACTACTCTATTGGAGATGCATCGTAAACTTGTCATTTTTGTGCTCTTTTTACCATTGGCCACTAGGGAATCTGATATTCTTTTCCCACGATCAATGTTTTTAGGAAACCCTTTTCTGCCATAAGCTCTATGGAAGTCATGAACTACTGATAGTCATGAACTACCGATACATGGCTGGGCCATATGTGGTGTTAAGAACTTTCATCTAGCACCTAACTACTCTATTGGAGATGCATTGTAAATGAGTCTTGTTATTGTTCTATTTTTCCATTCTCCACTAAAGAGCCTGATGTTCTTACACGATCCATGTTTGTGGGAAACCCTTTTGTGCCATAAGCTCATGGAACTACCGATACATGGCTGGGCCATATGTGGTGTTGAAAACTTTCATCTAGCACCTAACTACTCTATTGGAGATGCATTGTAAACTTGTCCTTTTTGTGCTCTTTTTACCATTGGCCACCAGGGAATCTGATATTCTTTTCCCACGATCAATGTTTTTAGGAAACCCTTTTCTGCCATAAGCTCTATGGAAGTCATGAACTACCGATACATGGCTGGGCCATATGTGGTGTTAAAAACTTTCATCTAGCACCTAACTACTCTATTGGAGATGCATTGTAAACTTGTCATTTTTGTGCAGTTTTTACCATTGGCCACGAGGGTATCTGATATTGTTTTCCCACGATCAATGTTTTTAGGAAACCCTTTTCTGCCAAAAGCTCTATGGAAGTCATGAACTACCGATAGTCATGAACTACCGATACATGGCTGGGCCATATGTGGTGTTAAAAACTTTCATCTAGCACTTAACTACTCGTTTGCAGATGCATTGTAAATGACTCTCGTTATTATTCTGTTTTTCCCTTGGCCACTAAAGAGCCTGATGTTGTTCTGACACGATCCATGTTTGTGGGAAACCCTTTTCTGCCATAAGCTCATGGAACTACCGATACATGACTGGGCCATATGTCGTGTTAAAAACTTTCCTCTAGCACCTAACTACTCTAGAGTTGCATTGTAAACTAGTCTCATATTTGTGCTGTTTTTACCATTAATCACCGGGGAATTTGATATTGTTTTCACACGATACAAGTTTGTAGGAAACCCTTTTGTGCCACAAGCACATGGAACTACCGATACACGGCTGGGACATATCTGAACACCATCTGGTGCATGAAACTTTCATCTAGCACCTAACTACTCTATTGGAGATGCATTGTAAACTAGTCTTATTTTTGTGCTGTTTTTACCATTGGCCATTAAGCAGCCTGGTATTGTTCTCACTCGATCCATGTTTGTAGGAAACCATTTTGTGCCATTTGTGCCTTTTCTGCCTTTTGAACTACCGAAACATGGCTGGGCCATATCTTAAAATTCTGCTGTATGAAAATTTCATATATCACCTAACAAGTATATTAGAGATGCATAGTAAACTATGCCCATTTTTCTGCTGTTTTTGCCATTGGCCACTAAGGAGCCCGATGCTGTTCTGACACGATCCATGTTTGTAAGAAACCCTTTTTGTGCCATAAACTCATGCAAATACCGATACATGGCTGGGCCATGTGTGGTGTTAAAAACTTTCCTCTACCACCTAACTACTCTATTGGAGATGCATGGTAAATTAGTCTCGTTTTTGTTCTGTTTTTACCATTGGCCACTAAAGAGCCTGATGTTGTTCTGACACGATCCATGTTTGTAAGAAACCCTTTTTGTGCCATAAACACATGGAACTACCGATACATGGCTGGGCCATGTGTGGTGTTAAAAACTTTCCTCTACCACCTAACTACTCTAATGGAGATGCATAGTAAATCAGTCTCGTTTTTGTTCTGTTTTTACCATTGACCACTATGGATTATGATGTTGTTCTCACACTATCCATGTTTGTGGGAAACCCTTTTGTGCCATAAGCTCATAGAACTACCTATACATGGCTGGGCCATGTCTGGTGTTAAAAACTTTCCTCTACCACCTAACTACTCTATTGGAGATGCATAGTAAATTAGTCTCGTTTTTGTTCTGTTTTTACCATTGGCCACTATGGATAATGATGTTGTTCTCACACGATCCATGTTTGTGGGAAACGCTTTTCTGCCATAAGCTCATGGAACTACCGATCATGGCTGGGCCATATGTGGTGTTAAAAACTTTCATCTAGCACCTAACTACTCTATTGGAGATGCATTGTAAACTTGTCATTTTTGTGCTCTTTTTACCATTGGCCACCAGGGAATCTGATATTGTTTTCCCACGATCAATGTTTTTAGGAAACCCTTTTCTGCCATAAGCTCTATGGAAGTCATGAACTACCGATAGTCATGAACTACCGATACATGACTGGGCCATGTGTCGTGTTAAAAACTTTCATCTAGCACCTAACTACTCTATTGGAGATGTATTGTAAACTAGTCTCATTTTTGTGCTGTTTTTACCATTGGCCATTAAGCAGCCTGATATTGTTCTCACTCGATCCATGTTTGTAGGAAACCCTTTTGTGCCATTTCTGCCTTTTCTGCCTTTTGAACTACTGATACATGGCTGGGCCATATCTGAACATTCTGCTGTATGAAAATTTCATATATCACCTAAGAACTATATTGGAGATGCATAGTAAACTAGGCCCATTTTTCTGCTGTTTTTGCCATGGGCCACTAAGGAGCCTGATGTTGTTCTCACACGATCCATGTTTGTGGGAAACAATTTTGTGCCATAAGCTCATGGAACTACCGATACATGGCTGGGCCATATGTGGTGTTAAAAACTTTCATCTAGCACCTAACTACTCTATTGGAGATGCATTGTAAACTTGTCATTTTTGTGCTCTTTTTACCATTGGCCACCAGGGAATCTGATGCTGTTTTCCCACGATCAATGTTTTTAGGAAAGCCTTTTCTGCCATAAGCTCCATGGAAGTCATGAACTACTGATAGTCATGAACTACCGATACATGGCTGGGCCATATGTGGTGTTAAGAACTTTCATCTAGCACCTAACTACTCTATTGGAGATGCATTGTAAACGAGTCTCGTTATTGTTCTGTTTTTCCATTGGCCACTAAAGAGCCTGATGTTGTTCTCACACGATCCATGTTTGTGGGAAACCCTTTTCTGCCATAAGGTCATAGAACTTCCGATACATGGCTATTCCATATGTGGTGTTAAAAACTTTCATCTAGCACCTAATTACTCTATTGGAGATGCATTGTAAACTTGTCATTTTTGTGCTCTTTTTACCATGGGCCACCAGGGAATCTGATATTGTTTTCCCACGATCAAAACTTTCATCTAGCACTATTGGAGATGCATTGTAAACTTGTCATTTTTGTGCAGTTTTTACCATTGGCCACGAGGGTATATGATATTGTTTTCCCACGATCAATGTTTTTAGGAAACCCTTTTCTGCCAAAAGCTCTATGGAAGTCATGAACTACCGATAGTCATGAACTACCGATACATGGCTGGGCCATATGTGGTGTTAAAAACTTTCATCTAGCACTTAACTACTCGTTTGCAGATGCATTGTAAATGACTCTCGTTATTATTCTGTTTTTCCCTTGGCCACTAAAGAGCCTGAAGTTGTTCTCACACGATCCATGTTTGTGGGAAACCCTTTTCTGCCATAAGCTCATGGAACTACCGATACATGGCTGGGCCATATGTGGTGTTAAAAACTTTCATCTAGCACCTAACTACTCTATTGGAGATGCATTGTAAATTAGTCTCGTTTTTGTTCTGTTTTTACCATTGGCCACTAAAGAGCCTGATGTTGTTCTGACACGATCCATGTTTGTAAGAAACCCTTTTTGTGCCATAAACACATGGAACTACCGATACATGGCTGGGCCATGTGTGGTGTTAAAAACTTTCCTCTACCACCTAACTACTCTATTGGAGATGCATAGTAAATTAGTCTCGTTTTTGTTCTGTTTTTACCATTGGCCACTATGGATTATGATGTTGTTCTCACACGATCCATGTTTGTGGGAAACCCTTTTGTGCCATAAGCTCATGCAACTACCGATGCATGGCTGGGCCATATGTGGTGTTAAAAACTTTCATCTAGCACCTAACTACTCTATTGGAGATGCATTGTAAACTTGTCATTTTTGTGCTCTTTTTACCATTGGCCACCAGGGAATCTGATATTCTTTTCCCACGATCAATGTTTTTAGGAAACCCTTTTCTGCCATAAGCTCTATGGAAGTCATGAACTACTGATAGTCATGAACTACCGATACATGGCTGGGCCATATGTGGTGTTAAGAACTTTCATCTAGCACCTAACTACTCTATTGGAGATGCATTGTAAATGAGTCTTGTTATTGTTCTGTTTTTCCATTCTCCACTAAAGAGCCTGATGTTCTTACACGATCCATGTTTGTGGGAAACCCTTTTGTGCCATAAGCTCATGGAACTACCGATACATGGCTGGGCCATATGTGGTGTTGAAAACTTTCATCTAGCACCTAACTACTCTATTGGAGATGCATTGTCCTTTTTGTGCTCTTTTTACCATTGGCCACCAGGGAATCTGATATTCTTTTCCCACGATCAATGTTTTTAGGAAACCCTTTTCTGCCATAAGCTCTATGGAAGTCATGAACTACCGATACATGGCTGGGCCATATGTGGTGTTAAAAACTTTCATCTAGCACCTAACTACTCTAATGGAGATGCATTGTAAACGAGTCACGTTATTGTTCAGTTTTTCCATTGGCCACTAAAGAGCCTGATGTTGTTCTCACACGATCCATGTTTGTGGGAAACCCTTTTCTGCCATAAGCTCATGGAACTACCGATACATGGCTGGGCCATATGTGGTGTTAAAAACTTTCATCTAGCACCTAACTACTCTATTGGAGATGCATTGTAAACTTGTCATTTTTGTGCTCTTTTTACCATTGGCCACCAGGGAATCTGATGCTGTTTTCCCACGATCAATGTTTTTAGGAAAGCCTTTTCTGCCATAAGCTCCATGGAAGTCATGAACTACTGATAGTCACGAACTACCGATACATGGCTGGGCCATATGTGGTGTTAAGAACTTTCATCTAGCACCTAACTACTCTATTGGAGATGCATTGTAAACGAGTCTCGTTATTGTTCTGTTTTTCCATTGGCCACTAAAGAGTCTGATGTTGTTCTCACACGATCCATGTTTGTGGGAAACCCTTTTCTGCCAAAAGGTCATAGAACTTCCGATACATGGCTATTCCATATGTGGTGTTAAAAACTTTCATCTAGCACCTAATTACTCTATTGGAGATGCATTGTAAACTTGTCATTTTTGTGCTCTTTTTACCATGGGCCACCAGGGAATCTGATATTGTTTTCCCACGATCAAAACTTTCATCTAGCACTATTGGAGATGCATTGTAAACTTGTCATTTTTGTGCAGTTTTTACCATTGGCCACGAGGGTATCTGATATTGTTTTCCCACGATCAATGTTTTTAGGAAACCCTTTTCTGCCAAAAGCTCTATGGAAGTCATGAACTACCGATAGTCATGAACTACCGATACATGGCTGGGCCATATGTGGTGTTAAAAACTTTCATCTAGCACTTAACTACTCGTTTGCAGATGCATTGTAAATGACTCTCGTTATTATTCTGTTTTTCCCTTGGCCACTAAAGAGCCTGAAGTTGTTCTCACACGATCCATGTTTGTGGGAAACCCTTTTCTGCCATAAGCTCATGGAACTACCGATACATGGCTGGGCCATATGTGGTGTTAAAAACTTTCATCTAGCACCTAACTACTCTATTGGAGATGCATTGTAAATTAGTATCGTTTTTGTTCTGTTTTTACCATTGGCCACTAAAGAGCCTGATGTTGTTCTGACACGATCCATGTTTGTAAGAAACCCTTTTTGTGCCATAAACACATGGAACTACCGATACATGGCTGGGCCATGTGTGGTGTTAAAAACTTTCCTCTACCACCTAACTACTCTATTGGAGATGCATAGTAAATTAGTCTCGTTTTTGTTCTGTTTTTACCATTGGCCACTATGGATTATGATGTTGTTCTCACACGATCCATGTTTGTGGGAAACCCTTTTGTGCCATAAGCTCATGGAACTACCGATACATGGCTGGGCCATGTGTGGTGTTAAAAACTTTCCTCTACCACCTAACTACTCTATTGGAGATGCATAGTAAATTAGTCTCGTTTTTGTTCTGTTTTTACCATTGGCCACTATGGATTATGATGTTGTTCTCACACGATCCATGTTTGTGGGAAACCCGTTTGTGTCATAAGCTCATGGAACTACCAATACATGGCTGGGCCATGTGTTGTGTTAAAAACTTTCCTCTACCACCTAACTACTCTATTGGAGATGCATAGTAAATTAGTCTCGTTTTTGTTCTGTCTTTACCATTGGCCACTATAGATTATGATGTTGTTCTCACACGGTCCATGTTTGTGTGAAACCCTTTTGTGCCATAAGCTCATGGAACTACCGATACATGGCTGGGCCATGTGTGGTGTTAAAAACTTTCCTCTACCACCTAACTACTCTATTGGAGATGCATAGTAAATTAGTCTCGTTTTTGTTCTGTTTTTACCATTGGCCACTATGGATTATGATGTTGTTCTCACACGATCCATGTTTGTGGGAAACCCGTTTGTGTCATAAGCTCATGGAACTACCAATACATGGCTGGGCCATGTGTTGTGTTAAAAACTTTCCTCTACCACCTAACTACTCTATTGGAGATGCATAGTAAATTAGTCTCGTTTTTGTTCTGTTTTTACCATTGGCCACTATAGATTATGATGTTGTTCTCACACGGTCCATGTTTGTGTGAAACCCTTTTGTGCCATAAGCTCATGGAACTACCGATACATGGCTGGGCCATAGGTGGTGTTAAAAACTTTCATCTAGCACCTAACTACTCTAGAGTTGTATTGTAAACTAGTCTCATTTTTCTGCTGATTTTACCATTGGCCATTAAGCAGCCTAATATTGTTCTCACTCGATCCATGTTTGTAGGAAACCCTTTTGTGCCATTTCTGCCTTTTCTGCCTTTTGAACTACCGATACATGGCTGGGCCATATCTGAACATTCTGCTGTATGAAAATTTCATATATCACCTAACAACTATATTGGAGATGCATAGTAAACCAGGCCCATTTTTCTACTGTTTTTGCCATTGGCCACTAAGGAGCCTGATGTTGTTCTGACACGATCCATGTTGGTAAGAAACCCTTTTTGTGCCATAAACACATGGAACTACCGATACATGGCTGGGCCATGTGTGGTGTTAAAAACTTTCCTCTACCACCTAACTACTCTATTGGAGATGCATAGTAAATTAGTCTCGTTTTTGTTCTGTTTTTACCATTGGCCACTATGGATTATGATGTTGTTCTCACACGATCCATGTTTGTGGGAAACCCTTTTGTGCCATAAGCTCATGCAACTACCGATGCATGGCTGGGCCATATGTGGTGTTAAAAACTTTCATCTAGCACCTAACTACTCTATTGGAGATGCATTGTAAACTTGTCATTTTTGTGCTCTTTTTACCATTGGCCACCAGGGAATCTGATATTCTTTTCCCACGATCAATGTTTTTAGGAAACCCTTTTCTGCCATAAGCTCTATGGAAGTCATGAACTACTGATAGTCATGAACTACCGATACATGGCTGGGCCATATGTGGTGTTAAGAACTTTCATCTAGCACCTAACTACTCTATTGGAGATGCATTGTAAATGAGTCTTGTTATTGTTCTGTTTTTCCATTCTCCACTAAAGAGCCTGATGTTCTTACACGATCCATGTTTGTGGGAAACCCTTTTGTGCCATAAGCTCATGGAACTACCGATACATGGCTGGACCATATGTGGTGTTGAAAACTTTCATCTAGCACCTAACTACTCTATTGGAGATGCATTGTAAACTTGTCCTTTTTATGCTCTTTTTACCATTGGCCACCAGGGAATCTGATATTCTTTTCCCACGATCAATGTTTTTAGGAAACCCTTTTCTGCCATAAGCTCTATGGAAGTCATGAACTACCGATACATGGCTGGGCCATATGTGGTGTTAAAAACTTTCATCTAGCACCTAACTACTCTAATGGAGATGCATTGTAAACGAGTCTCGTTATTGTTCAGTTTTTCCATTGGCCACTAAAGAGCCTGATGTTGTTCTCACACGATCCATGTTTGTGGGAAACCCTTTTCTGCCATAAGCTCATGGAACTACCGATACATGGCTGGGCCATATGTGGTGTAAAAACTTTCATCTAGCACCTAACTACTCTATTGGAGATGCATTGTAAACTTGTCATTTTTGTGCTCTTTTTACCATTGGCCACCAGGGAATCTGATGCTGTTTTCCCACGATCAAAACTTTCATCTAGCACTATTGGAGATGCATTGTAAACTTGTCATTTTTGTGCAGTTTTTACCATTGGCCACGAGGGTATCTGATATTGTTTTCCCACGATCAATGTTTTTAGGAAACCCTTTTCTGCCAAAAGCTCTATGGAAGTCATGAACTACCGATAGTCATGAACTACCGATACATGGCTGGGCCATATGTGGTGTTAAAAACTTTCATCTAGCACTTAACTACTCGTTTGCAGATGCATTGTAAATGACTCTCGTTATTATTCTGTTTTTCCCTTGGCCACTAAAGAGCCTGAAGTTGTTCTCACACGTTCCATGTTTGTGGGAAACCCTTTTCTGCCATAAGCTCATGGAACTACCGATACATGGCTGGGCCATATGTGGTGTTAAAAACTTTCATCTAGCACCTAACTACTCTATTGGAGATGCATTGTAAACTTGTCATTTTTGTGCTCTTTTTACCATTGGCCACCAGGGAATCTGATGCTGTTTTCCCACGATCAATGTTTTTAGGAAAGCCTTTTCTGCCATAAGCTCCATGGAAGTCATGAACTACTGATAGTCACGAACTACCGATACATGGCTGGGCCATATGTGGTGTTAAGAACTTTCATCTAGCACTTAACTACTCGTTTGCAGATGCATTGTAAATGACTCTCGTTATTATTCTGTTTTTCCCTTGGCCACTAAAGAGCCTGAAGTTGTTCTCACACGATCCATGTTTGTGGGAAACCCTTTTCTGCCATAAGCTCATGGAACTACCGATACATGGCTGGGCCATATGTGGTGTTAAAAACTTTCATCTAGCACCTAACTACTCTATTGGAGATGCATTGTAAATTAGTCTCGTTTTTGTTCTGTTTTTACCATTGGCCACTAAAGAGCCTGATGTTGTTCTGACACGATCCATGTTTGTAAGAAACCCTTTTTGTGCCATAAACACATGGAACTACCGATACATGGCTGGGCCATGTGTGGTGTTAAAAACTTTCCTCTACCACCTAACTACTCTATTGGAGATGCATAGTAAATTAGTCTCGTTTTTGTTCTGTTTTTACCATTGGCCACTATGGATTATGATGTTGTTCTCACACGATCCATGTTTGTGGGAAACAATTTTGTGCCATAAGCTCATGCAACTACCGATGCATGGCTGGGCCATATGTGGTGTTAAAAACTTTCATCTAGCACCTAACTACTCTATTGGAGATGCATTGTAAACTTGTCATTTTTGTGCTCTTTTTACCATTGGCCACCAGGGAATCTGATGCTGTTTTCCCACGATCAATGTTTTTAGGAAAGCCTTTTCTGCCATAAGCTCCATGGAAGTCATGAACTACTGATAGTCATGAACTACCGATACATGGCTGGGCCATATGTGGTGTTAAAAACTTTCATCTAGCACTTAACTACTCGTTTGCAGATGCATTGTAAATGACTCTCGTTATTATTCTGTTTTTCCCTTGGCCACTAAAGAGCCTGAAGTTGTTCTCACACGATACATGTTTGTGGGAAACCCTTTTCTGCCATAAGCTCATGGAACTACCGATACATGGCTGGGCCATATGTGGTGTTAAAAACTTTCATCTAGCACCTAACTACTCTATTGGAGATGCATTGTAAATTAGTATCGTTTTTGTTCTGTTTTTACCATTGGCCACTAAAGAGCCTGATGTTGTTCTGACACGATCCATGTTTGTAAGAAACCCTTTTTGTGCCATAAACACATGGAACTACCGATACATGGCTGGGCCATGTGTGGTGTTAAAAACTTTCCTCTACCACCTAACTACTCTATTGGAGATGCATAGTAAATTAGTCTCGTTTTTGTTCTGTTTTTACCATTGGCCACTATGGATTATGATGTTGTTCTCACACGATCCATGTTTGTGGGAAACCCTTTTGTGCCATAAGCTCATGGAACTACCGATACATGGCTGGGCCATGTGTGGTGTTAAAAACTTTCCTCTACCACCTAACTACTCTATTGGAGATGCATAGTAAATTAGTCTCGTTTTTGTTCTGTTTTTACCATTGGCCACTATGGATTATGATGTTGTTCTCACACGATCCATGTTTGTGGGAAACCCGTTTGTGTCATAAGCTCATGGAACTACCAATACATGGCTGGGCCATGTGTTGTGTTAAAAACTTTCCTCTACCACCTAACTACTCTATTGGAGATGCATAGTAAATTAGTCTCGTTTTTGTTCTGTTTTTACCATTGGCCACTATAGATTATGATGTTGTTCTCACACGGTCCATGTTTGTGTGAAACCCTTTTGTGCCATAAGCTCATGGAACTACCGATACATGGCTGGGCCATGTGTGGTGTTAAAAACTTTCCTCTACCACCTAACTACTCTATTGGAGATGCATAGTAAATTAGTCTCGTTTTTGTTCTGTTTTTACCATTGGCCACTATGGATTATGATGTTGTTCTCACACGATCCATGTTTGTGGGAAACCCGTTTGTGTCATAAGCTCATGGAACTACCAATACATGGCTGGGCCATGTGTTGTGTTAAAAACTTTCCTCTACCACCTAACTACTCTATTGGAGATGCATAGTAAATTAGTCTCGTTTTTGTTCTGTTTTTACCATTGGCCACTATAGATTATGATGTTGTTCTCACACGGTCCATGTTTGTGTGAAACCCTTTTGTGCCATAAGCTCATGGAACTACCGATACATGGCTGGGCCATAGGTGGTGTTAAAAACTTTCATCTAGCACCTAACTACTCTAGAGTTGTATTGTAAACTAGTCTCATTTTTCTGCTGATTTTACCATTGGCCATTAAGCAGCCTAATATTGTTCTCACTCGATCCATGTTTGTAGGAAACCCTTTTGTGCCATTTCTGCCTTTTCTGCCTTTTGAACTACCGATACATGGCTGGGCCATATCTGAACATTCTGCTGTATGAAAATTTCATATATCACCTAACAACTATATTGGAGATGCATAGTAAACCAGGCCCATTTTTCTACTGTTTTTGCCATTGGCCACTAAGGAGCCTGATGTTGTTCTGACACGATCCATGTTGGTAAGAAACCCTTTTTGTGCCATAAACACATGGAACTACCGATACATGGCTGGGCCATGTGTGGTGTTAAAAACTTTCCTCTACCACCTAACTACTCTATTGGAGATGCATAGTAAATTAGTCTCGTTTTTGTTCTGTTTTTACCATTGGCCACTATGGATTATGATGTTGTTCTCACACGATCCATGTTTGTGGGAAACCCTTTTGTGCCATAAGCTCATGCAACTACCGATGCATGGCTGGGCCATATGTGGTGTTAAAAACTTTCATCTAGCACCTAACTACTCTATTGGAGATGCATTGTAAACTTGTCATTTTTGTGCTCTTTTTACCATTGGCCACCAGGGAATCTGATATTCTTTTCCCACGATCAATGTTTTTAGGAAACCCTTTTCTGCCATAAGCTCTATGGAAGTCATGAACTACTGATAGTCATGAACTACCGATACATGGCTGGGCCATATGTGGTGTTAAGAACTTTCATCTAGCACCTAACTACTCTATTGGAGATGCATTGTAAATGAGTCTTGTTATTGTTCTGTTTTTCCATTCTCCACTAAAGAGCCTGATGTTCTTACACGATCCATGTTTGTGGGAAACCCTTTTGTGCCATAAGCTCATGGAACTACCGATACATGGCTGGGCCATATGTGGTGTTGAAAACTTTCATCTAGCACCTAACTACTCTATTGGAGATGCATTGTAAACTTGTCCTTTTTGTGCTCTTTTTACCATTGGCCACCAGGGAATCTGATATTCTTTTCCCACGATCAATGTTTTTAGGAAACCCTTTTCTGCCATAAGCTCTATGGAAGTCATGAACTACCGATACATGGCTGGGCCATATGTGGTGTTAAAAACTTTCATCTAGCACCTAACTACTCTAATGGAGATGCATTGTAAACGAGTCTCGTTATTGTTCAGTTTTTCCATTGGCCACTAAAGAGCCTGATGTTGTTCTCACACGATCCATGTTTGTGGGAAACCCTTTTCTGCCATAAGCTCATGGAACTACCGATACATGGCTGGGCCATATGTGGTGTTAAAAACTTTCATCTAGCACCTAACTACTCTATTGGAGATGCATTGTAAACTTGTCATTTTTGTGCTCTTTTTACCATTGGCCACCAGGGAATCTGATGCTGTTTTCCCACGATCAATGTTTTTAGGAAAGCCTTTTCTGCCATAAGCTCCATGGAAGTCATGAACTACTGATAGTCACGAACTACCGATACATGGCTGGGCCATATGTGGTGTTAAGAACTTTCATCTAGCACCTAACTACTCTATTGGAGATGCATTGTAAACGAGTCTCGTTATTGTTCTGTTTTTCCATTGGCCACTAAAGAGTCTGATGTTGTTCTCACACGATCCATGTTTGTGGGAAACCCTTTTCTGCCAAAAGGTCATAGAACTTCCGATACATGGCTATTCCATATGTGGTGTTAAAAACTTTCATCTAGCACCTAATTACTCTATTGGAGATGCATTGTAAACTTGTCATTTTTGTGCTCTTTTTACCATGGGCCACCAGGGAATCTGATATTGTTTTCCCACGATCAAAACTTTCATCTAGCACTATTGGAGATGCATTGTAAACTTGTCATTTTTGTGCAGTTTTTACCATTGGCCACGAGGGTATCTGATATTGTTTTCTCACGATCAATGTTTTTAGGAAACCCTTTTCTGCCAAAAGCTCTATGGAAGTCATGAACTACCGATATGAACTACCTATACATGACTGGGCCATATGTCGTGTTAAAAACTTTCCTCTAGCACCTAACTACTCTAGAGTTGCATTCTAAACTAGTCTCATATTTGTGCTGTTTTTACCATTAATCACCGGGGAATTTGATATTGTTTTCACACGATACAAGTTTGTAGGAAACCCTTTTGTGCCACAAGCACATGGAACTACCGATACACGGCTGGGACATATCTGAACACCATCTGGTGCATGAAACTTTCATCTAGCACCTAACTACTCTATTGGAGATGCATTGTAAACTAGTCTTATTTTTGTGCTGTTTTTACCATTGGCCATTAAGCAGCCTGGTATTGTTCTCACTCGATCCATGTTTGTAGGAAACCCTTTTGTGCCATTTCTGCCTTTTCTGCCTTTTGAACTACCGAAACATGGCTGGGCCATATCTTAAAATTCTGCTGTATGAAAATTTCATATATCACCTAACAACTATATTAGAGATGCATAGTAAACTAGGCCCATTTTTCTGCTGTTTTTGCCATTGGCCACTAAGGAGCCCGATGCTGTTCTGACACGATCCATGTTTGTAAGAAACCCTTTTTGTGCCATAAACTCATGCAAATACCGATACATGGCTGGGCCATGTGTGGTGTTAAAAACTTTCCTCTACCACCTAACTACTCTATTGGAGATGCATAGTAAATTAGTCTCGTTTTTGTTCTGTTTTTACCA
Source organism: Cryptoblepharus egeriae (assembly GCA_030015325.1). Taxonomy (NCBI): domain Eukaryota; kingdom Metazoa; phylum Chordata; class Lepidosauria; order Squamata; family Scincidae; genus Cryptoblepharus; species Cryptoblepharus egeriae. The sequence continues at coordinate 7,582,383 of JAREYC010000017.1, read as the reverse complement.
TTGGCCACTAAAGAGCCTGATGTTGTTCTGACACGATCCATGTTTGTAAGAAACCCTTTTTGTGCCATAAACACATGGAACTACCGATACATGGCTGGGCCATGTGTGGTGTTAAAAACTTTCCTCTACCACCTAACTACTCTAATGGAGATGCATAGTAAATCAGTCTCGTTTTTGTTCTGTTTTTACCATTGGCCACTATGGATTATGATGTTGTTCTCACACTATCCATGTTTGTGGGAAACCCTTTTGTGCCATAAGCTCATAGAACTACCTATACATGGCTGGGCCATGTGTGGTGTTAAAAACTTTCCTCTACCACCTAACTACTCTATTGGAGATGCATAGTAAATCAGTCTCGTTTTTGTTCTGTTTTTACCATTGGCCACTATGGATTATGATGTTGTTCTCACACGATCCATGTTTGTGGGAAACGCTTTTCTGCCATAAGCTCATGGAACTACCGATCATGGCTGTTCCATATGTGGTGTTAAAAACTTTCATCTAGCACCTAATTACTCTATTGGAGATGCATTGTAAACTTGTCATTTTTGTGCTCTTTTTACCATGGGCCACCAGGGAATCTGATATTGTTTTCCCACGATCAAAACTTTCATCTAGCACTATTGGAGATGCATTGTAAACTTGTCATTTTTGTGCAGTTTTTACCATTGGCCACGAGGGTATCTGATATTTTTTTCCCACGATCAATGTTTTTAGGAAACCCTTTTCTGCCAAAAGCTCTATGGAAGTCATGAACTACCGATAGTCATGAACTACCGATACATGGCTGGGCCATATGTGGTGTTAAAAACTTTCATCTAGCACTTAACTACTCGTTTGCAGATGCATTGTAAATGACTCTCGTTATTATTCTGTTTTTCCCTTGGCCACTAAAGAGCCTGATGTTGTTCTCACACGATCCATGTTTGTGGGAAACCCTTTTCTGCCATAAGCTCATGGAACTACCGATACATGGCTGGGCCATATGTGGTGTTAAAAACTTTCATCTAGCACCTAATTACTCTATTGGAGATGCATTGTAAACTTGTCATTTTTGTGCTCTTTTTACCATTGGCCACCAGGGAATCTGATATTGTTTTCCCACGATCAATGTTTTTAGGAAAGCCTTTTCTGCCATATGCTCCATGGAAATCATGAACTACCGATATGAACTACCTATACATGACTGGGCCATATGTCGTGTTAAAAACGTTCCTCTAGCACCTAACTACTCTAGAGTTGCATTCTAAACTAGTCTCATATTTGTGCTGTTTTTACCATTAATCACCGGGGAATTTGATATTGTTTTCACACGATACAAGTTTGTAGGAAACCCTTTTGTGCCACAAGCACATGGAACTACCGATACACGGCTGGGACATATCTGAACACCATCTGGTGCATGAAACTTTCATCTAGCACCTAACTACTCTATTGGAGATGCATTGTAAACTAGTCTTATTTTTGTGCTGTTTTTACCATTGGCCATTAAGCAGCCTGGTATTGTTCTCACTCGATCCATGTTTGTAGGAAACCCTTTTGTGCCATTTGTGCCTTTTCTGCCTTTTGAACTACCGAAACATGGCTGGGCCATATCTTAAAATTCTGCTGTATGAAAATTTCATATATCACCTAACAACTATATTGGAGATGCATAGTAAACTAGGCCCATTTTTCTGCTGTTTTTGCCATTGGCCACTAAGGAGCCCGATGCTCTTCTGACACGATCCATGTTTGTAAGAAACCCTTTTTGTGCCATAAACTCATGCAAATACCGATACATGGCTGGGCCATGTGTGGTGTTAAAAACTTTCCTCTACCACCTAACTACTCTATTGGAGATGCATAGTAAATTAGTCTCGTTTTTGTTCTGTTTTTACCATTGGCCACTAAAGAGCCTGATGTTGTTCTGACACGATCCATGTTTGTAACAAACCCTTTTTGTGCCATAAACACATGGAACTACCGATACATGGCTGGGCCATGTGTGGTGTTAAAAACTTTCCTCTACCACCTAACTACTCTATTGGAGATGCATAGTAAATCAGTCTCGTTTTTGTTCTGTTTTTACCATTGGCCACTATGGATTATGATGTTGTTCTCACACTATCCATGTTTGTGGGAAACGCTTTTGTGCCATAAGCTCATAGAACTACCTATACATGGCTGGGCCATGTGTGGTGTTAAAAACTTTCCTCTACCACCTAACTACTCTATTGGAGATGCATAGTAAATCAGTCTCGTTTTTGTTCTGTTTTTACCATTGGCCACTATGGATTATGATGTTGTTCTCACACGATCCATGTTTGTGGGAAACGTTTTTCTGCCATAAGCTCATGGAACTACCGATCATGGCTGGGCCATATGTGGTGTTAAAAACTTTCATCTAGCACCTAATTACTCTATTGGAGATGCATTGTAAACTTGTCATTTTTGTGCTCTTTTTACCATGGGCCACCAGGGAATCTGATATTGTTTTCCCACGATCAATGTTTTTAGGAAACCATTTTCTTCCATAAGCTCTATGGAAGTCATGAACTACCGATAGTCATGAATTACCGATACATGACTGGGCCATGTGTCGTGTTAAAAACTTTCATCTAGCACCTAACTACTCTATTGGAGATGTATTATAAACTAGTCTCATTTTTATGCTGTTTTTACCACTGGCCATAAAGCAGCCTGATATTGTTCTCACTCGATCCATGTTTGTAGGAAACCCTTTTGTGCCTTTTCTGCCTTTTGAACTATCGAAACATGGCTGGGCCATATCTTAAAATTCTGCTGTATGAAAATTTCATATATCACCTAACAACTATATTGGAGATGCATAGTAAACTAGGCCCATTTTTCTGCTGTTTTTGCCATTGGCCACTAAGGAGCCCGATGCTGTTCTGACACGATCCATGTTTGTAAGAAACCCTTTTTGTGCCATAAACTCATGCAAATACCGATACATGGCTGGGCCATGTGTGGTGTTAAAAACTTTCCTCTACCACCTAACTACTCTATTGGAGATGCATAGTAAATTAGTCTCGTTTTTGTTCTGTTTTTACCATTGGCCACTAAAGAGCCTGATGTTGTTCTGACACGATCCATGTTTGTAAGAAACCCTTTTTGTGCCATAAACACATGGAACTACCGATACATGGCTGGGCCATGTGTGGTGTTAAAAACTTTCCTCTACCACCTAACTACTCTAATGGAGATGCATAGTAAATCAGTCTCGTTTTTGTTCTGTTTTTACCATTGGCCACTATGGATTATGATGTTGTTCTCACACTATCCATGTTTGTGGGAAACCCTTTTGTGCCATAAGCTCATAGAACTACCTATACATGGCTGGGCCATGTGTGGTGTTAAAAACTTTCCTCTACCACCTAACTACTCTGTTGGAGATGCATAGTAAATCAGTCTCGTTTTTGTTCTGTTTTTACCATTGGCCACTAAAGAGCCTGATGTTGTTCTCACACGACCCATGTTTGTGGGAAACCCTTTTGTGCCATAAGCTCATGGAACTACCGATACATGGCTGGGCCATATGTGGTGTTAAAAATTTTCATCTAGCACCTAACTACTCTATTGGAGATGCATTGTAAACTTGTCATTTTTGTGCTCTTTTTACCATTGGCCACCAGGGAATCTGATATTGTTTTCCCACGATCAATGTTTTTAGGAAACCCTTTTCTGCCATAAGCTCTATGGAAGTCATGAACTACCGATAGTCATGAACTACCGATACATGACTGGGCCATGTGTCGTGTTAAAAACTTTCATCTAGCACCTAACTACTCTGTTGGAGATGTATTGTAAACTAGTCTCATTTTTGTGCTGTTTTTACCATTGGCCATTAAGCAGCCTGATATTGTTCTCACTCGATCCATGTTTGTAGGAAACCCTTTTGTGCCATTTCTGCCTTTTCTGCCTTTTGAACTACTGATACATGACTGGGCCATATCTGAACATTCTGCTGTATGAAAATTTCATATATCACCTAAGAACTATATTGGAGATGCATAGTAAACTAGGCCCATTTTTCTGCTGTTTTTGCCATGGGCCACTAAGGAGCCTGATGTTGTTCTCACACGATCCATGTTTGTGGGAAACAATTTTGTGCCATAAGCTCATGGAACTACCGATACATGGCTGGGCCATATTTGGTGTTAAAAACTTTCATCTAGCACCTAACTACTCTATTGGAGATGCATTGTAAACGAGTCTCGTTATTGTTCTGTTTTTCCATTGGCCACTAAAGAGCCTGATGTTGTTCTGACACGATCCATGTTTGTAAGAAACCCTTTTTGTGCCATAAACACATGGAACTACCGATACATGGCTGGGCCATGTGTGGTGTTAAAAACTTTCCTCTACCACCTAACTACTCTATTGGAGATGCATAGTAAATTAGTCTCGTTTTTGTTCTGTTTTTACCATTGGCCACTATGGATTATGATGTTGTTCTCACACGATCCATGTTTGTGGGAAACCCTTTTGTGCCATAAGCTCATGGAACTACCGATACATGGCTGGGCCATGTGTGGTGTTAAAAACTTTCCTCTACCACCTAACTACTCTATTGGAGATGCATAGTAAATTAGTCTCGTTTTTGTTCTGTTTTTACCATTGGCCACTATGGATTATGATGTTGTTCTCACACGATCCATGTTTGTGGGAAACCCGTTTGTGTCATAAGCTCATGGAACTACCAATACATGGCTGGGCCATGTGTTGTGTTAAAAACTTTCCTCTACCACCTAACTACTCTATTGGAGATGCATAGTAAATTAGTCTCGTTTTTGTTCTGTTTTTACCATTGGCCACTATAGATTATGATGTTGTTCTCACACGGTCCATGTTTGTGTGAAACCCTTTTGTGCCATAAGCTCATGGAACTACCGATACATGGCTGGGCCATGTGTGGTGTTAAAAACTTTCCTCTACCACCTAACTACTCTATTGGAGATGCATAGTAAATTAGTCTCGTTTTTGTTCTGTTTTTACCATTGGCCACTATGGATTATGATGTTGTTCTCACACGATCCATGTTTGTGGGAAACCCGTTTGTGTCATAAGCTCATGGAACTACCAATACATGGCTGGGCCATGTGTTGTGTTAAAAACTTTCCTCTACCACCTAACTACTCTATTGGAGATGCATAGTAAATTAGTCTCGTTTTTGTTCTGTTTTTACCATTGGCCACTATAGATTATGATGTTGTTCTCACACGGTCCATGTTTGTGTGAAACCCTTTTGTGCCATAAGCTCATGGAACTACCGATACATGGCTGGGCCATGTGTGGTGTTAAAAACTTTCCTCTACCACCTAACTACTCTATTGGAGATGCATAGTAAATTAGTCTCGTTTTTGTTCTGTTTTTACCATTGGCCACTATGGATTATGATGTTGTTCTCACACGATCCATGTTTGTGGGAAACCCGTTTGTGTCATAAGCTCATGGAACTACCAATACATGGCTGGGCCATGTGTTGTGTTAAAAACTTTCCTCTACCACCTAACTACTCTATTGGAGATGCATAGTAAATTAGTCTCGTTTTTGTTCTGTTTTTACCATTGGCCACTATAGATTATGATGTTGTTCTCACACGGTCCATGTTTGTGTGAAACCCTTTTGTGCCATAAGCTCATGGAACTACCGATACATGGCTGGGCCATAGGTGGTGTTAAAAACTTTCATCTAGCACCTAACTACTCTAGAGTTGTATTGTAAACTAGTCTCATTTTTCTGCTGATTTTACCATTGGCCATTAAGCAGCCTAATATTGTTCTCACTCGATCCATGTTTGTAGGAAACCCTTTTGTGCCATTTCTGCCTTTTCTGCCTTTTGAACTACCGATACATGGCTGGGCCATATCTGAACATTCTGCTGTATGAAAATTTCATATATCACCTAACAACTATATTGGAGATGCATAGTAAACCAGGCCCATTTTTCTACTGTTTTTGCCATTGGCCACTAAGGAGCCTGATGTTGTTCTGACACGATCCATGTTGGTAAGAAACCCTTTTTGTGCCATAAACACATGGAACTACCGATACATGGCTGGGCCATGTGTGGTGTTAAAAACTTTCCTCTACCACCTAACTACTCTATTGGAGATGCATAGTAAATTAGTCTCGTTTTTGTTCTGTTTTTACCATTGGCCACTATGGATTATGATGTTGTTCTCACACGATCCATGTTTGTGGGAAACCCTTTTGTGCCATAAGCTCATGCAACTACCGATGCATGGCTGGGCCATATGTGGTGTTAAAAACTTTCATCTAGCACCTAACTACTCTATTGGAGATGCATTGTAAACTTGTCATTTTTGTGCTCTTTTTACCATTGGCCACCAGGGAATCTGATATTCTTTTCCCACGATCAATGTTTTTAGGAAACCCTTTTCTGCCATAAGCTCTATGGAAGTCATGAACTACTGATAGTCATGAACTACCGATACATGGCTGGGCCATATGTGGTGTTAAGAACTTTCATCTAGCACCTAACTACTCTATTGGAGATGCATTGTAAATGAGTCTTGTTATTGTTCTGTTTTTCCATTCTCCACTAAAGAGCCTGATGTTCTTACACGATCCATGTTTGTGGGAAACCCTTTTGTGCCATAAGCTCATGGAACTACCGATACATGGCTGGGCCATATGTGGTGTTGAAAACTTTCATCTAGCACCTAACTACTCTATTGGAGATGCATTGTAAACTTGTCCTTTTTGTGCTCTTTTTACCATTGGCCACCAGGGAATCTGATATTCTTTTCCCACGATCAATGTTTTTAGGAAACCCTTTTCTGCCATAAGCTCTATGGAAGTCATGAACTACCGATACATGGCTGGGCCATATGTGGTGTTAAAAACTTTCATCTAGCACCTAACTACTCTAATGGAGATGCATTGTAAACGAGTCTCGTTATTGTTCAGTTTTTCCATTGGCCACTAAAGAGCCTGATGTTGTTCTCACACGATCCATGTTTGTGGGAAACCCTTTTCTGCCATAAGCTCATGGAACTACCGATACATGGCTGGGCCATATGTGGTGTTAAAAACTTTCATCTAGCACCTAACTACTCTATTGGAGATGCATTGTAAACTTGTCATTTTTGTGCTCTTTTTACCATTGGCCACCAGGGAATCTGATGCTGTTTTCCCACGATCAATGTTTTTAGGAAAGCCTTTTCTGCCATAAGCTCCATGGAAGTCATGAACTACTGATAGTCACGAACTACCGATACATGGCTGGGCCATATGTGGTGTTAAGAACTTTCATCTAGCACCTAATTACTCTATTGGAGATGCATTGTAAACTTGTCATTTTTGTGCTCTTTTAACCATGGGCCACCAGGGAATCTGATATTGTTTTCCCACGATCAAAACTTTCATCTAGCACTATTGGAGATGCATTGTAAACTTGTCATTTTTGTGCAGTTTTTACCATTGGCCACGAGGGTATCTGATATTGTTTTCCCACGATCAATGTTTTTAGGAAACCCTTTTCTGCCAAAAGCTCTATGGAAGTCATGAACTACCGATAGTCATGAACTACCGATACATGGCTGGGCCATATGTGGTGTTAAAAACTTTCATCTAGCACTTAACTACTCGTTTGCAGATGCATTGTAAATGACTCTCGTTATTATTCTGTTTTTCCCATGGCCACTAAAGAGCCTGAAGTTGTTCTCACACGATCCATGTTTGTGGGAAACCCTTTTCTGCCATAAGCTCATGGAACTACCGATCATGGCTGGGCCATATGTGGTGTTAAAAACTTTCATCTAGCACCTAACTACTCTATTGGAGATGCATTGTAAACTTGTCATTTTTGTGCTCTTTTTACCACTGGCCACCAGGGAATCTGATATTGTTTTCCCACGATCAATGTTTTTAGGAAACCCTTTTCTGCCATAAGCTCTATGGAAGTCATGAACTACCGATAGTCATGAACTACCGATACATGACTGGGCCATGTGTCGTGTTAAAAACTTTCATCTAGCACCTAACTACTCTGTTGGAGATGTATTGTAAACTAGTCTCATTTTTGTGCTGTTTTTACCATTGGCCATTAAGCAGCCTGATATTGTTCTCACTCGATCCATGTTTGTAGGAAACCCTTTTGTGCCATTTCTGCCTTTTCTGCCTTTTGAACTACTGATACATGGCTGGGCCATATCTGAACATTCTGCTGTATGAAAATTTCATATATCACCTAAGAACTATATTGGAGATGCATAGTAAACTAGGCCCATTTTTCTGCTGTTTTTGCCATGGGCCACTAAGGAGCCTGATGTTGTTCTCACACGATCCATGTTTGTGGGAAACAATTTTGTGCCATAAGCTCATGGAACTACCGATACATGGCTGGGCCATATGTGGTGTTAAAAACTTTCATCTAGCACCTAACTACTCTATTGGAGATGCATTGTAAACTTGTCATTTTTGTGCTCTTTTTACCATTGGCCACCAGGGAATCTGATGCTGTTTTCCCACGATCAATGTTTTTAGGAAAGCCTTTTCTGCCATAAGCTCCATGGAAGTCATGAACTACTGATAGTCATGAACTACCGATACATGGCTGGGCCATATGTGGTGTTAAGAACTTTCATCTAGCACCTAACTACTCTATTGGAGATGCATTGTAAACGAGTCTCGTTATTGTTCTGTTTTTCCATTGGCCACTAAAGAGCCTGATGTTGTTCTCACACGATCCATGTTTGTGGGAAACCCTTTTCTGCCATAAGGTCATAGAACTTCCGATACATGGCTATTCCATATGTGGTGTTAAAAACTTTCATCTAGCACCTAATTACTCTATTGGAGATGCATTGTAAACTTGTCATTTTTGTGCTCTTTTTACCATGGGCCACCAGGGAATCTGATATTGTTTTCCCACGATCAAAACTTTCATCTAGCACTATTGGAGATGCATTGTAAACTTGTCATTTTTGTGCAGTTTTTACCATTGGCCACGAGGGTATCTGATATTGTTTTCCCACGATCAATGTTTTTAGGAAACCCTTTTCTGCCAAAAGCTCTATGGAAGTCATGAACTACCGATAGTCATGAACTACCGATACATGGCTGGGCCATATGTGGTGTTAAAAACTTTCATCTAGCACTTAACTACTCGTTTGCAGATGCATTGTAAATGACTCTCGTTATTATTCTGTTTTTCCCATGGCCACTAAAGAGCCTGAAGTTGTTCTCACACGATCCATGTTTGTGGGAAACCCTTTTCTGCCATAAGCTCATGGAACTACCGATACATGGCTGGGCCATATGTGGTGTTAAAAACTTTCATCTAGCACCTAACTACTCTATTGGAGATGCATTGTAAACTTGTCATTTTTGTGCTCTTTTTACCATTGGCCACCAGGGAATCTGATATTGTTTTCCCACGATCAATGTTTTTAGGAAACCCTTTTCTGCCATATGCTCCATGGAAATCATGAACTACCGATATGAACTACCTATACATGACTGGGCCATATGTCGTGTTAAAAACGTTCCTCTAGCACCTAACTACTCTAGAGTTGCATTCTAAACTAGTCTCATATTTGTGCTGTTTTTACCATTAATCACCGGGGAATTTGATATTGTTTTCACACGATACAAGTTTGTAGGAAACCCTTTTGTGCCACAAGCACATGGAACTACCGATACACGGCTGGGACATATCTGAACACCATCTGGTGCATGAAACTTTCATCTAGCACCTAACTACTCTATTGGAGATGCATTGTAAACTAGTCTTATTTTTGTGCTGTTTTTACCATTGGCCATTAAGCAGCCTGGTATTGTTCTCACTCGATCCATGTTTGTAGGAAACCCTTTTGTGCCATTTCTGCCTTTTCTGCCTTTTGAACTACCGAAACATGGCTGGGCCATATCTTAAAATTCTGCTGTATGAAAATTTCATATATCACCTAACAACTATATTAGAGATGCATAGTAAACTAGGCCCATTTTTCTGCTGTTTTTGCCATTGGCCACTAAGGAGCCCGATGCTGTTCTGACACGATCCATGTTTGTAAGAAACCCTTTTTGTGCCATAAACTCATGCAAATACCGATACATGACTGGGCCATGTGTCGTGTTAAAAACTTTCATCTAGCACCTAACTACTCTGTTGGAGATGTATTGTAAACTAGTCTCATTTTTGTGCTGTTTTTACCATTGGCCATTAAGCAGCCTGATATTGTTCTCACTCGATCCATGTTTGTAGGAAACCCTTTTGTGCCATTTCTGCCTTTTCTGCCTTTTGAACTACTGATACATGGCTGGGCCATATCTGAACATTCTGCTGTATGAAAATTTCATATATCACCTAAGAACTATATTGGAGATGCATAGTAAACTAGGCCCATTTTTCTGCTGTTTTTGCCATGGGCCACTAAGGAGCCTGATGTTGTTCTGACACGATCCATGTTTGTGGGAAACAATTTTGTGCCATAAGCTCATGGAACTACCGATACATGGCTGGGCCATATGTGGTGTTAAAAACTTTCATCTAGCACCTAACTACTCTATTGGAGATGCATTGTAAACTTGTCATTTTTGTGCTCTTTTTACCATTGGCCACCAGGGAATCTGATGCTGTTTTCCCACGATCAATGTTTTTAGGAAAGCCTTTTCTGCCATAAGCTCCATGGAAGTCATGAACTACTGATAGTCATGAACTACCGATACATGGCTGGGCCATATGTGGTGTTAAGAACTTTCATCTAGCACCTAACTACTCTATTGGAGATGCATTGTAAACGAGTCTCGTTATTGTTCTGTTTTTCCATTGGCCACTAAAGAGCCTGATGTTGTTCTCACACGATCCATGTTTGTGGGAAACCCTTTTCTGCCATAAGGTCATAGAACTTCCGATACATGGCTATTCCATATGTGGTGTTAAAAACTTTCATCTAGCACCTAATTACTCTATTGGAGATGCATTGTAAACTTGTCATTTTTGTGCTCTTTTTACCATGGGCCACCAGGGAATCTGATATTGTTTTCCCACGATCAAAACTTTCATCTAGCACTATTGGAGATGCATTGTAAACTTGTCATTTTTGTGCAGTTTTTACCATTGGCCACGAGGGTATCTGATATTGTTTTCCCACGATCAATGTTTTTAGGAAACCCTTTTCTGCCAAAAGCTCTATGGAAGTCATGAACTACCGATAGTCATGAACTACCGATACATGGCTGGGCCATATGTGGTGTTAAAAACTTTCATCTAGCACTTAACTACTCGTTTGCAGATGCATTGTAAATGACTCTCGTTATTATTCTGTTTTTCCCATGGCCACTAAAGAGCCTGAAGTTGTTCTCACACGATCCATGTTTGTGGGAAACCCTTTTCTGCCATAAGCTCATGGAACTACCGATACATGGCTGGGCCATATGTGGTGTTAAAAACTTTCATCTAGCACCTAACTACTCTATTGGAGATGCATTGTAAACTTGTCATTTTTGTGCTCTTTTTACCATTGGCCACCAGGGAATCTGATATTGTTTTCCCACGATCAATGTTTTTAGGAAACCCTTTTCTGCCATATGCTCCATGGAAATCATGAACTACCGATATGAACTACCTATACATGACTGGGCCATATGTCGTGTTAAAAACGTTCCTCTAGCACCTAACTACTCTAGAGTTGCATTGTAAACTAGTCTCATATTTGTGCTGTTTTTACCATTAATCACCGGGGAATTTGATATTGTTTTCACACGATACAAGTTTGTAGGAAACCCTTTTGTGCCACAAGCACATGGAACTACCGATACACGGCTGGGACATATCTGAACACCATCTGGTGCATGAAACTTTCATCTAGCACCTAACTACTCTATTGGAGATGCATTGTAAACTAGTCTTATTTTTGTGCTGTTTTTACCATTGGCCATTAAGCAGCCTGGTATTGTTCTCACTCGATCCATGTTTGTAGGAAACCCTTTTGTGCCATTTCTGCCTTTTCTGCCTTTTGAACTACCGAAACATGGCTGGGCCATATCTTAAAATTCTGCTGTATGAAAATTTCATATATCACCTAACAACTATATTAGAGATGCATAGTAAACTAGGCCCATTTTTCTGCTGTTTTTGCCATTGGCCACTAAGGAGCCCGATGCTGTTCTGACACGATCCATGTTTGTAAGAAACCCTTTTTGTGCCATAAACTCATGCAAATACCGATACATGGCTGGGCCATGTGTGGTGTTAAAAACTTTCCTCTACCACCTAACTACTCTATTGGAGATGCATAGTAAATCAGTCTCGTTTTTGTTCTGTTTTTACCATTGGCCACTATGGATTATGATGTTGTTCTCACACGATCCATGTTTGTGGGAAACGCTTTTCTGCCATAAGCTCATGGAACTACCGATCATGGCTGGGCCATATGTGGTGTTAAAAACTTTCATCTAGCACCTAACTACTCTATTGGAGATGCATTGTAAACTTGTCATTTTTGTGCTCTTTTTACCATTGGCCACCAGGGAATCTGATATTGTTTTCCCACGATCAATGTCTTTAGGAAACCCTTTTCTGCCATAAGCTCTATGGAAGTCATGAACTACCGATAGTCATGAACTACCGATACATGACTGGGCCATGTGTCGTGTTAAAAACTTTCATCTAGCACCTAACTACTCTATTGGAGATGTATTGTAAACTAGTCTCATTTTTGTGCTGTTTTTACCATTGGCCATTAAGCAGCCTGATATTGTTCTCACTCGATCCATGTTTGTAGGAAACCCTTTTGTGCCATTTCTGCCTTTTCTGCCTTTTGAACTACTGATACATGGCTGGGCCATATCTGAACATTCTGCTGTATGAAAATTTCATATATCACCTAAGAACTATATTGGAGATGCATAGTAAACTAGGCCCATTTTTCTGCTGTTTTTGCCATGGGCCACTAAGGAGCCTGATGTTGTTCTCACACGATCCATGTTTGTGGGAAACAATTTTGTGCCATAAGCTCATGGAACTACCGATACATGGCTGGGCCATATGTGGTGTTAAAAACTTTCATCTAGCACCTAACTACTCTATTGGAGATGCATTGTAAACTTGTCATTTTTGTGCTCTTTTTACCATTGGCCACCAGGGAATCTGATGCTGTTTTCCCACGATCAATGTTTTTAGGAAAGCCTTTTCTGCCATAAGCTCCATGGAAGTCATGAACTACTGATAGTCATGAACTACCGATACATGGCTGGGCCATATGTGGTGTTAAGAACTTTCATCTAGCACCTAACTACTCTATTGGAGATGCATTGTAAACGAGTCTCGTTATTGTTCTGTTTTTCCATTGGCCACTAAAGAGCCTGATGTTGTTCTCACACGATCCATGTTTGTGGGAAACCCTTTTCTGCCATAAGGTCATAGAACTTCCGATACATGGCTATTCCATATGTGGTGTTAAAAACTTTCATCTAGCACCTAATTACTCTATTGGAGATGCATTGTAAACTTGTCATTTTTGTGCTCTTTTTACCATGGGCCACCAGGGAATCTGATATTGTTTTCCCACGATCAAAACTTTCATCTAGCACTATTGGAGATGCATTGTAAACTTCTCATTTTTGTGCAGTTTTTACCATTGGCCACCAGGGAATCTGATATTGTTTTCCCACGATCAATGTCTTTAGGAAACCCTTTTCTGCCATAAGCTCTATGGAAGTCATGAACTACCGATAGTCATGAACTACCGATACATGACTGGGCCATGTGTCGTGTTAAAAACTTTCATCTAGCACCTAACAACTCTATTGGAGATGTATTGTAAACTAGTCTCATTTTTGTGCTGTTTTTACCATTGGCCATTAAGCAGCCTGATATTGTTCTCACTCGATCCATGTTTGTAGGAAACCCTTTTGTGCCATTTCTGCCTTTTCTGCCTTTTGAACTACTGATACATGGCTGGGCCATATCTGAACATTCTGCTGTATGAAAATTTCATATATCACCTAAGAACTATATTGGAGATGCATAGTAAACTAGGCCCATTTTTCTGCTGTTTTTGCCATGGGCCACTAAGGAGCCTGATGTTGTTCTCACACGATCCATGTTTGTGGGAAACAATTTTGTGCCATAAGCTCATGGAACTACCGATACATGGCTGGGCCATATGTGGTGTTAAAAACTTTCATCTAGCACCTAACTACTCTATTGGAGATGCATTGTAAACTTGTCATTTTTGTGCTCTTTTTACCATTGGCCACCAGGGAATCTGATGCTGTTTTCCCACGATCAATGTTTTTAGGAAAGCCTTTTCTGCCATAAGCTCCATGGAAGTCATGAACTACTGATAGTCATGAACTACCGATACATGGCTGGGCCATATGTGGTGTTAAGAACTTTCATCTAGCACCTAACTACTCTATTGGAGATGCATTGTAAACGAGTCTCGTTATTGTTCTGTTTTTCCATTGGCCACTAAAGAGCCTGATGTTGTTCTCACACGATCCATGTTTGTGGGAAACCCTTTTCTGCCATAAGGTCATAGAACTTCCGATACATGGCTATTCCATATGTGGTGTTAAAAACTTTCATCTAGCACCTAATTACTCTATTGGAGATGCATTGTAAACTTGTCATTTTTGTGCTCTTTTTACCATGGGCCACCAGGGAATCTGATATTGTTTTCCCACGATCAAAACTTTCATCTAGCACTATTGGAGATGCATTGTAAACTTGTCATTTTTGTGCAGTTTTTACCATTGGCCACGAGGGTATCTGATATTGTTTTCCCACGATCAATGTTTTTAGGAAACCCTTTTCTGCCAAAAGCTCTATGGAAGTCATGAACTACCGATAGTCATGAACTACCGATACATGGCTGGGCCATATGTGGTGTTAAAAACTTTCATCTAGCACTTAACTACTCGTTTGCAGATGCATTGTAAATGACTCTCGTTATTATTCTGTTTTTCCCTTGGCCACTAAAGAGCCTGAAGTTGTTCTCACACGATCCATGTTTGTGGGAAACCCTTTTCTGCCATAAGCTGATGGAACTACCGATACATGGCTGGGCCATATGTGGTGTTAAAAACTTTCATCTAGCACCTAACTACTCTATTGGAGATGCATTGTAAATTAGTCTCGTTTTTGTTCTGTTTTTACCATTGGCCACTAAAGAGCCTGATGTTGTTCTGACACGATCCATGTTTGTAAGAAACCCTTTTTGTGCCATAAACACATGGAACTACCGATACATGGCTGGGCCATGTGTGGTGTTAAAAACTTTCCTCTACCACCTAACTACTCTATTGGAGATGCATAGTAAATTAGTCTCGTTTTTGTTCTGTTTTTACCATTGGCCACTATGGATTATGATGTTGTTCTCACACGATCCATGTTTGTGGGAAACCCTTTTGTGCCATAAGCTCATGCAACTACCGATGCATGGCTGGGCCATATGTGGTGTTAAAAACTTTCATCTAGCACCTAACTACTCTATTGGAGATGCATTGTAAACTTGTCATTTTTGTGCTCTTTTTACCATTGGCCACCAGGGAATCTGATATTCTTTTCCCACGATCAATGTTTTTAGGAAACCCTTTTCTGCCATAAGCTCTATGGAAGTCATGAACTACTGATAGTCATGAACTACCGATACATGGCTGGGCCATATGTGGTGTTAAGAACTTTCATCTAGCACCTAACTACTCTATTGGAGATGCATTGTAAATGAGTCTTGTTATTGTTCTGTTTTTCCATTCTCCACTAAAGAGCCTGATGTTCTTACACGATCCATGTTTGTGGGAAACCCTTTTGTGCCATAAGCTCATGGAACTACCGATACATGGCTGGGCCATATGTGGTGTTGAAAACTTTCATCTAGCACCTAACTACTCTATTGGAGATGCATTGTCCTTTTTGTGCTCTTTTTACCATTGGCCACCAGGGAATCTGATATTCTTTTCCCACGATCAATGTTTTTAGGAAACCCTTTTCGGCCATAAGCTCTATGGAAGTCATGAACTACCGATACATGGCTGGGCCATATGTGGTGTTAAAAACTTTCATCTAGCACCTAACTACTCTAATGGAGATGCATTGTAAACGAGTCTCGTTATTGTTCAGTTTTTCCATTGGCCACTAAAGAGCCTGATGTTGTTCTCACACGATCCATGTTTGTGGGAAACCCTTTTCTGCCATAAGCTCATGGAACTACCGATACATGGCTGGGCCATATGTGGTGTTAAAAACTTTCATCTAGCACCTAACTACTCTATTGGAGATGCATTGTAAACTTGTCATTTTTGTGCTCTTTTTACCATTGGCCACCAGGGAATCTGATGCTGTTTTCCCACGATCAATGTTTTTAGGAAAGCCTTTTCTGCCATAAGCTCCATGGAAGTCATGAACTACTGATAGTCACGAACTACCGATACATGGCTGGGCCATATGTGGTGTTAAGAACTTTCATCTAGCACCTAACTACTCTATTGGAGATGCATTGTAAACGAGTCTCGTTATTGTTCTGTTTTTCCATTGGCCACTAAAGAGTCTGATGTTGTTCTCACACGATCCATGTTTGTGGGAAACCCTTTTCTGCCAAAAGGTCATAGAACTTCCGATACATGGCTATTCCATATGTGGTGTTAAAAACTTTCATCTAGCACCTAATTACTCTATTGGAGATGCATTGTAAACTTGTCATTTTTGTGCTCTTTTTACCATGGGCCACCAGGGAATCTGATATTGTTTTCCCACGATCAAAACTTTCATCTAGCACTATTGGAGATGCATTGTAAACTTGTCATTTTTGTGCAGTTTTTACCATTGGCCACGAGGGTATCTGATATTGTTTTCCCACGATCAATGTTTTTAGGAAACCCTTTTCTGCCAAAAGCTCTATGGAAGTCATGAACTACCGATAGTCATGAACTACCGATACATGGCTGGGCCATATGTGGTGTTAAAAACTTTCATCTAGCACTTAACTACTCGTTTGCAGATGCATTGTAAATGACTCTCATTATTATTCTGTTTTTCCCTTGGCCACTAAAGAGCCTGATGTTGTTCTCACACGATCCATGTTTGTGGGAAACCCTTTTCTGCCATAAGCTCATGGAACTACCGATACATGGCTGGGCCATGTGTCGTGTTAAAAACTTTCATCTAGCACCTAATTACTCTATTGGAGATGCATTGTAAACTTGTCATTTTTTTGCTCTTTTTACCATTGGCCACCAGGGAATCTGATATTGTTTTCCCACGATCAATGTTTTTAGGAAACCCTTTTCTGCCATATGCTCCATGGAAATCATGAACTACCGATATGAACTACCTATACATGACTGGGCCATATGTCGTGTTAAAAACTTTCCTCTAGCACCTAACTACTCTAGAGTTGCATTGTAAACTAGTCTCATATTTGTGCTGTTTTTACCATTAATCACCGGGGAATTTGATATTGTTTTCACACGATACAAGTTTGTAGGAAACCCTTTTGTGCCACAAGCACATGGAACTACCGATACACGGCTGGGACATATCTGAACACCATCTGGTGCATGAAACTTTCATCTAGCACCTAACTACTCTATTGGAGATGCATTGTAAACTAGTCTTATTTTTGTGCTGTTTTTACCATTGGCCATTAAGCAGCCTGGTATTGTTCTCACTCGATCCATGTTTGTAGGAAACCATTTTGTGCCATTTGTGCCTTTTCTGCCTTTTGAACTACCGAAACATGGCTGGGCCATATCTTAAAATTCTGCTGTATGAAAATTTCATATATCACCTAACAAGTATATTAGAGATGCATAGTAAACTATGCCCATTTTTCTGCTGTTTTTGCCATTGGCCACTAAGGAGCCCGATGCTGTTCTGACACGATCCATGTTTGTAAGAAACCCTTTTTGTGCCATAAACTCATGCAAATACCGATACATGGCTGGGCCATGTGTGGTGTTAAAAACTTTCCTCTACCACCTAACTACTCTATTGGAGATGCATGGTAAATTAGTCTCGTTTTTGTTCTGTTTTTACCATTGGCCACTAAAGAGCCTGATGTTGTTCTGACACGATCCATGTTTGTAAGAAACCCTTTTTGTGCCATAAACACATGGAACTACCGATACATGGCTGGGCCATGTGTGGTGTTAAAAACTTTCCTCTACCACCTAACTACTCTAATGGAGATGCATAGTAAATCAGTCTCGTTTTTGTTCTGTTTTTACCATTGACCACTATGGATTATGATGTTGTTCTCACACTATCCATGTTTGTGGGAAACCCTTTTGTGCCATAAGCTCATAGAACTACCTATACATGGCTGGGCCATGTGTGGTGTTAAAAACTTTCCTCTACCACCTAACTACTCTATTGGAGATGCATAGTAAATTAGTCTCGTTTTTGTTCTGTTTTTACCATTGGCCACTATGGATTATGATGTTGTTCTCACACGATCCATGTTTGTGGGAAACGCTTTTCTGCCATAAGCTCATGGAACTACCGATCATGGCTGGGCCATATGTGGTGTTAAAAACTTTCATCTAGCACCTAACTACTCTATTGGAGATGCATTGTAAACTTGTCATTTTTGTGCTCTTTTTACCATTGGCCACCAGGGAATCTGATATTGTTTTCCCACGATCAATGTTTTTAGGAAACCCTTTTCTGCCATAAGCTCTATGGAAGTCATGAACTACCGATAGTCATGAACTACCGATACATGACTGGGCCATGTGTCGTGTTAAAAACTTTCATCTAGCACCTAACTACTCTATTGGAGATGTATTGTAAACTAGTCTCATTTTTGTGCTGTTTTTACCATTGGCCATTAAGCAGCCTGATATTGTTCTCACTCGATCCATGTTTGTAGGAAACCCTTTTGTGCCATTTCTGCCTTTTCTGCCTTTTGAACTACTGATACATGGCTGGGCCATATCTGAACATTCTGCTGTATGAAAATTTCATATATCACCTAAGAACTATATTGGAGATGCATAGTAAACTAGGCCCATTTTTCTGCTGTTTTTGCCATGGGCCACTAAGGAGCCTGATGTTGTTCTCACACGATCCATGTTTGTGGGAAACAATTTTGTGCCATAAGCTCATGGAACTACCGATACATGGCTGGGCCATATGTGGTGTTAAAAACTTTCATCTAGCACCTAACTACTCTATTGGAGATGCATTGTAAACTTGTCATTTTTGTGCTCTTTTTACCATTGGCCACCAGGGAATCTGATGCTGTTTTCCCACGATCAATGTTTTTAGGAAAGCCTTTTCTGCCATAAGCTCCATGGAAGTCATGAACTACTGATAGTCATGAACTACCGATACATGGCTGGGCCATATGTGGTGTTAAAAACTTTCATCTAGCACTTAACTACTCGTTTGCAGATGCATTGTAAATGACTCTCGTTATTATTCTGATTTTCCCTTGGCCACTAAAGCGCCTGAAGTTGTTCTCACACGATACATGTTTGTGGGAAACCTTTTTCTGCCATAAGCTCATGGAACTACCGATACATGGCTGGGCCATATGTGGTGTTAAAAACTTTCATCTAGCACCTAACTACTCTATTGGAGATGCATTGTAAATTAGTCTCGTTTTTGTTCTGTTTTTACCATTGGCCACTAAAGAGCCTGATGTTGTTCTGACACGATCCATGTTTGTAAGAAACCCTTTTTGTGCCATAAACACATGGAACTACCGATACATGGCTGGGCCATGTGTGGTGTTAAAAACTTTCCTCTACCACCTAACTACTCTATTGGAGATGCATAGTAAATTAGTCTCGTTTTTGTTCTGTTTTTACCATTGGCCACTATGGATTATGATGTTGTTCTCACACGATCCATGTTTGTGGGAAACCCTTTTGTGCCATAAGCTCATGGAACTACCGATACATGGCTGGGCCATGTGTGGTGTTAAAAACTTTCCTCTACCACCTAACTACTCTATTGGAGATGCATAGTAAATTAGTCTCGTTTTTGTTCTGTTTTTACCATTGGCCACTATGGATTATGATGTTGTTCTCACACGATCCATGTTTGTGGGAAACCCGTTTGTGTCATAAGCTCATGGAACTACCAATACATGGCTGGGCCATGTGTTGTGTTAAAAACTTTCCTCTACCACCTAACTACTCTATTGGAGATGCATAGTAAATTAGTCTCGTTTTTGTTCTGTTTTTACCATTGGCCACTATAGATTATGATGTTGTTCTCACACGGTCCATGTTTGTGTGAAACCCTTTTGTGCCATAAGCTCATGGAACTACCGATACATGGCTGGGCCATGTGTGGTGTTAAAAACTTTCCTCTACCACCTAACTACTCTATTGGAGATGCATAGTAAATTAGTCTCGTTTTTGTTCTGTTTTTACCATTGGCCACTATGGATTATGATGTTGTTCTCACACGATCCATGTTTGTGGGAAACCCGTTTGTGTCATAAGCTCATGGAACTACCAATACATGGCTGGGCCATGTGTTGTGTTAAAAACTTTCCTCTACCACCTAACTACTCTATTGGAGATGCATAGTAAATTAGTCTCGTTTTTGTTCTCTTTTTACCATTGGCCACTATAGATTATGATGTTGTTCTCACACGGTCCATGTTTGTGTGAAACCCTTTTGTGCCATAAGCTCATGGAACTACCGATACATGGCTGGGCCATAGGTGGTGTTAAAAACTTTCATCTAGCACCTAACTACTCTAGAGTTGTATTGTAAACTAGTCTCATTTTTCTGCTGATTTTACCATTGGCCATTAAGCAGCCTAATATTGTTCTCACTCGATCCATGTTTGTAGGAAACCCTTTTGTGCCATTTCTGCCTTTTCTGCCTTTTGAACTACCGATACATGGCTGGGCCATATCTGAACATTCTGCTGTATGAAAATTTCATATATCACCTAACAACTATATTGGAGATGCATAGTAAACCAGGCCCATTTTTCTACTGTTTTTGCCATTGGCCACTAAGGAGCCTGATGTTGTTCTGACACGATCCATGTTGGTAAGAAACCCTTTTTGTGCCATAAACACATGGAACTACCGATACATGGCTGGGCCATGTGTGGTGTTAAAAACTTTCCTCTACCACCTAACTACTCTATTGGAGATGCATAGTAAATTAGTCTCGTTTTTGTTCTGTTTTTACCATTGGCCACTATGGATTATGATGTTGTTCTCACACGATCCATGTTTGTGGGAAACCCTTTTGTGCCATAAGCTCATGCAACTACCGATGCATGGCTGGGCCATATGTGGTGTTAAAAACTTTCATCTAGCACCTAACTACTCTATTGGAGATGCATTGTAAACTTGTCATTTTTGTGCTCTTTTTACCATTGGCCACCAGGGAATCTGATATTCTTTTCCCACGATCAATGTTTTTAGGAAACCCTTTTCTGCCATAAGCTCTATGGAAGTCATGAACTACTGATAGTCATGAACTACCGATACATGGCTGGGCCATATGTGGTGTTAAGAACTTTCATCTAGCACCTAACTACTCTATTGGAGATGCATTGTAAATGAGTCTTGTTATTGTTCTGTTTTTCCATTCTCCACTAAAGAGCCTGATGTTCTTACACGATCCATGTTTGTGGGAAACCCTTTTGTGCCATAAGCTCATGGAACTACCGATACATGGCTGGGCCATATGTGGTGTTGAAAACTTTCATCTAGCACCTAACTACTCTATTGGAGATGCATTGTAAACTTGTCCTTTTTGTGCTCTTTTTACCATTGGCCACCAGGGAATCTGATATTCTTTTCCCACGATCAATGTTTTTAGGAAACCCTTTTCTGCCATAAGCTCTATGGAAGTCATGAACTACCGATACATGGCTGGGCCATATGTGGTGTTAAAAACTTTCATCTAGCACCTAACTACTCTAATGGAGATGCATTGTAAACGAGTCTCGTTATTGTTCAGTTTTTCCATTGGCCACTAAAGAGCCTGATGTTGTTCTCACACGATCCATGTTTGTGGGAAACCCTTTTCTGCCATAAGCTCATGGAACTACCGATACATGGCTGGGCCATATGTGGTGTTAAAAACTTTCATCTAGCACCTAACTACTCTATTGGAGATGCATTGTAAACTTGTCATTTTTGTGCTCTTTTTACCATTGGCCACCAGGGAATCTGATGCTGTTTTCCCACGATCAATGTTTTTAGGAAAGCCTTTTCTGCCATAAGCTCCATGGAAGTCATGAACTACTGATAGTCACGAACTACCGATACATGGCTGGGCCATATGTGGTGTTAAGAACTTTCATCTAGCACCTAACTACTCTATTGGAGATGCATTGTAAATGAGTCTTGTTATTGTTCTGTTTTTCCATTCTCCACTAAAGAGCCTGATGTTCTTACACGATCCATGTTTGTGGGAAACCCTTTTGTGCCATAAGCTCATGGAACTACCGATACATGGCTGGGCCATATGTGGTGTTGAAAACTTTCATCTAGCACCTAACTACTCTATTGGAGATGCATTGTAAACTTGTCCTTTTTGTGCTCTTTTTACCATTGGCCACCAGGGAATCTGATATTCTTTTCCCACGATCAATGTTTTTAGGAAACCCTTTTCTGCCATAAGCTCTATGGAAGTCATGAACTACCGATACATGGCTGGGCCATATGTGGTGTTAAAAACTTTCATCTAGCACCTAACTACTCTAATGGAGATGCATTGTAAACGAGTCTCGTTATTGTTCAGTTTTTCCATTGGCCACTAAAGAGCCTGATGTTGTTATCACACGATCCATGTTTGTGGGAAACCCTTTTCTGCCATAAGCTCATGGAACTACCGATACATGGCTGGGCCATATGTGGTGTTAAAAACTTTCATCTAGCACCTAATTACTCTATTGGAGATGCATTGTAAACTTGTCATTTTTGTGCTCTTTTTACCATGGGCCACCAGGGAATCTGATATTGTTTTCCCACGATCAAAACTTTCATCTAGCACTATTGGAGATGCATTGTAAACTTGTCATTTTTGTGCAGTTTTTACCATTGGCCACGAGGGTATCTGATATTGTTTTCCCACGATCAATGTTTTTAGGAAACCCTTTTCTGCCAAAAGCTCTATGGAAGTCATGAACTACCGATAGTCATGAACTACCGATACATGGCTGGGCCATATGTGGTGTTAAATACTTTCATCTAGCACTTAACTACTCGTTTGCAGATGCATTGTAAATGACTCTCGTTATTATTCTGTTTTTCCCTTGGCCACTAAAGAGCCTGATGTTGTTCTCACACGATCCATGTTTGTGGGAAACCCTTTTCTGCCATAAGCTCATGGAACTACCGATACATGGCTGGGCCATATGTGGTGTTAAAAACTTTCATCTAGCACCTAACTACTCTATTGGAGATGCATTGTAAACTTGTCATTTTTGTGCTCTTTTTACCATTGGCCACCAGGGAATCTGATGCTGTTTTCCCACGATCAATGTTTTTAGGAAAGCCTTTTCTGCCATAAGCTCCATGGAAGTCATGAACTACTGATAGTCACGAACTACCGATACATGGCTGGGCCATATGTGGTGTTAAGAACTTTCATCTAGCACCTAACTACTCTATTGGAGATGCATTGTAAATGAGTCTTGTTATTGTTCTGTTTTTCCATTCTCCACTAAAGAGCCTGATGTTCTTACACGATCCATGTTTGTGGGAAACCCTTTTGTGCCATAAGCTCATGGAACTACCGATACATGGCTGGGCCATATGTGGTGTTGAAAACTTTCATCTAGCACCTAACTACTCTATTGGAGATGCATTGTAAACTTGTCCTTTTTGTGCTCTTTTTACCATTGGCCACCAGGGAATCTGATATTCTTTTCCCACGATCAATGTTTTTAGGAAACCCTTTTCTGCCATAAGCTCTATGGAAGTCATGAACTACCGATACATGGCTGGGCCATATGTGGTGTTAAAAACTTTCATCTAGCACCTAACTACTCTAATGGAGATGCATTGTAAACGAGTCTCGTTATTGTTCAGTTTTTCCATTGGCCACTAAAGAGCCTGATGTTGTTATCACACGATCCATGTTTGTGGGAAACCCTTTTCTGCCATAAGCTCATGGAACTACCGATACATGGCTGGGCCATATGTGGTGTTAAAAACTTTCATCTAGCACCTAATTACTCTATTGGAGATGCATTGTAAACTTGTCATTTTTGTGCTCTTTTTACCATGGGCCACCAGGGAATCTGATATTGTTTTCCCACGATCAAAACTTTCATCTAGCACTATTGGAGATGCATTGTAAACTTGTCATTTTTGTGCAGTTTTTACCATTGGCCACGAGGGTATCTGATATTGTTTTCCCACGATCAATGTTTTTAGGAAACCCTTTTCTGCCAAAAGCTCTATGGAAGTCATGAACTACCGATAGTCATGAACTACCGATACATGGCTGGGCCATATGTGGTGTTAAATACTTTCATCTAGCACTTAACTACTCGTTTGCAGATGCATTGTAAATGACTCTCGTTATTATTCTGTTTTTCCCTTGGCCACTAAAGAGCCTGATGTTGTTCTCACACGATCCATGTTTGTGGGAAACCCTTTTCTGCCATAAGCTCATGGAACTACCGATACATGGCTGGGCCATATGTGGTGTTAAAAACTTTCATCTAGCACCTAATTACTCTATTGGAGATGCATTGTAAAATTGTCATTTTTGTGCTCTTTTTACCATTGGCCACCAGGGAATCTGATATTGTTTTCCCACGATCAATGTTTTTAGGAAACCCTTTTCTGCCATATGCTCCATGGAAATCATGAACTACCGATATGAACTACCTATACATGGCTGGGCCATATGTGGTGTTAAAAACTTTCATCTAGCACCTAACTACTCTATTGGAGATGCATTGTAAACTTGTCATTTTTGTGCTCTTTTTACCATTGGCCACCAGGGAATCTGATATTGTTTTCCCACGATCAATGTTTTTAGGAAACCCTTTTCTGCCATATGCTCCATGGAAATCATGAACTACCGATATGAACTACCTATACATGACTGGGCCATATGTCGTGTTAAAAACTTTCCTCTAGCACCTAACTACTCTAGAGTTGCATTGTAAACTAGTCTCATATTTGTGCTGTTTTTACCATTAATCACCGGGGAATTTGATATTGTTTTCACACGATACAAGTTTGTAGGAAACCCTTTTGTGCCACAAGCACATGGAACTACCGATACACGGCTGGGACATATCTGAACACCATCTGGTGCATGAAACTTTCATCTAGCACCTAACTACTCTATTGGAGATGCATTGTAAACTAGTCTTATTTTTGTGCTGTTTTTACCATTGGCCATTAAGCAGCCTGGTATTGTTCTCACTCGATCCATGTTTGTAGGAAACCCTTTTGTGCCATTTGTGCCTTTTCTGCCTTTTGAACTACCGAAACATGGCTGGGCCATATCTTAAAATTCTGCTGTATGAAAATTTCATATATCAACTAACAACTATATTGGAGATGCATAGTAAACTAGGCCCATTTTTCTGCTGTTTTTCCCATTGGCCACTAAGGAGCCCGATGCTGTTCTGACACGATCCATGTTTGTAAGAAACCCTTTTTGTGCCATAAACTCATGCAAATACCGATACATGGCTGGGCCATGTGTGGTGTTAAAAACTTTCCTCTACCACCTAACTACTCTATTGGAGATGCATAGTAAATTAGTCTCGTTTTTGTTCTGTTTTTACCATTGGCCACTAAAGAGCCTGATGTTGTTCTGACACGATCCATGTTTGTGGGAAATGCTTTTCTGCCATAAGCTCATGGAACTACCGATCATGGCTGGGCCATATGTGGTGTTAAAAACTTTCATCTAGCACCTAACTACTCTATTGGAGATGCATTGTAGACTTGTCATTTTTGTGCTCTTTTTACCATTGGCCACCAGGGAATCTGATATTGTTTTCCCACGATCAATGTTTTTAGGAAACCCTTTTCTGCCATAAGCTCTATGGAAGTCATGAACTACCGATAGTCATGAACTACCGATACATGGCTGGGCCATATGTGGTGTTAAAAACTTTCATCTAGCACCTAACTAGATGCTAATGGAGATGCATTGTAACTTTCATCTAGCACCTAATGGAGATGCATTGTAAACGAGTCTCGTTATTGTTCAGTTTTTCCATTGGCCACTAAAGAGCCTGATGTTGTTCTCACACGACCCATGTTTGTGGGAAACCCTTTTGTGCCATAAGCTCATGGAACTACCGATACATGGCTGGGCCATATGTGGTGTTAAAAACTTTCATCTAGCACCTAACTACTGTATTGGAGATGCATTGTAAACGAGTCTCGTTATTGTTCTGTTTTTCCATTGGCCACTAAAGAGCCTGATGTTGTTCTCACACGATCCATGTTTGTGGGAAACCCTTTTCTGCCATAAGCTCATGGAACTACCGATACATGGCTGGGCCATATGTGGTGTTAAAAACTTTCATCTAGCTCCTAACTACTCTATTGGAGATGCATTGTAAACTTGTCATTTTTGTGCTCTTTTTACCATTGGCCACCAGGGAATCTGATATTGTTTTCCCACGATCAATGTTTTTAGGAAACCCTTTTCTGCCATAAGCTCTATGTCCCAGCCATGTATCGGTAGTTCCATGAGCTTATGGCAGAAAAGGGTTTCCCACAAACATGGATCGTGTGAGAACAACATCAGGCTCTTTAGTGGCCAATGGAAAAACAGAACAATAACGAGTCATAAACTACCGATACATGACTGGGCCATGTGTCGTGTTAAAAACTTTCATCTAGCACCTAACTACTCTATTGGAGATGTATTGTAAACTAGTCTCATTTTTGTGCTGTTTTTACCATTGGCCATTAAGCAGCCTGATATTGTTCTCACTCGATCCATGTTTGTAGGAAACCCTTTTGTGCCATTTCTGCCTTTTCTGCCTTTTGAACTACTGATACATGGCTGGGCCATATCTGAACATTCTGCTGTATGAAAATTTCATATATCACCTAAGAACTATATTGGAGATGCATAGTAAACTAGGCCCATTTTTCTGCTGTTTTTGCCATGGGCCACTAAGGAGCCAGATGTTGTTCTGACACGATCCATGTTTGTGGGAAACAATTTTGTGCCATAAGCTCATGGAACTACCGATACATGGCTGGGCCATATGTGGTGTTAAAAACTTTCATCTAGCACCTAACTACTCTATTGGAGATGCATTGTAAACTTGTCATTTTTGTGCTCTTTTTACCATTGGCCACCAGGGAATCTGATGCTGTTTTCCCACGATCAATGTTTTTAGGAAAGCCTTTTCTGCCATAAGCTCCATGGAAGTCATGAACTACTGATAGTCATGAACTACCGATACATGGCTGGGCCATATGTGGTGTTAAGAACTTTCATCTAGCACCTAACTACTCTAATGGAGATGCATTGTAAACGAGTCTCGTTATTGTTCTGTTTTTCCATTGGCCACTAAAGAGCCTGATGTTGTTCTCACACGATCCATGTTTGTGGGAAACCCTTTTCTGCCATAAGGTCATAGAACTTCCGATACATGGCTATTCCATATGTGGTGTTAAAAACTTTCATCTAGCACCTAATTACTCTATTGGAGATGCATTGTAAACTTGTCATTTTTGTGCTCTTTTTACCATGGGCCACCAGGGAATCTGATATTGTTTTCCCACGATCAATGTTTTTAGGAAACCATTTTCTTCCATAAGCTCTATGGAAGTCATGAACTACCGATAGTCATGAATTACCGATACATGACTGGGCCATGTGTCGTGTTAAAAACTTTCATCTAGCACCTAACTACTCTATTGGAGATGTATTATAAACTAGTCTCATTTTTATGCTGTTTTTACCACTGGCCATAAAGCAGCCTGATATTGTTCTCACTCGATCCATGTTTGTAGGAAACCCTTTTGTGCCATTTCTGCCTTTTGAACTACGGATACATGGCTGGGCCATATCTGAAAATTCTGCTGTATGAAAATTTCATATATCACCTAAGAACTATATGGGGGAGATGCATAGTAAACTAGGCCCATTTTTCTGCTGTTTTTGCCATTGGCCACTAAAGAGCCTGATGTTGTTATCACACGATCCATGTTTGTGGGAAACCCTTTTCTGCCATAAGCTCATGGAACTACCGATACATGGCTGGGCCATATGTGGTGTTAAAAACTTTCATCTAGCACCTAATTACTCTATTGGAGATGCATTGTAAACTTGTCATTTTTGTGCTCTTTTTACCATGGGCCACCAGGGAATCTGATATTGTTTTCCCACGATCAAAACTTTCATCTAGCACTATTGGAGATGCATTGTAAACTTGTCATTTTTGTGCAGTTTTTACCATTGGCCACGAGGGTATCTGATATTGTTTTCCCACAATCAATGTTTTTAGGAAACCCTTTTCTGCCATAAGCTCATGGAACTACCGATACATGGCTGGGCCATATGTGGTGTTAAAAACTTTCATCTAGCACCTAACTACTCTATTGGAGATGCATTGTAAATTAGTATCGTTTTTGTTCTGTTTTTACCATTGGCCACTAAAGAGCCTGATGTTGTTCTGACACGATCCATGTTTGTAAGAAACCCTTTTTGTGCCATAAACACATGGAACTACCGATACATGGCTGGGCCATGTGTGGTGTTAAAAACTTTCCTCTACCACCTAACTACTCTATTGGAGATGCATAGTAAATTAGTCTCGTTTTTGTTCTGTTTTTACCATTGGCCACTATGGATTATGATGTTGTTCTCACACGATCCATGTTTGTGGGAAACCCGTTGGTGCCATAAGCTCATGGAACTACCTATACATGGCTGGGCCATGTGTGGTGTTAAAAACTTTCCTCTACCACCTAACTACTCTATTGGAGATGCATAGTAAATTAGTCTCGTTTTTGTTCTGTTTTTACCATTGGCCACTATGGATTATGATGTTGTTCTCACACGATCCATGTTTGTGGGAAACCCGTTTGTGTCATAAGCTCATGGAACTACCAATACATGGCTGGGCCATGTGTTGTGTTAAAAACTTTCCTCTACCACCTAACTACTCTATTGGAGATGCATAGTAAATTAGTCTCGTTTTTGTTCTGTTTTTACCATTGGCCACTATGGATTATGATGTTGTTCTCACACGGTCCATGTTTGTGTGAAACCCTTTTGTGCCATAAGCTCATGGAACTACCGATACATGGCTGGGCCATAGGTGGTGTTAAAAACTTTCATCTAGCACCTAACTACTCTAGAGTTGTATTGTAAACTAGTCTCATTTTTCTGCTGATTTTACCATTGGCCATTAAGCAGCCTAATATTGTTCTCACTCGATCCATGTTTGTAGGAAACCCTTTTGTGCCATTTCTGCCTTTTCTGCCTTTTGAACTACCGATACATGGCTGGGCCATATCTGAACATTCTGCTGTATGAAAATTTCATATATCACCTAACAACTATATTGGAGATGCATAGTAAACCAGGCCCATTTTTCTACTGTTTTTGCCATTGGCCACTAAGGAGCCTGATGTTGTTCTGACACGATCCATGTTGGTAAGAAACCCTTTTTGTGCCATAAACACATGGAACTACCGATACATGGCTGGGCCATGTGTGGTGTTAAAAACTTTCCTCTACCACCTAACTACTCTATTGGAGATGCATAGTAAATTAGTCTCGTTTTTGTTCTGTTTTTACCATTGGCCACTATGGATTATGATGTTGTTCTCACACGATCCATGTTTGTGGGAAACCCTTTTGTGCCATAAGCTCATGCAACTACCGATGCATGGCTGGGCCATATGTGGTGTTAAAAACTTTCATCTAGCACCTAACTACTCTATTGGAGATGCATTGTAAACTTGTCATTTTTGTGCTCTTTTTACCATTGGCCACCAGGGAATCTGATATTCTTTTCCCACGATCAATGTTTTTAGGAAACCCTTTTCTGCCATAAGCTCTATGGAAGTCATGAACTACTGATAGTCATGAACTACCGATACATGGCTGGGCCATATGTGGTGTTAAGAACTTTCATCTAGCACCTAACTACTCTATTGGAGATGCATTGTAAATGAGTCTTGTTATTGTTCTGTTTTTCCATTCTCCACTAAAGAGCCTGATGTTCTTACACGATCCATGTTTGTGGGAAACCCTTTTGTGCCATAAGCTCATGGAACTACCGATACATGGCTGGGCCATATGTGGTGTTGAAAACTTTCATCTAGCACCTAACTACTCTATTGGAGATGCATTGTAAACTTGTCCTTTTTGTGCTCTTTTTACCATTGGCCACCAGGGAATCTGATATTCTTTTCCCACGATCAATGTTTTTAGGAAACCCTTTTCTGCCATAAGCTCTATGGAAGTCATGAACTACCGATACATGGCTGGGCCATATGTGGTGTTAAAAACTTTCATCTAGCACCTAACTACTCTAATGGAGATGCATTGTAAACGAGTCTCGTTATTGTTCAGTTTTTCCATTGGCCACTAAAGAGCCTGATGTTGTTCTCACACGATCCATGTTTGTGGGAAACCCTTTTCTGCCATAAGCTCATGGAACTACCGATACATGGCTGGGCCATATGTGGTGTTAAAAACTTTCATCTAGCACCTAACTACTCTATTGGAGATGCATTGTAAACTTGTCATTTTTGTGCTCTTTTTACCATTGGCCACCAGGGAATCTGATGCTGTTTTCCCACGATCAATGTTTTTAGGAAAGCCTTTTCTGCCATAAGCTCCATGGAAGTCATGAACTACTGATAGTCACGAACTACCGATACATGGCTGGGCCATATGTGGTGTTAAGAACTTTCATCTAGCACCTAACTACTCTATTGGAGATGCATTGTAAACGAGTCTCGTTATTGTTCTGTTTTTCCATTGGCCACTAAAGAGTCTGATGTTGTTCTCACACGATCCATGTTTGTGGGAAACCCTTTTCTGCCAAAAGGTCATAGAACTTCCGATACATGGCTATTCCATATGTGGTGTTAAAAACTTTCATCTAGCACCTAATTACTCTATTGGAGATGCATTGTAAACTTGTCATTTTTGTGCTCTTTTTACCATGGGCCACCAGGGAATCTGATATTGTTTTCCCACGATCAAAACTTTCATCTAGCACTATTGGAGATGCATTGTAAACTTGTCATTTTTGTGCAGTTTTTACCATTGGCCACGAGGGTATCTGATATTGTTTTCCCACGATCAATGTTTTTAGGAAACCCTTTTCTGCCAAAAGCTCTATGGAAGTCATGAACTACCGATAGTCATGAACTACCGATACATGGCTGGGCCATATGTGGTGTTAAAAACTTTCATCTAGCACTTAACTACTCGTTTGCAGATGCATTGTAAATGACTCTCGTTATTATTCTGTTTTTCCCTTGGCCACTAAAGAGCCTGATGTTGTTCTCACACGATCCATGTTTGTGGGAAACCCTTTTCTGCCATAAGCTCATGGAACTACCGATACATGGCTGGGCCATGTGTCGTGTTAAAAACTTTCATCTAGCACCTAATTACTCTATTGGAGATGCATTGTAAACTTGTCATTTTTTTGCTCTTTTTACCATTGGCCACCAGGGAATCTGATATTGTTTTCCCACGATCAATGTTTTTAGGAAACCCTTTTCTGCCATATGCTCCATGGAAATCATGAACTACCGATATGAACTACCTATACATGACTGGGCCATATGTCGTGTTAAAAACTTTCCTCTAGCACCTAACTACTCTAGAGTTGCATTGTAAACTAGTCTCATATTTGTGCTGTTTTTACCATTAATCACCGGGGAATTTGATATTGTTTTCACACGATACAAGTTTGTAGGAAACCCTTTTGTGCCACAAGCACATGGAACTACTGATACACGGCTGGGACATATCTGAACACCATCTGGTGCATGAAACTTTCATCTAGCACCTAACTACTCTATTGGAGATGCATTGTAAACTAGTCTTATTTTTGTGCTGTTTTTACCATTGGCCATTAAGCAGCCTGGTATTGTTCTCACTCGATCCATGTTTGTAGGAAACCCTTTTGTGCCATTTCTGCCTTTTCTGCCTTTTGAACTACCGAAACATGGCTGGGCCATATCTTAAAATTCTGCTGTATGAAAATTTCATATATCACCTAACAAGTATATTAGAGATGCATAGTAAACTATGCCCATTTTTCTGCTGTTTTTGCCATTGGCCACTAAGGAGCCCGATGCTGTTCTGACACGATCCATGTTTGTAAGAAACCCTTTTTGTGCCATAAACTCATGCAAATACCGATACATGGCTGGGCCATGTGTGGTGTTAAAAACTTTCCTCTACCACCTAACTACTCTATTGGAGATGCATGGTAAATTAGTCTCGTTTTTGTTCTGTTTTTACCATTGGCCACTAAAGAGCCTGATGTTGTTCTGACACGATCCATGTTTGTAAGAAACCCTTTTTGTGCCATAAACACATGGAACTACCGATACATGGCTGGGCCATGTGTGGTGTTAAAAACTTTCCTCTACCACCTAACTACTCTAATGGAGATGCATAGTAAATCAGTCTCGTTTTTGTTCTGTTTTTACCATTGACCACTATGGATTATGATGTTGTTCTCACACTATCCATGTTTGTGGGAAACCCTTTTGTGCCATAAGCTCATAGAACTACCTATACATGGCTGGGCCATGTGTGGTGTTAAAAACTTTCCTCTACCACCTAACTACTCTATTGGAGATGCATAGTAAATTAGTCTCGTTTTTGTTCTGTTTTTACCATTGGCCACTATGGATTATGATGTTGTTCTCACACGATCCATGTTTGTGGGAAACGCTTTTCTGCCATAAGCTCATGGAACTACCGATCATGGCTGGGCCATATGTGGTGTTAAAAACTTTCATCTAGCACCTAACTACTCTATTGGAGATGCATTGTAAACTTGTCATTTTTGTGCTCTTTTTACCATTGGCCACCAGGGAATCTGATATTGTTTTCCCACGATCAATGTTTTTAGGAAACCCTTTTCTGCCATAAGCTCTATGGAAGTCATGAACTACCGATAGTCATGAACTACCGATACATGACTGGGCCATGTGTCGTGTTAAAAACTTTCATCTAGCACCTAACTACTCTATTGGAGATGTATTGTAAACTAGTCTCATTTTTGTGCTGTTTTTACCATTGGCCATTAAGCAGCCTGATATTGTTCTCACTCGATCCATGTTTGTAGGAAACCCTTTTGTGCCATTTCTGCCTTTTCTGCCTTTTGAACTACTGATACATGGCTGGGCCATATCTGAACATTCTGCTGTATGAAAATTTCATATATCACCTAAGAACTATATTGGAGATGCATAGTAAACTAGGCCCATTTTTCTGCTGTTTTTGCCATGGGCCACTAAGGAGCCTGATGTTGTTCTCACACGATCCATGTTTGTGGGAAACAATTTTGTGCCATAAGCTCATGGAACTACCGATACATGGCTGGGCCATATGTGGTGTTAAAAACTTTCATCTAGCACCTAACTACTCTATTGGAGATGCATTGTAAACTTGTCATTTTTGTGCTCTTTTTACCATTGGCCACCAGGGAATCTGATGCTGTTTTCCCACGATCAATGTTTTTAGGAAAGCCTTTTCTGCCATAAGCTCCATGGAAGTCATGAACTACTGATAGTCATGAACTACCGATACATGGCTGGGCCATATGTGGTGTTAAAAACTTTCATCTAGCACTTAACTACTCGTTTGCAGATGCATTGTAAATGACTCTCGTTATTATTCTGTTTTTCCCTTGGCCACTAAAGAGCCTGAAGTTGTTCTCACACGATACATGTTTGTGGGAAACCTTTTTCTGCCATAAGCTCATGGAACTACCGATACATGGCTGGGCCATATGTGGTGTTAAAAACTTTCATCTAGCACCTAACTACTCTATTGGAGATGCATTGTAAATTAGTATCGTTTTTGTTCTGTTTTTACCATTGGCCACTAAAGAGCCTGATGTTGTTCTGACACGATCCATGTTTGTAAGAAACCCTTTTTGTGCCATAAACACATGGAACTACCGATACATGGCTGGGCCATGTGTGGTGTTAAAAACTTTCCTCTACCACCTAACTACTCTATTGGAGATGCATAGTAAATTAGTCTCGTTTTTGTTCTGTTTTTACCATTGGCCACTATGGATTATGATGTTGTTCTCACACGATCCATGTTTGTGGGAAACCCGTTTGTGTCATAAGCTCATGGAACTACCAATACATGGCTGGGCCATGTGTTGTGTTAAAAACTTTCCTCTACCACCTAACTACTCTATTGGAGATGCATAGTAAATTAGTCTCGTTTTTGTTCTGTCTTTACCATTGGCCACTATAGATTATGATGTTGTTCTCACACGGTCCATGTTTGTGTGAAACCCTTTTGTGCCATAAGCTCATGGAACTACCGATACATGGCTGGGCCATGTGTGGTGTTAAAAACTTTCCTCTACCACCTAACTACTCTATTGGAGATGCATAGTAAATTAGTCTCGTTTTTGTTCTGTTTTTACCATTGGCCACTATGGATTATGATGTTGTTCTCACACGATCCATGTTTGTGGGAAACCCGTTTGTGTCATAAGCTCATGGAACTACCAATACATGGCTGGGCCATGTGTTGTGTTAAAAACTTTCCTCTACCACCTAACTACTCTATTGGAGATGCATAGTAAATTAGTCTCGTTTTTGTTCTGTTTTTACCATTGGCCACTATAGATTATGATGTTGTTCTCACACGGTCCATGTTTGTGTGAAACCCTTTTGTGCCATAAGCTCATGGAACTACCGATACATGGCTGGGCCATAGGTGGTGTTAAAAACTTTCATCTAGCACCTAACTACTCTAGAGTTGTATTGTAAACTAGTCTCATTTTTCTGCTGATTTTACCATTGGCCATTAAGCAGCCTAATATTGTTCTCACTCGATCCATGTTTGTAGGAAACCCTTTTGTGCCATTTCTGCCTTTTCTGCCTTTTGAACTACCGATACATGGCTGGGCCATATCTGAACATTCTGCTGTATGAAAATTTCATATATCACCTAACAACTATATTGGAGATGCATAGTAAACCAGGCCCATTTTTCTACTGTTTTTGCCATTGGCCACTAAGTAGCCTGATGTTGTTCTGACACGATCCATGTTGGTAAGAAACCCTTTTTGTGCCATAAACACATGGAACTACCGATACATGGCTGGGCCATGTGTGGTGTTAAAAACTTTCCTCTACCACCTAACTACTCTATTGGAGATGCATAGTAAATTAGTCTCGTTTTTGTTCTGTTTTTACCATTGGCCACTATGGATTATGATGTTGTTCTCACACGATCCATGTTTGTGGGAAACCCTTTTGTGCCATAAGCTCATGCAACTACCGATGCATGGCTGGGCCATATGTGGTGTTAAAAACTTTCATCTAGCACCTAACTACTCTATTGGAGATGCATTGTAAACTTGTCATTTTTGTGCTCTTTTTACCATTGGCCACCAGGGAATCTGATATTCTTTTCCCACGATCAATGTTTTTAGGAAACCCTTTTCTGCCATAAGCTCTATGGAAGTCATGAACTACTGATAGTCATGAACTACCGATACATGGCTGGGCCATATGTGGTGTTAAGAACTTTCATCTAGCACCTAACTACTCTATTGGAGATGCATTGTAAATGAGTCTTGTTATTGTTCTGTTTTTCCATTCTCCACTAAAGAGCCTGATGTTCTTACACGATCCATGTTTGTGGGAAACCCTTTTGTGCCATAAGCTCATGGAACTACCGATACATGGCTGGGCCATATGTGGTGTTG
This sequence comes from Cryptoblepharus egeriae, assembly GCA_030015325.1. Taxonomy (NCBI): domain Eukaryota; kingdom Metazoa; phylum Chordata; class Lepidosauria; order Squamata; family Scincidae; genus Cryptoblepharus; species Cryptoblepharus egeriae. Next base: position 7,546,525 of record JAREYC010000017.1, on the reverse strand, counting down.
AAAACTTTCATCTAGCACCTAACTACTCTATTGGAGATGCATTGTAAACTTGTCCTTTTTGTGCTCTTTTTACCATTGGCCACCAGGGAATCTGATATTCTTTTCCCACGATCAATGTTTTTAGGAAACCCTTTTCTGCCATAAGCTCTATGGAAGTCATGAACTACCGATACATGGCTGGGCCATATGTGGTGTTAAAAACTTTCATCTAGCACCTAACTACTCTAATGGAGATGCATTGTAAACGAGTCTCGTTATTGTTCAGTTTTTCCATTGGCCACTAAAGAGCCTGATGTTGTTCTCACACGATCCATGTTTGTGGGAAACCCTTTTCTGCCATAAGCTCATGGAACTACCGATACATGGCTGGGCCATATGTGGTGTTAAAAACTTTCATCTAGCACCTAACTACTCTATTGGAGATGCATTGTAAACTTGTCATTTTTGTGCTCTTTTTACCATTGGCCACCAGGGAATCTGATGCTGTTTTCCCACGATCAATGTTTTTAGGAAAGCCTTTTCTGCCATAAGCTCCATGGAAGTCATGAACTACTGATAGTCACGAACTACCGATACATGGCTGGGCCATATGTGGTGTTAAGAACTTTCATCTAGCACCTAACTACTCTATTGGAGATGCATTGTAAATGAGTCTTGTTATTGTTCTGTTTTTCCATTCTCCACTAAAGAGCCTGATGTTCTTACACGATCCATGTTTGTGGGAAACCCTTTTGTGCCATAAGCTCATGGAACTACCGATACATGGCTGGGCCATATGTGGTGTTGAAAACTTTCATCTAGCACCTAACTACTCTATTGGAGATGCATTGTAAACTTGTCCTTTTTGTGCTCTTTTTACCATTGGCCACCAGGGAATCTGATATTCTTTTCCCACGATCAATGTTTTTAGGAAACCCTTTTCTGCCATAAGCTCTATGGAAGTCATGAACTACCGATACATGGCTGGGCCATATGTGGTGTTAAAAACTTTCATCTAGCACCTAACTACTCTAATGGAGATGCATTGTAAACGAGTCTCGTTATTGTTCAGTTTTTCCATTGGCCACTAAAGAGCCTGATGTTGTTATCACACGATCCATGTTTGTGGGAAACCCTTTTCTGCCATAAGCTCATGGAACTACCGATACATGGCTGGGCCATATGTGGTGTTAAAAACTTTCATCTAGCACCTAATTACTCTATTGGAGATGCATTGTAAACTTGTCATTTTTGTGCTCTTTTTACCATGGGCCACCAGGGAATCTGATATTGTTTTCCCACGATCAAAACTTTCATCTAGCACTATTGGAGATGCATTGTAAACTTGTCATTTTTGTGCAGTTTTTACCATTGGCCACGAGGGTATCTGATATTGTTTTCCCACGATCAATGTTTTTAGGAAACCCTTTTCTGCCAAAAGCTCTATGGAAGTCATGAACTACCGATAGTCATGAACTACCGATACATGGCTGGGCCATATGTGGTGTTAAATACTTTCATCTAGCACTTAACTACTCGTTTGCAGATGCATTGTAAATGACTCTCGTTATTATTCTGTTTTTCCCTTGGCCACTAAAGAGCCTGATGTTGTTCTCACACGATCCATGTTTGTGGGAAACCCTTTTCTGCCATAAGCTCATGGAACTACCGATACATGGCTGGGCCATATGTGGTGTTAAAAACTTTCATCTAGCACCTAATTACTCTATTGGAGATGCATTGTAAAATTGTCATTTTTGTGCTCTTTTTACCATTGGCCACCAGGGAATCTGATATTGTTTTCCCACGATCAATGTTTTTAGGAAACCCTTTTCTGCCATATGCTCCATGGAAATCATGAACTACCGATATGAACTACCTATACATGGCTGGGCCATATGTGGTGTTAAAAACTTTCATCTAGCACCTAACTACTCTATTGGAGATGCATTGTAAACTTGTCATTTTTGTGCTCTTTTTACCATTGGCCACCAGGGAATCTGATATTGTTTTCCCACGATCAATGTTTTTAGGAAACCCTTTTCTGCCATATGCTCCATGGAAATCATGAACTACCGATATGAACTACCTATACATGACTGGGCCATATGTCGTGTTAAAAACTTTCCTCTAGCACCTAACTACTCTAGAGTTGCATTGTAAACTAGTCTCATATTTGTGCTGTTTTTACCATTAATCACCGGGGAATTTGATATTGTTTTCACACGATACAAGTTTGTAGGAAACCCTTTTGTGCCACAAGCACATGGAACTACCGATACACGGCTGGGACATATCTGAACACCATCTGGTGCATGAAACTTTCATCTAGCACCTAACTACTCTATTGGAGATGCATTGTAAACTAGTCTTATTTTTGTGCTGTTTTTACCATTGGCCATTAAGCAGCCTGGTATTGTTCTCACTCGATCCATGTTTGTAGGAAACCCTTTTGTGCCATTTGTGCCTTTTCTGCCTTTTGAACTACCGAAACATGGCTGGGCCATATCTTAAAATTCTGCTGTATGAAAATTTCATATATCAACTAACAACTATATTGGAGATGCATAGTAAACTAGGCCCATTTTTCTGCTGTTTTTCCCATTGGCCACTAAGGAGCCCGATGCTGTTCTGACACGATCCATGTTTGTAAGAAACCCTTTTTGTGCCATAAACTCATGCAAATACCGATACATGGCTGGGCCATGTGTGGTGTTAAAAACTTTCCTCTACCACCTAACTACTCTATTGGAGATGCATAGTAAATTAGTCTCGTTTTTGTTCTGTTTTTACCATTGGCCACTAAAGAGCCTGATGTTGTTCTGACACGATCCATGTTTGTGGGAAATGCTTTTCTGCCATAAGCTCATGGAACTACCGATCATGGCTGGGCCATATGTGGTGTTAAAAACTTTCATCTAGCACCTAACTACTCTATTGGAGATGCATTGTAGACTTGTCATTTTTGTGCTCTTTTTACCATTGGCCACCAGGGAATCTGATATTGTTTTCCCACGATCAATGTTTTTAGGAAACCCTTTTCTGCCATAAGCTCTATGGAAGTCATGAACTACCGATAGTCATGAACTACCGATACATGGCTGGGCCATATGTGGTGTTAAAAACTTTCATCTAGCACCTAACTAGATGCTAATGGAGATGCATTGTAACTTTCATCTAGCACCTAATGGAGATGCATTGTAAACGAGTCTCGTTATTGTTCAGTTTTTCCATTGGCCACTAAAGAGCCTGATGTTGTTCTCACACGACCCATGTTTGTGGGAAACCCTTTTGTGCCATAAGCTCATGGAACTACCGATACATGGCTGGGCCATATGTGGTGTTAAAAACTTTCATCTAGCACCTAACTACTGTATTGGAGATGCATTGTAAACGAGTCTCGTTATTGTTCTGTTTTTCCATTGGCCACTAAAGAGCCTGATGTTGTTCTCACACGATCCATGTTTGTGGGAAACCCTTTTCTGCCATAAGCTCATGGAACTACCGATACATGGCTGGGCCATATGTGGTGTTAAAAACTTTCATCTAGCTCCTAACTACTCTATTGGAGATGCATTGTAAACTTGTCATTTTTGTGCTCTTTTTACCATTGGCCACCAGGGAATCTGATATTGTTTTCCCACGATCAATGTTTTTAGGAAACCCTTTTCTGCCATAAGCTCTATGTCCCAGCCATGTATCGGTAGTTCCATGAGCTTATGGCAGAAAAGGGTTTCCCACAAACATGGATCGTGTGAGAACAACATCAGGCTCTTTAGTGGCCAATGGAAAAACAGAACAATAACGAGTCATAAACTACCGATACATGACTGGGCCATGTGTCGTGTTAAAAACTTTCATCTAGCACCTAACTACTCTATTGGAGATGTATTGTAAACTAGTCTCATTTTTGTGCTGTTTTTACCATTGGCCATTAAGCAGCCTGATATTGTTCTCACTCGATCCATGTTTGTAGGAAACCCTTTTGTGCCATTTCTGCCTTTTCTGCCTTTTGAACTACTGATACATGGCTGGGCCATATCTGAACATTCTGCTGTATGAAAATTTCATATATCACCTAAGAACTATATTGGAGATGCATAGTAAACTAGGCCCATTTTTCTGCTGTTTTTGCCATGGGCCACTAAGGAGCCAGATGTTGTTCTGACACGATCCATGTTTGTGGGAAACAATTTTGTGCCATAAGCTCATGGAACTACCGATACATGGCTGGGCCATATGTGGTGTTAAAAACTTTCATCTAGCACCTAACTACTCTATTGGAGATGCATTGTAAACTTGTCATTTTTGTGCTCTTTTTACCATTGGCCACCAGGGAATCTGATGCTGTTTTCCCACGATCAATGTTTTTAGGAAAGCCTTTTCTGCCATAAGCTCCATGGAAGTCATGAACTACTGATAGTCATGAACTACCGATACATGGCTGGGCCATATGTGGTGTTAAGAACTTTCATCTAGCACCTAACTACTCTAATGGAGATGCATTGTAAACGAGTCTCGTTATTGTTCTGTTTTTCCATTGGCCACTAAAGAGCCTGATGTTGTTCTCACACGATCCATGTTTGTGGGAAACCCTTTTCTGCCATAAGGTCATAGAACTTCCGATACATGGCTATTCCATATGTGGTGTTAAAAACTTTCATCTAGCACCTAATTACTCTATTGGAGATGCATTGTAAACTTGTCATTTTTGTGCTCTTTTTACCATGGGCCACCAGGGAATCTGATATTGTTTTCCCACGATCAATGTTTTTAGGAAACCATTTTCTTCCATAAGCTCTATGGAAGTCATGAACTACCGATAGTCATGAATTACCGATACATGACTGGGCCATGTGTCGTGTTAAAAACTTTCATCTAGCACCTAACTACTCTATTGGAGATGTATTATAAACTAGTCTCATTTTTATGCTGTTTTTACCACTGGCCATAAAGCAGCCTGATATTGTTCTCACTCGATCCATGTTTGTAGGAAACCCTTTTGTGCCATTTCTGCCTTTTGAACTACGGATACATGGCTGGGCCATATCTGAAAATTCTGCTGTATGAAAATTTCATATATCACCTAAGAACTATATGGGGGAGATGCATAGTAAACTAGGCCCATTTTTCTGCTGTTTTTGCCATTGGCCACTAAAGAGCCTGATGTTGTTATCACACGATCCATGTTTGTGGGAAACCCTTTTCTGCCATAAGCTCATGGAACTACCGATACATGGCTGGGCCATATGTGGTGTTAAAAACTTTCATCTAGCACCTAATTACTCTATTGGAGATGCATTGTAAACTTGTCATTTTTGTGCTCTTTTTACCATGGGCCACCAGGGAATCTGATATTGTTTTCCCACGATCAAAACTTTCATCTAGCACTATTGGAGATGCATTGTAAACTTGTCATTTTTGTGCAGTTTTTACCATTGGCCACGAGGGTATCTGATATTGTTTTCCCACAATCAATGTTTTTAGGAAACCCTTTTCTGCCATAAGCTCATGGAACTACCGATACATGGCTGGGCCATATGTGGTGTTAAAAACTTTCATCTAGCACCTAACTACTCTATTGGAGATGCATTGTAAATTAGTCTCGTTTTTGTTCTGTTTTTACCATTGGCCACTAAAGAGCCTGATGTTGTTCTGACACGATCCATGTTTGTAAGAAACCCTTTTTGTGCCATAAACACATGGAACTACCGATACATGGCTGGGCCATGTGTGGTGTTAAAAACTTTCCTCTACCACCTAACTACTCTATTGGAGATGCATAGTAAATTAGTCTCGTTTTTGTTCTGTTTTTACCATTGGCCACTATGGATTATGATGTTGTTCTCACACGATCCATGTTTGTGGGAAACCCGTTGGTGCCATAAGCTCATGGAACTACCTATACATGGCTGGGCCATGTGTGGTGTTAAAAACTTTCCTCTACCACCTAACTACTCTATTGGAGATGCATAGTAAATTAGTCTCGTTTTTGTTCTGTTTTTACCATTGGCCACTATGGATTATGATGTTGTTCTCACACGATCCATGTTTGTGGGAAACCCGTTTGTGTCATAAGCTCATGGAACTACCAATACATGGCTGGGCCATGTGTTGTGTTAAAAACTTTCCTCTACCACCTAACTACTCTATTGGAGATGCATAGTAAATTAGTCTCGTTTTTGTTCTGTTTTTACCATTGGCCACTATGGATTATGATGTTGTTCTCACACGGTCCATGTTTGTGTGAAACCCTTTTGTGCCATAAGCTCATGGAACTACCGATACATGGCTGGGCCATAGGTGGTGTTAAAAACTTTCATCTAGCACCTAACTACTCTAGAGTTGTATTGTAAACTAGTCTCATTTTTCTGCTGATTTTACCATTGGCCATTAAGCAGCCTAATATTGTTCTCACTCGATCCATGTTTGTAGGAAACCCTTTTGTGCCATTTCTGCCTTTTCTGCCTTTTGAACTACCGATACATGGCTGGGCCATATCTGAACATTCTGCTGTATGAAAATTTCATATATCACCTAACAACTATATTGGAGATGCATAGTAAACCAGGCCCATTTTTCTACTGTTTTTGCCATTGGCCACTAAGGAGCCTGATGTTGTTCTGACACGATCCATGTTGGTAAGAAACCCTTTTTGTGCCATAAACACATGGAACTACCGATACATGGCTGGGCCATGTGTGGTGTTAAAAACTTTCCTCTACCACCTAACTACTCTATTGGAGATGCATAGTAAATTAGTCTCGTTTTTGTTCTGTTTTTACCATTGGCCACTATGGATTATGATGTTGTTCTCACACGATCCATGTTTGTGGGAAACCCTTTTGTGCCATAAGCTCATGCAACTACCGATGCATGGCTGGGCCATATGTGGTGTTAAAAACTTTCATCTAGCACCTAACTACTCTATTGGAGATGCATTGTAAACTTGTCATTTTTGTGCTCTTTTTACCATTGGCCACCAGGGAATCTGATATTCTTTTCCCACGATCAATGTTTTTAGGAAACCCTTTTCTGCCATAAGCTCTATGGAAGTCATGAACTACTGATAGTCATGAACTACCGATACATGGCTGGGCCATATGTGGTGTTAAGAACTTTCATCTAGCACCTAACTACTCTATTGGAGATGCATTGTAAATGAGTCTTGTTATTGTTCTGTTTTTCCATTCTCCACTAAAGAGCCTGATGTTCTTACACGATCCATGTTTGTGGGAAACCCTTTTGTGCCATAAGCTCATGGAACTACCGATACATGGCTGGGCCATATGTGGTGTTGAAAACTTTCATCTAGCACCTAACTACTCTATTGGAGATGCATTGTAAACTTGTCCTTTTTGTGCTCTTTTTACCATTGGCCACCAGGGAATCTGATATTCTTTTCCCACGATCAATGTTTTTAGGAAACCCTTTTCTGCCATAAGCTCTATGGAAGTCATGAACTACCGATACATGGCTGGGCCATATGTGGTGTTAAAAACTTTCATCTAGCACCTAACTACTCTAATGGAGATGCATTGTAAACGAGTCTCGTTATTGTTCAGTTTTTCCATTGGCCACTAAAGAGCCTGATGTTGTTCTCACACGATCCATGTTTGTGGGAAACCCTTTTCTGCCATAAGCTCATGGAACTACCGATACATGGCTGGGCCATATGTGGTGTTAAAAACTTTCATCTAGCACCTAACTACTCTATTGGAGATGCATTGTAAACTTGTCATTTTTGTGCTCTTTTTACCATTGGCCACCAGGGAATCTGATGCTGTTTTCCCACGATCAATGTTTTTAGGAAAGCCTTTTCTGCCATAAGCTCCATGGAAGTCATGAACTACTGATAGTCACGAACTACCGATACATGGCTGGGCCATATGTGGTGTTAAGAACTTTCATCTAGCACCTAACTACTCTATTGGAGATGCATTGTAAACGAGTCTCGTTATTGTTCTGTTTTTCCATTGGCCACTAAAGAGTCTGATGTTGTTCTCACACGATCCATGTTTGTGGGAAACCCTTTTCTGCCAAAAGGTCATAGAACTTCCGATACATGGCTATTCCATATGTGGTGTTAAAAACTTTCATCTAGCACCTAATTACTCTATTGGAGATGCATTGTAAACTTGTCATTTTTGTGCTCTTTTTACCAGGGAATCTGATATTGTTTTCCCACGATCAAAACTTTCATCTAGCACTATTGGAGATGCATTGTAAACTTGTCATTTTTGTGCAGTTTTTACCATTGGCCACGAGGGTATCTGATATTGTTTTCTCACGATCAATGTTTTTAGGAAACCCTTTTCTGCCAAAAGCTCTATGGAAGTCATGAACTACCGATATGAACTACCTATACATGACTGGGCCATATGTCGTGTTAAAAACTTTCCTCTAGCACCTAACTACTCTAGAGTTGCATTCTAAACTAGTCTCATATTTGTGCTGTTTTTACCATTAATCACCGGGGAATTTGATATTGTTTTCACACGATACAAGTTTGTAGGAAACCCTTTTGTGCCACAAGCACATGGAACTACCGATACACGGCTGGGACATATCTGAACACCATCTGGTGCATGAAACTTTCATCTAGCACCTAACTACTCTATTGGAGATGCATTGTAAACTAGTCTTATTTTTGTGCTGTTTTTACCATTGGCCATTAAGCAGCCTGGTATTGTTCTCACTCGATCCATGTTTGTAGGAAACCCTTTTGTGCCATTTCTGCCTTTTCTGCCTTTTGAACTACCGAAACATGGCTGGGCCATATCTTAAAATTCTGCTGTATGAAAATTTCATATATCACCTAACAACTATATTAGAGATGCATAGTAAACTAGGCCCATTTTTCTGCTGTTTTTGCCATTGGCCACTAAGGAGCCCGATGCTGTTCTGACACGATCCATGTTTGTAAGAAACCCTTTTTGTGCCATAAACTCATGCAAATACCGATACATGGCTGGGCCATGTGTGGTGTTAAAAACTTTCCTCTACCACCTAACTACTCTATTGGAGATGCATAGTAAATTAGTCTCGTTTTTGTTCTGTTTTTACCATTGGCCACTAAAGAGCCTGATGTTGTTCTGACACGATCCATGTTTGTAAGAAACCCTTTTTGTGCCATAAACACATGGAACTACCGATACATGGCTGGGCCATGTGTGGTGTTAAAAACTTTCCTCTACCACCTAACTACTCTAATGGAGATGCATAGTAAATCAGTCTCGTTTTTGTTCTGTTTTTACCATTGGCCACTATGGATTATGATGTTGTTCTCACACTATCCATGTTTGTGGGAAACCCTTTTGTGCCATAAGCTCATAGAACTACCTATACATGGCTGGGCCATGTGTGGTGTTAAAAACTTTCCTCTACCACCTAACTACTCTATTGGAGATGCATAGTAAATCAGTCTCGTTTTTGTTCTGTTTTTACCATTGGCCACTATGGATTATGATGTTGTTCTCACACGATCCATGTTTGTGGGAAACGCTTTTCTGCCATAAGCTCATGGAACTACCGATCATGGCTGTTCCATATGTGGTGTTAAAAACTTTCATCTAGCACCTAATTACTCTATTGGAGATGCATTGTAAACTTGTCATTTTTGTGCTCTTCTTACCATGGGCCACCAGGGAATCTGATATTGTTTTCCCACGATCAAAACTTTCATCTAGCACTATTGGAGATGCATTGTAAACTTGTCATTTTTGTGCAGTTTTTACCATTGGCCACGAGGGTATCTGATATTGTTTTCCCACGATCAATGTTTTTAGGAAACCCTTTTCTGCCAAAAGCTCTATGGAAGTCATGAACTACCGATAGTCATGAACTACCGATACATGGCTGGGCCATATGTGGTGTTAAAAACTTTCATCTAGCACTTAACTACTCGTTTGCAGATGCATTGTAAATGACTCTCGTTATTATTCTGTTTTTCCCTTGGCCACTAAAGAGCCTGATGTTGTTCTCACACGATCCATGTTTGTGGGAAACCCTTTTCTGCCATAAGCTCATGGAACTACCGATACATGGCTGGGCCATATGTGGTGTTAAAAACTTTCATCTAGCACCTAATTACTCTATTGGAGATGCATTGTAAACTTGTCATTTTTGTGCTCTTTTTACCATTGGCCACCAGGGAATCTGATATTGTTTTCCCACGATCAATGTTTTTAGGAAAGCCTTTTCTGCCATATGCTCCATGGAAATCATGAACTACCGATATGAACTACCTATACATGACTGGGCCATATGTCGTGTTAAAAACGTTCCTCTAGCACCTAACTACTCTAGAGTTGCATTCTAAACTAGTCTCATATTTGTGCTGTTTTTACCATTAATCACCGGGGAATTTGATATTGTTTTCACACGATACAAGTTTGTAGGAAACCCTTTTGTGCCACAAGCACATGGAACTACCGATACACGGCTGGGACATATCTGAACACCATCTGGTGCATGAAACTTTCATCTAGCACCTAACTACTCTATTGGAGATGCATTGTAAACTAGTCTTATTTTTGTGCTGTTTTTACCATTGGCCATTAAGCAGCCTGGTATTGTTCTCACTCGATCCATGTTTGTAGGAAACCCTTTTGTGCCATTTGTGCCTTTTCTGCCTTTTGAACTACCGAAACATGGCTGGGCCATATCTTAAAATTCTGCTGTATGAAAATTTCATATATCACCTAACAACTATATTGGAGATGCATAGTAAACTAGGCCCATTTTTCTGCTGTTTTTGCCATTGGCCACTAAGGAGCCCGATGCTCTTCTGACACGATCCATGTTTGTAAGAAACCCTTTTTGTGCCATAAACTCATGCAAATACCGATACATGGCTGGGCCATGTGTGGTGTTAAAAACTTTCCTCTACCACCTAACTACTCTATTGGAGATGCATAGTAAATCAGTCTCGTTTTTGTTCTGTTTTTACCATTGGCCACTATGGATTATGATGTTGTTCTCACACTATCCATGTTTGTGGGAAACCCTTTTGTGCCATAAGCTCATAGAACTACCTATACATGGCTGGGCCATGTGTGGTGTTAAAAACTTTCCTCTACCACCTAACTACTCTATTGGAGATGCATAGTAAATTAGTCTCGTTTTTGTTCTGTTTTTACCATTGGCCACTATGGATTATGATGTTGTTCTCACACGATCCATGTTTGTGGGAAACGCTTTTCTGCCATAAGCTCATGGAACTACCGATCATGGCTGGGCCATATGTGGTGTTAAAAACTTTCATCTAGCACCTAACTACTCTATTGGAGATGCATTGTAAACTTGTCATTTTTGTGCTCTTTTTACCATTGGCCACCAGGGAATCTGATATTGTTTTCCCACGATCAATGTTTTTAGGAAACCCTTTTCTGCCATAAGCTCTATGGAAGTCATGAACTACCGATAGTCATGAACAACCGATACATGGCTGGGCCATATGTGGTGTTAAAAACTTTCATCTAGCTCCTAACTACTCTATTGGAGATGCATTGTAAACTTGTCATTTTTGTGCTCTTTTTACCATTGGCCACCAGGGAATCTGATATTGTTTTCCCACGATCAATGTTTTTAGGAAACCCTTTTCTGCCATAAGCTCTATGGAAGTCATGAACTACCGATAGTCATAAACTACCGATACATGACTGGGCCATGTGTCGTGTTAAAAACTTTCATCTAGCACCTAACTACTCTATTGGAGATGTATTGTAAACTAGTCTCATTTTTGTGCTGTTTTTACCATTGGCCATTAAGCAGCCTGATATTGTTCTCACTCGATCCATGTTTGTAGGAAACCCTTTTGTGCCATTTCTGCCTTTTCTGCCTTTTGAACTACTGATACATGGCTGGGCCATATCTGAACATTCTGCTGTATGAAAATTTCATATATCACCTAAGAACTATATTGGAGATGCATAGTAAACTAGGCCCATTTTTCTGCTGTTTTTGCCATGGGCCACTAAGGAGCCAGATGTTGTTCTGACACGATCCATGTTTGTGGGAAACAATTTTGTGCCATAAGCTCATGGAACTACCGATACATGGCTGGGCCATATGTGGTGTTAAAAACTTTCATCTAGCACCTAACTACTCTATTGGAGATGCATTGTAAACTTGTCATTTTTGTGCTCTTTTTACCATTGGCCACCAGGGAATCTGATGCTGTTTTCCCACGATCAATGTTTTTAGGAAAGCCTTTTCTGCCATAAGCTCCATGGAAGTCATGAACTACTGATAGTCATGAACTACCGATACATGGCTGGGCCATATGTGGTGTTAAGAACTTTCATCTAGCACCTAACTACTCTATTGGAGATGCATTGTAAACGAGTCTCGTTATTGTTCTGTTTTTCCATTGGCCACTAAAGAGCCTGATGTTGTTCTCACACGATCCATGTTTGTGGGAAACCCTTTTCTGCCATAAGGTCATAGAACTTCCGATACATGGCTATTCCATATGTGGTGTTAAAAACTTTCATCTAGCACCTAATTACTCTATTGGAGATGCATTGTAAACTTGTCATTTTTGTGCTCTTTTTACCATGGGCCACCAGGGAATCTGATATTGTTTTCCCACGATCAATGTTTTTAGGAAACCATTTTCTTCCATAAGCTCTATGGAAGTCATGAACTACCGATAGTCATGAATTACCGATACATGACTGGGCCATGTGTCGTGTTAAAAACTTTCATCTAGCACCTAACTACTCTATTGGAGATGTATTATAAACTAGTCTCATTTTTATGCTGTTTTTACCACTGGCCATAAAGCAGCCTGATATTGTTCTCACTCGATCCATGTTTGTAGGAAACCCTTTTGTGCCTTTTCTGCCTTTTGAACTATCGAAACATGGCTGGGCCATATCTTAAAATTCTGCTGTATGAAAATTTCATATATCACCTAACAACTATATTGGAGATGCATAGTAAACTAGGCCCATTTTTCTGCTGTTTTTGCCATTGGCCACTAAGGAGCCCGATGCTGTTCTGACACGATCCATGTTTGTAAGAAACCCTTTTTGTGCCATAAACTCATGCAAATACCGATACATGGCTGGGCCATGTGTGGTGTTAAAAACTTTCCTCTACCACCTAACTACTCTAATGGAGATGCATAGTAAATCAGTCTCGTTTTTGTTCTGTTTTTACCATTGGCCACTATGGATTATGATGTTGTTCTCACACTATCCATGTTTGTGGGAAACCCTTTTGTGCCATAAGCTCATAGAACTACCTATACATGGCTGGGCCATGTGTGGTGTTAAAAACTTTCCTCTACCACCTAACTACTCTGTTGGAGATGCATAGTAAATCAGTCTCGTTTTTGTTCTGTTTTTACCATTGGCCACTAAAGAGCCTGATGTTGTTCTCACACGACCCATGTTTGTGGGAAACCCTTTTGTGCCATAAGCTCATGGAACTACCGATACATGGCTGGGCCATATGTGGTGTTAAAAATTTTCATCTAGCACCTAACTACTCTATTGGAGATGCATTGTAAACTTGTCATTTTTGTGCTCTTTTTACCATTGGCCACCAGGGAATCTGATATTGTTTTCCCACGATCAATGTTTTTAGGAAACCCTTTTCTGCCATAAGCTCTATGGAAGTCATGAACTACCGATAGTCATGAACTACCGATACATGACTGGGCCATGTGTCGTGTTAAAAACTTTCATCTAGCACCTAACTACTCTGTTGGAGATGTATTGTAAACTAGTCTCATTTTTGTGCTGTTTTTACCATTGGCCATTAAGCAGCCTGATATTGTTCTCACTCGATCCATGTTTGTAGGAAACCCTTTTGTGCCATTTCTGCCTTTTCTGCCTTTTGAACTACTGATACATGGCTGGGCCATATCTGAACATTCTGCTGTATGAAAATTTCATATATCACCTAAGAACTATATTGGAGATGCATAGTAAACTAGGCCCATTTTTCTGCTGTTTTTGCCATGGGCCACTAAGGAGCCTGATGTTGTTCTCACACGATCCATGTTTGTGGGAAACAATTTTGTGCCATAAGCTCATGGAACTACCGATACATGGCTGGGCCATATGTGGTGTTAAAAACTTTCATCTAGCACCTAACTACTCTATTGGAGATGCATTGTAAACGAGTCTCGTTATTGTTCTGTTTTTCCATTGGCCACTAAAGAGCCTGATGTTGTTCTCACACGATCCATGTTTGTGGGAAACCCTTTTCTGCCATAAGGTCATAGAACTTCCGATACATGGCTATTCCATATGTGGTGTTAAAAACTTTCATCTAGCACCTAATTACTCTATTGGAGATGCATTGTAAACTTGTCATTTTTGTGCTCTTTTTACCATGGGCCACCAGGGAATCTGATATTGTTTTCCCACGATCAAAACTTTCTTCTAGCACTATTGGAGATGCATTGTAAACTTGTCATTTTTGTGCAGTTTTTACCATTGGCCACGACGGTATCTGATATTGTTTTCCCACGATCAATGTTTTTAGGAAACCCTTTTCTGCCAAAAGCTCTATGGAAGTCATGAACTACCGATAGTCATGAACTACCGATACATGGCTGGGCCATATGTGGTGTTAAAAACTTTCATCTAGCACTTAACTACTCGTTTGCAGATGCATTGTAAATGACTCTCGTTATTATTCTGTTTTTCCCTTGGCCACTAAAGAGCCTGATGTTGTTCTCACACGATCCATGTTTGTGGGAAACCCTTTTCTGCCATAAGCTCATGGAACTACCGATACATGGCTGGGCCATATGTGGTGTTAAAAACTTTCATTTAGCACCTAATTACTCTATTGGAGATGCATTGTAAACTTATCATTTTTGTGCTCTTTTTACCATTGGCCACCAGGGAATCTGATATTGTTTTCCCACGATCAATGTTTTTAGGAAACCCTTTTCTGCCATATGCTCCATGGAAATCATGAACTACCGATATGAACTACCTATACATGACTGGGCCATATGTCGTGTTAAAAACTTTCCTCTAGCACCTAACTACTCTAGAGTTGCATTGTAAACTAGTCTCATATTTGTGCTGTTTTTACCATTAATCACCGGGGAATTTGATATTGTTTTCACACGATACAAGTTTGTAGGAAACCCTTTTGTGCCACAAGCACATGGAACTACCGATACACGGCTGGGACATATCTGAACACCATCTGGTGCATGAAACTTTCATCTAGCACCTAACTACTCTATTGGAGATGCATTGTAAACTAGTCTTATTTTTGTGCTGTTTTTACCATTGGCCATTAAGCAGCCTGGTATTGTTCTCACTCGATCCATGTTTGTAGGAAACCCTTTTGTGCCATTTGTGCCTTTTCTGCCTTTTGAACTACCGAAACATGGCTGGGCCATATCTTAAAATTCTGCTGTATGAAAATTTCATATATCACCTAACAACTATATTGGAGATGCATAGTAAACTAGGCCCATTTTTCTGCTGTTTTTGCCATTGGCCACTAAGGAGCCCGATGCTGTTCTGACACGATCCATGTTTGTAAGAAACCCTTTTTGTGCCATAAACTCATGCAAATACCGATACATGGCTGGGCCATGTGTGGTGTTAAAAACTTTCCTCTACCACCTAACTACTCTATTGGAGATGCATAGTAAATTAGTCTCGTTTTTGTTCTGTTTTTACCATTGGCCACTAAAGAGCCTGATGTTGTTCTGACACGATCCATGTTTGTAAGAAACCCTTTTTGTGCCATAAACACATGGAACTACCGATACATGGCTGGGCCATGTGTGGTGTTAAAAACTTTCCTCTACCACCTAACTACTCTATTGGAGATGCATAGTAAATCAGTCTCGTTTTTGTTCTGTTTTTACCATTGGCCACTATGGATTATGATGTTGTTCTCACACTATCCATGTTTGTGGGAAACCCTTTTCTGCCATAAGCTCATAGAACTACCTATACATGGCTGGGCCATGTGTGGTGTTAAAAACTTTCCTCTACCACCTAACTACTCTATTGGAGATGCATAGTAAATTAGTCTCGTTTTTGTTCTGTTTTTACCATTGGCCACTATGGATTATGATGTTGTTCTCACACGATCCATGTTTGTGGGAAACACTTTTCTGCCATAAGCTCATGGAACTACCGATCATGGCTGGGCCATATGTGGTGTTAAAAACTTTCATCTAGCACCTAACTACTCTATTGGAGATGCATTGTAAACTTGTCATTTTTGTGCTCTTTTTACCATTGGCCACCAGGGAATCTGATATTGTTTTCCCACGATCAATGTTTTTAGGAAACCCTTTTCTGCCATAAGCTCTATGGAAGTCATGAACTACCGATAGTCATGAACAACCGATACATGGCTGGGCCATATGTGGTGTTAAAAACTTTCATCTAGCTCCTAACTACTCTATTGGAGATGCATTGTAAACTTGTCATTTTTGTGCTCTTTTTACCATTGGCCACCAGGGAATCTGATATTGTTTTCCCACGATCAATGTTTTTAGGAAACCCTTTTCTGCCATAAGCTCTATGGAAGTCATGAACTACCGATAGTCATAAACTACCGATACATGACTGGGCCATGTGTCGTGTTAAAAACTTTCATCTAGCACCTAACTACTCTATTGGAGATGTATTGTAAACTAGTCTCATTTTTGTGCTGTTTTTACCATTGGCCATTAAGCAGCCTGATATTGTTCTCACTCGATCCATGTTTGTAGGAAACCCTTTTGTGCCATTTCTGCCTTTTCTGCCTTTTGAACTACTGATACATGGCTGGGCCATATCTGAACATTCTGCTGTATGAAAATTTCATATATCACCTAAGAACTATATTGGAGATGCATAGTAAACTAGGCCCATTTTTCTGCTGTTTTTGCCATGGGCCACTAAGGAGCCAGATGTTGTTCTCACACGATCCATGTTTGTGGGAAACAATTTTGTGCCATAAGCTCATGGAACTACCGATACATGGCTGGGCCATATGTGGTGTTAAAAACTTTCATCTAGCACCTAACTACTCTATTGGAGATGCATTGTAAACTTGTCATTTTTGTGCTCTTTTTACCATTGGCCACCAGGGAATCTGATGCTGTTTTCCCACGATCAATGTTTTTAGGAAAGCCTTTTCTGCCATAAGCTCCATGGAAGTCATGAACTACTGATAGTCATGAACTACCGATACATGGCTGGGCCATATGTGGTGTTAAGAACTTTCATCTAGCACCTAACTACTCTATTGGAGATGCATTGTAAACGAGTCTCGTTATTGTTCTGTTTTTCCATTGGCCACTAAAGAGCCTGATGTTGTTCTCACACGATCCATGTTTGTGGGAAACCCTTTTCTGCCATAAGGTCATAGAACTTCCGATACATGGCTATTCCATATGTGGTGTTAAAAACTTTCATCTAGCACCTAATTACTCTATTGGAGATGCATTGTAAACTTGTCATTTTTGTGCTCTTTTTACCATGGGCCACCAGGGAATCTGATATTGTTTTCCCACGATCAATGTTTTTAGGAAACCATTTTCTTCCATAAGCTCTATGGAAGTCATGAACTACCGATAGTCATAAATTACCGATACATGACTGGGCCATGTGTCGTGTTAAAAACTTTCATCTAGCACCTAACTACTCTATTGGAGATGTATTATAAACTAGTCTCATTTTTATGCTGTTTTTACCACTGGCCATAAAGCAGCCTGATATTGTTCTCACTCGATCCATGTTTGTAGGAAACCCTTTTGTGCCATTTCTGCCTTTTGAACTACGGATACATGGCTGGGCCATATCTGAAAATTCTGCTGTATGAAAATTTCATATATCACCTAAGAACTATATGGGGGAGATGCATAGTAAACTAGGCCCATTTTTCTGCTGTTTTTGCCATTGGCCACTAAATAGCCTGATGTTGTTCTCACACGATCCATGTTTGTGGGAAACCCTTTTCTGCCATAAGCTCATGGAACTACCGATACATGGCTGGGCCATATGTGGTGTTAAAAACTTTCATCTAGCACCTAATTACTCTATTGGAGATGCATTGTAAACTTGTCATTTTTGTGCTCTTTTTACCATTGGCCACCAGGGAATCTGATATTGTTTTCCCACGATCAATGTTTTTAGGAAACCCTTTTCTGCCATATGCTCCATGGAAATCATGAACTACCGATATGAACTACCTATACATGACTGGGCCATATGTCGTGTTAAAAACTTTCCTCTAGCACCTAACTACTCTAGAGTTGCATTGTAAACTAGTCTCATATTTGTGCTGTTTTTACCATTAATCACCGGGGAATTTGATATTGTTTTCACACGATACAAGTTTGTAGGAAACCCTTTTGTGCCACAAGCACATGGAACTACCGATACACGGCTGGGACATATCTGAACACCATCTGGTGCATGAAACTTTCATCTAGCACCTAACTACTCTATTGGAGATGCATTGTAAACTAGTCTTATTTTTGTGCTGTTTTTACCATTGGCCATTAAGCAGCCTGGTATTGTTCTCACTCGATCCATGTTTGTAGGAAACCCTTTTGTGCCATTTGTGCCTTTTCTGCCTTTTGAACTACCGAAACATGGCTGGGCCATATCTTAAAATTCTGCTGTATGAAAATTTCATATATCACCTAACAACTATATTGGAGATGCATAGTAAACTAGGCCCATTTTTCTGCTGTTTTTGCCATTGGCCACTAAGGAGCCCGATGCTGTTCTGACACGATCCATGTTTGTAAGAAACCCTTTTTGTGCCATAAACTCATGCAAATACCGATACATGGCTGGGCCATGTGTGGTGTTAAAAACTTTCCTCTACCACCTAACTACTCTATTGGAGATGCATAGTAAATTAGTCTCGTTTTTGTTCTGTTTTTACCATTGGCCACTAAAGAGCCTGATGTTGTTCTGACACGATCCATGTTTGTGGGAAATGCTTTTCTGCCATAAGCTCATGGAACTACCGATCATGGCTGGGCCATATGTGGTGTTAAAAACTTTCATCTAGCACCTAACTACTCTATTGGAGATGCATTGTAAACTTGTCATTTTTGTGCTCTTTTTACCATTGGCCACCAGGGAATCTGATATTGTTTTCCCACGATCAATGTTTTTAGGAAACCCTTTTCTGCCATAAGCTCTATGGAAGTCATGAACTACCGATAGTCATGAACTACCGATACATGACTGGGCCATGTGTCGTGTTAAAAACTTTCATCTAGCACCTAACTACTCTATTGGAGATGTATTGTAAACTAGTCTCATTTTTGTGCTGTTTTTACCATTGGCCATTAAGCAGCCTGATATTGTTCTCACTCGATCCATGTTTGTAGGAAACCCTTTTGTGCCATTTCTGCCTTTTCTGCCTTTTGAACTACTGATACATGGCTGGGCCATATCTGAACATTCTGCTGTATGAAAATTTCATATATCACCTAAGAACTATATTGGAGATGCATAGTAAACTAGGCCCATTTTTCTGCTGTTTTTGCCATGGGCCACTAAGGAGCCTGATGTTGTTCTGACACGATCCATGTTTGTGGGAAACAATTTTGTGCCATAAGCTCATGGAACTACCGATACATGGCTGGGCCATATGTGGTGTTAAAAACTTTCATCTAGCACCTAACTACTCTATTGGAGATGCATTGTAAACTTGTCATTTTTGTGCTCTTTTTACCATTGGCCACCAGGGAATCTGATGCTGTTTTCCCACGATCAATGTTTTTAGGAAAGCCTTTTCTGCCATAAGCTCCATGGAAGTCATGAACTACTGATAGTCATGAACTACCGATACATGGCTGGGCCATATGTGGTGTTAAGAACTTTCATCTAGCACCTAACTACTCTATTGGAGATGCATTGTAAACGAGTCTCGTTATTGTTCTGTTTTTCCATTGGCCACTAAAGAGCCTGATGTTGTTCTCACACGATCCATGTTTGTGGGAAACCCTTTTCTGCCATAAGGTCATAGAACTTCCGATACATGGCTATTCCATATGTGGTGTTAAAAACTTTCATCTAGCACCTAATTACTCTATTGGAGATGCATTGTAAACTTGTCATTTTTGTGCTCTTTTTACCATGGGCCACCAGGGAATCTGATATTGTTTTCCCACCATCAAAACTTTCATCTAGCACTATTGGAGATGCATTGTAAACTTGTCATTTTTGTGCAGTTTTTACCATTGGCCACGAGGGTATCTGATATTGTTTTCCCACGATCAATGTTTTTAGGAAACCCTTTTCTGCCAAAAGCTCTATGGAAGTCATGAACTACCGATAGTCATGAACTACCGATACATGGCTGGGCCATATGTGGTGTTAAAAACTTTCATCTAGCACTTAACTACTCGTTTGCAGATGCATTGTAAATGACTCTCGTTATTATTCTGTTTTTCCCTTGGCCACTAAAGAGCCTGAAGTTGTTCTCACACGATCCATGTTTGTGGGAAACCCTTTTCTGCCATAAGCTCATGGAACTACCGATACATGGCTGGGCCATATGTGGTGTTAAAAACTTTCATCTAGCACCTAATTACTCTATTGGAGATGCATTGTAAACTTGTCATTTTTGTGCTCTTTTTACCATTGGCCACCAGGGAATCTGATATTGTCTTCCCACGATCAATGTTTTTAGGAAACCCTTTTCTGCCATATGCTCCATGGAAATCATGAACTACCGATATGAACTACCTATACATGACTGGGCCATATGTCGTGTTAAAAACTTTCCTCTAGCACCTAACTACTCTAGAGTTGCATTGTAAACTAGTCTCATATTTGTTCTGTTTTTACCATTAATCACCGGGGAATTTGATATTGTTTTCACACGATACAAGTTTGTAGGAAACCCTTTTCTGCCACAAGCACATGGAACTACCGATACACGGCTGGGACATATCTGAACACCATCTGGTGCATGAAACTTTCATCTAGCACCTAACTACTCTATTGGAGATGCATTGTAAACTAGTCTTATTTTTGTGCTGTTTTTACCATTGGCCATTAAGCAGCATGGTATTGTTCTCACTCGATCCATGTTTGTAGGAAACCCTTTTGTGCCATTTGTGCCTTTTCTGCCTTTTGAACTACTGATACATGGCTGGGCCATATCTGAACATTCTGCTGTATGAAAATTTCATATATCACCTAAGAACTATATTGGAGATGCATAGTAAACTAGGCCCATTTTTCTGCTGTTTTTGCCATGGGCCACTAAGGAGCCTGATGTTGTTCTCACACGATCCATGTTTGTGGGAAACAATTTTGTGCCATAAGCTCATGGAACTACCGATACATGGCTGGGCCATATGTGGTGTTAAAAACTTTCATCTAGCACCTAACTACTCTATTGGAGATGCATTGTAAACTTGTCATTTTTGTGCTCTTTTTACCATTGGCCACCAGGGAATCTGATGCTGTTTTCCCACGATCAATGTTTTTAGGAAAGCCTTTTCTGCCATAAGCTCCATGGAAGTCATGAACTACTGATAGTCATGAACTACCGATACATGGCTGGGCCATATGTGGTGTTAAGAACTTTCATCTAGCACCTAACTACTCTATTGGAGATGCATTGTAAACTTGTCATTTTTGTGCTCTTTTTACCATGGGCCACCAGGGAATCTGATATTGTTTTCCCACGATCAAAACTTTCTTCTAGCACTATTGGAGATGCATTGTAAACTTGTCATTTTTGTGCAGTTTTTACCATTGGCCACGACGGTATCTGATATTGTTTTCCCACGATCAATGTTTTTAGGAAACCCTTTTCTGCCAAAAGCTCTATGGAAGTCATGAACTACCGATAGTCATGAACTACCGATACATGGCTGGGCCATATGTGGTGTTAAAAACTTTCATCTAGCACTTAACTACTCGTTTGCAGATGCATTGTAAATGACTCTCGTTATTATTCTGTTTTTCCCTTGGCCACTAAAGAGCCTGATGTTGTTCTCACACGATCCATGTTTGTGGGAAACCCTTTTCTGCCATAAGCTCATGGAACTACCGATACATGGCTGGGCCATATGTGGTGTTAAAAACTTTCATTTAGCACCTAATTACTCTATTGGAGATGCATTGTAAACTTATCATTTTTGTGCTCTTTTTACCATTGGCCACCAGGGAATCTGATATTGTTTTCCCACGATCAATGTTTTTAGGAAACCCTTTTCTGCCATATGCTCCATGGAAATCATGAACTACCGATATGAACTACCTATACATGACTGGGCCATATGTCGTGTTAAAAACTTTCCTCTAGCACCTAACTACTCTAGAGTTGCATTGTAAACTAGTCTCATATTTGTGCTGTTTTTACCATTAATCACCGGGGAATTTGATATTGTTTTCACACGATACAAGTTTGTAGGAAACCCTTTTGTGCCACAAGCACATGGAACTACCGATACACGGCTGGGACATATCTGAACACCATCTGGTGCATGAAACTTTCATCTAGCACCTAACTACTCTATTGGAGATGCATTGTAAACTAGTCTTATTTTTGTGCTGTTTTTACCATTGGCCATTAAGCAGCCTGGTATTGTTCTCACTCGATCCATGTTTGTAGGAAACCCTTTTGTGCCATTTGTGCCTTTTCTGCCTTTTGAACTACCGAAACATGGCTGGGCCATATCTTAAAATTCTGCTGTATGAAAATTTCATATATCACCTAACAACTATATTGGAGATGCATAGTAAACTAGGCCCATTTTTCTGCTGTTTTTGCCATTGGCCACTAAGGAGCCCGATGCTGTTCTGACACGATCCATGTTTGTAAGAAACCCTTTTTGTGCCATAAACTCATGCAAATACCGATACATGGCTGGGCCATGTGTGGTGTTAAAAACTTTCCTCTACCACCTAACTACTCTATTGGAGATGCATAGTAAATTAGTCTCGTTTTTGTTCTGTTTTTACCATTGGCCACTAAAGAGCCTGATGTTGTTCTGACACGATCCATGTTTGTAAGAAACCCTTTTTGTGCCATAAACACATGGAACTACCGATACATGGCTGGGCCATGTGTGGTGTTAAAAACTTTCCTCTACCACCTAACTACTCTATTGGAGATGCATAGTAAATCAGTCTCGTTTTTGTTCTGTTTTTACCATTGGCCACTATGGATTATGATGTTGTTCTCACACTATCCATGTTTGTGGGAAACCCTTTTGTGCCATAAGCTCATAGAACTACCTATACATGGCTGGGCCATGTGTGGTGTTAAAAACTTTCCTCTACCACCTAACTACTCTATTGGAGATGCATAGTAAATTAGTCTCGTTTTTGTTCTGTTTTTACCATTGGCCACTATGGATTATGATGTTGTTCTCACACGATCCATGTTTGTGGGAAACACTTTTCTGCCATAAGCTCATGGAACTACCGATCATGGCTGGGCCATATGTGGTGTTAAAAACTTTCATCTAGCACCTAACTACTCTATTGGAGATGCATTGTAAACTTGTCATTTTTGTGCTCTTTTTACCATTGGCCACCAGGGAATCTGATATTGTTTTCCCACGATCAATGTTTTTAGGAAACCCTTTTCTGCCATAAGCTCTATGGAAGTCATGAACTACCGATAGTCATAAACTACCGATACATGACTGGGCCATGTGTCGTGTTAAAAACTTTCATCTAGCACCTAACTACTCTATTGGAGATGTATTGTAAACTAGTCTCATTTTTGTGCTGTTTTTACCATTGGCCATTAAGCAGCCTGATATTGTTCTCACTCGATCCATGTTTGTAGGAAACCCTTTTGTGCCATTTCTGCCTTTTCTGCCTTTTGAACTACTGATACATGGCTGGGCCATATCTGAACATTCTGCTGTATGAAAATTTCATATATCACCTAAGAACTATATTGGAGATGCATAGTAAACTAGGCCCATTTTTCTGCTGTTTTTGCCATGGGCCACTAAGGAGCCAGATGTTGTTCTCACACGATCCATGTTTGTGGGAAACAATTTTGTGCCATAAGCTCATGGAACTACCGATACATGGCTGGGCCATATGTGGTGTTAAAAACTTTCATCTAGCACCTAACTACTCTATTGGAGATGCATTGTAAACTTGTCATTTTTGTGCTCTTTTTACCATTGGCCACCAGGGAATCTGATGCTGTTTTCCCACGATCAATGTTTTTAGGAAAGCCTTTTCTGCCATAAGCTCCATGGAAGTCATGAACTACTGATAGTCATGAACTACCGATACATGGCTGGGCCATATGTGGTGTTAAGAACTTTCATCTCGCACCTAACTACTCTATTGGAGATGCATTGTAAACGAGTCTCGTTATTGTTCTGTTTTTCCATTGGCCACTAAAGAGCCTGATGTTGTTCTCACACGATCCATGTTTGTGGGAAACCCTTTTCTGCCATAAGGTCATAGAACTTCCGATACATGGCTATTCCATATGTGGTGTTAAAAACTTTCATCTAGCACCTAATTACTCTATTGGAGATGCATTGTAAACTTGTCATTTTTGTGCTCTTTTTACCATGGGCCACCAGGGAATCTGATATTGTTTTCCCACGATCAATGTTTTTAGGAAACCATTTTCTTCCATAAGCTCTATGGAAGTCATGAACTACCGATAGTCATAAATTACCGATACATGACTGGGCCATGTGTCGTGTTAAAAACTTTCATCTAGCACCTAACTACTCTATTGGAGATGTATTATAAACTAGTCTCATTTTTATGCTGTTTTTACCACTGGCCATAAAGCAGCCTGATATTGTTCTCACTCGATCCATGTTTGTAGGAAACCCTTTTGTGCCATTTCTGCCTTTTGAACTACGGATACATGGCTGGGCCATATCTGAAAATTCTGCTGTATGAAAATTTCATATATCACCTAAGAACTATATGGGGGAGATGCATAGTAAACTAGGCCCATTTTTCTGCTGTTTTTGCCATTGGCCACTAAATAGCCTGATGTTGTTCTCACACGATCCATGTTTGTGGGAAACCCTTTTCTGCCATAAGCTCATGGAACTACCGATACATGGCTGGGCCATATGTGGTGTTAAAAACTTTCATCTAGCACCTAATTACTCTATTGGAGATGCATTGTAAACTTGTCATTTTTGTGCTCTTTTTACCATTGGCCACCAGGGAATCTGATATTGTTTTCCCACGATCAATGTTTTTAGGAAACCCTTTTCTGCCATATGCTCCATGGAAATCATGAACTACCGATATGAACTACCTATACATGACTGGGCCATATGTCGTGTTAAAAACTTTCCTCTAGCACCTAACTACTCTAGAGTTGCATTGTAAACTAGTCTCATATTTGTGCTGTTTTTACCATTAATCACCGGGGAATTTGATATTGTTTTCACACGATACAAGTTTGTAGGAAACCCTTTTGTGCCACAAGCACATGGAACTACCGATACACGGCTGGGACATATCTGAACACCATCTGGTGCATGAAACTTTCATCTAGCACCTAACTACTCTATTGGAGATGCATTGTAAACTAGTCTTATTTTTGTGCTGTTTTTACCATTGGCCATTAAGCAGCCTGGTATTGTTCTCACTCGATCCATGTTTGTAGGAAACCCTTTTGTGCCATTTGTGCCTTTTCTGCCTTTTGAACTACCGAAACATGGCTGGGCCATATCTTAAAATTCTGCTGTATGAAAATTTCATATATCACCTAACAACTATATTGGAGATGCATAGTAAACTAGGCCCATTTTTCTGCTGTTTTTGCCATTGGCCACTAAGGAGCCCGATGCTGTTCTGACACGATCCATGTTTGTAAGAAACCCTTTTTGTGCCATAAACTCATGCAAATACCGATACATGGCTGGGCCATGTGTGGTGTTAAAAACTTTCCTCTACCACCTAACTACTCTATTGGAGATGCATAGTAAATTAGTCTCGTTTTTGTTCTGTTTTTACCATTGGCCACTAAAGAGCCTGATGTTGTTCTGACACGATCCATGTTTGTGGGAAATGCTTTTCTGCCATAAGCTCATGGAACTACCGATCATGGCTGGGCCATATGTGGTGTTAAAAACTTTCATCTAGCACCTAACTACTCTATTGGAGATGCATTGTAAACTTGTCATTTTTGTGCTCTTTTTACCATTGGCCACCAGGGAATCTGATATTGTTTTCCCACGATCAATGTTTTTAGGAAACCCTTTTCTGCCATAAGCTCTATGGAAGTCATGAACTACCGATAGTCATGAACTACCGATACATGACTGGGCCATGTGTCGTGTTAAAAACTTTCATCTAGCACCTAACTACTCTATTGGAGATGTATTGTAAACTAGTCTCATTTTTGTGCTGTTTTTACCATTGGCCATTAAGCAGCCTGATATTGTTCTCACTCGATCCATGTTTGTAGGAAACCCTTTTGTGCCATTTCTGCCTTTTCTGCCTTTTGAACTACTGATACATGGCTGGGCCATATCTGAACATTCTGCTGTATGAAAATTTCATATATCACCTAAGAACTATATTGGAGATGCATAGTAAACTAGGCCCATTTTTCTGCTGTTTTTGCCATGGGCCACTAAGGAGCCTGATGTTGTTCTGACACGATCCATGTTTGTGGGAAACAATTTTGTGCCATAAGCTCATGGAACTACCGATACATGGCTGGGCCATATGTGGTGTTAAAAACTTTCATCTAGCACCTAACTACTCTATTGGAGATGCATTGTAAACTTGTCATTTTTGTGCTCTTTTTACCATTGGCCACCAGGGAATCTGATGCTGTTTTCCCACGATCAATGTTTTTAGGAAAGCCTTTTCTGCCATAAGCTCCATGGAAGTCATGAACTACTGATAGTCATGAACTACCGATACATGGCTGGGCCATATGTGGTGTTAAGAACTTTCATCTAGCACCTAACTACTCTATTGGAGATGCATTGTAAACGAGTCTCGTTATTGTTCTGTTTTTCCATTGGCCACTAAAGAGCCTGATGTTGTTCTCACACGATCCATGTTTGTGGGAAACCCTTTTCTGCCATAAGGTCATAGAACTTCCGATACATGGCTATTCCATATGTGGTGTTAAAAACTTTCATCTAGCACCTAATTACTCTATTGGAGATGCATTGTAAACTTGTCATTTTTGTGCTCTTTTTACCATGGGCCACCAGGGAATCTGATATTGTTTTCCCACCATCAAAACTTTCATCTAGCACTATTGGAGATGCATTGTAAACTTGTCATTTTTGTGCAGTTTTTACCATTGGCCACGAGGGTATCTGATATTGTTTTCCCACGATCAATGTTTTTAGGAAACCCTTTTCTGCCAAAAGCTCTATGGAAGTCATGAACTACCGATAGTCATGAACTACCGATACATGGCTGGGCCATATGTGGTGTTAAAAACTTTCATCTAGCACTTAACTACTCGTTTGCAGATGCATTGTAAATGACTCTCGTTATTATTCTGTTTTTCCCTTGGCCACTAAAGAGCCTGAAGTTGTTCTCACACGATCCATGTTTGTGGGAAACCCTTTTCTGCCATAAGCTCATGGAACTACCGATACATGGCTGGGCCATATGTGGTGTTAAAAACTTTCATCTAGCACCTAATTACTCTATTGGAGATGCATTGTAAACTTGTCATTTTTGTGCTCTTTTTACCATTGGCCACCAGGGAATCTGATATTGTCTTCCCACGATCAATGTTTTTAGGAAACCCTTTTCTGCCATATGCTCCATGGAAATCATGAACTACCGATATGAACTACCTATACATGACTGGGCCATATGTCGTGTTAAAAACTTTCCTCTAGCACCTAACTACTCTAGAGTTGCATTGTAAACTAGTCTCATATTTGTTCTGTTTTTACCATTAATCACCGGGGAATTTGATATTGTTTTCACACGATACAAGTTTGTAGGAAACCCTTTTCTGCCACAAGCACATGGAACTACCGATACACGGCTGGGACATATCTGAACACCATCTGGTGCATGAAACTTTCATCTAGCACCTAACTACTCTATTGGAGATGCATTGTAAACTAGTCTTATTTTTGTGCTGTTTTTACCATTGGCCATTAAGCAGCATGGTATTGTTCTCACTCGATCCATGTTTGTAGGAAACCCTTTTGTGCCATTTGTGCCTTTTTTGCCTTTTGAACTACTGATACATGGCTGGGCCATATCTGAACATTCTGCTGTATGAAAATTTCATATATCACCTAAGAACTATATTGGAGATGCATAGTAAACTAGGCCCATTTTTCTGCTGTTTTTGCCATGGGCCACTAAGGAGCCTGATGTTGTTCTCACACGATCCATGTTTGTGGGAAACAATTTTGTGCCATAAGCTCATGGAACTACCGATACATGGCTGGGCCATATGTGGTGTTAAAAACTTTCATCTAGCACCTAACTACTCTATTGGAGATGCATTGTAAACTTGTCATTTTTGTGCTCTTTTTACCATTGGCCACCAGGGAATCTGATGCTGTTTTCCCACGATCAATGTTTTTAGGAAAGCCTTTTCTGCCATAAGCTCCATGGAAGTCATGAACTACTGATAGTCATGAACTACCGATACATGGCTGGGCCATATGTGGTGTTAAGAACTTTCATCTAGCACCTAACTACTCTATTGGAGATGCATAGTAAATTAGTCTCGTTTTTGTTCTGTTTTTACCATTGGCCACTATGGATTATGATGTTGTTCTCACACGATCCATGTTTGTGGGAAACGCTTTTCTGCCATAAGCTCATGGAACTACCGATACATGGCTGGGCCATATGTGGTGTTAAAAACTTTCATCTAGCACCTAATTACTCTATTGGAGATGCATTGTAAACTTGTCATTTTTGTGCTCTTTTTACCATGGGCCACCAGGGAATCTGATATTGTTTTCCCACGATCAATGTTTTTAGGAAACCATTTTCTTCCATAAGCTCTATGGAAGTCATGAACTACCGATAGTCATGAATTACCGATACATGACTGGGCCATGTGTCGTGTTAAAAACTTTCATCTAGCACCTAACTACTCTATTGGAGATGTATTATAAACTAGTCTCATTTTTGTGCTGTTTTTACCACTGGCCATAAAGCAGCCTGATATTGTTCTCACTCGATCCATGTTTGTAGGAAACCCTTTTGTGCCATTTCTGCCTTTTGAACTACGGATACATGGCTGGGCCATATCTGAAAATTCTGCTGTATGAAAATTTCATATATCACCTAAGAACTATATGGGGGAGATGCATAGTAAACTAGGCCCATTTTTCTGCTGTTTTTGCCATTGGCCACTAAAGAGCCTGATGTTGTTCTCACACGATCCATGTTTGTGGGAAACCCTTTTCTGCCATAAGCTCATGGAACTACCGATACATGGCTGGGCCATATGTGGTGTTAAAAACTTTCATCTAGCACCTAATTACTCTATTGGAGATGCATTGTAAACTTGTCATTTTTGTGCTCTTTTTACCATGGGCCACCAGGGAATCTGATATTGTTTTCCCACGATCAAAACTTTCATCTAGCACTATTGGAGATGCATTGTAAACTTGTCATTTTTGTGCAGTTTTTACCATTGGCCACGAGGGTATCTGATATTGTTTTCCCACGATCAATGTTTTTAGGAAACCCTTTTCTGCCAAAAGCTCTATGGAAGTCATGAACTACCGATAGTCATGAACTACCGATACATGGCTGGGCCATATGTGGTGTTAAAAACTTTCATCTAGCACTTAACTACTCGTTTGCAGATGCATTGTAAATGACTCTCGTTATTATTCTGTTTTTCCCTTGGCCACTAAAGAGCCTGATGTTGTTCTCACACGATCCATGTTTGTGGGAAACCCTTTTCTGCCATAAGCTCATGGATCTACCGATACATGGCTGGGCCATATGTGGTGTTAAAAACTTTCATCTAGCACCTAATTACTCTATTGGAGATGCATTGTAAACTTGTCATTTTTGTGCTCTTTTTACCATTGGCCACCAGGGAATCTGATATTGTTTTCCCACGATCAATGTTTTTAGGAAAGCCTTTTCTGCCATATGCTCCATGGAAATCATGAACTACCGATATGAACTACCTATACATGACTGGGCCATATGTCGTGTTAAAAACGTTCCTCTAGCACCTAACTACTCTAGAGTTGCATTCTAAACTAGTCTCATATTTGTGCTGTTTTTACCATTAATCACCGGGGAATTTGATATTGTTTTCACACGATACAAGTTTGTAGGAAACCCTTTTGTGCCACAAGCACATGGAACTACCGATACACGGCTGGGACATATCTGAACACCATCTGGTGCATGAAACTTTCATCTAGCACCTAACTACTCTATTGGAGATGCATGGTAAACTAGTCTTATTTTTGTGCTGTTTTTACCATTGGCCATTAAGCAGCCTGGTATTGTTCTCACTCGATCCATGTTTGTAGGAAACCCTTTTGTGCCATTTGTGCCTTTTCTGCCTTTTGAACTACCGAAACATGGCTGGGCCATATCTTAAAATTCTGCTGTATGAAAATTTCATATATCACCTAACAACTATATTGGAGATGCATAGTAAACTAGGCCCATTTTTCTGCTGTTTTTGCCATTGGCCACTAAGGAGCCTGATGCTGTTCTGACACGATCCATGTTTGTAAGAAACCCTTTTTGTGCCATAAACTCATGCAAATACCGATACATGGCTGGGCCATGTGTGGTGTTAAAAACTTTCCTCTACCACCTAACTACTCTATTGGAGATGCATAGTAAATTAGTCTCGTTTTTGTTCTGTTTTTACCATTGGCCACTAAAGAGCCTGATGTTGTTCTCACACGATCCATGTTTGTGGGAAACCCTTTTCTGCCATAAGCTCATGGAACTACCGATACATGGCTGGGCCATATGTGGTGTTAAAAACTTTCATCTAGCTCCTAACTACTCTAGTTAGGAGATGCATTGTAAACTTGTCATTTTTGTGCTCTTTTTACCATTGGCCACCAGGGAAACTGATATTGTTTTCCCACGATCAATGTTTTTAGGAAACCCTTTTCTGCCATAAGCTCTATGGAAGTCATGAACTACCGATAGTCATGAACTACCGATACATGACTGGGCCATGTGTCGTGTTAAAAACTTTCATCTAGCACCTAACTACTCTATTGGAGATGTATTGTAAACTAGTCTCATTTTTGTGCTGTTTTTACCATTGGCCATTAAGCAGCCTGATATTGTTCTCACTCGATCCATGTTTGTAGGAAACCCTTTTGTGCCATTTCTGCCTTTTCTGCCTTTTGAACTACTGATACATGGCTGGGCCATATCTGAACATTCTGCTGTATGAAAATTTCATATATCACCTAAGAACTATATTGGAGATGCATAGTAAACTAGGCCCATTTTTCTGCTGTTTTTGCCATGGGCCACTAAGGAGCCTGATGTTGTTCTGACACGATCCATGTTTGTGGGAAACAATTTTGTGCCATAAGCTCATGGAACTACCGATACATGGCTGGGCCATATGTGGTGTTAAAAACTTTCATCTAGCACCTAACTACTCTATTGGAGATGCATTGTAAACTTGTCATTTTTGTGCTCTTTTTACCATTGGCCACCAGGGAATCTGATGCTGTTTTCCCACGATCAATGTTTTTAGGAAAGCCTTTTCTGCCATAAGCTCCATGGAAGTCATGAACTACTGATAGTCATGAACTACCGATACATGGCTGGGCCATATGTGGTGTTAAGAACTTTCATCTAGCACCTAACTACTCTATTGGAGATGCATTGTAAACGAGTCTCGTTATTGTTCTGTTTTTCCATTGGCCACTAAAGAGCCTGATGTTGTTCTCACACGATCCATGTTTGTGGGAAACCCTTTTCTGCCATAAGGTCATAGAACTTCCGATACATGGCTATTCCATATGTGGTGTTAAAAACTTTCATCTAGCACCTAATTACTCTATTGGAGATGCATTGTAAACTTGTCATTTTTGTGCTCTTTTTACCATGGGCCACCAGGGAATCTGATATTGTTTTCCCACGATCAATGTTTTTAGGAAACCATTTTCTTCCATAAGCTCTATGGAAGTCATGAACTACCGATAGTCATGAATTACCGATACATGACTGGGCCATGTGTCGTGTTAAAAACTTTCATCTAGCACCTAACTACTCTATTGGAGATGTATTATAAACTAGTCTCATTTTTGTGCTGTTTTTACCACTGGCCATAAAGCAGCCTGATATTGTTCTCACTCGATCCATATTTGTAGGAATCCCTTTTGTGCCATTTCTGCCTTTTGAACTACGGATACATGGCTGGGCCATATCTGAAAATTCTGCTGTATGAAAATTTCATATATCACCTAAGAACTATATTGGAGATGCATAGTAAACTAGGCCCATTTTTCTGCTGTTTTTGCCATTGGCCACTAAAGAGCCTGATGTTGTTCTCACACGATCCATGTTTGTGGGAAACCCTTTTGTGCCATAAGCTCATGGAACTACCGATACATAGCTGGGCCATATGTGGTGTTAAAAACTTTCATCTAGCACCTAACTACTCTATTGGAGATGCATTGTAAACTTGTCATTTTTGTGCTCTTTTTACCATTGGCCACCAGGGAATCTGATATTGTTTTCCCACGATCAATGTTTTTAGGAAACCCTTTTCTGCCATATGCTCCATGGAAATCATGAACTACCGATATGAACTACCTATACGTGACTGGGCCATATGTCGTGTTAAAAACTTTCCTCTAGCACCTAACTACTCTAGAGTTGCATTCTAAACTAGTCTCATATTTGTGCTGTTTTTACCATTAATCACCGGGGAATTTGATATTGTTTTCACACGATACAAGTTTGTAGGAAACCCTTTTGTGCCACAAGCACATGGAACTACCGATACACGGCTGGGACATATCTGAACACCATCTGGTGCATGAAACTTTCATCTAGCACCTAACTACTCTATTGGAGATGCATTGTAAACTAGTCTTATTTTTGTGCTGTTTTTACCATTGGCCATTAAGCAGCCTGGTATTGTTCTCACTCGATCCATGTTTGTAGGAAACCCTTTTGTGCCATTTGTGCCTTTTCTGCCTTTTGAACTACCGAAACATGGCTGGGCCATATCTTAAAATTCTGCTGTATGAAAATTTCATATATCACCTAACAACTATATTGGAGATGCATAGTAAACTAGGCCCATTTTTCTGCTGTTTTTGCCATTGGCCACTAAGGAGCCCGATGCTGTTCTGACACGATCCATGTTTGTAAGAAACCCTTTTTGTGCCATAAACTCATGCAAATACCGATACATGGCTGGGCCATGTTTTGTGTTAAAAACTTTCCTCTACCACCTAACTACTCTATTGGAGATGCATAGTAAATTAGTCTCGTTTTTGTTCTATTTTTACCATTGGCCACTAAAGAGCCTGATGTTGTTCTGACACGATCCATGTTTGTAAGAAACCCTATTTGTGCCATAAACACATGGAACTACCGATACATGGCTGGGCCATGTGTGGTGTTAAAAACTTTCCTCTACCACCTAACTACTCTATTAGAGATGCATAGTAAATCAGTCTCGTTTTTGTTCTGTTTTTACCATTGGCCACTATGGATTATGATGTTGTTCTCACACTATCCATGTTTGTGGGAAACCCTTTTGTGCCATAAGCTCATAGAACTACCTATACATGGCTGGGCCATGTGTGGTGTTAAAAACTTTCCTCTACCACCTAACTACTCTATTGGAGATGCATAGTAAATTAGTCTCGTTTTTGTTCTGTTTTTACCATTGGCCACTATGGATTATGATGTTGTTCTCACACGATCCATGTTTGTGGGAAATGCTTTTCTGCCATAAGCTCATGGAACTACCGATCATGGCTGGGCCATATGTGGTGTTAAAAACTTTCATCTAGCACCTAACTACTCTATTGGAGATGCATTGTAAACTTGTCATTTTTGTGCTCTTTTTACCATTGGCCACCAGGGAATCTGATATTGTTTTCCCACGATCAATGTTTTTAGGAAACCCTTTTCTGCCATAAGCTCTATGGAAGTCATGAACTACCGATAGTCATGAACTACCGATACATGGCTGGGCCATATGTGGTGTTAAAAACTTTCATCTAGCACCTGACTACTCTAATGGAGATGCATTGTAAACGAGTCTCGTAATTGTTCAGTTTTTCCATTGGCCACTAAAGAGCCTGATGTTGTTCTCATACGACCCATGTTTGTGGGAAACCCTTTTGTGCCATAAGCTCATGGAACTACCGATACATGGCTGGGCCATATGTGGTGTTAAAAACTTTCATCTAGCACCTAACTACTGTATTGGAGATGCATTGTAAACGAGTCTCGTTATTGTTCTGTTTTTCCATTGGCCACTAAAGAGCCTGATGTTGTTCTCACACGATCCATGTTTGTGGGAAACGCTTTTCTGCCATAAGCTCATGGAACTACCGATACATGGCTGGGCCATATGTGGTGTTAAAAACTTTCATCTAGCTCCTAATTACTCTATTGGAGATGCATTGTAAACTTGTCATTTTTGTGCTCTTTTTACCATGGGCCACCAGGGAATCTGATATTGTTTTCCCACGATCAATGTTTTTAGGAAACCCTTTTCTGCCATAAGCTCTATGGAAGTCATGAACTACCGATAGTCATGAACTACCGATACATGACTGGGCCATGTGTCGTGTTAAAAACTTTCATCTAGCACCTAACTACTCTATTGGAGATGTATTGTAAACTAGTCTCATTTTTGTGCTGTTTTTACCATTGGCCATTAAGCAGCCTGATATTGTTCTCACTCGATCCATGTTTGTAGGAAACCCTTTTGTGCCATTTCTGCCTTTTCTGCCTTTTGAACTACCGATACATGGCTGGGCCATATCTGAACATTCTGCTGTATGAAAATTTCATATATCATCTAAGAACTATATTGGAGATGCATAGTAAACTAGGTCCATTTTTCTGCTGTTTTTTTTCCATTGGCCACTAAGGAGCCTGATGTTGTTCTGACACGATCCATGTTTGTGGGAAACCCTTTTGTGCCATAAGCTCATGGAACTACCGATACATGGCTGGGCCATATGTGGTGTTAAAAACTTTCATCTAGCACCTAACTACTCTATTGGAGATGCATTGTAAACTTGTCATTTTTGTGCTCTTTTTACCATTGGCCACCAGGGAATCTGATGCTGTTTTCCCACGATCAATGTTTTTAGGAAAGCCTTTTCTGCCATAAGCTCCATGGAAGTCATGAACTACTGATAGTCATGAACTACCGATACATGGCTGGGCCATATGTGGTGTTAAGAACTTTCATCTAGCACCTAACTACTCTATTGGAGATGCATTGTAAACGAGTCTCGTTATTGTTCTGTTTTTCCATTGGCCACTAAAGAGCCTGATGTTGTTCTCACACGATCCATGTTTGTGGGAAACCCTTTTCTGCCATAAGGTCATAGAACTTCCGATACATGGCTATTCCATATGTGGTGTTAAAAACTTTCATCTAGCACCTAATTACTCTATTGGAGATGCATTGTAAACTTGTCATTTTTGTGCTCTTTTTACCATGGGCCACCAGGGAATCTGATATTGTTTTCCCACGATCAATGTTTTTAGGAAACCATTTTCTTCCATAAGCTCTATGGAAGTCATGAACTACCGATAGTCATGAATTACCGATACATGACTGGGCCATGTGTCGTGTTAAAAACTTTCATCTAGCACCTAATTACTCTATTGGAGATGCATTGTAAACTTGTCATTTTTGTGCTCTTTTTACCATTGGCCACCAGGGAATCTGATATTGTTTTCCCACGATCAATGTTTTTAGGAAACCCTTTTCTGCCATATGCTCCATGGAAATCATGAACTACCGATATGAACTACCTATACATGACTGGGCCATATGTCGTGTTAAAAACTTTCCTCTAGCACCTAACTACTCTAGAGTTGCATTCTAAACTAGTCTCATATTTGTGCTGTTTTTACCATTAATCACCGGGGAATTTGATATTGTTTTCACACGATACAAGTTTGTAGGAAACCCTTTTGTGCCACAAGCACATGGAACTACCGATACACGGCTGGGACATATCTGAACACCATCTGGTGCATGAAACTTTCATCTAGCACCTAACTACTCTATTGGAGATGCATTGTAAACTAGTCTTATTTTTGTGCTGTTTTTACCATTGGCCATTAAGCAGCCTGGTATTGTTCTCACTCGATCCATGTTTGTAGGAAACCCTTTTGTGCCATTTGTGCCTTTTCTGCCTTTTGAACTACCGAAACATGGCTGGGCCATATCTTAAAATTCTGCTGTATGAAAATTTCATATATCACCTAACAACTATATTGGAGATGCATAGTAAACTAGGCCCATTTTTCTGCTGTTTTTGCCATTGGCCACTAAGGAGCCCGATGCTGTTCTGACACGATCCATGTTTGTAAGAAACCCTTTTTGTGCCATAAACTCATGCAAATACCGATACATGGCTGGGCCATGTTTTGTGTTAAAAACTTTCCTCTACCACCTAACTACTCTATTGGAGATGCATAGTAAATTAGTCTCGTTTTTGTTCTGTTTTTACCATTGGCCACTAAAGAGCCTGATGTTGTTCTGACACGATCCATGTTTGTAAGAAACCCTTTTTGTGCCATAAACACATGGAACTACCGATACATGGCTGGGCCATGTGTGGTGTTAAAAACTTTCCTCTACCACCTAACTACTCTATTGGAGATGCATAGAAAATCAGTCTCGTTTTTGTTCTGTTTTTACCATTGGCCACTAAAGAGCCTGATGTTGTTCTCACACGATCCATGTTTGTGGGAAACCCTTTTCTGCCATAAGGTCATAGAACTTCCGATACATGGCTATTCCATATGTGGTGTTAAAAACTTTCATCTAGCACCTAATTACTCTATTGGAGATGCATTGTAAACTTGTCATTTTTGTGCTCTTTTTACCATGGGCCACCAGGGAATCTTATATTGTTTTCCCACGATCAATGTTTTTAGGAAACCATTTTCTTCCATAAGCTCTATGGAAGTCATGAACTACCGATAGTCATGAATTACCGATACATGACTGGGCCATGTGTCGTGTTAAAAACTTTCATCTAGCACCTAACTACTCTATTGGAGATGTATTATAAACTAGTCTCATTTTTGTGCTGTTTTTACCACTGGCCATAAAGCAGCCTGATATTGTTCTCACTCGATCCATGTTTGTAGGAAACCCTTTTGTGCCATTTCTGCCTTTTGAACTACGGATACATGGCTGGGCCATATCTGAAAATTCTGCTGTATGAAAATTTCATATATCACCTAAGAACTATATTGGAGATGCATAGTAAACTAGGCCCATTTTTCTCCTGTTTTTGCCATTGGCCACTAAAGAGCCTGATGTTGTTCTCACACGATCCATGTTTGTGGGAAAAACTTTTCTGCCATAAGCTCATGGAACTACCGATACATGGCTGGGCCATATGTGGTGTTAAAAACTTTCATCTAGCACCTAACTACTCTATTGGAGATGCATTGTAAACTTGTCATTTTTGTGCAGTTTTTACCATTGGCCACGAGGGTATCTGATATTGTTTTCCCACGATCAATGTTTTTAGGAAACCCTTTTCTGCCAAAAGCTCTATGGAAGTCATGAACTACCGATAGTCATGAACTACCGATACATGGCTGGGCCATATGTGGTGTTAAAAACTTTCCTCTAGCACCTAACTACTCTAGAGTTGCATTCTAAACTAGTCTCATATTTGTGCTGTTTTTACCATTAATCACTGGGGAATTTGATATTGTTTTCACACGATACAAGTTTGTAGGAAACCCTTTTGTGCCACAAGCACATGGAACTACCGAAACACGGCTGGGACATATCTAAACACCATCTGGTGCATGAAACTTTCATCTAGCACCTAACTACTCTATTGTAAACTACTCACCATTGGCCACCAGGGAATCTGATATTGTTTTCCCACGATCCAAGTTTGTAAGAAACAGTTTTTGTGCCATAAACTCATGGAATTACCGATACATGGCTGGGCCATTTGTGGTGTTAAATACTTTCATCTAGCACCTAACTACACTATTGGAGATGCATTGTAAACTTGTCATTTTTGTGCTCTTTTTACCATTGGCCACCAGGGAATCTGATATTGTTTTCCCACGATCAATGTTTTTAGGAAACCCTTTTCTGCCATAAGCTCCATGGAAGTCATGAACTACCGATATGAACTATCTATACATGACTGGGCCATATGTCATGTTAAAAACTTTCCTCTAGCACCTAACTACTCTAGAGTTGCATTGTAAACTAGTCTCATATTTGTGCTGTTTTTACCATTAATCACCGGGGAATTTGATATTGTTTTCACACGATACAAGTTTGTAGGAAACCCTTTTGTGCCACAAGCACATGGAACTACCGATACACGGCTGGGACATATCTGAACACCATCTGGTGCATGAAACTTTCATCTAGCACCTAACTACTCTATTGGAGATGCATGGTAAACTAGTCTTATTTTTGTGCTGTTTTTACCATTGGCCATTAAGCAGCCTGGTATTGTTCTCACTCGATCCATGTTTGTAGGAAACCCTTTTGTGCCATTTGTGCCATTTCTGCCTTTTGAACTACGGATACATGGCTGGGCCATATCTGAAAATTCTGCTGTATGAAAATTTCATATATCACCTAAGAACTATATTGGAGATGCATAGTAAACTAGGCCCATTTTTCTGCTGTTTTTGCCATTGGCCACTAAAGAGCCTGATGTTGTACTCACACGACCCATGTTTCTGGGAAACCCTTTTGTGCCATAAGCTCATGGAACTACCGATACATGGCTGGGCCATATGTGGTGTTAAAAACTTTCATCTAGCACCTAACTACTGTATTGGAGATGCATTGTAAACGAGTCTCGTTATTGTTCTGTTTTTCCATTGGCCACTAAAGAGCCTGATGTTGTTCTCACACGATCCATGTTTGTGGGAAACCCTTTTCTGCCATAAGCTCATGGAACTACCGATACATGGCTGGGCCATATGTGGTGTTAAAAACTTTCATCTAGCTCCTAACTACTCTATTGGAGATGCATTGTAAACTTGTCATTTTTGTGCTCTTTTTACCATTGGCCACCAGGGAATCTGATATTGTTTTCACACGATCAATGTTTTTAGGAAACCCTTTTCTGCCATAAGCTCTATGGAAGTCATGAACTACCGATAGTCATGAACTACCGATACATGACTGGGCCATGTGTCGTGTTAAAAACTTTCATCTAGCACCTAACTACTCTATTGGAGATGTATTGTAAACTAGTCTCATTTTTGTGCTGTTTTTACCATTGGCCATTAAGCAGCCTGATATTGTTCTCACTCGATCCATGTTTGTAGGAAACCCTTTTGTGCCATTTCTGCCTTTTCTGCCTTTTGAACTACTGATACATGGCTGGGCCATATCTGAACATTCTGCTGTATGAAAATTTCATATATCACCTAAGAACTATATTGGAGATGCATAGTAAACTAGGCCCATTTTTCTGCTGTTTTTGCCATGTGCCACTAAGGAGCCTGATGTTGTTCTTACACGATCCATGTTTGTGGGAAACAATTTTGTGCCATAAGCTCATGGAACTACCGATACATGGCTGGGCCATATGTGGTGTTAAAAACTTTCATCTAGCACCTAACTACTCTATTGGAGATGCATTGTAAACTTGTCATTTTTGTGCTCTTTTTACCATTGGCCACCAGGGAATCTGATGCTGTTTTCCCACGATCAATGTTTTTAGGAAAGCCTTTTCTGCCATAAGCTCCATGGAAGTCATGAACTACTGATAGTCATGAACTACCGATACATGGCTGGGCCATATGTGGTGTTAAGAACTTTCATCTAGCACCTAACTACTCTATTGGAGATGCATTGTAAACGAGTCTCGTTATTGTTCTGTTTTTCCATTGGCCACTAAAGAGCCTGAAGTTGTTCTCTCACGATCCATGTTTGTGGGAAACACTTTTCTGCCATAAGGTCATAGAACTTCCGATACATGGCTATTCCATATGTGGTGTTAAAAACTTTCATCTAGCACCTAATTACTCTGTTGGAGATGCATTGTAAACTTGTCATTTTTGTGCTCTTTTTACCATGGGCCACCAGGGAATCTGATATTGTTTTCCCACGATCAAAACTTTCATCTAGCACTATTGGAGATGCATTGTAAACTTGTCATTTGTCATGACTGGGCCATATGTCGTGTTAAAAACTTTCATCTAGCACCTAACTATACTATTGGAGATGTATTGTAAACTAGTCTCATATTTGTGCTGTTTTTACCATTGGCAATTAAGCAGCCTGATATTGTTCTCACTCGATCCATGTTTGTAGGAAACCCTTTTATGCCATTTCTGCCTTTTCTGCCTTTTGAACTACCGATACATGGCTGGGCCATATCTGAAAATTCTGCTGTATGAAAATTTCATATATCACCTAAGAACTATATTGGAGATGCATAGTAAACTAGGCCCATTTTTCTGCTGTTTTTGCCATTGGCCACTAAGGAGCCTGATGTTGTTCTGAAACGATCCATGTTTGTAAGAAACCCTTTTGTGCCATAAGCTCATGGAACTACCGATACATGGCTGGGCCATATGTGGTGTTAAAAACTTTCATCTAGCACCTAACTATATTGGAGATGCATTGTAAACGAGTCTCGTTATTGTTGTGTTTTTCCATTGGCCACTAAAGAGCCTGATGTTGTTCTCACACGATCCATGTTTGTGGGAAACCCTTTTCTGCCATAAGCTCATGGAACTACCGATACATGGCTGGGCCATATGTGGTGTTAAAAACTTTCATCTAGCTCCTAACTACTCTATTGGAGATGCATTGTAAACTTGTCATTTTTGTGCTCTTTTTACCATTGGCCACCAGGGAATCTGATATTGTTTTCCCATGATCAATGTTTTTAGGAAACCCTTTTCTGCCAAAAGCTCCATGGAAGTCATGAACTACCTATTCATGACTGGGCCACATGTCGTGTTAAAAACTTTCCTCTACCACCTAACTACTCTATTGGAGATGCATTGTAAACGAGTCTCGTTATTGTTCTGTTTTTCCATTGGCCACTAAAGAGACTGATGTTGTTCTCACATGATCCATGTTTGTGGGAAACCCTTTTCTGCCATAAGCTCATGGAACTACCGATACATGGCTGGGCCATATGTGGTGTTAAAAACTTTCAACTAGCACCAAACTACTCTATTGGAGATGCATTGTAAACGAGTCTCGTTATTGTTCTGTTTTTCCATTGGCCACTAACGAGCCTGATGTTGTTCTCACACGATCCATGTTTGTGGGAAACCCTTTTCTGCCATAAGCTCATGGAACTACCGATACATGGCTGGGCCATATGTGGTGTTAAAAACTTTCATCTAGCACCTAACTACTCTATTGGAGATGCATTGTAAACTCGTCATTTTTGTGCTCTTTTTACCATTGGCCACCAGGGAATCTGATATTGTTTTCCCACGATCAATGTTTTTAGGAAACCCTTTTCTGCCATAAGCTCTATGGAAGTCATGAACTACCGATAGTCATGAACTACCGATACATGACTGGGCCATGTGTCGTGTTAAAAACTTTCATCTAGCACCTAACTACTCTATTGGAGATGTATTGTAAACTAGTCTCATTTTTGTGCTGTGTTTACCATTGGCCATTAAGCAGCCTGATATTGTTCTCACTCGATCCATGTTTGTAGGAAACCCTTTTGTGCCATTTCTGCCTTTTCTGCCTTTTGAACTACCGATACATGGCTGGGCCATATCTGAACATTCTGCTGTATGAAAATTTCATATATCATCTAAGAACTATATTGGAGATGCATAGTAAACTAGGCCCATTTTTCTGCTGTTTTTTTTCCATTGGCCACTAAGGAGCCTGATGTTGTTCTGACACGATCCATGTTTGTGGGAAACCCTTTTGTGCCATAAGCTCATGGAACTACCGATACATGGCTGGGCCATATGTGGTGTTAAAAACTTTCATCTAGCTCCTAACTACTCTATTGGAGATGCATTGTAAACTTGTCATTTTTGTGCTCTTTTTACCATTGGCCACCAGGGAATCTGATGCTGTTTTCCCACGATCAATGTTTTTAGGAAACCCTTTTCTGCCATAAGCTCCATGGAAGTCATGAACTACTGATAGTCATGAACTACCGATACATGGCTGGGCCATATGTGGCGTTAAGAACTTTCATCTAGCACCTAACTACTCTATTGGAGATGCATTGTAAACGAGTCTCGTTATTGTTCAGTTTTTCCATTGGCCACTAAAGAGCCTTGATGTTGTTCTCACACGACCCATGTTTGTTTGAAACCCTTTTGTGCCATAAGCTCATGGAACTACCGATACATGGCTGGGCCATATGTGGTGTTAAAAACTTTCATCTAGCACCTAACTACTGTATTGGAGATGCATTGTAAACGAGTCTCGTTATTGTTCTGTTTTTCCATTGGCCACTAAAGAGCCTGATGTTGTTCTCACACGATCCATGTTTGTGGGAAACCCTTTTCTGCCATAAGCTCATGGAACTACCGATACATGGCTGGGCCATATGTGGTGTTAAAAACTTTCATCTAGCTCCTAACTACTCTATTGGAGATGCATTGTAAACTTGTCATTTTTGTGCTCTTTTTACCATTGGCCACCAGGGAATCT
This sequence comes from Cryptoblepharus egeriae, assembly GCA_030015325.1. Taxonomy (NCBI): domain Eukaryota; kingdom Metazoa; phylum Chordata; class Lepidosauria; order Squamata; family Scincidae; genus Cryptoblepharus; species Cryptoblepharus egeriae. The sequence goes on along the minus strand of JAREYC010000017.1, from coordinate 7,503,790 downwards.
GATATTGTTTTCCCATGATCAATGTTTTTAGGAAACCCTTTTCTGCCAAAAGCTCCATGGATGTCATGAACTACCTATACATGACTGGGCCACATGTCGTGTTAAAAACTTTCCTCTAGCACCTAACTACTCTATTGGAGATGCATTGTAAACGAGTCTCGTTATTGTTCTGTTTTTCCATTGGCCACTAAAGAGCCTGATGTTGTTCTCACACGATCCATGTTTGTGGGAAACCCTTTTCTGCCATAAGCTCATGGAACTACCGATACATGGCTGGGCCATATGTGGTGTTAAAAACTTTCATCTAGCACCTAACTACTCTATTGGAGATGCATTGTAAACTCGTCATTTTTGTGCTCTTTTTACCATTGGCCACCAGGGAATCTGATATTGTTTTCCCACGATCAATGTTTTTAGGAAACCCTTTTCTGCCATAAGCTCTATGGAAGTCATGAACTACCGATAGTCATGAACTACCGATACATGACTGGGCCATGTGTCGTGTTAAAAACTTTCATCTAGCACCTAACTACTCTATTGGAGATGTACTGTAAACTAGTCTCATTTTTGTGCTGTTTTTACCATTGGCCATTAAGCAGCCTAATATTGTTCTCACTCGATCCATGTTTGTAGGAAACCCTTTTGTGCCATTTCTGCCTTTTCTGCCTTTTGAACTACCGATACATGGCTGGGCCATATCTGAACATTCTGCTGTATGAAAATTTCATATATCATCTAAGAACTATATTGGAGATGCATCGTAAACTAGGCCCATTTTTCTGCTGTTTTTGCCATTGGCCACTAAGGAGCCTGATGTTGTTCTGACACGATCCATGTTTGTGGGAAACAATTTTGTGCCATAAGCTCATGGAACTACCGATACATGGCTGGGCCATATGTGGTGTTAAAAACTTTCATCTAGCTCCTAACTACTCTATTGGAGATGCATTGTAAACTTGTCATTTTTGTGCTCTTTTTACCATTGGCCACCAGGGAATCTGATGCTGTTTTCCCACGATCAATGTTTTTAGGAAACCGTTTTCTGCCATAAGCTCCATGGAAGTCATGAACTACTGATAGTCATGAACTACCGATACATGGCTGGGCCATATGTGGCGTTAAGAACTTTCATCTAGCACCTAACTACTCTATTGGAGATGCATTGTAAACGAGTCTCGTTATTGTTCAGTTTTTCCATTGGCCACTAAAGAGCCTTGATGTTGTTCTCACACGACCCATGTTTGTTTGAAACCCTTTTGTGCCATAAGCTCATGGAACTACCGATACATGGCTGGGCCATATGTGGTGTTAAAAACTTTCATCTAGCACCTAACTACTGTATTGGAGATGCATTGTAAACGAGTCTCGTTATTGTTCTGTTTTTCCATTGGCCACTAAAGAGCCTGATGTTGTTCTCACACGATCCATGTTTGTGGGAAACCCTTTTCTGCCATAAGCTCATGGAACTACCGATACATGGCTGGGCCATATGTGGTGTTAAAAACTTTCATCTAGCTCCTAACTACTCTATTGGAGATGCATTGTAAACTTGTCATTTTTGTGCTCTTTTTACCATTGGCCACCAGGGAATCTGATGCTGTTTTCCCACGATCAATGTTTTTAGGAAACCCTTTTCTGCCATAAGCTCCATGGAAGTCATGAACTACTGATAGTCATGAACTACCGATACATGGCTGGGCCATATGTGGCGTTAAGAACTTTCATCTAGCACCTAACTACTCTATTGGAGATGCATTGTAAACGAGTCTCGTTATTGTTCAGTTTTTCCATTGGCCACTAAAGAGCCTTGATGTTGTTCTCACACGACCCATGTTTGTTTGAAACCCTTTTGTGCCATAAGCTCATGGAACTACCGATACATGGCTGGGCCATATGTGGTGTTAAAAACTTTCATCTAGCACCTAACTACTGTATTGGAGATGCATTGTAAACGAGTCTCGTTATTGTTCTGTTTTTCCATTGGCCACTAAAGAGCCTGATGTTGTTCTCACACGATCCATGTTTGTGGGAAACCCTTTTCTGCCATAAGCTCATGGAACTACCGATACATGGCTGGGCCATATGTGGTGTTAAAAACTTTCATCTAGCTCCTAACTACTCTATTGGAGATGCATTGTAAACTTGTCATTTTTGTGCTCTTTTTACCATTGGCCACCAGGGAATCTGATATTGTTTTCCCATGATCAATGTTTTTAGGAAACCCTTTTCTGCCAAAAGCTCCATGGATGTCATGAACTACCTATACATGACTGGGCCACATGTCGTGTTAAAAACTTTCCTCTAGCACCTAACTACTCTATTGGAGATGCATTGTAAACTCGTCATTTTTGTGCTCTTTTTACCATTGGCCACCAGGGAATCTGATATTGTTTTCCCACGATCAATGTTTTTAGGAAACCCTTTTCTGCCATATGCTCCATGGAAATCATGAACTACCGATATGAACTACCTATACGTGACTGGGCCATATGTCGTGTTAAAAACTTTCCTCTAGCACCTAACTACTCTAGAGTTGCATTCTAAACTAGTCTCATATTTGTGCTGTTTTTACCATTAATCACCGGGGAATTTGATATTGTTTTCACACGATACAAGTTTGTAGGAAACCCTTTTGTGCCACAAGCACATGGAACTACCGATACACGGCTGGGACATATCTGAACACCATCTGGTGCATGAAACTTTCATCTAGCACCTAACTACTCTATTGGAGATGCATTGTAAACTAGTCTTATTTTTGTGCTGTTTTTACCATTGGCCATTAAGCAGCCTGGTATTGTTCTCACTCGATCCATGTTTGTAGGAAACCCTTTTGTGCCGTTTGTGCCTTTTCTGCCTTTTGAACTACCGAAACATGGCTGGGCCATATCTTAAAATTCTGCTGTATGAAAATTTCATATATCACCTAACAACTATATTGGAGATGCATAGTAAACTAGTCCCATTTTTCTACTGTTTTTGCCATTGGCCACTAAGGAGCCCGATGCTGTTCTGACACGATCCATGTTTGTAAGAAACCCTTTTTGTGCCATAAACTCATGCAAATACCGATACATGGCTGGGCCATGTGTGGTGTTAAAAACTTTCCTCTACCACCTAACTACTCTATTGGAGATGCATAGTAAATTAGTCTCGTTTTTGTTCTGTTTTTACCATTGGCCACTAAAGAGCCTGATGTTGTTCTGACACGATCCATGTTTGTAAGAAACCCTTTTTGTGCCATAAACACATGGAACTACCGATACATGGCTGGGCCATGTGTGGTGTTAAAAACTTTCCTCTACCACCTAACTATTGGAGATGCATAGTAAATTAGTCTCGTTTTTGTTCTGTTTTTACCATTGGCCACTATGGATTATGATGTTGTTCTCACACGATCCATGTTTGTGGGAAACCCGTTGGTGCCATAAGCTCATGGAACTACCTATACATGGCTGGGCCATGTGTGGTGTTAAAAACTTTCCTCTACCACCTAACTACTCTATTGGAGATGCATAGTAAATTAGTCTCGTTTTTGTTCTGTTTTTATCATTGGCCACTATGGATTATGATGTTGTTCTCACACGATCCATGTTTGTGTGAAACCCTTTTGTGCCATAAGCTCATGGAACTACCGATACATGGCTGGGCCATAGGTGGTGTTAAAAACTTTCATCTAGCACCTAACTACTCTAGAGTTGTATTGTAAACTAGTCTCATTTTTCTGCTGATTTTACCATTGGCCATTAAGCAGCCTAATATTGTTCTCACTCGATCCATGTTTGTAGGAAACCCTTTTGTGCCATTTCTGCCTTTTCTGCCTTTTGAACTACCGATACATGGCTGGGCCATATCTGAACATTCTGCTGTATGAAAATTTCATATATCACCTATATTGGAGATGCATAGTAAACCAGGCCCATTTTTCTACTGTTTTTGCCATTGGCCACTAAGGAGCCTGATGTTGTTCTGACACGATCCATGTTGGTAAGAAACCCTTTTGTGCCATAAGCTCATGGAACTATCGATACATGGCTGGGCCATGTGTGGTGTTAAGAACTTTCATCTAGCACCTAACTACTCTATTGGAGATGCATTGTAAATGAGTCTTGTTATTGTTCTGTTTTTCCATTCTCCACTAAAGAGCCTGATGTTCTCACACGATCCATGTTTGTGGGAAACCCTTTTGTGCCATAAGCTCATGGAACTACCGATACATGGCTGGGCCATATGTGGTGTTGAAAACTTTCATCTAGCACCTAACTACTCTATTGGAGATGCATTGTAAACTTGTCCTTTTTGTGCTCTTTTTACCATTGGCCACCAGGGAATCTGATATTCTTTTCCCACGATCAATGTTTTTAGGAAACCCTTTTCTGCCATAAGCTCTATGGAAGTCATGAACTACCGATACATGGCTGGGCCATATGTGGTGTTAAAAACTTTCATCTAGCACCTAACTACTCTAATGGAGATGCATTGTAAACGAGTCTCGTTATTGTTCAGTTTTTCCATTGGCCACTAAAGAGCCTGATGTTGTTCTCACACGATCCATGTTTGTGGGAAACCCTTTTCTGCCATAAGCTCATGGAACTACCGATACATGGCTGGGCCATATGTGGTGTTAAAAACTTTCATCTAGCACCTAACTACTCTATTGGAGATGCATTGTAAACTTGTCATTTTTGTGCGCTTTTTACCATTGGCCACCAGGGAATCTGATGCTGTTTTCCCACGATCAATGTTTTTAGGAAAGCCTTTTCTGCCATAAGCTCCATGGAAGTCATGAACTACTGATAGTCATGAACTACCGATACATGGCTGGGCCATATGTGGTGTTAAGAACTTTCATCTAGCACCTAACTACTCTATTGGAGATGCATTGTAAACGAGTCTCGTTATTGTTCAGTTTTTCCATTGGCCACTAAAGAGCCTGATGTTGTTCTCACACGATCCATGTTTGTGGGAAACCCTTTTCTGCCATAAGCTCATGGAACTACCGATACATGGCTGGGCCATATGTGGTGTTAAAAACTTTCATCTAGCACCTAACTACTCTATTGGAGATGCATTGTAAACTTGTCATTTTTGTGCGCTTTTTACCATTGGCCACCAGGGAATCTGATGCTGTTTTCCCACGATCAATGTTTTTAGGAAAGCCTTTTCTGCCATAAGCTCCATGGAAGTCATGAACTACTGATAGTCATGAACTACCGATACATGGCTGGGCCATATGTGGTGTTAAGAACTTTCATCTAGCACCTAACTACTCTATTGGAGATGCATTGTAAACGAGTCTCGTTTTTGTTCTGTTTTTACCATTGGCCACTATGGATTATGATGTTGTTCTCACACGATCCATGTTTGTGGGAAACCCTTTTCTGCCATAAGGTCATAGAACTTCCGATACATGGCTATTCCATATGTGGTGTTAAAAACTTTCATCTAGCACCTAATTACTCTATTGGAGATGCATTGTAAACTTGTCATTTTTGTGCTCTTTTTACCATGGGCCACCAGGGAATCTGATATTGTTTTCCCACGATCAAAACTTTCATCTAGCACTATTGGAGATGCATTGTAAACTTGTCATTTTTGTGCAGTTTTTACCATTGGCCACGAGGGTATCTGATATTGTTTTCCCACGAACAATGTTTTTAGGAAACCCTTTTCTGCCAAAAGCTCTATGGAAGTCATGAACTACCGATAGTCATGAACTACCGATACATGGCTGGGCCATATGTGGTGTTAAAAACTTTCATCTAGCACTTAACTACTCGTTTGCAGATGCATTGTAAATGACTCTCGTTATTATTCTGTTTTTCCCTTGGCCACTAAAGAGCCTGATGTTGTTCTCACACGATCCATGTTTGTGGGAAACCCTTTTCTGCCATAAGCTCATGGAACTACCGATACATGGCTGGGCCATATGTGGTGTTAAAAACTTGCATCTAGCACCTAACTACTCTATTGGAGATGCATTGTAAACTTGTCATTTTTGTGCTCTTTTTACCATTGGCCACCAGGGAATCTGATATTGTTTTCCCACGATCAATGTTTTTAGGAAACCCTTTTCTGCCATATGCTCCATGGAAATCATGAACTACCGATATGAACTACCTATACATGACTGGGCCATATGTCGTGTTAAAAACTTTCCTCTAGCACCTAACTACTCTAGAGTTGCATTGTAAACTAGTCTCATATTTGTGCTGTTTTTACCATTAATCATCGGGGAATTTGATATTGTTTTCACACGATAAAAGTTTGTAGGAAACCCTTTTGTGCCACAAGCACATGGAACTACCGATACACGGCTGGGACATATCTGAACACCATCTGGTGCATGAAACTTTCATCTAGCACCTAACTACTCTATTGGAGATGTATTGTAAACTAGTCTTATTTTTGTGCTGTTTTTACCATTGGCCATTAAGCAGCCTGGTATTGTTCTCACTCGATCCATGTTTGTAGGAAACCCTTTTGTGCCATTTGTGCCTTTTCTGCCTTTTGAACTACCGAAACATGGCTGGGCCATATCTTAAAATTCTGCTGTATGAAAATTTCATATATCACCTAACAACTATATTGGAGATGCATAGTAAACTAGGCCCATTTTTCTGCTGTTTTTGCCATTGGCCACTAAGGAGCCCGATGCTGTTCTGACACGATCCATGTTTGTAAGAAACCCTTTTTGTGCCATAAACTCATGCAAATACCGATACATGGCTGGGCCATGTGTGGTGTTAAAAACTTTCCTCTACCACCTAACTACTCTAATGGAGATGCATAGTAAATCAGTCTCGTTTTTGTTCTGTTTTTACCATTGGCCACTATGGATTATGATGTTGTTCTCACACTATCCATGTTTGTGGGAAACCCTTTTGTGCCATAAGCTCATAGAACTACCTATACATGGCTGGGCCATGTGTGGTGTTAAAAACTTTCCTCTACCACCTAACTACTCTATTGGAGATGCATAGTAAATCAGTCTCGTTTTTGTTCTGTTTTTACCATTGGCCACTATGGATTATGATGTTGTTCTCACACGATCCATGTTTGTGGGAAACGCTTTTCTGCCATAAGCTCATGGAACTACCGATCATGGCTGGGCCATATGTGGTTTTAAAACTTTCATCTAGCTCATTACTCTATTGGAGATGCATTGTAAACTAGTCTCATTTTTGTGCTTTTTTTGCCATTGGCCACTATGGATTCTGATGATGTTCTCACACGATCCATGTTTGTAAGAAACCCTTTTGTGCCATAAGCTCATGGAACTACCGATACATGGCTGGGCCGTATGTGGTGTTAAAAACTTTCATCTAGCACCTAACTACTCTATTTCAGATGCATAGTAAACTAGTCTCGTTTTTGTTCTGTTTTTACTATTAGTCACCAGGGAATTTGATATTGTTTTCACATGATACAAGTTTGCAGGAAACCCTTTTGTGCCACAAGCACATGGAACTACCGATTCACGGCTGGGACATGTCTGAACACCATCCGGTGCATGAAACTTTCATCTAGCACCTAACTACTCAATTGGAAATGCATGGTAAACTCGTCTCATTTTGCGCTCTTTTTACCATTGGCCAGTAAGGAGCCTGATGTTGTTTTCTCACGATCCATGTATGTAGGAAACCCTTTTGTGCCATAAGCTCATGGAACTACCAATACATGGCTGGGCCATGTGTGGTGTTAAGATCTTTCATCTAGCACCTATCTACTCTATTGGAGATGCATTGTATACGAGTCTCGTTATTGTTCTGTTTTTCCATTGGCTACTAAAGAGCCTGATATTGTTCTCACACGATCCATGTTTGTGGGATACACTTTTCTGCCATAAGCTCATGGAACTACCGATACATGGCTGGGCCATATGTGTTGTTAAAAACTTTCATCTAGCACCTAAATCTAAATTGGAGATGCATTGTAAACTTTCATCTAGCACCTAACTACTCTATTGGAGATGCATAGTAAACTAGTCTCGTTTTTGTTCTGTTTTTACCATTGGCCACTAAGGAGCCTGATGTTGTTCTCACACGATCCATGTTTGTAGGAAACCCTTTTGTGCCATAAGATGATGGAACTACCGATACACGGCTGGGCCATATGTGGTTTTAAAACTTTCATCTAGCTCATTACTCTATTGGAGATGCATTGTAAACTCGTCTCATTTTTGTTCTGTTTTTACCATTGGCCACTAATGAGCCTGATGTTGTTCTCTCACGATCCATGTTTGTAGGAAACACTTTTGTGCCATAAGCTCATGGATATTTGGGGGGGCCATATGTTTTGTTTAAAACTTTCATCTAGCACCTAACTACTTTAGAGTTGCATTGTAAACACGTCTGATCTTTGCGCTCTTTTTACCATTGGCCAGTAAGGAGCCTGATGTTGTTTTCACGCGATCCATGTTTGTAGGAAACCCTTTTGTGACATAAGCTCATGGAACTACCGATACATGGCTGGGTCATGTGTGGTGTTATGAACTTTCATCTAGCACCTAACTACTCTATTGGAGATGCATTGTAAACAAGTCTAGTTATTGTTCTGTTTTTCCATTGGCCACTAAAGAGCCTGATGTTGTTCTCACACGATCCATGTTTGTAGTAAACCCTTTTCTGCCATAAGCTCATGGAACTACCGATACATGGCTGGGCCATATGTGGTGTTAGAAACTTTCATCTAGCACCTAACTACTTTAGAGTTGCATTGTAAACACGTCTGATTTTTGCGCTCTTTTTACCATTGGCCAGTAAGGAGCCTAATGTTGTTTTCACGCGATCCATGTTTGTAGGAAACCCTTTTGTGACATAAGCTCATGGAACTACCGATACATGGCTGGGCCATGTGTGGTGTTAACAACTTTCATCTAGCACCTAACTACTCTATTGGAGATGCATTGTAAACAAGTCTCGTTATTGTTCTGTTTTTCCATTGGCCACTAAAGAGCCTGATGTTGTTCTCACACGATCCATGTTTGTAGTAAACCCTTTTCTGCCATAAGCTCATGGAACTACCGATACATGGCTGGGCCATATGTGGTGTTAGAAACTTTCATCTAGCACCTAACTACTCTATAGGAGATGCATTGTAAACTTGTCATTTTTGTGCTGTTTTTACCACTGGCCACCAGGGAATCTGATATTGTTTTCCCACGATCAGTGTTTTTAGGAAACCCTTTTGTGCCATAAGCTCTATGGAAGACATGAACTACCGATAGTCATGAACTACCGATACATGGCTGGGCCATATGTGGTGTTAAAAACTTTCCTCTAGCACCCAACTACTCTTGAGTGGCATTGTAAACTAGTCTCATATTTGTGCTGTTTTTACCATTAGTCACCAGGGAATTTGATATTGTTTTCACACGATACAAGTTTGTAGGAAACCCTTTTGTGCCACAAGCACATGGAACTACCGATTCACGGCTGGGACATGTCTGAACACCATCTGGTGCATGAAACTTTCATCTAGCACCTTACTACTCTATTGGAGATGCATTGTAAACTAGTCTTATTTTTGTGCTGTTTTTACCATTGGCCATTAAGCAGCATGATATTGTTCTCACTCGATCCATGTTTGTAAGAAACCCTTTTGTGCCATAAGCTCATGGAACTACCGATACATGGCTGGGCTATGTGTGGTGTTAAGAACTTTCCTCTACCACCTAACTACTCTACTGGAGATGCATTGTAAACGAGTCTCGTTATTGTTCTGTTTTTCCATTGGCCACTAAAGAGCCTGATATTGTTCTCACACGATCCATGTTTGTGGGAAACACTTTTCTGCCATAAGCTCATGGAACTACCGATACATGGCTGGGCCGTATGTGGTGTTAAAAACGTTCATCTAGCACCTAACTACTCTATTGGAGATGCATAGTAAACTAGTCTCGTTTTTGTTCTGTTTTTACCATTGGCCACTAAAGAGCCTGATGTTGTTCTCACACAATCCGTGTTTGTAGTAAACCCTTTTGTGCCGTAAGCTGATGGAACTACCGATACACGGCTGGGCCATATGTGGTTTTAAAACTTTCATCTAGCTCATTACTCTATTGGAGATGCATTGTAAACTCGTCTCATTTTTGTTCTGTTTTTACCATTGGCCACTAATGAGCCTGATGTTGTTCTCTCATGATCCATGTTTGTAGGAAACACTTTTGTGCCATAAGCTCATGGTTATTTGGGGGGGCCATATGTTTTGTTAAAAACTTTCATCTAGCACCTAACTACTTTAGAGTTGCATTGTAAACTCGTCTGATTTTTGCGCTCTTTTTACCATTGGCCGGTAAGGAGCCTGATGTTGTTTTCACACGATCCATGTTTGTAGGAAACCCTTTTGTAACATTAGCTCATGGAACTACCGATACTTGGCTGGGCCATGTGTGGTGTTAAGAACTTTCCTCTACCACCTAACTACTCTATTGGAGATGCATTGTAAACAAGTCTCGTTATTGTTCTGTTTTTCCATTGGCCACTAAAGAGCCTGATGTTGTTCTCACACGATCCATGTTTGTAGTAAACCGTTTTCTGCCATAAGCTCCATGGAAGTCATGAACTACTGATAGTCATGAACTACCGATACATGGCTGGGCCATATGTGGCGTTAAGAACTTTCATCTAGCACCTAACTACTCTATTGGAGATGCATTGTAAACGAGTCTCGTTATTGTTCAGTTTTTCCATTGGCCACTAAAGAGCCTTGATGTTGTTCTCACACGACCCATGTTTGTTTGAAACCCTTTTGTGCCATAAGCTCATGGAACTACCGATACATGGCTGGGCCATATGTGGTGTTAAAAACTTTCATCTAGCTCCTAACTACTCTATTGGAGATGCATTGTAAAGTTGTCATTTTTGTCCTCTTTTTACCATTGGCCACCAGGGAATCTGATATTGTTTTCCCATGATCAATGTTTTTAGGAAACCCTTTTCTGCCAAAAGCTCCATGGATGTCATGAACTACCTATACATGACTGGGCCACATGTCGTGTTAAAAACTTTCCTCTAGCACCTAACTACTCTATTGGAGATGCATTGTAAACGAGTCTCGTTATTGTTCTGTTTTTCCATTGGCCACTAAAGAGCCTGATGTTGTTCTCACACGATCCATGTTTGTAGTAAACCCTTTTCTGCCATAAGCTGATGGAACTACCGATACACGGCTGGGCCATATGTGGTTTTAAAACTTTCATCTAGCTCATTACTCTATTGGAGATGCATTGTAAACTCGTCTCATTTTTGTTCTGTTTTTACCATTGGCCACTAATGAGCCTGATGTTGTTTTCTCACGATCCATATTTGTAGGAAACACGTTTGTGCCATAAGCTCATGGATATTTGGGGGGGCCATATGTTTTGTTAAAAACTTTCCTCTAGCACCCAACTACTCTTGAGTGGCATTGTAAACTAGTCTCATATTTGTGCTGTTTTTACCATCAGTCACCAGGGAATTTGATATTGTTTTCACACGATACAAGTTTGTAGGAAACCCTTTTGTGCCACAAGCACATGGAACTACCGATTCACGGCTAGGACATGTCTGAACACCATCTGGTGCATGAAACTTTCATCTAGCACCTAACTACTCAATTGGAGATGCATGGTAAACTAGTCTTATTTTTGTGCTGTTTTTACCATTGGTCATTAAGCAGCCTGATATTGTTCTCACTCGATCCATGTTTGTAAGAAACCCTTTTGTGCCATAAGCTCATGGAACTACTGATACATGGCTGGGCCATGTGTGGTGTTAAGAACTTTCCTCTACCACCTAACTACTCTATTGGAGATGCATTGTAAACGAGTCTCGTTATTGTTCTGTTTTTCCATTGGCCACTAAAGAGCCTGATATTGTTCTCACACGATCCATGTTTGAGGGAAACCCTTTTCTGCCATAAGCTCATGGAACTACCGATACATGGCTGGGCCATATGTGGTGTTAGAAACTTTCATCTAGCACCTAACTGCTCTATTGGAGATGCATTGTAAACTTATCATTTTTGTGCTGTTTTTACCATTGGCCACCAGGGCAACTGATATTGTTTTCCCACGATCAATGTTTTTAGGAAACCCTTTTGTGCCATAAGCTCTATGGAAGTCATGAACTACCGATAGTCATGAACTACCGATACATGGCTGGGCCATATGTGGTCTTAAAAACTTTCCTCTAGCACCCAACTACTCTAGAGTGGCATTGTAAACTAGTCTCATATTTGTGCTGTTTTTACCATTAGTCACCAGGGAATCTGATATTGTTTTCCCACGATCATTGTTTTTAGGAAACCCTTTTCTGCCATAAGCTCTATGGAAGACATGAACTACCTATAGTCATGAACTACCGATACATGGCTGGGCCATATGTGGTGTTAAAAACTTTCCTCTAGCACCCAACTAATCTAGAGTGGCATTGTAAACTAGTCTCATATTTGTGCTGTTTTTACCATTAGTTACCAGGGAGTTTGATATTGTTTTCACACGATACAAGTTTGTAGGAAACCCTTTTGAGCCACAAGCACATGGAACTACCGATTCACGGCTGGGACATGTCTGAACACCATCTGGTGCATGAAACTTTCATCTAGCACCTAACTACTCAATTGGAGATGCATGGTAAACTAGTCTTATTTTTGTGCTGTTTTTCCATTGGCCACTAAAGAGTCTGATATTGTTCTCACACGATCCATGTTTGTGGGAAACCCTTTTGTGCCATAAGCTCTTGGAACTACCGATACATGGCTGGGCCATATGTGGTGTTAAAAACTTTCATCTAGCACCTAACTACTCTATTGGAGATGCATTGTAAACTTGTCATTTGTGTGCTGTCTTTACCATTGGCCACCCGGGAATCTGATATTGTTTTCCCATGATCAATGTTTTTAGGAAACCCTTTTTTGCCATAAGCTCTATGGAAGACATGAACTACCGATAGTCATGAACTACCGATACATGGCTGGGCCATATGTGGTGTTAAAAACTTTCATCTAGCACCTAACTACTCTATTGGAGATGCATTGTAAACTTATCATTTTTGTTCTGTTTTTACCATTGGCCACCAGGGAATCTGATATTGTTTTCCCACGATCAATGTTTTTAGGAAACCCTTTTCTGCCATAAGCTCTATGGAAGTCATGAACTACCGATAGTCATGAACTACCGATACATGACTGGGCCACATGTCATGTTAAAAACTTTCCTCTAGCACCCAACTACTCTAGAGTGGCATTGTAAACTAGTCTCATATTTGTGCTGTTTTTACCATTAGTCACCAGGGAATTTGATGTTGTTTTCACACGATACAAGTTTGTAGGAAACCCTTTTGTGCCACAAGCACATGGAACTACCGATTCACGGCTGGGACATGTCTGAACACCATCTGGTGCATGAAACTTTCATCTAGCACCTTACTACTCTATTGGAGATGCATTGTAAACTAGTCTTATTTTTGTGCTGTTTTTACCATTGGCCATTAAGCAGCCTGATATTGTTCTCACTCGATCCATGTTTGTAAGAAACCCTTTTGTGCCATAAGCTCATGGAACTACCGATACATGGCTGGGCCATGTGTGGTGTTAAAAACTTTCCTCTACCACCTAACTACTCTATTGGAGATGCATAGTAAACTAGTCTCGTTTTTGTTCTGTTTTTACCATTGGCCACTAAAGAGCCTGATGTTGTTCTCTGACGATCCATGTTTATGGGAAACCCTTTTGTGCCATAAGCTCATGGAACTATAGATACATGGCTGGGTCATATGTGGTGTTAAAAACTTTCATCTAGCACCTAAATCTAAATTGGAGATGCATTGTAAACTAGTCTCATTTTTGTGCTGTTTTTGCCATTGGCCACTATGGATTCTGATGATGTTCTCACACAATCCATGTTTGTAAGAAACCCTTTTGTGCCATAAGCTCATGGAACTACCGATACATGGCTGGGCCGTATGTGGTGTTAAAAACTTTCTTCTAGCACCTAACTACTCTTCATAGTAAACTAGTCTCGTTTTTGTTCTGTTTTTACCATTGGCCACTAAAGAGCCTGATGTTGTTCTCACACGATCCATGTTTGTAGTAAACCCTTTTGTGCCATAAGCTGATGGAACTACCGATACACGGCTGGGCCATATGTGGTTTTAAAACTTTCATCTAGCTCATTACTCTATTGGAGATGCATTGTAAACTCATCTCATTTTTGTTCTGTTTTTACCATCGGCCACTAATGAGCCTGATGTTGTTCTCTCACGGTCCATGTTTGTAGGAAACACTTTTGTGCCATAAGCTCATGGATACTTGGGGGGGCCATATGTTTTGTTAAAAACTTTCCTCTAGCACCTAAAAACTATAGTGGAGATGCATTGTAAACTAGCTCATTTTTGTGCTCTGTTTACCATTGGCCACTAAGGAGCCTGATGTTGTTCTCACACGATCCATGTTTTTAGGAAACCCTTTTGTGCCATAAGCTTATGGAACTACTGATACTTGGCTGGGCCATATGTGGTGTTAAAAACTTTCATCTAGCACCTAACTATATTGTAGATGCATTGTACACTAGTCTTATTTTTGTGCTTTTTTTTACCATTGGTCAATGTTTTTAGGAAACCCTTTTGTGCCACAAGCTCATGGAACTTACCGGTACACGGCTGGGACATATCTGAACACCATCTAGTGCATGAAACTTTCATCTAGCATCTGACAACTGTATTGGAGATGCAATGTATACTATTCTCATTTTTGTGCTGTTTTTACCATTGGCCACTAAGGAGCCTGATATTGTTCTCACACGATCCATGGTTGTAGGAAACACTTTTGTGACATAAGATGATGGAACTACCAATACATGGCTGGGCCATGTGTGGTGTTAAAACTTACCTCTACCACCTAACTTGTCTATTGGAGATGCATTGTAAACTAGTCTCGTTTTTGTTCTGTTTTTAACTTGGGCCATTAAAGAGCCTGAATGTTTTTTTCTCACGATCCATGTTTTTAGGAACCCCTTTTGTTCCATAAGGTTATGACACTACCGATACATGGCTGGGCCATATGTGGTGTCAAAAACTTTCATCTAGCACCTAACTACTCTAGAATTGCATTGTAAAGTATTCTCATTTTTGTGCTCTTTTTGCCGTTGGCCACTAAGGAGCCTGATGTTGTTCTCACACGATCTATGTTTTTAGGAAACCCTTTTGTGCTGTAAGCTCCTGGAACAACCGATACACAGCTGGGCCATATCTGAACACCATCTGGTGAAAGAAACTTTCATCTAATATTGGAGATGCATTGTAAACTAATCTCATTTTTGTGCTGTTTTTACCATTGGCCACTAGGGAGCCAGATATTGTTTTCACACGATCCAGTTTCGTAGGAAACCCTTTCGTGCCTTAAGGTCATGGAACTACCGATACATGGCTGGGCCATATCTCAACACACTGATTCATGAATCTTTCATCTAGCACCTAAAAACTATACTGGAGATGCATTGTAAACTAGTCTCATTTTTGTGCTCTTTTTACCATTTTCCAGTAGAGAATCTGATATTGTTCTCACATGATCCATGTTTGCAGGAAACTCTTTTTTGCCATAAGCTCATGGAACTACCGATACATGGCTGGGCCGTATGTGGTGTTAAAAACTTTCATCTAGCACCTAACTACTCTATTGGAGATGCATAGTAAACTTGTCATTTTTGTGCTCTTTTTACCATTGGCCACCAGGGAATCTGATATTGTTGCATGGCTGGCCCATATCTCAACACACTGATTCATGAAACTTTCATCTAGCACCTAACTCGTAGAGTAGCGATCCATTATAATGTAGTCACATTTTTGTGCTCTTTTTACCATTGACCACTACGGACTCTGATATTGTTTTCTCATGATCCATTTCCTTAGGAAACCCTTTCGTGCCATACGCTCTGGGAACTACTGATACATGGCTGGTCCTTATGTGAACACTCTGGTGTTAGAAACTTTCATTTAGCACCTAACTACTATATTGTAGATGCATTATAAAGTAGTCTCATTTTTCTGCTTTTTTACCATTGGTCAGTAGGGAGTCTGATATTGTTTTCTCACGAGCCATGTTTTTAGGAAACCCTTTCGTGCTGTAAGCTCATGGAACTACCGATACATGGCTGGGCCATATCTCAACACTCTGGTGTTTGAAACCTTCATCTAGCACCTAACTCCTTGAGTGGAGATGAATTATAGTCTCATTTTTGTGCTCTTTTTACCATTGGCCACTAAGCTTAATTTTGTTTTCGCACCATCCATGTTTATAGGAAACCCTTTTTATGCAGTAAGCTCATGGAACTACCGATACATGGTTGGGCCATATCTCAACACTTTGGTGCATTAAACTTTCATATAGCACGTATCTACTATATTGCAGATGCATTATAAAGCATTCTAATTTTTGTTCTTTTTTACCATTGTTCTCTGATATTGTTTTCTCACGATTCATGTTTTTAGGAAACCCTTTCTTGCTGTAAGCTCATGGATCTACCGATACATGGCTGAGCCATATCTGAACTCTCTGGTGCATGAAACTTTCATCTAGTAATTAAATACTAGAATGGAGGTGCATTATAACTACTAGAGTGGAGATGAATTATAGAGTCATTTTTGTGCTGTTTTTACCATTTGCCACTACGGAGCTTGATATTGTTTTCTCACGATCCATGTTTTTAGGAAACCCTTTTGTGCAGTAAGCTGATGGAACAACAGATACATGGCTGGGCCATATCTGGTTTTAAAAACTTTCCTCTAGCACCTAACTACTATATTGGAGATGGATTATAAAATAGTCTCATTTTGGTTCTTTTTTACCATTGGTCACTGGGGCGTCTGATATTGTTTTCTCACGATCCATGTTTTTAGGAAATCCTTTCGTGCCATAAGATTCTGGAAGTGCAGATAAATGGCTGGGCCATATCTGGACACTATTGTGCATGATTCTTTAATCTAGCACCATACTATATTGGAGATGCATTACAAAGTAGACTAATTTTTGTGCTGTTGTTACCATTGGCCCCTTGGAAGCCTGATATTGTTTTCACACCATCCATGTTTGTAGAAAACCCTTTGTGCAGTAAGCTTATGGAATGACACATACATTGCTGGGCCATATCTCAACACTCTGGTTCATGAAACTTTCATCTAGCACCTAACTCCTAGAATGGAGATGCATTATAATGTACTAACATTTTTGTGCTCTTTTTACCTTTGGCCACTAGGCTGTTATAATGTACTCACATTTTTGTGCTCTTTTTACCTTTGGCCAGATATTTTTTTCACATGATCCATGTTTGTAGGAAACATTTTCGTGCCATAAGCTTTTGGAACGACAGATATATGGCTGTGCCAGTGGTGGGCACTTACCGGTTCAGGCCTACTCGCCCATACCAGATCTTCCTGTTTCCCTGCTGCTGGCGAACCTCCAGCGACAGGGAAATGCAAAAACATAGCGGACCAATTCAGTCCGCCATGTTTTGCGCCCACCGCGCCTTCCTAGAAGTGGGCAGGCCCGCTTCTAGGCAGGCTCCATGCAAGCGTAGACTTAGGCACTTGCACAGAGCCTGCTTAGAAGTGGGCCTGTCCACTTCTAGGCAGGCTCTCCGCAAGCGTCGCTGTCGGCGCTTGCGCAGAGGCTGCTTAGAAGCGGGCCTGCCCACTTCTAGGCAGGCTCTCCGCAAGCGTCGCTGTCGGTGCTTGCGCACAACCTGCTTAGAAGTCGGCCTGCCCACTTCTAGGCAGGCTCTCCGTAAGCGTCGCTGTCGGCGCTTGCGCAGAGCCTGCTTAGAAGCCGGCCTGCCAGCTTCTAGGCAGGCACTGCGCAGGCGCCAACGTCGCCCCGCCCCTCGCCCCTCCCCAGTCCCACCTCCTGACCCGCCCCGCCCCCTGACCCCAGCCTGGCCCCTCCCACTTCCGGCAAACCAGATCTTGGGAAAGGCCAGGCCCACCCCTGGGCTGTTCCATGTCTGAACATTCTGGTGCATGAAACTTTCATCTAGCACCTAACAACTAGAGTGGAGATGCATTATAATGTAGTGTGATTTTTATGCTTTTTCTACCATTGGCCACTATGGAGTTTGATATTGCTTTCATCTACCCCCTAACACCTAGTGTAGAGTTGCATTGTAAACTAGTCTCATTTTTGTGCTCTTTTTACCATGGCCACTACGGAGCTTGATATTATTTTCACACCATCCATGTTTGTGGGAAACCCTTTTGTTCAGTAAGCTTATGGAACAACAGATACATGACTGGACCATATCTGAACACTCTGGTGCATGAAACTTTCATCTAGTACCTTACTACTAGAGTGGAGATGCATTGTAATGTAGTTTGATTTTTGTGCTTTTTTACCATTGGTCACTAGGGATCCTGATATATGGCTGGGCCATATCTCAAAACTCTGGTGTTAGAAACTTTCATCTAGCACCTAACTGATTGAGTGGAGATGCATTATAAAGTAGTGTCATTTTTGTGCTTTTTTTACCATTGTCCACAATGGAGTCTGATATTGTTTTCCCACGATCCATGTTTTTAGGAAACCCTTTCATGCAATGAGCCTTTGGAACTACAGATATATTGGGGGGCATATCTGAACACTCTGGTGCATGAAGCATTCATGTAGTAGTTCACTACTGGAATGGAGATGTGTTATAAAGTAGTCTAATTTTCTGCTTTTTTTTACCATTGGCCACTAAGGAGCCTGATATTGTTTTCACACCACCCATGTTTGTAGGAAACCCTTTCGTGCCATAACCTTATGGAAGTACAGATAAATGGCTGGGCCATATCTCAACACTCTGGTGTTAGAAACTTTCATCTAGCACGTAACTAATTGAGTGGAGATGCATTGTAAAGTAGTCTCATTTTTGTGCTGTTTTTGCCATTGGCCAGTACGAAGCCTAATATTTTTTTCACTCCATCCATGTGTGTTCAGATATCCATCCAGAGTGTTCAGATAAGACCCAGCTATGTATGTGTGGTTCCAAAAGCTTTTCCTACAAACAAGGTTTCCTACAAACATGGATCGTGTGTGAACGATATCAGGCTCTCTAGTGGCCAATGGTAAAAAAGCACAAAAAAGGGACTACTTTATAATGCATCTCCGTTCCTATAGTTAGGTACGTACTAGATGAAACTTTAATGCACCAATGTGCTTAGATGTGGCCCTGAGAAAATGAGACTACTTTATAATGCAGTATAAAGTAGTGATCCAGGTATAAAGATACATGGCTGGGCCTTATCT
Source organism: Cryptoblepharus egeriae (assembly GCA_030015325.1). Classification (NCBI taxonomy): domain Eukaryota; kingdom Metazoa; phylum Chordata; class Lepidosauria; order Squamata; family Scincidae; genus Cryptoblepharus; species Cryptoblepharus egeriae. The sequence continues at coordinate 7,484,533 of JAREYC010000017.1, read as the reverse complement.
CAACGCTCTGGTGCATGAAACTGTCATCTAGCACCGAACTACTAGAGTGGAGAGTCATTATAATGTCTCTTTTCTAAGGACTAGGACTACACATCCCATCATGCAACATTTTGGCCGGAAGTTCTGAGGACAGCAGAAGTACTAAAACGTTCACCGCACTCATTGCTTCTCCGGAACCACAGCTGAACTACTCCTCCCAGCGCACGAAGGTAGCTACGACCTATTTTCTAGCGGCATGGTCCTTTCCTGGAGCATGCTGGGAGTTGTAGTTCTTGCGTCGAGAGCTGCCCCGTGTGTAGGCGCCCCCCTCGCTCGGTTTTGCGTTCCATTCTTTGGTCGGGTTCGCGGCCTCCCTCCCGCCAGATGTCTAAGATGGCGGCCGTGGTGGATTTCGGGGATCGCGAGCTGTTCGAACAGCTAGACTCGGACGAGGCGGAGGCCGCGTGTCCCCTGGAGGCCGTCTTGGAGGGGGAAGGCGGCGAAGGGGAGGTCGAGGAGCTGCGCGAACGGCTGCGGGACTGCGAGGAGACCGTCCAGCGCCTGCAGGCCGAGAATATCCTGCCTCGGGGGTCTCCTCACCGCGTCTGGCCCTCCCTACTCTGGAGTAGGGCCTCGTGTAGGCAGCTGCGAGAGTCCTCGGCCTCGCCAGGGCCATTAGACTCAATGGCACTCAGTGGAGAGGAAGGCAGCCTCAGAGCCCCGTCCGCGGCATGTCTACTTTGGAGTAAGCCCCATAAGAATCATAGGGTTAGAAGGGATCTAGTAGGTCATCTAGTCCAAGCCCCTGCCCATAGCAATGTAGTGAATCATGAACTTGGTTTACTCTTAAGTCAGAGTGTCTAGGAGGGCTTCTTAAGAGCCCAATCCTAGCCTTGTCTACTGAAAGTCAATCCCATTACAATTCATGGGTCTTACTCCCCAGGGAATCATGAGATGATGTGGGTGCAGGCGTTGCAATGACTGGCCACTGAAGGTCTCTGCTTCCAAAGTGTCTGCAATCTGGACAGGGCCGGACCATGGATTGGCAGGATTGCCCACTTCGGTCTGGCCAAGCATCCTCTTGATCCCTGGCTTAGAAGAAAGAAAGCCCAGCCCACTGCCAGGCTCTGACCTGCCACACTTCTCTCCTCCAGACTTCCTCTCCCCTCTTTCCCCCCTTTCTTATGTGCCTGAAGATGGTGGAAGGGAAGTATGGAGAGATGGGGAGAGATATGAACATCACTAGATAAGAAGGTGGCAGCATTTGGCCTGCTAGCTCTGAAAAGTCAAGGGCTGGCTCCACCTGAACTCTGAATGGAATCACCAATAGATATAAAAGGAAGGTAACTGGTGGAAAAATGTAGTTATTTCAGTGTATACATCCTTAGAATCATAGAGTTGGAAGGGACCCAGTGGATCATCTAGTCCAACCCCCTACCTATAGCAGGAAACCCTCATCTTGTGGGGACCAGGGCCTCAAACCCTGGCCTGCTGATTAACAGGCACAGTGCCTTATCCACCCTTAGATTTGAAGGATGTGGCAGAGGCAGCATCTTTCATTTAAAAAATGCTACCTGCATTCACCATGAATGGGGCAACAAATCACTAAGAGGCAGGAAGTGGATGTGGGTTATGTGGCAAGATGATGTGATTGTTTACACCCAAAGCCTCAATTCTAGTTGAGGCTATTGCAGCAAAAGGGCTGTATTAACTAATTAATAAATAAATTAATTAATAAAACTCTATTGCAGCAAAAGGGCTGTACTAATATTTTGGATTTCTTATTTGGAAGCAAGATTATGATCTTTAAGTTCCTTAACACATAAAAAACATTGTGAACTTAGAAGAAAGTTGAACATCTTAACTCGACCAAGGTATGTGCAAATATCTGTTGTGTAAAATGTGTTTGTTGCCTGTTACAGGAATCTTGGAAGCCAGTTTGGCTAAATTTGAATTTGCGTTTGTCCTGGAAGGACCATCTCAGGTTACAAGCCATGGTGTGCGTGTGTGTGTGTGTGTGTGTGTGTGTGTGTGTATGCGCAGATACGCATGTGTAGATAGATGTACATGTGGGCAACCTCAAAATGCCAGAAGCAGGGGAGGGCTCCTGGATACAGATCTTGGGACATCTGGTTGGCCACTGTAAGATATAGGAAGCTGTACTATGAGCACAATCGTAACCATGTCTACTCAAATGTAAGCCCCATTGTGTTCAATGTGTCTTACTCCCAGGAAAGTGATTTTAGGATTGCAGCATTTGTGTTCTTTTGGCCTGATCCAGTGGAGGCTCTGCTGATGTTTATATGATTTATTTGAACATTCTCTTTTGGTTTCAGAACAAGCCGTAAATGTGAAAACTTTCAGGTTCCCATGGAAATGATGATTTTATGACCTACTAGCGAAAAGCGTACCCGCATTGCGGGAGTAACATTTCCCCATATGCCATCCCCCCACCCACAACTTCCCTCCATGCGCAACTTCCCTCCATGTGCAACATCCCCCCATGTGCCTCAACTCCCCATATGCAACATCACCCATCTGCATCTGTCCCCCATGTGCTGACGCCCATACGCAACTTTTCCCCATGTTCAACTTCCCCATGTGCATCAGTCCGCCATGTGCAACTTCCCCCATGTGCATCATACCCCTGTGCCTCAACTCCCCATATGCAACATCACCCATCTGCATCAGTCCCCCATGTGCTGACCTCCATGCACAACTTATCCCCATGCGCATCATTCCCCATGCGCAACTTCCTCCCTGCACAGCATCCTCGCCAGTGCAACCTCTTCCTCCAAACAACATTCCCCCCACTGAGCACCAAATTGGCTGGATGTTGGTCAGGCTTCCATGTTAAGTACAGGACAAAAGCACGTTGCACCCCTTTTCAGCCCCTTGATTAGGTGACAGAAGGAACTCCCTCCCCAAATTTTATGCTTCTAGGTTCTGGGGGGTTGGGGCGGAATGTTGAGTCATCAATTCTCCAATGCAAAGTATAGGGAGGAAAATGCGTTGCGCCCCTTTTCATCCCCTTCCGGTTGGAATTTCTGAAAACCGGTTCTTAGTGCACCCCTCCATCACGGAAGGAACATCCATCCCAAATTTCACGATTCTAGGACCTGCAGTTTTGGCAGGGTGTTGATGAATCAGTGAGTGACTTTTCTCTTTTATATACAGTGGAACCTTGAATAAAGAGCAAAATTTTCTCAGAAATTTTGACTTGCTTAAAGAGCACTGTCTTGAATAAAGAGCCCTTCTGAGGAAGTTTGGATCAGGCTTCCATGGCAAGGGAACTCACAGGTGGGACAAGGAGACTAGCTTGAGCTACAGTGGGGCCCTGGGCAAAGTTTGGAATAGGCTTCCATTGCCAGGGAACTCATGGGACATCCGGGGGGAACAGCCTGAGTCAGGTCTGTATATGGGATCTGTGTGTGGCAGCGTGGAAGGTGTGCCTTAGTGTTCTAGTGCTGTTCCCTGTCAGCAGCTTGGGAATGTTAAAGTTGCACAAAAAGACAATAGATTCCATTGAGCCAATGGATAGCAGTGACTCCATTAGTGATTGTGAAAGAGCACAATCCTAACCATGTCTACTCAGATGTAAGCCCCATTGTGTTCAATGTGTCTTACTCCCAGGAAAGTGTTTTTAGAATTGCAGCCAAAGTCATCCCCTCTCTGTAACCCTCACACCAGCCATGAAGGTTTTCAAAGGTACAGTACAGTTCAGTACTGTACAGTATTTTCTTTATTGTAGTGTTGTGTGTTACTGTATATTACAGTGCTTTGTACGATATTATATTGCAGTGTTTTGTAATAATTTTTATAAACAGTTAATATTTTTATATGGATATTTTTGGGTTGAGGAACCAATCGTCTGAGTTTCCATTATTTCCTATGGGAAAATCTGCTTCACTTAAAGAGCGTTTCACTTAAAGAGCATGCCTCCGGAACTAATTAAGCTCTTTAAGTGAGGAGCCACTGTATATAGATAAGGCATCCTGAGACCCAGAGAGGACTTCCAGAGCTACACTAATAAGCTGTGGGAGGGCTTATGGGGCTGAAGATTACACATTTAATTATCCACAGTTTTTGGTATCTGTGGAAGGGTCTGAGAATATTTTATGGTATCTGTGGAAGGGACTGGGAAGGGTCCCTGTGGATACCAAGACCCTCAGCTGTATCAGCATGCAGGGCACTTGATAAGTTATCTGCCACACAGAGCTTTCAATGTAACTTTGTAAGCGCCTTGAGTCACATACCTTATAAAGAACAATGTAACAGTTGGCAGGAGGCAGAAGTAATTATTTTAGTTACATATCCTTAAATTTAGCTACTGTGGGGGAGACTAAGGAGGTGATGCCAAAGGCGTTATTTCTCAGGAGGATTTGAAGACCATCAGATAAGTGTTCTTGTTAAAATGTTGCCTTGAAGTGGATGCTTTATTTTCCACCATCATCAAAGTATTTGTGAGATGTTGCTCCTTTTGCTTCCTACTGTCAACCTGGTTTTGTGTTTTGTTTTTTTTTAGTGGACTGGAAGTGGACGATTCTAAACTAGATGGGCCTTTGTTGCAGGTTTTATTTATGAACAGTTCCATTTCAAAGTAAGTGTGTATTTTTTCCCCTTCAGTTGCATTAGTTTTCATTTTTTCTGGTGCATATTTTGGAACTGATGCATATTCTTTGAGCTTCAACTGGACCATCAAGATTCACAAGCTCTAAACCCCAATTTAAGACTGGCATTGCCGGTAGCCCCACCTCCATATTTTGATTTTGTTCAAGCTTTGGTTTTAAAAAAGAAGTGGATGAGAATAAAGGAAAAATAAGCATATGTGGGTTAAAAATAAAAGTAAAAAGCAATTATCATGAAGAATATTATTGTCCCAAATCCAAAAAGGTTGAAAGCTTGTCCAGGGTGGAGGTATTTTTGAAGAAAGGTTGAGGCTGCAATCCTAAGCATTTCCACTGAGAAGTAAGTCCCATTGTGTTCTCTGGGACTTACTCCCAGGAAAGTGCATATAAGATTGCAGCCTTACTCGAAACTTCTCTTTCAAATTTAGGCTTTGCTTTTGTGATATCTGTGGGTTCCTTGAGGGTTGTTAGAAAAAGGAAACTGCTTAAATTCCGGTTGTGCCATCCAAACATTGCATAGGACAGTGTGCCCATGCACCTTTGTTTGGGTAATAGATATACAGATTCTTCCTTAAGGCCATAAGAAAAGTTTCCACAATTACATCCTTGGTGTGAACAATGTGCAAAAACAGTATTGGAGAGAGGGGGGGGGGGGTACTTTGTCATTTCATGTGGATTTTAAAATGAACAGGACAGTCTCTTTCTTGTGTAGGCAATATCATCAGGAAATAGAGGATTTTATATCTAGTTTAGCTGAAAGATATGAAGAGCAACAAAGAGCTGATCATGACAAGACCTGCTTCAATGTTAAGCCTCAGGTATTTTTACATATTGATGGAGTAATTTAAACATAATTTTGACTTCTCTCCCTCCCCCATTTTGTATTGTTGCTGTTATGGTAGCTGAGCCTTACGGGAAATTCATATTGCAATCCAGAGTAAATTGTTCTTACTTCGGAGCAAGGACTACCCGTAGTTACTCTGGATTGCACCCTTGGTCTTTAATTATTCAGGAAATATGTAAAGAGTCAGAGGTCTGAATAAGAGGGTTGGCGCCACAACCATGGTTTCTTTTCTCTTATCAGCCTTCCAGTTTTGTGTTGGGAGAGAATTATAAGGTGACATGCTCCAATCCATCCAAAAAAGTCAAGGAAGCTTTCAGTGTAAGTTACAGCTATTTTGCAGGAGCACTTTTGTGAGTAATGTTTTAGATTTTTTTTTGGCGGCAATATTCCTAAATGCCTGACAACTTTTGTAACTAGTCATGTAATTCTCATTGCCTTTAATCATTGAACTATAATGACTTACTATTTTGTAAGTCTTGCAGAAGTGTATCAAATTAATTGGACATATAGTTGTTGAAATTTAGGATGTAAGGTCTGAATTGTGAATCCGTAAAATGTAAGAGCCGTTCTTTTAATGTCAGAATAGATACTTGTGAAATATTTAAGTAGATTTTTTAAAAAAAATTGTTACATTTCATTTTGATAAAATACTGACACTTTTGACTCTTTCTACAGGTTGTAGGAAGTGTTCTCTATTTTACCAATTTTTGCCTTGATAAACTGGGGCAACCTATATTAAATGAAAATCCTCAACTGACAGACGGATGGGAAATACCCAAGTATCCTATTTAGTCCTTTTTCCTTTTTTTCACTGCTACTTAATGCAACTGGCAGTAAAACAGACTGCACATTTTGCATCTCTTGTAAGTCTAGTGTTTTAAGTGATGGGATACATACTCTTTTTATTGGAAGAGGGAAGAAAATCTGATCGTGGATGGTTTCCTGCTCTTAAATGCTGCTGTGCTTCAGTATCAGGTTTCTGGAAAGAGGATAAGGCAGGAAACATAAGACACGTATATCAGGCTAGCCAGTGTCGGAAAAATGACACATTTTCAAGAAGACAATCATTCTTTCAAGTGGAATTTCACTGACATGTTGTTGGTGATTTTGATTTTGTATTTCTTAAGCATAAGAAAAATATCTATAATAATATCTCTGTTCCAACTAATTGATTCTCTAGTTAGAGATCATACACACATACACATCCTGTTCTGCTTCCTACAATGGCAATTCCTTATTGAACTCTTAAGATACCAGCAAGTTTTCACGCAGATTCTTTCTCTAGAAGGACAAGAGATACAAGTAAAGCCTAAAAGGTTTGTATTTCTCTAAACCTACAAAGTTTTCTTGCTTAAAAACTTGAAACACCAAGTAGTTGGTTAGTAATAGATGTGCTTGGTGAAAGCGTAAAGAATTGCTTAGATTCACAGCATGTTAAATGCTTTAACTCTATTAGATTGGATGATAAAAGGATGGCTAGTGAAGAGTGAAAGACAGGCTCCCCTGTCAAACTTGCCAGTACATGAACACAGACCTCGAAAACTGGGACTGTCCTGGTTTTTGGGGACATATGGCAACCCTATTCTAAGTGTGCTTTGGATGTTGGTTTTCCAATTAGTAACCCCCACCATGCAGATGCCCCTCCCCATCTTAAAAACGGAGTTCTCAATACATTTTGTGATATGGGGTGAAATGAGTGGACCACTTGGAAGCCCTTGGGCACAGTTTGAAAGTCCCTCTTCAAACATCCATGGTCTCCATTTTCCCTCTCATATCTACCCTAGAAATCAACTTTTCTTGGGCTAGCCAGAAATGATAGAAGAAATGCTGTTAGGGGAAAGGGTTAATAATTCGCCAATAAAGTATACTTGATGGGTGCTTCATAGTGAAATAGAGGGAAAATTGATTGAACCAACATTTAGATTGCTTAAAAAGCAGTATTATTCCCCCGCCCCCCTCCAAAAAGTGTAATATGGATTGTATGGACACAGATGTATCTTCAGATTAGATTGGGTGAACGCAGACTGAGAACCAAGTGTTAATATTGGCATTTATTGCTTAGCATAAGTTTAATCTATATAGACTATGGACTCCATAGTATAAATTTTTGTCTGTCATCCAAATTGTCAACACATACCCTACAATCCAGAGTAACAACAGGAGCACATAAGAGACATTTATTTCAACATAGTTATGGCGCCACTTAGTGAAAACTTATGGGGAAACTCATATTGCAATCCAGAGTAAATTGTTCTTATGTTGGAGCAAGAACTCCATGTAGTTACTCAGGACTGAGTAACTGATAGTGATGCCCTTGTCATCCTGGTGTATCATTGTTGCAATACAGACTTCTTACATACCAGGATGATTGGCTTTTTATGGAATGGGGTTCTCAAAAGGATTTATGATGTGATACTGTATTTGTTGAGTCATGTTGAAAGTGTATTCCTTTTTTAAAGCAGGCCCAAATCTCACTGCTTCAATTGTGGCTCTGAAGACCATCAAATGAAAGATTGTCCACAGGTGAATATATATGACTCTGCCATGCAAGATGATGGTCCTCTTGAGTGACCCTCAAGGTGAATCTGAAGTAAATATGTGTGTGTCATGTGGAAGTTAGCATTTTCCTAACTCTTCTCCAAACTACCTTTTAGCCGCGAAATGCTGCCCGAATAAATGAAAAGCGGAAACAGTTTATGGATGCATGTGGGGAAGCAGGCAACCAAAACTTCCAGCAACGGTATCATGCAGATGAAGTTGAAGAACGGTTTGGAAGATTCAAACCTGGAATAATTAGGTATCTTTTCTCCCACTGTATTTCATTGCTCAAGAGCAACTGAAGCAGCAGCTTGTTCATTAAAGAAATGAAGCAAAATATTATCCAAGTTATTAAATATTATTAAATATCCACATATTTATTTTGAATATTTGGATATTATTAAATATCCAAAATATTATCCAAGTTATTAAATATTATCCAAGAAATTAGAGGTTTCTGCTTCAAGGGAGGTTAAAAACATTGTTGCATATAGTTATTTTCGAAGAATATTTTTGAAATTCTGGGTTCTTACATCATGCCTTCTGCTATACCTGAAAGCTATTGAGTAAAGAGTAAAAGATGATAACATTACTGATATGGGTAGGGTGAAGTGCCTACGACTTGCAAATTGGCATCTACCAACTTCTTGAAAATTTGCCATGGCGAGTCTTGAAAATTTGCCATGGCGAGTCTTCAAAACACAAGTCTCCAACTCATCCTGTGTAAATACAATATGGCTATGTTTTCCACCTGTGTGTAGGCTTACATGCATGTCTTATTAAAAGTGGCCGTTTGAAACAAATTGTCAAAACAATGGACGGGGTTCTGCTCCTTCAAATTTCTTATGAGACTATTGCTGCAATCCTAAAGACACTTTCCTGGGAGTAAGACCTATTGAACACAATGGGGCTTACATTTGAGTAGACATGGTTAGGATTGTGCTCTATATCTTCTTTTGCTACTATAGTGAGGAGCTTCAAGATGCACTTGGTGTAACAGATAAGACGCTTCCTCCCTTCATCTATCGCATGCGACAGCTGGGCTACCCCCCTGGTTGGCTGAAGGAGGCAGAAATGGAGAAATCTGGGCTTACTCTCTATGATGGCAAAGGTAAAATGGCAATGTGTGATGTTTGGCTTCGCTGCCTGCTCTGGTCTGGAGAGCTGCCCCCTCAATTGTTGTATAGAGCTTTACGAACTCCTTCTGTGTTCTGGATCAGATAGTTTTGTGGGATGGTCTTCTTATCAAAGAGCTGTATAATCTGTGATCCAGTTTGAGGCAAGGGAGCTGGCTATTAGGTTTGCCAAACATTCTAGTGCCAGTGATACTGGTGACATATTTGGTGGTTTTTGTTACAGCATCTCCTGGTGGTGAAATGGCGGAGGAAGATTATTACCAACAGAAGCAGCGTGTCACTTACGATGTCTCCAAGTTGATAAACTATCCAGGTTTTAATATGTCACCTCCATCTGGAGTATCAGATGTAAATATAATCCGAAGCTATTGTTTATTCAAAACTGTCAGTGGGTGCTGTCAGTCTTTTCCTCTTGCATATGAAGAGGAGAGACAGCATACAATCCAAACACTTCTTCCTGATTATTGGTAGATTATTTGAACCTGGCACCCATCTACCTACTGGTTGTCTTCTTCTTTTACAGTACAGCCCCACAAAGCATACCTCACAGTTCTCTTAGTTTTGCACCTTAATTGTTTTCTCCTTTTCCTAACTGTATCCCTGCATTTCTTTTGCTGCAGGAATGGAGAATTTTTGGTTCCATACCCTTGCAACCATCTCAGCAGAAGGATATCTTTGCTCATTATCTTTCTACTTATTGCTCGGTGAATACATTTAATCTCTGTGTGTTTCCAGTTTACAAAAATATTTTTGTACTCCCCTTTACAATTCTTCTGGTTTGTGGTTGTAAAAGATGTATATCTGAAGGATGGTGTGAATGTTAATCATATTGGATACATTCTTCTAAATCTTATATATTGTCCACCTACCAGTGCTAAATAACTTTTCTTTTGCTTCTTTAGGCAACTCCAAAGTTCAGCACCAAAAGGGCTTCCTCTCACCAAAGTTTGCATAATCCGAAAAGACAGAAAGGAAACGGTGCTGAAGTATCATCAGCTGATATGGAGATAGATTCTGGTATACCTGTACTAATATATGTTCCCAAACAAAGTAAGGCATTAACTGCCTTGGGTATCCTTCTTTTAGGAAGAAAGGCAGGATACATACACTCTCACACATATATATATACACACACACACACACGCAAACTATGTGTATATTTGTGTATACATATATAACAATACATTTTGAAAAATTAACTCTTTTTCAGTCACCAGGTTATAAGCATCCCGGTTCATTTTACTTGGACACTAATTAACCCAAGTAAAATGAACTGGGTTCATTTTACAAATGTACAACGACATTTGTACAATTGAAAAATTGCCCTTAACAAATAGATTTACATTATTTGAAGTGGATCAGAATTAAATAAGAATTTCAGAATTAAATCAGAATTAAATAAGAATTTGAAGTGGATCAGAATTAAATAGGGAATTTCAGGCTTTTCTCCAATTTTCTCAATTTCAGACTTGGAAGCTTCACGCAGTTCTCCAGGTTATGATGGCTTCCAGTTTCAACCTCCATTGCCTCCTGGGTCTCCACTGAATGCAACTCCTCCGCCATTGCCTCGGGGCACCCCTCCATGTACACCACCACCACCTCTCTGGAATACTCCCCCTTTCACTCCTTCCAGTGATAGAGAATCAAGAATATCAAGAATAGAGGAACCTGGCATGGATGAAGATACTTTGACCTTAGAAGAGCTTGAGGAGCAGCAGCGCCTCATCTGGGCAGCCCTGGAACAGGCAGATGGTATCAACAGTGACTCAGATATTCCTCCAGGGACTTCTTTGACAGGGAATTCTGGAGCATCATCACCATCTAGAACAGAGTCTGATCCTCTTCCGGAAATAGCAGGCAAAGATGTATTGGAAGCAGGGGATTTGGATGACGGTGAGCCAATACCCAAAGAGGACCAGCATGAGCAGATGCAGAGTTCTGCAGATGAATTGATTGACTTAACAGAGGAAGACCCCAGTCATGTGGATTCTGAAGGCAAAGACAGAAGCTGCCCCTCAGCTTTAACTTGCGAGGTCAACCATGGAGGAGACAATATTAGCTCTCCTGTTGTCACAGGAGCTGAAGTGTCTTTGAAAAATGCAAGCCCCATTCCCGACATGAGCAAGTTTGCTGCAGGAATAACGCCTTTTGAATTTGAGAACATGGCTGAATCGAGTGGGGTTTACCTCCGGATACGGAGTGTATTAAAGAACTCTCCCAGGAACCAGCAGAAGAACAAGAAGCCTTCCTTTTAAATGCCCTGCTCCTGCTGCGTTACAGTAGTACCAAAAAGAAACATGTCCATATAACTTGGGGTGCTCCTTTGTTTGTACTTGTATAAAAACACCATTAAGGGCAGATTACTGACGGAGCTGCTGCTTTGTTCTTCCTGAAACTGTATTTTTATTTTTAAAAGTCCAGCGTGCAAGGCTTCCATTTTTATTTTAGCATCAGTTGCTGCCTAAAGAATAAGCTTTCCACTCACAGAAGAAAAGTGCGAGTCAGTCTACCTAGATAATGTTCCATACTCCTCCAAATAGAGGTGAACTCTTTGTGCTCTCTTTTGACTGTGATTTTTGGCAGCAGTTGTGGGAATTTTCCATAATGCCTACATTTTCCACATTCAGCAGATTGTCCAGTAGTTGAATTGACCGTCAAATGGTTTTTAAAAGATTCTAAATTTTTTAAAATGTTTTGTTTCTCCCCACCTGTCCCCCCATTAAAAAAGAGAACAGGATTCTGGCAATCAAATGGGAATAATCAGGGAGTCCAAAGATCTTTATGATTTTTGAAGTATTTTATAATTTATGTGGGTCAGGTTTTGTAGTGGCACCTCAGTCCTTCTTTTGGCAACATTACTGAGTATTTGAACTTGCTGTACTTGATGTCAGTGCCCTGTGTACAGAGGTTTAATAAACAAGATTTTGTTTTTCATAAATGTTGTATACAAACATTCCAAGTTACTTGTATAGAAGCTTGGTTACAAAATATCTTTGTGTGCAACACATTCCAGCCTGGTGGTTCAGGTTTAAAGAGGGTCTTGGATTTGAGAGGCTGAGCAAAACCCTTTCTCTGAAGGGTTAACAGTCTTCCCTGCAGAAGATTGTAAATGGGTAGAGCAGTTCAAGAATTGTCTAAACTTGTTGGTGCAGTGTTGGTTAGTGTGATGAGCAAATTCATCGCCTGAAACGTGTTCTCTGTAGGTTGCTTGTTTGGATTCTAGGCTTTGGCCCAAGTAAGGAAAATTAAGGCAGATTTTTCCTTGTGCTTGAAAGGAGTAGAATCCTGTACATGAGGGATTGGAAAAAGGTGAATCAGGAGCTATTGGTGGACCCCTGAAACCACCTTTGAAGTTTAACAATAGCTAGAAAAATTACAAGTTAAAAAAATTGCTATACTCTACAATTCAGAATAACTATGGGAAGATGTGAGAGGCACTTACTCTGGATTGCTCTATGCATTTCCCATAGGTTTCCCATAGGTGGTACCATAACTATGTTGATGTAAAAGGTCCCGTCGTTACTCTAGATTGTAGCCATAGTATGGCCCATTATTGTCATCCATCAATCTTGAAAGACCATATTGTGCTTGACGCTGCATTGGAAGCACGAAGGTCTGGGCAGATTGATAGGAGGATAAGCTGTTAGGATAGGATAGGAGGATAAGCTGTTACCCAAACAGCAAATCCTCCTTCTCCATGCTGCTGAAATAGTCCAATGGAACTGCAGAGCCGATATGATTGGTTCCAGTTGTGTCGCAGACCTGGGCTAAGGACCGGAGCTCACCCTGTCTTGTGGGGACCCGGGTCTCGAACCCTGGCCTTCTGGTTAACAGGCACAGTGTATTAACCACTTGTGCCACCATATCCTAAAGTCAAATTAAGCCCTTTGCAATGGAGCCGTTAAGGTGACTTTCCATAAGATAGCACTAGAGGGTGACGTAACTGTGTGGACCCATAACTGCTCTGGATTTTGCCCTATGATAGGGTGTGGGCAGCATTCCATCAACATGGTGTCACACCTAGAAAGGCCCTCTTCCACAAATGTCTGCCGTAAGATCTTAGTAATGTGCTTACTAGACAAGCTCCTTGTCTTTAGCCACCTCTTATTCATTGAAAACCATCTGTAAACTTTGTGTATGTGTTTTTTTAAATTCAGGTTTTCTAATATGGTGCAGGTGACTTGCATAGAAATATGTGGGCAAGCCAAGTGGTAGCTTTGTGGGCTTGCCCTGTTTAGTCAGGTACACACCTACATCTGAGTCATTACAAATCATGAATTCTTACTGCCCAACTGGACAGAGAAACCTTTTTTGCTGCTATTGTTAAATGTCTTGGGGAGTCTGAATCCTTTGCTGATCTACTGAAATGTGTCCTGTGATGCACTAGTCAGTCCCAATCTGCTTTCTATGCCTGGTACATCGTGGGCCCATGCCAAGTATGGTTTTAAAAATCCAAAGCCAAGGTAGATGGCTTGGGTGTAGATGCTTACGGTACTTCCAAGCAAGGTAGATGGCTTGGGTGTAGATGCTTATGGTACTTCCAAGCAAACTCTAGCTGGGTTGCATGCTCAGTGTTTATAGGCTGTGTGTGTATGGTGGATCCTCAGATCAACACTATTTTTCACCTTTTGCATTGTTAGCCATCCATTGTGTACTGTATTGTGTATATGATTTTTCCCGCTCAACAGCCTTTGTGAAGTCGCCTTCAGGGTTGGAAACATGGTGCAGTCTTACTGTGACCAGCATCAGGATGTGCAGTCATCTGTGCTGCTCGACACTGAATAAAGAGCTTGGCTATCTGGGGCTGTCAGCGTTGTGGCTCTTACAAGCAAGGCACTGAATCCATAAGTGAAAAGAACATCTGTTGAGGGTTCCTGAATGCTGCTCAGCTCCTAGTTCTGAAATCCAGCCCACTAGAGTGCCAGATGTAACCAATATTTAATGAGGTGCATTAAAAGATGCTCGCCACATCTTTCTGAAAGTCGCCTCAGTCTTTGATCAGCATATTGGCAGGCTGGCTTATTGCTTCCTTCAGGGATGAGCTCTGGGACTGTCGTCACAAGCTACTTTTAAAGGTAACTAGAGGTCTGGTTGTGGGAGGATGGACTGCTGGTGCTTGTTTGGAAAGCAAAAAAAAATATTTTACAGCAGTAGATGGTTGGGAGAGCTGCAAATTATTCAGTGTTTTTATTTAGAAGATATACATTCCACTGTGCCTGTAGAGGCTCAATGCAGCTCACAATAAATAATGCAAATAAGGAATTTCCTGAAGTACTTTGAAGCTCTTCCTATTTTTCCACTAGTGATCCATTTAGTGCAACTGCTTCTTAGCCAAGGGCTTCGGGTTTTTTAAGCACCTCCAGGGTGTCCAGCTTCATTTGACTTGTATATGGTTTGCTGGGAATTGTGAAATTTATTTTTTAAACTCCATTGATAGCTCCAGGATAATTACAATATGGGTGAAATTCCTCCTACCTAATAAGCTTTCTAGGTGGCCAGTCATGACCACAGTTTTTACAGTACTTCATAGGTTTAAGATAGTGTTCTAGTAGTAAGATAGTGTTCAACAGCCTCTGCCAGACCAGCCTTAATTTGGGTACAAACCTGAGATGGACTAGACTCCAACCTCCATTCTCACCAGTAACAAAATGGAAAGCTCTGGGAGGATGGCAGTGTTCCAAGTTTCCTGTGACACATTTCTCATTTCAGTAACAACCATTGCAAAACTAAGGAACACACAAGGTGTGCACTGTCATCTTGCAACCCAGATAAAAATGGGTACTAGAAAACTAATCCAGGTTTAATTCTTTTACAACACACCCTCTAAAGCAGGTCCCAACCACCACCCTGTGAGGCGTAACCATAATATTTTACTGGCCCCAATTTAACTGTTCATTGGCGTTAAATATTGGTTGCCATGCCAAGCAGAAGGAAGACCTTGAGTCCATGCCAATCTGTTGCACATGTGATGGAACAGAAAATGGAAGTGAGGAATTCTTACACACTAATTTGAAGCACTGCAGGCTCTTCTGGACAGAACCTGCCAACTTAAATTAGCCATTACTGTACTAAATTGCAAGGCTGACACTATCCAGCACTGAGTAACTGCTTACTAGTGAGTTACATTGCTGATCTCCATGATGAGGATACCAAGCATGGGATAAACAAATTGGTCTGACACCAATCATATCATAGCAAGAAATTGGAAGTGCCAATTCAGGTGAGAATCACTTGGTGAATTTATTATTATTATTATTATTATTATTATTATTATTATTATTTTGTGGGGGGAGCTCAAGAGTGCATTCATATTTGGGGCAGCCAGAGAGCTGGTACTCCCCCTCCCATCATCCTGGGGAGTCAGTTCAGGCAGCTGTGGAATCAGTTCAAGTGCAGGTAGTGTTACCCCTATCATATATGGGGGATTTGGGGATGTCCAAAGAGGTCTGGCAAAGAGAAGCTGCCCCCATGTGAAAAAGCCTGAGAGCTGTTGCCAGGCCTGCAGTGCATTCATTATATTGGGGGGATCCCTGTCAAAGGGAAGCCCCCCAAATACCCTTGAGAGTGTTGTCATATTTGGGGGGTTAGGATGGTACCCATTATAGGGGGCATTTGGGGGTTAGGGGACTGGCTAAAGGAAGCTCCCACACCTTAGTGTTATGTGGGGGGTGAGAGGGTATTTGGGGGTCTGTGGGGCTGGCAAAGGGAAGCCCACTCTACTAATATTTGGGAATCGGGTGCATCCATAATAGGGGGTCACTTGGGGGGGCTCCAATAGGGCTGGCAAAGGGAAGCCCCCACCCTGGATAGTGTTGTGTTGTGGGGGTCAGGGGTGCATCTATTTTAGGGGGACACTTGGGGGCCCCAGTAGGGCTGGCAAAAGGAAGCCCCCACCCTGGATAGTGTTGTGTTGTGGGGGTCAGGGGTGCATCTATTTTAGGGGGACACTTGGGGGCCCCAGTAGGGCTGGCAAAAGGAAGCCCCCATCCTGGATAGTGTTGTGTTGTGGGGGTCGGGTGCATCTATTTTAGAGGGACACTTGGGGCGCCCAGTAGGGCTGGCAAAGGGAAGCCCCCACCCTGGATAGTGTTATGTTGTGGGGGTCAGGGGTGCATCTATTTTAGGGGGACACTTGGGGGCCCAGTAGGGCTGGCAAAGGGAAGCCCCCACCCTGCATAGTGTTATGTTGTAGGGGGGTCTGGAGTGCACCCATTATAGGGGGCATTGGGGTGGTCTCCAGAGGGTCTGGCAAAGGCTCCAGAGGGACTGACAAAGGGAAGCCCCCCACCCTGGATAGTGTTAGGGGGGTCAGGGGTGCACCCATTATGGGAGACACTTGAGGGGGGTCTCCAGGGGGACTGGCAAAGGGAAGCCCCCCACCCTGCATAGTCTTGTGGGGGGTCAGGGGTGCACCCACTCTGTGGGGGCCACTTGTGGACGCTGCCAAGGAGAAGCCCCTTCTTCAGCCCTGGGGGGCTGCTACTGCCTGACAGGCCCGGGGGGGGGGCAGGAGAGGACGGGCTGTGGGCCGGGGGGGGGGCCTCCAGGAGGGCGCTGCGGGGCTGGGCGTGCCGCAGTCCCCGCCTTTCCCGGTGTGGTGGCCACCTTCCCCTCCCGCCTCCTGGAAGCCGGGCTGAGAGAAGGAGGCGGTGGTGGAGCTGAGGTTAGGGGGGCGCACTAGGCCGCGGGGGCTCAGCTGAGGAGACCCCCACACTCCCCACAGGCTAGGGCTGCTCCCACACTCCCCTCTATGTATGGGGAGAGGCTTCCCCTTCACTGGGGAGGGGGCGTCTCCCTGCCCCCTCCTACCACTGTGGTGGGGTGGTGGTAGGGGCCCTCCCTGTGGGGGGGCTGCAGCAGGAGCAGGGGGCTTTGCACTGGTGATGGGGGTTTCCCCACCAGACCCCTACCTTGATTTTTGGGGGGGGGTTGTCATGAGGGGAGATTAAGGGGGCTGTAGTATTTCTTTGAGGAGGGGGCTTCTCTGTGCTTTGTTAGGGGTCTCTGACACTCCTCCTCCCCCCCATTTTGGGGTGGTGGAGGTCTTCTACCAAACCCCCATCTGTCTTTCTGTTGGGGGGTTGCCATGAATACGTCTTTGGGGAGGAAGCTGCTCTCCTTTGTCAGGAGTCTGTAACAAACCCCCCCCCCCATTTTGGCCGTAGGGTGGTGGTGGGTCTCCTACCAGACCCCCACCTGTCTTCTTTTTTTGGGCGGGGTGTTGTCATGAGGGGAGAATAATAGGGTCTTTAGCATTTCTTTGGGGAGGAGGGTTCTCTGTGTTTTGTCAGGGGTCTCTGACACTCCCTCCCCACAGCCAAGGCATTTTGGGGCATGGGGGTAGTGGAGGTCTCCTACCAGACCCCCATCTGTCTTCATGCGGAGGGGGGTTATTTGCTCTGTGGGGTTTCCATGAGGGGTTAGTATTTATGTGGGGAGGGGACTTCTCTGTGCTTTGTCAAGGGTCTCTGACACCCCTTCCTCTCCCCACTTTAGGCATGTAAGTGGTGGGGAGTAGACCCCTATTCTGCCTTCTAGTAGGGGGTTGCTTTTATCTGTGGGGGGAAGACTGATTATGAGGGTAGACCCCTACCCACTATAATAGGTTCATATGGGGGGATGTGTCTTCTAGACTTTGTCAGGGGTCTCCTTCCCACAACCAAAGCATTTTTGTGCATGTGGCTGGTGTTTTTTTTTGGGGGGGGGGAGTAATATGTGTTGATGGGCATCCGGATACCAGTTCACATCATCCAACCTTAAGGTAAGGTATTGGAAGAGAATCAGGCGACCATGCTTGGATATGGGGATCAATGGGGAGGCTCCTTTCTAGACCACTATTGTCTGCTCAGGCAGAGAATTTTGCCCCCCTCCCCATTTCCTCACCTATGAAAGGGTCTCTTTGTACTTAGTCAAGGTGGGATTATAATTAGGGTGGGAGACTGGGCTGTGCAAGGCTCTTTGTCAGGAATCAGATGGATGTGGGGGAACCCCATTTTTCTAGGTGGGATATAGTGAAGCAGGCATTGTTTCGGGGAAGGTGGTCCTTTATTTTTGCATGCTTTGTGAGTGCAAAATAATTCATTGGGTTTACTTCTCCTTGTCTCCTTTCCTGTTGGGATGTATTTGCATTTTCAGGATGGGATGAGAACTCTGTTTTCCAGGTGACTCTTAAGGCCATCACTGCCTTCACTGAAAGGATTCATTTCCGGGGTGGGGGCCCTACTCATCTTTTGATTTGCTTGGGGTGAGAGCATTGGAGTGTCTTATATCTCAGATAGGTTGGGGTGGGGGGGTCTCAGATTTTTGTATGATCTGGCATAATGTTTGTGGGATATTATTCTTTTTTTTCCAAGCTGCTTTGGGAGATGAAGGTTGGAATCTGTGGTTGTCAAGATGATTGGAGGATGAAAGGTGTAGGGAGGATTGAGCCTCTGATCAGACAGGGTGTACATCTAGCTAGGCTCAGGCAGTCTGGTTCTCCAGATTTTCTTTTGAATGGCTGTGTAGTGCTCTCACCCCGGCTAGGGTCACTACATTCCTTATTCTGAACAGGGACTGACAGAATGGGGGGATGGACTCATGGCTGTTAAATTTCCCCTCTCAATCTGCCTTTTGGGGGGGGGGGAAGGAGTGTTCTTCAAGCATTTGATGGTGGGTTTGGGAACACCACTTACCTTACTATTCTTTTTCTCTTTGTGATATTGCAAGGGACATAAAGGGGTCACTGTGGGGTGGAAGGCAAGTTGGAAAATCTGTAGGCATGTTAATTGAATTGCACAGACTGTGCCAAGTCAGCTGATCTTCTATTGCCTGGTTGTGACAGCAGCAGGTTTCACTGGTAACCAGGCAGTGATCTTGTCTGAAAGACAAGAGTGATTGAGGCCATCCACGAGGCTGCGTAAAACCCCTTAAATGTGTTTTATCCAGACCACTGCTGTTATCGACAAAAAGTGCTTCTGTTGCGTTCTGACACAAAACACTTGTGACCTAAGAGGGATGCAGCGCCGTCTGAACTGGGTGGAGAGACATAGCGATCAACTGGTGTGCAATCTGCTGCACATGACATCAGCGATGGGGTGGGAACACCAATGGCCAAAGAGAATGAATAAATTGCTACTTCCTGCCAACGAGTGTTTAAGAGATTATGAATGTCCTTGCAGAGCTGCTGAGAATTTCCATGACTTTACAAGGGACAGGCTCTGAATGGCAAGCTGTGGGAAGCCAGGTAGGCTTGAATGATTGATCCGAGACTTCATTTGTTTGTTGATACTGACTGGCTTGAATTTTCAGTTTCACTTCAAGTGATTGCTTGGAATAGGTGTGCATTAAAGTATGGATATTGTATGGCTGCCTCTTTGCAACAGTAGATGAACAACAGATTGAAGAAACTTCTTAAATATCACCTAGCATTAGATACATGAGGTTTTTTTCATTCCATTGCCTAGCTCTATTATCCAGCTGTATTACAATCCAGAGTAACTACGGGAGCATGTAAGAGACACTATGCGCACTCTCAGTTACTGCACCACCTAGTGAAAACCTATGGGAAATTCATTCTGTAATCCAGAGTAAATTGTTCTTACAAGGACTCCCTGTAGTTACTCTGGATTGCACCCATATTTAATGATCAGATTTCACAGTTAAAAGTTAGGTGAGCAGCATGTACCTCTCTCATTCTCATGCAAGGTTATGACTTTGTCCAGTATCTTTTGTACAGGTAAAGAAAGGGTGATACATATTTTTCAATCATAAGCACAGTTTGTAATGTTTGATAGTTTCCTTAGAGTTTTAGAATCCTGATAACTTTGAAAAGTATTATATGCATATTGTGAATTAAAATCTTGGCAAACAGTACTTCTGAACAGTAGTACTTCCAACAGTGGTAAATGTTAGAGGAAGAAGTAGAGTATGCAGTGTAAAAATAAAGGCAAAAAATGTGTTCCATTTTGTGAATGTATACAGTAGTTGGATCTTAAATCCTACATTAGTACTAGTAAACAAAGGTGAAGTGAGCTACGAAACTAGGGGTGTGAGCTTGTGAGAGAACACAGAGATACCATGAAATGTTTTATTCCTGTTCCAGCTTGAAAAGGAATTGCAGGTTGCGTAAACAGAAAGTCATTGATTAGTATCTCTTTTATGTTCCCTTTAATAACACAGTTTCTTAATCTTTGCAATCTGTAAGTATTTGACTTCAGTCAGTTTGGGGGCTGTGAGAAGGTGGCTAGAGATAGATACCATTTTTGTGGCTTTGGTGGAAAAGTGAATACGGATTCTAGGGCGTGTTGCGTCTTCAAAATGACATTCTTCTCCTACTGTAACCCAAGATGAGCTTTCCTCCAGAGTACTTTGGAGTATACTAGTGGAACATACTGGCAAAATTGATGAGAGATGTGACTGATGAAAGCCACCTTCGTTAATTCTTTTGGCCTTTTTGTAGGAGTATTTGCTGAGTTCTTGGGAATGAATTTGGGTGAACATGTTTCTAGATGCCTCAGCTAGAGAAGGTTTGGGTTTTTACTTTTGTAATTGAAATGGTATTTATAGCACACTTGCGATGATCTCAGCTTTCCTGAAGCATATTTTCAGCTACTGGGGGCATGAACTGTGAACCACTCTTAACTTGCATGCTGACAGTGTTGGAGCCTGGCTGGTTCTTTGTGCAAGCCACAGACAGGTTTCATTTCAATGGGCTAGGTAGGGTAGGAGAAGGCAATAGGAAAGGCAATAGAACCCGATCCACTGTACTTTTTCTCCTCCTATTTCTTCACCCTTCCATTTCTAATTAAACTTCGTTGCTCATTTTGCATTTTGAGCAGTTCCTGACACGTTGCAAATGCTTCCAAAGAGGAATATTAAATTCGAAACAAATTATAGATGCATAGGGGAAGATTGGTCCGCTATTAAAGAATTTTGCCTTTTAATCTTCTGAAAGGAGGAACCATTCTGCCCTATGGGAAATTTATTTATTTTAAAAATTTGTATCCCGCCTTTCTCGAGTTGTAGACCAACTCAAGGTGGCTCACATTCTCTTAAGAAACCCTGAAATCTGGATCTGGGGAGAGGGTAGATGCTATTTTTTCACGTGCAGGATGTTTTGTTGAGATGGGACTGGGAGTGGAATATTAACAACAATTTGCCCTAAATAATTGCACTTTGTTATTTAGTATGTTCTTAAAGCTAACCAAGAGAAGCTTTGAGGCTTATCTGGAGATTAGTCTGCAGGGTTACCCTACTGCTTTGCCAGGGAAGTCCATTCTTTCTCAGCAGTCTGGTGAAAAGGAATACTGTACCTTTCAGTTCGTAGTTCGCCGTTCTCATGGGTATGAAAGGCTCCACCAAAATAAAACATTTCTTCCAAAATTAGCTTCCCTCCTGCTCATTGCTTCATTTTTTTGCATCACTTCAATGTGCTTGGTGGTTGATTATCTGCATTCCAATGTATGCAAACTTGGAGTGTTCTGAGGGCTTAATTCTTCCACGATGAACTATTTTGTTTTTCAGGTGCTTATTAGAGTTTCAGGTATGCAGTGAAGACCAGGCACCAAAATCATGGACTTGATTATTGTCCTCAGCAAAACATGTGTCATTTTGGCTAACAATAGCCTTTGGAACATGTTGTAGTAACTTGTAAGTTTTCCCAAAATTACAGCACAGGAGCTCCAGGCTAGAGGGAACTTCTTGTCTTGGTGGGAAGCTGAAATTTGGATTGTTGAGCGTTCTGGGAGCAGGTGCGGCTTTTGGAAGGAGATTCCCAATTACACATGGCCCAGTCTCTACAAACAGCCGAGCTGGGCAAGTTTCTACCTCACAGAAATGCTTTGAGATCTTTGGAGGAAGACAGAATTGCAAGTACAGTGGCACCTTACGTAACAAGCGCCTCATGTAAAGTATGTTCCACGTCACAAATTTCCAAGGAATCCTGCTTCACGTAACAAATCTGCTTCACGTAACAAGCAAACCTCTCTGGCGCCTAATGGGCATGCGCGCTATGCAGCCCTGACATCCAGCGGAGGGTATTTAAAAGGGCTGCTGGCCAGTGCTGCTGCCTCTAACTGCTCCCAACTTGTGGGCTTCTGCCTGAGGGCACCAGAGGAAGCTGCCCCTAACTGCCCCCAAGTGCCCCCACCGCACCTTGAACCTCCAACAGCAGCCCAAGTAAGCCTCCCAGGAGTGTCTTTGCAGCCTCCTAACCATATCTACCCAGAAGTAAGCCCCATTGTCTTAAATGGGGCTTACTCTCAGGAAAGTGTCTTTGATTGCAGCCTCCTAACCATGTCTACCCAGAAGTAAGCTCTGTTGTGTTAAATGGGGCTTACTCCCAGGAAAGTGTCTTTAGAACTGCAGCCTAAGTAGACATCATAGGATCATGCACATTGAATGCATGTTTTGAATTCAGTTCCAGTGTTTTGTCATCATTTTTACATCCAGTTGATATTTTTATATAAATATTTTTTGGGTTGTGGAACCAATTGTCTGAGTTTCCATTATTTCCTATGGAAAAATCCTCTTCATGTGAAGAGTGTTTTACATAACGAGCATGCCTCCGGAATGAATTAAACTTGTTACATGAGGCGTCACTGTATAGCAATAAAATGGGTTATAGCAATGTTTTCTTTATGTGAAGCACTTTCTTTACGTGAAGCAGAATCCTAGAGAATTTTTTGTTTGTTACGTTTTTGTCTGTTACATGAAACTTACTTTACGTGAGGCACCACTGTAAGAACATTAGGAAAGTCTGTATCATCTGGACCGACACTGAGTATACCTTGGTAAATTGAACTGAAGTGCCAAGAAGTCACACTTCTGTTTTGACAGGTCTTCAACTTTTAAAAATATCTGCTGTTTATTTCACCTGTTAATTAAAGGTGAGAAAGTTCTCAATTTGTCAGGTACTATTTTGAAATAGAACAATTTCTGAGCTGTTTCAAAACAGTCATAGTGCAGGCCAATCTTCAATCATCAAGCAGGTCAAAACTGCTACTTGGTTATGCTGTTAGTTTGGTTGTTAAAAAACCACAGGCTGAGACATACAACAAAACAAAGGTGGTGGTATTTGACACAGTGGAATTCAGTGCCATAAGATATGGCAAAGGCCTCTAACTTGGAAGGCTTTCAAAGGGATTAGATGTCTTCATGGGGGACTGAGGTCTATGAGCAGCCACTAGTAATGGTGGTTGTATGCTACGTCTATTGGTATGCCTCTGAATGCCTCCCTACTATAGGAAGCACCTCACTGTCATAGCTATCACACACAGGATTGGTGAGTTGGATAGAATTTGGCCCAAAGTTGGTGAATGAGATGAAATAATATTTGGGGTGTTTCTGAGTGGGGTGTGGTACATGTGAGCTTGTGTGTGTGTGTATGTATTGTACGGTATAAAAACTTTTTTGTTTTGTTGTTTAAGGGGGCTGCAATGGTTCAGTAGTTAGAACACTACTTGATTGGAATTCCGATCAGCAGGTCAGTGGTTCAAGACCCAAGTTCTGCAAGACTGAGTGAGCTCACATCTCTAACCCAGCTCCTGCCAACCTAGTAGTTCGAAAGCATGCAGGTGCAAGTAGATAAATAGGTACCACTTCGGTGGGTCCTTGCGATAAGTTTCCCATATCGCTTCCATCATGGATTGGATGACTCCAACCCACAACAAGCAGATTCCGTCACCGCATAGGGCAAACACTGAAGAAGTTGCCTTTGCCTTATTTTGATGTTGAAAGTGAGTGCCGTAGACAGCCTGAAGAGACAACTGTTTTTGTATTCTTGTTGCTGGGATGCAGTTGGAATAAATTTACATGCTTCTGTGATTAGACAAGGGACTAAAATGGTAACTTTTCATCAGCTCTGTAGCATGTGTTTTTATCTTATTTCTTGAATACTTTCTGGAGTGCCACAACCCTATACGCTCTCCAAAGTTTGCAGAGCTTATTTAAAAGCAGATGACTAAGAAGTGTTGTATCTCTGCAGTAAGGCTTATTTACTTGCCTCACCTCAAACTATGTAATCCTACCTAGAATGCAGTCCTAGCTAGAATGGTACTGCCAGAATTAATATGATCCTGAGCACTTTTCTCATAGAATCCACTAATGCTGTTCTGGGCTAGTCATTCTGGAGTTCTGGACACGCATACTGGGCACGGTGCCGTCAGTCGGCTCTGCTTCAGAAAGATGCAGAGACTACTGAGCATGGATACCAGAGTTCTGGGCATACATGCTGGGCACTGGTACAGTGACTCAGCTCTGCTCCAAAGAGAGGTAGATTGCTCCTCTTCAGAGCATTGCTGGAGCAATGGTGGGGTGACTTGGCTTGTGTGCCAATGGAGAGAGCTGTGCGCGCCCGACGTGGCACATATGCCATAGATTCACCACCATTGCTTTAAGAAGTGTCTCCATCTGAAACAAAGTGAATTATTCTTGTAGCCTTTTCTTGTTGCTAAGCACATACTGCTGACAGCTTAAAACCACCGAAAAGCGGAAAATCTCATCCTGAAATGAGTAATGAGAAACCTCTAGCCTGTGTTAAGATGGAATGCGTGGGCAAACCAGACAGAATATTGGAGGGATTTTTTTAACTTTTATGAAAATTAGTGGAATGGATTCATTCACCCACTCAAGACACATATGCCACAGTATAAGATGTGTGGCTTATGAGACACTATAGGCAGCTTCAACTTGTTTATTCATACACCTGTGAAATTTGTTGTAAATACAGTATATAAGTATACTTACAAAGACTGTATAAGGAAAAATACATTTTTGTGTTTAAGTGGATTAGTTAGGAAAGGCAACAGGGGGCAATAGAGGAAGTTTTACAAAGAGCACAACCAACCCTGTCTACTCAAAAGTAAGCCTCATTGTGTTCAATGGGTCTTACTCCCAGGAAAGTGTCTTTAGGATTGCAGCCAAAGACTGTATAAGGAAAAATACATTTTTGTGTTTAAGTTAGGGAAGGCAACAGGGCAATAGAGGAAGTTTTATGTTTGTAAAATGTGCAATATATGAATAGCACAAACAATTACTTTGTACAGTGTTGTACTTTTGTTTGACAAGGAAAAGTAGGATAGAACTCATTAAGTAAGCAAACTTTAGATACAGTTGTTCTTGTTCAAAAAGGCCTACGATGAGTCATTGTATGGTGGGTAACCTCCCCCACCCCATCTTTAGCAGGCAGAAGTTGTACAGTTAGCTGAACTTCTTTCTGTGGTTTTGTGTGCTCAGAATTTCCTTCCCAATCTGCAGATCTCACTGCAGGAGAACATGTTTAGGAACCATCCAGGCCTCACATATTATTAGTGCCTTATATTCCATGTAAAGATACAGGCTCAGCAAGAGTCGAGGAGACTTTCCAATAACAGCAAATGTTGTACAATAAATGGAAACCCCAATTTACTATTGAACATGCTCAATAATTGTGGTAATGTAATCCTATTGGGTGTGAGAGAGGGAGGGAAGCTTGGTGTGGTCGCCTGTTGCTCTCTCAGCTGTTATTGGGTTTTAAAAACTATGAAGTTGAATGTTCTCTCCTAGCTCATTTTTTTCCTGTGCGCAGCGTGTTATATCTTGTCTTCCACACAGGCTCATTCCCACACATTTAAAAGGATCTCAGTAGCAGGGTTTGGAAAGAACCAGCTCTGCTTGAGTAGCTGCTGCACTTAAGAGTGGACAGACCAGTAATCTTACTTGGCAGCTGCCTGTGTTCATTTGTCGAGACTAATGCAAGGCTTTGGGAAACTGGTGTTGCCAAGCTCCCTGGGCCAGTTTCATTCTTGGAGTTATTAAAGAGTGATCCATGCTTCCACTTTGTATTTTCAGAAATGAAAGGAACACAAGAAAAAGGCTTTATTAATAGTATAGAGTGGGATGTATCCCTGCCTGTCATGTGAAACCAAGATTTGGCTTCCTGACGGGGAGGCTGAAATATTGCGGGTCCAGATGCACATGCCCCAGGACTTCAGTCTCCAGCTAAAAACCATTGAGTACCTACCAAGTCTTGAGAAAAACCCTGGTCTTGGAGTTACCAGCAAGAGCCTGATGGACCACAGAATAAGGCAGCTTCCTCTGCTGACAAGGTATTGGCTGGTAAACTGATTCTCAAAGGAACCACCGCTTGAGGTCATTACTCTATCCCAAGTAATGCCACTGCATCTAGGTTGTGTGTATTATAGTCTAATTTATTCTGTATGGTCTGGTATGGGGGTGGTGCAATGAGATCTCAGACCGGGTGATGTAACCCTAATGATGCCTCTTTCAACTGAGCTGCAATGGAAGCCTTAGAATGTGAGAGAAACGAGTTTGTGGCTTTGCTGGAGGCCTCTGGTGAAGAAAGAAGCTAGTGACACAGCAGATACATAACCCCTGACTGCAGAGAACAGGATTAAAATATGAATGAACTCCCTAAGCATAGAAACACAATAGTGGAGCTTCTTGTTGGCTGGTGAATTGTCAAACTCTCAGCAGATGGTTTCGGGGTTGCTGGTACAGAAGTGAAATGCCACCATAAAGGAGTTTTGAGAAAGGAGAATAGGCCCAAAGAGAGACAGGTTCTTTATTCTTTTTGCAGCAAAAAGGTGAGGAACAAGGATTTGGGGTAGTTTGTAGTGCCCTAATGTGTCTTTCCATAGCTTTGCTCCCCTTTATCCCGTTTTGTTCCCTGCCAGTAACCTTTGCTCTCCTATGTGTCAACCGTGTGGTTGTCTGCAGGTCTCTGACAAAACAGTTCCAGTTATCTCTTGCTGGGCTTTATGTCTGGAACATTCTAATGTTGCCACCTTTCCTTTTAATCTCTCTTCAGAATCCTGCTACCCTGTTCCCCGCTGAACCTATGCAGAGGCTGGGGTAGCTTCTTTTGTGCCCATCCTTTCCCTGTCACCATTTTTCCCTGTCACCTTCCCTTTCCTTCCCTGCTGCTGAAATCTTGTTTGTCATCTCAGAACAGGGGCCTGATTCCTTGCTAGCATATAGCGTATATTCCTTGCTAGCGTATAGCGTATAGTGCTAGCGTATAAATAGTGTATAGCGTGTATACACTATATGTATAGTGTATAGGTAACCAATATATTGGGTGCAGCAACTCCTCTTCTGAGAAAGGCAGCAACAAAGCCAGTGTTGTTAGCCTGTGTCTCCAGATCAGCAGGGGCTGGGGAAAGTCTCTCCTCCTTTCCCTCCTCCTCCCGCTTGGCTTGCAGTGGCATTCTAAATGCCATTCTTCTTGCAGACATTCTTGAATGCCTGGCTGTGAGGTCAGAGCCAGTGAAGTCATAAAGCAAAAGGGAGGAAGGGAAGCAGCCCCCACCCTCGCGGGCTTACTGTGTGTTCCAGTACGGCTAATTAAGGAGCACAAGCGGAGAGAATTTCAGGCTATACCACTTGAAGCTTTCCCGAGCCACTTGAGGATCTGATCTGTTGGAAGTTGCTTTGATATTAGTGTTGTGATTGACCATTGTTGAAAAAACGGAGACTGTATCTCTAGTTTGGGTAGGTAACTCTGAAAGACGCCAGATGAATAGCTCCTTTTCAGTTTCAGATCTATGCATCTAGGCCAGTTTTTGCTTCCACAAAACATTGGCTCTCTTCAGGCATCACACAAACTATCACTTAGTTCTAACCATAGCTTAGAAAGACATGCTGTGGTTTCAACTAGGCAAACCATGGTTTACAGCTGCTTCTCTGCATCTGTTTCCAATATGCTCATGATTCAGCTTGATAAGGTCCCTCTTGTCTTTGCAGTGCAGGAACATCTTGAGACAGAGCAATAACCTTAAATTTGTGTTATTAATGGCACATTGTCACAGAGATGATTTTTTTTGCCTTTTGCAGGGATATTCTGGAAGAAGTGCTTGGAAATTGGGGAATGGAACGTGTTTGAAATGTGGGACTTGCTTCCTGTATATGGGATCTGTATATCTGAAGTGGCAGTGGGTTTCCTGGAAGACCTAATAGAATGTGGATGTGAACATCTGGGGATATCTTTGAAGTATGTGGGAGTATTTGCAGGACTGTAGCCATGATAGTCTGGGGAGAACTACCATATCTTAAGAAGGTAAACTACTATATCTTAAGAAGACAACACAACAGAATTACTGTCTTGTTACTGAGAATAGGGAGGTAGGCATACCATCTTCCCATGATCAAGTTATCTGGCAGAATAAGAAGCTTCAAGGACAGAAGTTAGGTGCTGAAATTAAAAGATACTGCAGACACATGTGGGTGATGGATGTGGGAATAGCATGATTCAGCAGATATATTGGATTGGTCTAAATCAGAGTGGGACTTTAGGACAGCAGTCAATAAGGTGAGCCCAGAACAGGACACCCACCTGTTGACCAGAGCCCAGAAACATCAGTCCTTGAGATACTAACAGTAGCATCTGTGATTTTAGATAGAATAGCAAAGTATAATTATCCAAACTTAGATCTTTGAACTGCTTTAAACCTTGGTTTCGGATACTGTGTCCCAAGCACATGAGTGTGCCTGTGTTCGGTCATAAAAAAAATATGTGGTTGAAATCATTAAATAATTAGAAGATGTTGCATAATCTGTTGTTTTCTTTTTGAGAAGGCAGCAGAGTGTGATGAGCTGCCTCACTCTTGAGCTAGGTTGCTGAATAAGCTGAAGTGTTTGGATGGAGGAAGGGTGGGTGAAGAGACTAAGGAAATCCTTTACACTCATCCTCCATGGAAGGAAATTCCTTCAGAGTTTAAGGTGACAAGGACAGGGTTTTTTAGTGCATGTTTCTGTTTAATCACTGTAAACCAATCAACTTGTTGCTGAATCTGTACAGCAGCAGCTGAATCTGCTATATATACGCAGGTTTCCTATGGTCATGTTTTTGGAGTGCGCTTGTCAGTGTTCAATAGCTAAAAATAGGAAGCTTGGGGAGCCAGATTCTGTTCAAGCTACCTGTGTCAAACTGTTTTCCATCACCAGTCTAGTGCAGAATGTTCTTGCTGGTTTTGTTCCCCAGAACCAAGACATCCAGTTCAGATAGGCTGAGAAGCAAACACTGATTTATTGTAAGTAGTCTTCATCCCAAGCATAGCGTCAACACAGTGGTGTTACTGGTGTCTTGTCTGCATCTTCTTAAATTGTGAGCCCTTCAGGGGCTAGGAATGTATTTATTTATATGTTTGCTTATTTATTTATTTAGCTATGTTTTGTGAGCTACTGTTTGTTCAAAGTGTACCCACACACACACACACACACACACACACACACACACACACACCTACCTACCTACACATACATATACACATAAAAATAATTACTCCTAGAAGGGGCCATGTTTCCTTTTATAAAATATTTTACATGCTATGTAAGGACTGAATAGTGGAGTGGAATCCTGTTTGGATGCCCTTGCTTTAGATTACAAGTAGATGACTGCATTTTGTTTTTCTTAATTATCTCCCATGGTTTTTTAAAAAATAACTCTGAACATAGAAAACTAACACACCTGGGAGTCAAAGCTATGTTGCACTGTACTGGATTATGTGAAATGGTGGGGAAAGAGATAAATGAAGTAAAGAAAGAGCAAGTCGCCAGCTTGGCTAGGGATCCTATAGAATTTTTTGGGGGGTGGGGAAACTTTGCTGTGGATGTCTTTATTTTGGTTATTGTTGTGTTCTTTGAAATAATTCACTTGTAAAGACAAGTGGCATCTGTTAAAGACTAACCTAAGTTTAAAATAGAATGCAGGCTGAACTGCAAGGCAGCTGAAGTTTGCCGAATAAGTCAATGTAAAAGAGAGAGAGAGAGAGAAACCCTGCAAATGGGATTTGAGAGAGATCCTTAGCCTTCCAGCATACGCTTGCTTCTTAGTCTGTGTATTTTCCTCGATGACCATATTCTGCCGCCTGCATCTGTTGCCAGATCTAGTGCTGCTTACGTTTTTCAACTGACCTCAAGTATTGAAATTCTAGTTTATTTTTCCTGCTAAGTCCAGAGTCATGTGGCTGCTTTGTCCTTATAGTTGGTCTGGGAATGTATTTTTTTTAAAAATGCTTCATAATTGATAATTATTGCTCTTTGTTGATTTTCTGGCAGGCAAACTTCTAGGTCTGTGCCATGGTCAATTTCCTCCCCCATAACCACTTCTTGTGGTTAATCTGCTGGAATAATCATCTGAAGGGTTTCAGGGGGTGTTTCAGCTCAAGGGATTTACACCAGTGGCATTAGGCTAAATGAATTGTGGCTTTTAAGAGCCTGTGAAATACCAGGGAATAGATCAGTTGAGAAGAGCTTCCCTGTAGTCCCGTTTGGGAAGTGAGAGTGAAAAGAGGCTGTCCATAAAGCATGACACATTTTAAATGCTTTTTTCATTTGTGGCGCATTGTGAATCAAGGCCAATGCCTCCTTTGTTGCGGTCCGCTCACTTACCCTCAGCGTGCAACATGTTTTCTCAAAGAGAGAGAGAGCGAGCGAGAGAGCGCATATATGCACGTATCCAGTAATAGTTTGAGGACTGCACCAACATGCATTAGAAAGCACCAAACTAAAATTAAGAATAATGCATTTCATTCTTGTTGCAATTAAAACAAGACCATTCTGATCACCAGGTGAGGAGTAGCTGATTAAAATTGCTTCATGGGAAAGAATCGTGCTGTACAGCTCTTTCTGAAAAGCCTATAACAGGCCTCTAAATCAACGCTGTTCTCTTTTCTTAGCAACCAAGGAGGAGGGACTCTATTCAGTTCCAATGGAAAGGAGTTGGGGCACTGTACGGGGGACTATATAATGGGCTATAGAGTCTTGTGATCTTCCTGAAGGAATTCCAGTTAAGCAGAGGTGGGCGTTTGTTCGCAGGCTGTCAAGGGGTAATGCTTTGCTGAGCCATCTTCAGGTTTGGACTCTGTGCTAGTGTTTTTTGTTCAGATCTTAAAAGCTTTGATTCTCCTGGTGTTGTGTTGATTTTCCATTTCTTATATTTTGCTCCCTTGCCAGGCTACTGTGACTTTTGCTCTGGAATGTTACAAGACTTCACAGATTGTCTGAATGCTTCAAATAGCTGAACCTTTCTTTGTGGCAATGTCAGGAAATGCCATAAAAGGCTTTTGTTTTTCCGTTCTTGAAAATAGCCTTTAAGAGGCATCTCAACATGGAAACAGCAGCCTGTTTTTAACACCCCAAACATTCTAGTTGTTTGAAATTTCCAGATCCTTTAAATAGGAGAAGAGGTTTGTGGTGTGTGGGAATAAGCAATTTCACCCTTTGAATGTTTCTTGTGATGGCACAGAGTTTGTACAAAAAAAGTTTATTTATGGAAGCAAAGAACAGAATTAATATCTTTCTCTTTTTTTCAAAATGCATTTGTATGCGTAGGTTTAAGGCAGACTGCATAGAAGCCCCTTCTGCATCCATGTTTGAAAAAAGATAGCTGCTGCAGTCAGAGGGGTATACGCCAACAGCGAGGAAAAAAATGAGCATGTTGAAACCGAGCGGGCTTAAGGCTCCCACCAAGATTGCCAAACCTGGAAGTGTGCTAGCTAAATCTGTGGCTGCTGCTTCTGCTGCTACTGCTTCTGCTGCTGGTAAGGAAATCCTTAAAAGTTTTGCAATCAAAAGCCTCTGCATGCACTCCCAGAGCTATGTGTCTTCTCCAGTATGGACTTAATTTTTTATAGACATGTTGACAATGGAGCAGAGTAAGAATATTGTGCAGGATCTTTGTCAGTCAAATTTGTTTTAATTGATTAAATTCTGCAAGACTTTGCAGCTTACTGAAAAGGTTCCCCCCTCCCCCTTACCAGACTGTAGGCTCTGTTCACATATAGCATTCAGTGCATGGGTTTGAGTTCAACCTAGAAGCAAGATAAGAGAGCTTATGTTGGGTGGCTGAAAGACAGGCTCAAAACCTCTCCACCATCACAGGATATAACATGATTTATAAAAACATAAGCATTGGCTGTTTTCTTTGATGTACATATTACTGCAGAATAAGCATAGCAGTCTCTCTTGTGTTTGTTTTCAGCCACAGCAGAAAAGGCAGCACAGAGTGAGAAGGTACCACCTGCGACCACTTCAGAAGCACAGGATGAGTTTGTGGATGACTTCAGGATTGGAGAGCGCGTTTGGGTCAATGGGAACAAGCCGGGTTTTATTCAGTTTCTGGGAGAGACCCAGTTTGCTCCAGGACAATGGGCAGGAATTGTTTTGGACGAGTCAATTGGTAAAAATGATGGCTCTGTGGCAGGAGTTAGGTATTTCCAGTGTGAACCCCTCAGGGGAATATTCACGAGACCCTCCAAGCTAACAAGAAAAGTAGTGTCTGAAGATGAAGCCAACGGTACGCAGGCATCTTATGCTTCTCGGGCAACATCGCCAACCTCTGTGTCAGCTGCAAGCCTTGTGTCTTCGCCTTCTGCGGCTGCTCGCCCAACCCCCACAAGTATTCCCCAAAAGACCTCTCCTCCTACTGCAAAGGAGCACCCCGTTTCTCAAATTAGTAATCTTTCCAAAACAGCCAGCGAATCCATATCAAACCTTTCTGAAGCCGGCTCACTAAAGAAAGGAGAAAGAGAACTCAAAATGGGGGACAGAGTTTTGGTAAGTTCTTATTTTATTCATCATGAAATTATGCCATTAAAGTATTAGATTCAACAGGTTTTGTTTTAGGGGATTTCCCTTGTCCCAAGAAAATACCTGTCAAAGATCAAAGATCTCAAAGGAAGGGGTTGCTCTGATCAAGACCATCACAAAATTTCGTTCTAACCTGTTTGTCAGATATCCATTTCTATGTAAAAGGTTTTGAAAAAATCTCTCTAAAAATATTGATATATCCATTAATTAGAATAAGATCAACCTAGTCCTGCTACTTGAGTAGAGGATTCTGGGCTCACAGTGGCCTGTAGGTATCGAACTGGTTTTGTGGCAGTATATAGCTGGCAAATTGCTGTTTTCATGCCTGTCTGGTACCCTTGTATCCTTCTGCTCTAGATATGGTCGTCCGTCCATCCCCGGCCATTTTTTGGGTGCAGTTTAAACAGTCAGTTTGTGAATTATTCAACTCTTGAGAGTTCTTTAATCGTATAGCAAACTCAACCCACATGAGTAGAGATGGGAGGACCAGAATTCTGCAGAAAGGGGTGAAGTAGTTCAAACTCTCAGCAAGACTGGACAGTTCATCCACAGGATCAGCCTCTTTGGGTCCTCTCCCTCATTTTCTATCCAGGATTTAACTGAAAAAACTGTTATTGCTCAGGCATGCATGCATGCAGTCATTGAAGCTGATAGGCATTAGCAGTCACAAGGGAGGACCAGTCCATTGCCTGCTGTAGCCAATATTCTTCTTCCAAAGGGCATCATAGTTGCCACCAGGCATGTCCAGTTGAAGGAGAGGCGGCCATTATCTTATGCATGCTGACAGCAGAAGCCTTACATGAATGTTGTTTTCTATCTCTCTCTCTCTCACACACACACACACACAATATTTACTGTTACTTATTTGGACAAGTTAAGTGACTCTATTTGCACACATGTCACAGCTGTCCAGGCCTGGCAGTTTCTTTCTCATGGGCGTAGCTTAACCTCAAAGAACTCTGAAATGCAAGCTGCCCTGTTCCTTGTTTGACTGGACTGTCAACAGCAGGAGCCAGACTATAAAGCTTTCAGGGCTTGTCATTTGTGAGTAGCTTTTGTAAACATTTTCAGAATTACATTGTCCTGCCAAAGGATCTTAAAAATCCATTCTAAGAGTTATGAGAATCATGGCTCTTCTTGCTTATGAACTTTGAAATGGGGTGGGTGAATTGAAATGCAAATTTCTGCAAGTTATTCACCACATATCCAGTTCATTCGAGGCCTGGCTTGACCTCAAGAATGAAAGCCTGGAGATTGGGAGATACCAAAAAGACAGGGCCACAGAAAGGTTGGTGGCAACAAGCAGCATAAGCTATCCCCAGGGGGGTGGGGGAGATCTGGCACCATCTTTGGTTGTCTTCAGATGGAAGTTCAAGACATCTTTGTTCCAGAAAGCTTTCCATTCTTATATTTTTTAGTTCTTTGTATTTCTTAATCTAGTAAGTTGCCTTTTTCTTTAACTTAAAAGCAGGATATAAATAATTTTAAATAAATAAAGGACTTTTCAGTCTACGTCAGCACCTGATGCCTTGAATGTGGAGGAGGAGGGAGCCCTGCGGGGGAATCTGCTTCTGCTTCAGTTTGGGGGGGGGGACAGTGGTTACAGATGTGAGCCTAAGCATTCATGACTCCCTTTCAGAGTTAGTACTTGTCAAAAGCAGAGGGATTCAGCTGCCTCAGTTGGGTGAATGCAGCATCGCGCTCACCTGAGAGGACCTTAAAAGGTCACATTGGATAATCAGAGTGATCTTGAACTATTCCAGGTGCACAAGGGGAGCTAAGTTGTTCAACTGATGTTGTGCCTGTCAGCTTTAAACAGAGTTGGTAGAGGTGGCTGTGTCCGTTGAGGCTTTGCATGTAAATGGTCCTGTGAATATTGTAGAAGCTAGTATTCCTGTAGGGCAAGTGAAGTTCTTCTAAAAGGTAAGGAGTGATATATCTGCTGCTGCATCTGGCAACCAGATGAAACCTCTGTCCCTCCTGGAAGTAGGCTGGTCTCTAATACTTGAAGGATGCGTTTCCAAGGGTGACATCTAAACCTCCTTGCCTTTCCTGCTTTTGCATATAAAGAACTTCAGAAGCATCCCTCTTGTCACTTAATCCTGACCATAGTGTGACCATAGTGTGTGCCAGCCTTGTAGCCTTAGTGTAGAACAGTTCCACATATATCTGGTGAATAAAATTATGTTATTTCTACAACAGCTTTGCAAAGGCCGTGTGTGGTGCTGCTTTAGCCAAACCCAACCAAATTTCTGATTTGCATAGATGAAGCTGGAACTTTGGTATACAACCAAAGAACTTTGGTATACAACCAAAGTTCACACAAAGCAGATTTTCACATTTGTGATTATTTGGGCTGTTGTCCCAAGACAAAAGCTGGTGCTGAATCCCAAATCTTCAGTCTTGTGCTCAGCAGAAGTGGGATTTTAAAGATGTCTGTTTATGTGGTAGGGTTTGCTAATGCCATCTGCTCCCATCACGAAGCTTTTTATGTGTTTGCCTGTAAAACAGAGAGATAAACATCACCCTTCACTCCACATTATGGGGAATGCATTCATTAAAAACTCAAGTGGGTACCAAAGTTGCATTCTTTTTCCACTCCTCCCAAGCCTGCA
Source organism: Cryptoblepharus egeriae (assembly GCA_030015325.1). Lineage (NCBI taxonomy): Eukaryota > Metazoa > Chordata > Lepidosauria > Squamata > Scincidae > Cryptoblepharus > Cryptoblepharus egeriae. Next base: position 7,449,225 of record JAREYC010000017.1, on the reverse strand, counting down.
AAAGTCCCAGTGATTTGCAGGTCTGCCACTCTAGCTCATTACTATTTTATTCCAACAATACTGAATTATATGGGGTGATTGTCGCTGGCTAAAAAAAGATTTGGCAGATCTTCTCTTTGCTCTTCAATTTTTCAGCACTCTTCCTTGGTATGAGTGAAGGTCACTAGTGCAGCTGTTTTGATCGCATTGTAACATTGACTTGTTTCTTGGTAAACTTGTCTAGGGCTACAATCCAGAGTAACTACGGGACCTTTTACACCGACGTAGTTACGGTGCCACCTATGGGAAATGCATAGAGCAAGCCAGAGTAAGTGCCTCTTACGTCTTCCCATAGTTACTCTGGGTTGTAGGGTAGGTTGATGTTTTCAAACAGAGTGGGGACTCAATAACTTTGGGCTGTATGGTTCTTGAGCCAAGTTCTCCCTTGTTGTAAAATTATCCTTATCTAGAGCTTTGATGTGAGTAGAAGGCAATAATCTTGGCTGATCTGTCAAGTTTTGTACTTATGATGTCATGAAGATACATCTTGTGTTGAAACAGGCTTTGCCTGAACATCCAGACTGAGTAAACTGTTAGCCAATCCTGAGATTAGAAGTTGATTAACCCTTGTGATTTTAGCCACTCAACTGTAATTTTAAAATAAGCATGGCATGCAATCAGTCATTCCGTCCTGCAGCCCATTACAAGTGATATTCAAAAGAACATTCAATGGATATATGTTCTTCTTTTGTGTAAGCACAGGCAAGTAATTAAAAATCTTTTGTGTACATTCAGGTTGCACGTATACAGGGCTTTTGAATCAAGCTGCATGTATATAGGGCTTTTGAACCCCTTTTCCCTTGGAGCTACTGCTAAATGCAGGAATGAGCAGGTCATCACAGATGTTCTTATAGGCTTCTTTTTTGACTGCTGCTGCCTCCTGGCCTCTCTGCCATTCTGTGTTCTAACTGCCCTCTTTGAAAAGGCATCCTCTCTGTTTGGTGCTTCCCCAGCCACCTCCCAGTGGGGTTGAGCCTAAGAGAGAATAGCCAGTTGTTCCCCATAGAAGCAGGGGCACACTGGAGAGCAATCCACATAGCCAAGCACCTCTTGTCATACTGTGAAGTACCATCAACAGAACTTGTACCTCTGGTTGAAAGAACTGATATAGTTTATGTGATCAACACAGAAAGCTCCTAACAGCTGTGGTTAAAATTTCACAGTTTTAAATTCTTGCGTAACTTGGATTTATAAATAGGCCAGCCCGAAATTGCTTTGGGGTTTGTTGTTCACTAGTCAAGCTCCCTGCTGAGGTTAAAGGATACATTTCCGATCAAGTGTTATTGGCAACTGCAGCAGGTAACTTCCTCTGCCAAAAGAATACATTGCCCCAAATAGCTCAACTTATTGCCTGCAAGAGACTTCCTGAAGTTACTATTTTGAATGTGGCATATGTGAGACGAGTTCCTTTCAGCTTGTTGAGGAGACATTCACAGTGACTCAATTCAGAAAAACATGTTTGAGCATGTTTGGACAAACCATTCTGAAAAAACCTTCAAACCATGGTTTCTGACCCTGGTTTGCCCACAGATCCCAAACTAGAGTTTGTCAGTTTGGACAACCCATCACAACATAGTTGTTTTTTTTTTTTTTTTTAAAAGCGTTTTGGATGATAATGATAATTGCCTGGAAGACCAATTTTGTCCACCCAGCCCTGTATCTTTGAACTGAGTACACAGCTTCACTGCTACATGTCTTTCACAGCTGCAGTAGCATTGGCATACATCAGTCTTGAAAGACTATGGTATCATGCTCAGTGCTGTATGTGAAGCACGAAGGCCTGGGTGGATTAATATGGAGGATAGGCTGTTACCCAAACAGCAAATCCCCCCCCTCCACACCTCTGAAGTAGTCTAGTGGTACGACAGAGCCGATACGATTGGTTCCAGCTGCATTGCAGAGCTGGGTTAAGGACAGGAGCTCACCATGTCTTGTGGGGACCTGGGTTTCGAACCCTGGCCTACTGGTTGACAGGCACAGTGTCTTAACCACTTGTGCCACCCATCGCCCTTACATGCATTGAATAAACATTAAAGCAAGTAATAAAATGTATGGTAGAGGAGAAGAGGCTAAATTCTATGCAGGAGAGCTGAAAAGGAAAGCAACATTGTTTGAATTTATAAAGTGCATGTGCATAAATCTATTGTTCTTTTAAGGCAATATATTTTTTTTTCTCGTTATTTCTCCCCAAAATCAGGTTGGTGGTACAAAAGCTGGTGTGGTCCGCTTCCTAGGAGAGACTGACTTTGCCAAGGGAGAGTGGTGTGGAGTTGAATTAGATGAACCACTGGGAAAGAATGATGGAGCAGTGGCTGGGACAAGGTTTGTGTTGGTGTAAAATCCAGGAGACCTGCATTGCTCTTGGGAGAGCTAGCCTTGATTATGCTTTCAAGAGTTTTAAGAGCTCTTGTTCATGGTCACTATAAAGTTCATGGGAATTATGCTCACCTCTTTATTTAGTGAACTTTTAACAGAAGAAACAGAACTTCTCCTTAAACAAGGAGCTTGTGGGAGATCTGCCACATCTCCAAAACATGTCTCATGCAAACAGCTCAGAAGACATACTTGAGGACATGCATAAAATAGAAGCGTCCTTGGGGTTATGGAAGGTGAAAGAGCAGAGAAAACCCTTTACTGCATGTCATGGGAAATAAAAGTAGTGAATAGAGGTCAGCATTTGTTAGCATGCTAAGTATTGTATTGTGCAGTTTGTAATATGCACAGGAAGAGAGCTAGCAGAATAATCTTTTAAAAATCAATCCATACAAGATGTGAGAGCTGTTCTATGTGGTCTTAAACTGGTGTAATCCTACTAAGTTCAAGCAGATTAAACTTGTGGAAGAGATCCTTGAATTTCTCCTGCTGCAAAAAATGTTTTGCACGGAAATATGTGCATCTGCATACACACCCAAGCTCTTGTTCACATATTTCGATAGAACAGGGTATCAGTAACTGTGGTCCATGTACAGTACTCATTTTTTGTGTATTCTTTCTTCTTTCCTTAAGATACTTTCAGTGCCAACCCAAATATGGACTTTTTGCCCCTGTCCATAAAGTTACCAAGATTGGCTTCCCCTCCACGACGCCCGCAAAAGCGAAGACAACAGTCAGGAAGGCCATCCTGACTCCCTCAAGCTTGAAACGCAGCCCAAGTGCCTCCTCCCTCAGCTCCCTGAGTTCAGTGGCCTCATCTGTAAGCAGCAAGCCGAGCCGTACAGGACTAGTAAGCTACTTTCCTTACTGCATGCTTTACCTTTCTCCTCACGCCCCTCCCCCCCCCTGCAGAAATTGGCACAGCAGCAGCACAGATCTCGCAAGAGCATAGGCTGTTTTTCCCATTGTCCAATGCCATCCACTTAATTTTGCTCACCAAAAGCATGCATGAAAGAAAACTTAGCTAGCCCTGGAGAATAGAAGAGTTAGTTTTATTTTTAAGCTTTATTATTTTTAAGCATTTAAGTCAGTCTAACAATTGCTGCTTTAATAAGATAAAGCATTCTGTGTTACCTGGCTGGTGTCTACAGCATTTTCTACAGGCTGCATTTTGTAAGAAACCAAACGCAGTGGAACTTGCTTCCAAGTAATTGTGGCAAACCTTCAGTGAAGTATTTCAGTCCTGGACTGCATTAATTTCAATATAAATTATTATTTTTAAAAATAATTTATATTTGCACCTACTTATTTGAGAACTTACTGTTTTAAAAGTAATTTATTTAGCAGTAGTAGTAATAGAAGTAGTAGTATAGTTTTGGTCTTAAGGCCTCTTTCTTTGGCTTCCAGTTAACCATAACTTTAGTAGTAGTAGTAGTAGTATATAATTTAGTAGTATAGTTTTGGTCTTAAGGCCTCTTTCTTTGGCTTCTAGTTAACCATACTATTATCATAACCATATCATTTTGGAAGTCTTTGCAAAATTATAAAGCTGAGATCATGTTAACGTCCTGCTCACTGTGAATAGCAAGCTTAGCTTGAATGTGAATATTTAATATCTCAGTCTTGGGTCACCTGCAGCAAGTGGATTCTTGCAGTTCTTTTCCTATATACTCATGAATTAAGGTTATGACAATCATTGCAGGAGCTTTCTAAGTTCAGGTACAGTTGCCTGCAAGTCTTTTGGCCAGTTCACTGCTAAAAATGTGGTATCTAGAACCCATCATACTTGTGCTAAAATGGGATAATTCTATTGAATCCCATCTATGTTATGTAGGTGTGGATTTGTTAACATCATTTTTGCATATTTGTAAACCGGGTTTTTGCACACTAGGCAAAAATCTGGGATTAGACACAGATAGTGTGCGATGTGTGAATACTTGCACCCTATATAAAACTGATTTTTGACCCTCACAGAGAGAAATGTGGAGATCCTGGTGTTTAGACCATTTAATAGTGAGAAACTAAAAGATTCCAAAACAGTTTACAGACAGAATCAAATAACTATAGGAATAGATTTTTTTCAGGAAGTCTTGCAACCGCCTTTCTTGCTGTATGTGATCCCAGGTTGGTGGATTTTTTGTTAGACTGTGCCCTTGTCAAAGAATGCTTAACAGCTCATCTGTGGTTGAGGCTCCTACCTTAGCTTGAAGCCAATCCTTTGTTTTCCTTTGAATCCGTCCGTTTCCTATCTTCTGATTGCTGCATTAAGAGTCTTGCAGTACAGGTATGTTGGCTTCCTTTCTTGAACTACTAAATGGGATTGTCTACAAAGGAAAGTGAATAACCGCTTTTTAAACTTTTCTTTGCGGAGGTGTACCTCCTGGAAGCCACACTGCCTCTGTTACGTGAGGTATGCACTTTTTTAAAAAGAGCTGTCATGGTGGTTAAGACATTGTGCCTGTTAACCAGCTGGCCAGGGTTTGAGACCCGGGTCTCCACAAGATGAGGATCTCCTGCTACAGGCAGGGGGTTGGACTAGATGATCCACTGGGTCCCTTCCAACTCTATGATTCTATGAAAAAATTGTAATGATTCAGCATTCCCCATGTGTGACACCAGCTCTGTGCTTCTCCTTCCTTCCAGCTTTTTGTGGCTGTTGTGACCTCCTAACATGCCCCTACCAAGATAGCTTCCTCTTCTCCCCTTTCCTTCAGCAGCTGCCATGACAGAAAAACAGCCTGCTCATTCTGTGCTTGCTTTTTAGGCTTTCACAAACTTGGATATCACAGCTTGGCATAGAAGCTAAAGACCAAGGGATCATTCACATATTACCTTGGTTTGCTGCCTTAAGGGGGACCTCTATGCAATGCAATTCTGTGATAAACTCAACTGTATGAGAATGTATTTGCAAACCTGCAATTATTGCTTTCTTACCCTACAATCCAGAGTAACTACGGTAGCATGTAAGAGACATTTATATCGACATAGTTATGGCACCATCTAGTGAAAACCTATGGGAAATACATATTGCAATCCAGAGTAAATTGTTCTTACGTCGGAGCAAGGATTCCCCATAGTTACTCTGGATTGTGCCTGCATCTTGACATTCCCTGAAAGCATCTGGGTGCCATCCTAAAAAAAATGGCAAGAGAGCCTCCTGTTCTGAAATTTCCCCACGTTTAAACATGCTTAGTTAGTGCAGCTGAGTCCCATTGGTCAGATCATGCCCAGCTTCATTAATTTGTTGCCATCTCTTCCCCCTGCCTCCACACAGCAAATGGGCATTGCTGCCAATGCATATAGTGTGCAGCTTGGACCAACAAGCCAGCAGCATCAGCTGAAAAGTTCCTTTGCCTCCCCAGAGCACTTATTTTACTTGCTGTACTACTCCCTCTTGAAAGATGAACTTTAATTAACAGTGCAGAATTACAGCAGTGTACTACTTGCACTGTAGTTCCTTAGGCTGGTAGTGATATGCAGTGATATGTAGTACTGAAGTCTGTGTTATGCTTTTCTATGATAACCAGGCTCTTAAAATGCATTTGTCATCCTTGAAGTTGACAGAAACTTCTTCACGGTATGCAAGGAAGATTTCGGGCACCACTGCTCTGCAAGAGGCACTAAAGGAAAAACAGCAGCACATTGAGCAGCTTCTGGCCGAGAGGGATCTGGAAAGAGCAGAAGTTGCCAAGGCCACCAGTCATGTAGGAGAAATAGAGCAACAGCTGGCATTGGCACAAGATGGGCATGATCAGGTAGGCTGGGGGGGCTCCTTATCAAGACTCTAAACCAGTGATTTCAACCTTTCTCATCTCATGACACACTGACAAGGTGCTAAAATTATCAAGGCTTCCATCAGTTGTTTGATAATTGACAAAGCACACCATGCTGTTAATGGGAGGGGGTTTCATATCCCCATTGGCCATATTAATAAATTATCTTTCACACAAATTTCCATGGTAGAGACCTTTCACAGCACACTGGTTGAAAATCAGTGCTCTAAACAACCATTCCTCCTTTCTTCTACTCTTTCATTCTTATTTCAATATTTCACTTAATCCCAGGGTGATTGAGATCTTGGTTGTTTTTGGGGAAAAGGGAATCAAACAACTTTGGTTAATGTTTTAGTACAACCTACCACAAGTTTAGACTTTACTAGAGTTTTGTATCACATGTTATAAACAAATGAGCAACTAAGGCCCATTTCCTAAAATCAAATTAAACCCTTTGCTCTGGAGCAGTTAAGGTGACTTTCTATAAAATAACACTAGAGGGTGACATAACAACGCGGACCAGTAACTGCTCTTGATTTTGCCCTAATTCAGTTTTACATCTTTGTTATTCAGCGCATAGTAGAAATGGAAGCAAAAATGGATCAGTTGCGGGCGTTGGTTGAAGCGGCTGATAGAGAGAAAGTAGAACTCCTTAACCAGCTGGAAGAGGAGAGAAGGTAAACACTGTACAAAAATTTATTGGAAAGGTGTGTAAGTGGGTCAAACTGTAATTCCTGTTACTCACTGGGTAAGTTTGAACAAATAATGTACAAGTTTTGAACATCTAGAACCACTAGATCTGTTTGGTTCAAATCTTGATGAGGATGAACTTTGGCCACTAGTTTTGAATATCACATCTGCCTTTTGATTCAGTACATGTTCCTGAGAAACACCCCCTCTCTTGTTCTCTCCATGGCACAAACTCTCTGCAGTTTGTACTGCTTCAAGCGGTCATGGCTGTTTTCAAAGAATCTTAGAGATTTGCTGATGTTGCTGAGCAATCTCTTTACAGCAGTGGTACTCAGGCATTTCAACCCCCTTTCAAACTTACCAGGATGTGCCATCGTCACTGTGATGCCACAGCTTCTCCATGTCAACTTGAGAATAAGTCCTCTGTTGGCGCAAGTGGTTAAGACACCTTGCCTGTTAACCAGCAGGCCAGGGTTTGAGACCCAGGTCCCCATAAGATGAGGATTTCCGCTACAGGTAGGAGGTTGGACTAGATGATCCACTGGGTTACTTCCAACTCTATGATTCTAATCATAGAATCATAGAATCCTAGAGTTGAAAGGGACCTAGTAGGTCATATAGTCCAACCCCCTTCCTGCAGCAGGAAATCCTCCTAGATCAGTGGTTCTCAATCTTCCTAACACCGTGACCCCTTTATAAGTTCCTCATGTTGTGGGGACCTCCAACCATAAAATTATTTTCATTGCTACTTTATAACTGTAATTTTGCTGCTATTATGAGTCGTAATGTAAACATCCGATATGCAGGATGTATTTTCATTGTTACAAATGAAATGTGTGTTCTATGCACACATTGAACACAATGGGATTTATTTCAGAGTAGGCATGCATAGGATTGGGCCCTGAGGCTGCAATCCTATCCATATTTGCATGGAAGTAAAGGCCCCCTGACTATAATGGGATTTATTTCAGAGTAGGCATGCATAGGATTGGGCCCTGAGGCTCTCAGTTAGCTCCAGTGCGCGTGCAGCTACAGCTGGAGGTCTGACAAGCCTGACCTGGCCCCCTGCACCAGGGGTCTTTAGGCGACCCCCAAGAAAGCTCTAGGCGACCCCCAAAGGGGTCCCGACCCCCACTTTGAGAAACGCTGTCCTAGATCATCCCCAATAGGTGCTCGTCAAGCCTCTGCTTGAAGACCCCCAGTGAGGGAGAGTCCACCACCTTGGCAAGCTGTTCCACTGCTGAATCACCCGAACTGTCAAGAATTTTTTCCGGATATCCGACTGGAATCTCCTTTCTTGCAGTTTATACCCATTGGTTCTGCTTTCAGAAGCAGCTATGAACAAATGAGCCCCTTCCTCCATATGACAGCCCTTCAGGTATCTGAAGAGGGCAATCATGTCCTTTTCTCCAGGCTGAACATCCCAAGTTCCCCCAACCTTTCCTCGTAAGACTTTCCTTTCATCCCACTGATCATTCTTGTCGCTCTCCTCTGAACTTGCTCCAGTTTGGCTGCATCTTTCTTAAACTGAGGTGCCCAGAACTGAACACAGTACTCAAGGTGAGGTCTTACCAATGCAGAGTAAAGAGGAACTATAACTTCTCGCGACTTGGAAGCTACAGTCCTCTTAATGCAGCCTAAAAAGGCATTTGCCTGCAGACACATCACACTGCTGGCTCATGTTCACCTTGTGATTCATGGCAACTCCAAGATCCCACTCACATGTTGTGCTGCCAAGCCAAGTCAAGTATCCCCCATTTTATACCTATGTTTTTGGTTTTTATTGCCCAAGTGCAGAACCTTTCACTTCTCCCTGTTGAAGTTCATTCTATTTGTTACAGCCCAGTATTCCAGTTTATCCAGATCCTCCTGGAGGTTTCTCCTGTCTTCTGTTTGCTACTCCTCCGAGCTTGATGTCATCTGCAAATTTGATCAGGGTCCTCCCGTATCCCTTCCTCCAAGTCACTGATGAAGATGTTAAAGAGGACTGGGCCCAAGACAGAGCCCAGTCCATGGCAGAACAAAAAACAAGGCACTGCAGGTGGGGAGAGGAGAAAGGGAGACTCAGTCTCCCTTAGACTCCCTCAGACTCACCTAACAATTGCCTCATCTAGCCCACTTGAAACCAATCTCCAGGTTGATGCAGAACCATTTACTAAAACCCTTTGAGTGCAGACATTGAGCCAGTTGCGGATCCACCTAACAATTGCCTCATCTAGCCCATATTTTTCCAACTTCCCAATTAAGATGTCATGTGGGACTTCGTCAAATGCTTTGCTGAAGTCAAGTTACATGACATCCACAGCATTGCTACTGTCCAGTAAGCTTGTAACCTGATCAAAAAAGGAGATCAGATTTGTCTGGCAAGATTTAGTCTTGGTAAATCCATGCTGGGTTGTTTTGATCACCGAGTACTTGTCTAGATGTGCACAAATTGTGTGTTTTATGATTTGTTCTAATATCTTGCCCAGGATTGAAGTTAAGTCCCATTGTGTTCAATCCCAGGAAAGCCCAGGGCCAGATTCCAAGATGGCAGATGCCACCTGGTGCAGTCCCCTCAAGGCAGGGTTGCCATATGGCCCCAAAAACAATAAACCTGATTTTGGGGGATTGTGTTCACATAGTAGCAAATGGGACCGAGGGTCAGACCCAATTTTGTGGAAGAGAATCATGGGGTTGGGAACCCCACTTTGAGCACTTCTGCTTTATTGATATTTAACCTTTCTGCCCCACATTACCAGAATTTCCTAGTAGATGGGTGTACCCTCGGTTTTAATTTCTCATTTGTAAAATGGGAATAACAGTATGACCCATTTTGCAGGGCTTCAAGAAGGAACTAAGTGAATATGGGAAATAATATTGCACATCAAAAACTGTTCCATAAACTTAATAATGATGTTTTCAAACTCTTTGAGCATACTCTTCACTTTAGGGTGATGGGATAGCAACAAGACAGGCATGGAAATTCTAGTTCAGGGACTGCTTTAATTTTGTCCCTGGTTGGCCATGAGCTCACCTTGGATAAGCTGCCAAGCAACCTAACAGTTTGGCTGTATTTGGCTGGTGTGCATTAGCTGAACTGGCATTTTATGCCTTGGGGCATCTAGGGTTTCTCCCACTTCCCTTGTTAATTGCAACTGAGCAGCCTGTAGGTCTTCATCCTCAAAGGAAAGACTGCATACTACACAGATCACAGCTGAGAAATTCAAATTTAAAACTGAGTCTCCCTTTCTCCTCTCCCCACCTGCAGTGCCTTGTTTTTTGTTCTGCCATGGACCTTATTCACACGTCATGCTTGCTGTGCAGTTCTGCTAAACTTTACACAGACGTCATGTTCTCTCTGTCGTCCTCAGGCTCAGGCCACCATGCAGCACGTAGGACTGTCACTCATAGGCAGGCAGGGCTTTCTATTTGGAGCTATGGAAAAGGAGAAAGTGCTCTGTGCCGTTCTGTATGTTTAGATTTTGGGTTGGTAGACCCTACTGATATTTCTAGAAAACATTAGAAGAATGGATATAATAAGAAACAGTGCTCAAGATGGGGAAAAAATAATTCTTGTTCCACTTTTAATTATCCTTATTAATTCTTCACAAGATAAACGATATCAAAAAATATTCAGGATCCCCTTTTCTCCCCAAACTATCACTTCAAGAAGGAAAAGTAAACCCAAAGGGGGGAAAATGAGAAAGCAAAAAAGCGAATTGGGTGGTGTGGCACACACAGGGAGCATCTTTTACCTTCCTCAGCAAAACTGGATTGAAGGATTGTAGAACAGGGAGTTTTTTATATTAATTGACCTCTTATGTCATCTGACTGTTTTTGGATTATGGGCTGTTGTGCCAATGTCCTGATCTGGAACAAAATACAGTTCCAGTGATGGCATCAGGGAATCAGTGCCTCATCTGTACAAATCTCACTTTGGTCTCTTTGAGTTTTGATATCTGATACCTTTCCAAAGTGATTGAAATGCTGTTACTGGGGTACCTGAGAGTCTTTGGCTGCAATTCTAACCCCGTTAGGCCTAACCCCAAGCCCAAAGTGCTGTAAGACACCTCTGTGCCATTCCTGGGGGAGGGTTAGGCCAGTTCACAGACATGCGCTTGTCTCCCTACATCACCACAGGAATGGGAACACTAATGAGATGTGCTGGCCTAAGTTAGGATTGCACCCTTATTCTCTGTTTATTTACTCACAGGAAAGTTGAGGACCTCCAGTTCCGTGTAGAAGAAGAATCCATTACCAAAGGCGACTTAGAGGTAAAAATGCCTCAACTTGGTTAAAACTGCTACTGGGTAGGATGTTGAAAGCCAAGCTTGTTGTAGCTCCTGTTAGTTTTAAGTAAACAAGATAGGATGTTGTTGGATGACAGCCTGGGAATACACATAGTAAGTGCTGGTACCATTATTTTCTGGAATATGTTCTAAAGCTCTGTGACTTGCAAGACTGATAACTGTGTTCTCCCCCCTAATTTTCTGCCATGCCTCCTATATCTGAACAAGTAATGACTTCATTCTCTCGTGTTTTTAATTCCGTCCTTTTTGCTTTTTTATACAATGCCTTCTGGATTCTTTTCCAAGTTATTAAGTACAATTGCCAAATAGTGTTCCAATGCTGAAGTTATGAAACTTGCAGTGTGCAAAGGGAAGTATAGTTGAACTATACTAATTAATCTGGATAATTATTTATGCTAAATACCTTTCTGCATTTCTTCTAATTTCCAAGAGTATATTCCACTTGAATTTGTTCAGTGCCATAGTTAAAGATTTCTTATTTCATGTCTGAAGCACATATTGTTCTAAACTCTGTAGGCACACATTGGTTTGAGGGTTTGTCATGGAAGGAGATATTGAACACTGCCAGTTTTGTAGGCTTAATTAATAATGTTGGCTGTCTTAAAGCTTCTTTTAATGTGTTCTTATGTGCTCTTTTAAAAAGCAACAGTCTACTTATATGTTTTAATTCTAGTATCCAATGCAAAGCCAATTTCCAAACTGACTTGCAGAGCTGCAAACCATTTGGGGCTGGAAGTGAAGCCTTGTGTCAAGTTGTCGATTTCACATTAACATTCTCTTTTGTTGTATTTTACGTTAGTTTTTCATGCATTTTTATCTAGATTCTCTGTGGCCCACTCATTTGCCTTCTCAGCGTGTGATCATCTATATGTATTCTTTCTTTTTTTGTTTATCAATACAGTAGTAGAAAATGAATTTTATTTTTAAGGGCTTGAGTAGAGCTATATGGTTTTTTCTCCTATATGCCACAGATGGCTGTGGGTGGCGCAAGTGATTAAGACACTGTGCCTGTTAACCAGTAGGCCAGGATTCGAGACCCACAAGACAGGGTGAGCTCCTGTCCTTAGCCCAGCTCTGCAATGCAACTGGAACCAATTGTATTGGTTCTGCCGTTCCATTGGACTATTTCAGTGGCGTGGAGCCCCCTCCACGCCACTGCTTAGGTAATAGCCTGTCCTCCGTATTAATCCAGCCTATCCTCCATATCATTCTACTCAGGCCTTTGTGCTTTGCATGCAGCGTCAAGTACGATACCATAGTCTTTCAAGACTGATGGATGCCAAGTTTTTTATGCCACAGATTTGTGGCAACTGTTCCCCCCATTAGTGACACTATTTTGAACAAGGTTGTATTGAAGGCTTCAAGCACACCCATTCACTCTTTGAAGAAAATCCCATAAATTCAGTTTTGCTGACTGTATGTTGGCTTCATACCCATCATGCCTTTTGGATTTTTAATGCAATGACTCCCTCTGAGTGCAGGACACAGCCTTTTGCCAAGTCAGCCCATTGGTGAGATTTGCTGTGTTGACTAGCAGAGAGTCTCTCGGGGGTCTCAAAGTAGAGTGTGTCCAAGTCTGCCTGGAGCTGCCAGAGATTGAAATATCAACTTTCTATGGTCATAGCTTTTGCTCTGCGATACAGCTGTTACTTCCTCACTCTGACACAGTCTAGCTCCCCTTGCTTTTGCTTGCATAAGCCCCCACTCTTGTCCACCTACAGAAGGAACAGAGTGGTGCAGAAGTTGCTTTTTTGTAATGTGTGATCTCTTGCCGCAGAAGAGCATTTCTGAATGCTGTCATATGCATGTGACAAATGATGTGGGCCTTTCCTGTTTTACACAGCATCTTCCTAGGAGGAAAACCTCAGTCCACATGGTTGCAACATTTGTACTTTCTCCCAGGAGTATAGGAGAAATCTAGTTTCTGTACTGCTGGGTGTAATGCTCATGTGTATGATCACCCCACCCACTTCAAAATAGTCATATAATTTTCATGAGAGAATCAGAGTGATTCTCATCACTGGGAAAGAGGAAAAATAATCTCCCTCTGCAAGAAGCATCTGTGCAAATCACTCCTCGTTTGAAGCACTAAATATTTTTATCTTCTGTTTGTATTTGTCAGTACTGAGCACTTAGGCATTGCCTTTAATTTTTTTGCTGATAGCAAAATAGGCAGATTTCTGAAGAGCCTACGAACGGACATCTGAACATCCACCATGGATTATTTACCAGTAGAATATTTGCTGATGACCAACTTAAACCACTAATGTCTTAATCTGCAGCTGGGGCACTAGCTTTCCCTGTTTGTATGCATGTAGCTTTGATAGCCATTGCAGTTGGTTAAAGCAGTAGTGTGTGTAATGGGGTGATAGAGGGGGGACCCTGAAAAATCACCTACTCCCATATAGTCCACCTCAGTCTCAAAATTCAACTGGCTACCAAAGATCAGTGACTAACACATCAGGAGACTGAAATGGATGTCACAAAATTATAAGAGGAAGGTTCAGAGTGGGAGAGACTTGTAAAATAAGGTCATCTACTGCCTGTCTGAGCATACCAGTTTTGAGTGGGTTTGTGGAACATCTTCTCTTTGTACTGAGATAAATCTTTCTTGAGAGAGTCAGGGAGGCAGACCTTTCCTTACACAGTTAAGGACACAATCGCTCACTTCCTCAATGCGCAAACATCAATGGCATTTCCGTGAAGACTCCAGGAATGGCGCTGGCTGTCTCCTCCCACATGCTCCAAAGCAAAACAGAATTCTGAAATTTCTTTTCCGCTGTGTGTTCTTCCATGATCCCTTCACACAGCTAATGTGGCCACCTGGGTTTCCATTATTCTCCCCAATCAGGCTCACGGTGTGTCCAAATGAAATCTGCTTGCAGTCTGTCCCCTTTATTGCATTTTGTGCTCTCCTCACTCCTCCGTTGTTTTTCTTCCTGCGTCTCACCTTTTTGCTTTAACCTGTGGAAGACTTTTTTCCTCCTCTTTTCAGAGATTTTTTAGTACAAAGTGCTTTTTTAGTACTTCCAGTTTTAGTTTGAGTATTTCCTGGAAGGTTAAATCTGCAAACTCTTGTTTCCCCAGCATGGAAAACTTGGGGGAGCAGGGGGTTGGTTCACAGCTCCGCGCTTGAGAAGCCACTCTTGGAGCAGGTATCAGTCACTAACTTTCAAGGCTTGCGTGCTTATGAAACCTTTAGTCCAACTTCTTTTTTCTATGACGAACAAGCATACACTTACAGTGCAATCTTTACCATGTTAACACAAAAGTGTTCAATAGGTCTTACTTCCAGGAAAGTGTCTTTAGGATTGCAGCATTAGTGAGACTGGTAATTAAGTGGCAGTTTTGTGTCTGTGCTTTCAACAACAAAAAGCCTCTTCTAGATTTAACAGCAGAATCTAGAAACCATAGGGAGAATGAGAGTACATTTGTAAGCTTCAGGAGCAACATCCAGACCTTGTGAACTGGTTCATAACAAGGGAGGGGGTGGACATTTTTCTTCTGCTGCAAACCTTTTTCAAAAGTTGCTCCTGAGAAACCTTCCAAGTCAGATATGGACAGAAAGCATTTGATCCAGGGAGGCAGACCAGGCCCTTGAAATGTATTAATTTTCCTAATTTGTGCTGATAATTGTCACAGACTGATACATAACTTGGCTGCATGACTTGCCATTCTTGTTTTTTGTCTACACCTTCCTTGTCTGTCTGTGTGCGCATTTCTCATCTCTCATCATGTCCACCATGCGTTACGCTTCCAAGTTGGTCTCCCTCAGTCCGCAACGTGTCTCCGATCATTTTGTCGACCCTTCATGTTTTGTTACCCATGCGCATCTTTGCTACTCATTACTGGTAGAAGACAACTGGTGGCACGGCCTGCATGTAGCTCCTCTTTCCTCCCCCCCTCTTGTGCTGGCATGTGATGGTGGCACTGTTGTGTTCTCTTCCTTTCCCTTTTTACTAACAGACGCAGACCAAACTGGAGCATGCCCGCATTAAGGAACTTGAGCAGAGCCTCCTCTTTGAAAAGACCAAAGCTGACAAACTCCAGAGGGAGTTAGAAGACACTAGGGTAATGCTCTTCGCTATTTAAATGGACAAGACCTTTGGTTGTTTTGTGTGGTGGTTTTTTTTCCCTTTTTTGGTGATGGGGAATGTTCTACATGCTGTGAAAAGGCTCCATAATCTTGTCTTTCAAAGCCATTGCACAACGATGCCAACCTCAGTTCAATATACGTTTAGGAAATCAAATAATTTCCTAAAGGTAGCTTTTTTTACAGTAAAATCCAGGTAAGATACTTTTCTGAGACAACAAAAAATAATCTTAAATATATTCAAAGCGCCACAGAACATCATCCGTGGGACTCAGCAGACCATTAAGCCCTTGTTGTATTTTTAATAAATTAAATTTTACTTTTGAGTTGATGATAAGGAATGTGCCTCTAAAAAACAGTTGCAAAGAAGCATTGGCCAAAAATGAAGGTTCCTTCATGTCCCACTTGTGACAAACTGCTGGACTGCAATGGATTAGATAAGATTCCTTTGCCCTGATCGCGCATCCAGGCTCTTCTTATATTCTCATTCTCTTACTGAAGGCCACCCTGGTGTTCCTTTTCAGATTGGTGGTGGTGGTACCTCCAGAGGTCATCTGTTACTTGGATATCCCAGTGTCATTTTGGTTGTTTCTAAGGTTTTCAAGATGACATAGCAATACATGAGCAAACAGAAGTTGTACAGCATATTTTTAAAATTCTCCTTGATCAAGGATCTTAGATCTCCCATCTAAGGCTGCAACCCATAAAATGAAATGCCGAAAACCATCCTTCCAGTATTGTCAGGGAGGGTAGGTCCATAATTGGGTCAGTCGGCGTCTCTCTTATGCATTGAGAACTCTGTAAAAGACATACATTATGTGATGATCTTACCTGTTTGGCTCCTCA
This sequence comes from Cryptoblepharus egeriae, assembly GCA_030015325.1. Lineage (NCBI taxonomy): Eukaryota > Metazoa > Chordata > Lepidosauria > Squamata > Scincidae > Cryptoblepharus > Cryptoblepharus egeriae. Next base: position 7,433,119 of record JAREYC010000017.1, on the reverse strand, counting down.
ATTCTACAACACAGAAGTCAACACCGGTATAAAATTAGACCCTTCCATATTTTCTTTTTAGTCAATGTTCCCTCACCTTTCCCACTCCAAAAAAAAGTTCATTCTTAGAAAGGTTCTACTAAACTTCAATAACAAGCTGCACTTTTTAAGCTTATTACTTAATCTGTTTTATCATTAACTTCTGTCAGATAACTCGCACTTTATCTGGAACTAAAACTTAATTTCAAATGCATGAGGACTTTTGTTCCTGGTTTAAAATGAGGCAGAGACTTTAATTAAATGAAGGTTGTTAAGCAAAGTGAAAGTTTGGTAGCTTTTAATCCAGCATTTACAAGGTTCTACCAGCAATATAATAAAGAGTGTGATTGAATCTAGAGGAGGTTATTGCGACTTTGAAAAAGAATCCTTCTGTATTTTCTTGTGCAATCTTGTGTAATTTCCTCTCTCTTTATTTAAATGCTACTGATCCTAGGTAGCCACTGTTTCAGAAAAATCTCGAATCATGGAATTAGAAAGAGACCTAGCTCTACGGGCAAAGGAAGTAAACGAGCTACGAACGAGGCTAGAGGCCAGTAAGCCACTCACCAATGTTGACACTTCTCTCTCATTGTTAAAAGAAATAAGTGACCTGCAAGAAAAGATGGAATTGCTAAGCAAGGAACATCAGGATGAGATTAAGTCACTGAAAGAGAAGTTGGGGACCAGTGAAGAATCCTTTCAGAAAGAAATCAAAACATTGTTGGCATCTAATAATAAAATCACAAGTGAGAATGAGTCCCTGAAAACGAAACTGGATGCTGCCAACAAGGAGAACCTGGAGTTGACTGAGTTATGGAAATCCAAGCTAGAGTCTACTAGAGCTTCACATCAGCAAGCAGTGGAAGAACTGAAGACCTCATTTAGCAAAGGGCTTGGGGCTCAGGGGGCTGAGTTTGCTGAGCTGAAGTCCCAGCTTGAGAAGATGAAAATGGACCATCAAACAGAAATGTCCAGCTTGAAACTCAAACAAGAAAGTGAAAAGTCTCAGCTGCAAAAGGAGTTTGACGCTCTGAAGGAAAAGCTGCTCATGGTCACGGAAGAGAAGGAGCGAAGCTTGGAAGCTTTGAAGACCAAACTGGAAGGTGCTGAGGACCAACACCTGGTGGAAATGGAGGACACCCTGAACAAGCTGCAGGAAGCAGAGATCAAGGTAAAGGAGCTCCAGGAAATCCAGGCCAACTTCGATGAACAGTCCAGGGTTATTGATAGTTTCAAGACAGAGCTAAAAACCGCGGAGGCGAAGCTCTTGGAACTTGATGCCCTTCAGAAAGCCGGTTCTGAAAGCAAACTGGAATTGGAGAAACTCAGCAAGGAGCTTGAGGCAGCTGAAAAAAAGATACAGAATATAGAGAGTGAAAGGAGTAAGGAAAGCAGCCAGGTTTGTACCATCATCCATCCTTCTGTTTGTTTTACTTTTTTAAAATTAACTTTAATTTAACATGTTTTCCATTAATTTTCTTTGCGGAATTGGTGTCATATCATGGAATAATACTTTTGCATCCATGGATGTGTCAAGGGTACATATGCAAAATGTACACAACATCACAAAAGGAGCATCTGAATGGCACTTTAAGTGCATTGTAGATTATTTTTTGTAAATTTTTACACATACAGTACTGAAAATTTCCAGGCTCATAATACAGGCTGTAATCTTCTTCTCTGTACTATAATATTCCAGATTTCCTTTCTCTTGAAAGGAATTGTTTCTCATCTCCTAAGTGATCTAAGGAATGGGCATCCAGTTCTCATGCTACCTTATCATTCACCAATGGTGAGCAGGTGCCCTAGGAAAACTCCAAATTTATCTGAACACAAGGTATCCTTGACCTTATGAGAGATATACCACATTCCAACAAATTCTTTACAAATCAAGGATATAATTTTCAAACAATTCAAATGAAGCAATTTCCCTTGAATTTATGTTCATTGGCTTTTTTCTCATGTTTTAGTATACGCAATTTTTATTTGCCATTTCATCCAAGTCCTTTGTATTGTGTTGTCCCTTCTGTGACTTTATTTTACACCACTTCACCATCCTTGTTAGGCTGTAATTCTTGTCAAAGAGCTGGAAGGGAAAGAGCAAAAGCTTCTTGATCTTGAGAATAACTTGGGTGCAGTAAATCAGCTTAAAGATGCTTTGGAAAAGGAACTTCTTGATTTGGTGAGTAGCAACAGGAAGCCATAACTTTACCCTTTTGCGCGTTACCCTTTTTTAATGGGAAAGAATCTCTTTTAAAAGACTTGTCCTTGTCAAGATTACTAGGTGCATGTGTTTCTCACTTGATTTTGTCAGTAAAATTGGACAATTTCAATGGTGAAAATAATGAGATATAAGCAAAAACTATTGCAAAACATTTGATTATGGGAATGTTGTCACTGATATTGTGTAGGCTCGACCTTACGTGGCCTCTGACATTTGGACAGACCAACAAATCGGAAATATTTATACTCCTCAAACATGCAGTGGCTCAGATGTTTAAGACACTGTGCTTTTCATCCGACAGGCCAGGTTTGAGCCCCAGGTGCTACTAGATAAAGTGAGCTCCCATCCTTAGCCCAACTCCTGCCAACCTAGCATTTTGAAAGCATGCAGATGCAAGTAGATAAATAGGTACCATCTTGGTGAGAAGATAAACAGCGTGTTGGCCATGTGATTACGAAGGCATCTACGGATAGCACTGGCCATTTGTTGAATTAGGGATGAACGCTGCACCCAACAGCTGTAGATGGGGCCTGTCTATGCAACAGGGCAACTTGCAGCCAGTCATAGCTGAAAGGGCAACTTGCCAGAGGCCCTTACCTTACCCCTAAACTTACTCCCAAATATGAAACCTAACCTGCTTTCCAAGCCAGAGGTTCTCTCCACTGATTTTATTATATTTTAGCAATGTGTGGGGCTGTGGGTGGCGCAAGTGGTTAAGACACTGTGCCTGTTAACCAGCAGGCCAGGGTTTGAGATCCGGGTTGGCCCCACAAGACAGGGTAAGCTCCTGTCCTTAACCCAGCTCTGCGACGCCAGCTGGATCCAATCGTATCGGCTCTGCCTTTCCATTGGACTAATTCAGTGGCATGGAGAGGGGATTTGCTGCTTGGGTAACAGCCAGTGGTGGGCACCAGCAGGTTCGCACCTACTCTATAGAACTGGTTCTTAACAAGAGATAGTACATATAAAGTTTAAAAATAGCCATTTAAAAGTGGCTGCCAGATGGACAGAGAACCGGTTCTTAATTTCTTTGAAGCCCATCACTGGTAATAGCCTATCCTCCATAACAATCTAACCCAGGCTTTCATGCTTTGCATGCAGCATATGCAGCGTCGAGCACGATACCATAGTCTTTCAAGACTGATGGAGGCCTGCTTTAGCAGTGTGTGTAAAATGTCAGGTTGTAGTGTGCATGAAGGGGAGTTGGATACTGTTATGAATTTGTAAAGGAGCAGTTTATTATCCCAACAAATTGTTAATTTGCTGCTTTTAATTACTTTTAATTATTTTAACTTGCTTTTTAATTACTTTCCTCCTAGAAAGAAAAATTTTCTAAAGCTGCTGATGAGACAGAAAGCACACAAAAATCTATGCAAGGTAGGCTTCCTTTAACTTAGGACAGTTATTCATGACACATGGCTTTGTAAATATACAAAGCTTTGTAAATATAACAGAAACTCTTTTAAAAAAGAGGCACAAACCCCTAGAGGCACAAACCCCTTTCTGTCATTTTGATTTTTTTTTATTTCCTTAGAAACTCTTGAAAAACTAAACCAAAAAGAACAACAATTTGCACTCATGTCATCTGAACTAGATCAGCTCAGATCTAACTTGACAGGTAAGGGGAAGGCAAAGTCTCGATTAAATGATCAATTTGATGGCTTTGTTACAGTGTTTCTACTACTACAAAATGGAAAATGATTGTATTTGTGAATTCAGTATGAAAGCAAGACAATTGCATGCAAATTCTGGCCTGTATCTTGGCTTTAAAAGTTACCACAATGGCCACCTTCCTTGGTGCGTATAATCCACCTCTAACCTAGTTTGTAATCCCAAACCCTTTTTTTAAGGAAAGATTTTACAAAACAGCGTAAGGTCAGCATCTATTAATTCACTCTGCTCGCTACTTCATTCTCTTTGATGAGTAAACTGGGACTGGAGTGGGGAGAGGTAGTCCTTGCTATGTCTCACAAAGTTAGAAAGCACAGACAGAAGGAGATGGCCTTGTATAAGCCTTTCTCCCAGTTAGTAGAGAACCCCAAAATCTATAGGGTTCCTTTAAAACCAGTGGTGGTGGAATGTAGACTATCTGGTACACAACTGCAATAAAACAAGGGAAATAAAACAGAGGAAAGAAGTGGTTTGCACCACAATCCTGCACTACCCCTAAAATCCAGAGTAACTACGGGAAGGCATAAGAGGCACTTACTCTGGATTGCTCTATGCATTTCACATAGGTGGCACCATAATGTCATTATAAAAGGTTCCATAGTTACTCTGGATTGTAGCCTTATTCTTAGTTGGGAATTAAGGCTGCAATCCTAAAGACACTTTCCTGGGAGTAAGACCCATTGAACACAATGGCGCTTACTTTTGAGTAGACATAGTTATGACTCAGTGCAAGGCTTCACGTGTGCTCCTTCCACCCACTTCTTTGAAACTTTTTTCTTTCTCTTAGATGCTTATTTCCTTTGATGTTTATGGTTTAGCTCTCCTTTGTTTTCAAGTCTTGTGGCATCTACCTTTGAATGTACTGTTCATGTACTTAGCTGAACCTCTTTTCTTATTCAGCCATGGAAAAGAAATTGAAAGAGAGAGAAGAGAAGGAACAGCAGCTGATTGAGGCTAAAGCCAAACTTGAAAATGATATAGATGAGATAATGAAATCCTCAGGAGACAGCTCTTCACAGCTTATGAAGATGAACGATGAACTACGTCTCAAAGAGAAGTAATTTCCTTCTCACGTGGAATATGTCTGCAATGTTTTTCTGCTGCCCTATTGAGAGTAACTGAGTTAATTGCATGGGAAATAATTGCTATTTCCTAAGGGGTTGGAAAAGTCCCTGCCATCAATTCTTCAGCTGGACTTCTGAAACTTCCAGTATGTTCTTAAAATATCCCATCATGCAGTTAAATTCATCCCAAGGAATATGACATACTTTGTGGTGTTTGTTGGGGCCTTTGCATGCACTTTTGACTGTGGTGGTATAGATGGGGGAACACGTACGGACTTAGGTTTTGCTGCACTGAGGAGTTGGAGAATTGGTATTTCTGTAAAGTACAGATTTCCTGATGTTTTGTGTTCTGATTGATTTAGGCAGCTGGAAGAGATCCAGCTTCACCTCACCAAAGCGAACGAGAAAGCGACTGAGCTACAGGAAAGTGTGGACCAGACAATACGTAAAGCTGATGAGGAGCAACAGGAAACACACAAGAAGCATCAGGCCGAACTGCAGAAACTGCAGGACAAACTGGATGACCTGGTAAGAACAGTCAGAGGAAAGGCTGGCTGGTTGGGAAGATGTTCTCCCAGAGGAGGACTTGCAACCCAGCCAACAGCACACATCTTTTTTTCCTGGATAGTGTAATGAGTAATACTGAGAGTAGTACAGAGGGATAGTGGGAAGGCAGGGAGTACCATTCCTTCTTCTGACTCTATTTCCTCTGTTTTCATATGTAATCAGCAGTTGTAGAAAAGGTGCTTTTATGGTGTGCCCTTCCTGTAACCACATCAACTTTCAATCTTGATTATTTCATTCCTATAGCTGAGATATTTACAGTGTGAAACTAGCACTGAAAGTATTGCTTACTCTCAGCTCTGAAGTCCTTTGTCCCTTAGAAATTGCCACCCCAGCCTCTCTTGTCTCATCTGAAGCCCACCTTACTCCCACGATGACTGTTTTGGTCTTCATAAACCATCCAACTACTACAATGGTCCTACTTACTTAAGTCCCTGATTTGGCACAGGGCTGCTTTTTCCAGTCTTTAATGTAGGAAAAAAGAGGTGACGTGGAAGGAGAATAATTAGAGAATACATGGGCTGGATGGGTAAGAAAAGAGCAGAGCGCTGTGCTCTAGCGCTGTTCACCGTGGCTCCCTGCGTTCTCACAGGAGAAAAGCACTGCAGCTAACCAAAATCAGTATATGGATCTCCAAGCAACACACGAGCAAGCACTTTCTGAAATGGCCACCACTCAACAGACAGTCATCGAGGAGCTTAAACAGCAGCTGCAGGAGACAAAAGAGCTCTTAACAAACACACAAGCAGCAAACAAGGACTTGGAAAAACAAGCTGAGGATCTCAAAAAGGAAGCCGAAGATGCAAAGGTGCGTGTCTCTCAGAGGCGGGTGCTCCAAGTAGAGCCTCTTTCTTTGTGTAGGTTCATCGCTCACCCCCCAATCTGTTGTGTTTACTTGATGAACATTAGTCAGAAATCAGGCTCTGTTGTCTGTTGAGGGAAAGGCAAAAGTTTCTGTGACCTCTGATATCTCGTTAGGCTGACCTATGGCTTCCCTCTCACTTCATTGGTGACAGCCATTCTATATGGGCTGGCCTTGAGCACAGAAACCTCCAGGAATCTCATCTTATATTCTGCCACTAGGTCCCAGATTGCTTTATGTTCAAGCTGGATAACATGTATCCGAAAGATTGCATGTGAAGACACGCCTGCACATATGTACTACTCCAGCAATATAAAGTTCCATTCTCCACCTTTTGATTTAGTAACCAAAGTTAAGATGCAGGAATTTTAACCTTGAGGATGGAAGGATGTCCAACACTGAGATTTGTTTTCAAAATGCAAGAAGCACAAACATTTTTCAGGAACAGTCTTGCCTTCATGCTCCAAGATGAGCAGTAATTTTTTGTAGATGCTTCCCAGCCCTTTGACTTCTAATTCAGCCAGCCTGTAACTAGCTGACATTTTATAGTGTGCTTCAAAGCCCCTTCTCTCTTGCAGTGGCAAAGATGGCTTCAGTGGTGGTGGGTTTCCCTCTTTCAGTTTAGGGCTGTTTGCTTGCATTTCCCTGGCATAGTTCCTTGCATTCATCTCCCACCCATTTCCAATATGCTTTTTAAGCTTTATGTTTTGTTTACTCTGTAGCTGAATATTTGGTGTATACATTGACACATGGTTCTGTGAACTAATAGCCGGCTTCACAACAATTTGAAATTTCTTTAGAATAAGAGACTATGAAGGAGAAAACCTGGTAGCAAGTTGCCTGATGTCAAGGGGCAGATGTGCATTGTCACTGAGGCTGATATTGATGAAATATTTCTTCCTTTGCTACTTCACTTTGGGGGACTCAATTGAAATTAAAAGTGTCCCCTTTTAACAGCTGTATTAAAGAGGTGCTTAATTGGAATGTGTTAGTGTGTGAGAACTCATAGGTATCAATAAAACCAAAAGATTTGAAGCTTGACCTTCAAAGATTGTGCATTTAGCAACAAGATGACTTAGAAGCTCTTTAGCAGGGCTTTGTGTGTCAGTGTATACATATATAAAAATATATTTTTAATAGCAACGCTATTTGTCTTTAATCCACACTTCACACCCGTCTGCTTGACTTCATTTTCCTGTTTTTGTTTCCTCCCCTCCAACCTTTCTTTATTTAGTCCTTAACTCCTATGTTAGCGGCAGCCAAAAAAGAGAGTGAACTAATGTCAGACGAGATGAGGGCTTTGATATCAGAGAAGGAAACCTTGGCGCAGGAGGGGAATGCTTTAAAATTAGAAAGAGATTCCTTGTTTTCAAAGCTTGTAGAGTTGGATTCCAAGATTGGGTTTTTAAAACAAGACCAGGAAAAGCTTTGGACAGTGAATGAGGAGCTTAATCTAGAGAACAAAAAAATAGTTAAGGAGAAGCAAGAAGCTGAGAATAAGAACCAAGAAGAAAAGGCCAAGAATGATGCTCTTACATCGGAGAATGCAAAGTTACTCCAGGAAATTGAGGCAGCTCAGGATGATCTTCTTAAGATAACCAGAGAGAATGATTCTCTGCGTACTACCAAGGCGACTCTTCTTTGCCAGGTGGATGAGCTCCAGGTCCAGAGTGATGCCTTGGTGCAGGAATGTCAGAATCATGTCAGCCAACGTGAAGAGTTGGAAGACAATCAGAGGAAACTTTCAGAGGAAAATGCAGCCGTCATCAAAGACAAGGACGACATCATTCAGAAGCTGAAGAGTTCTTATGAGGACCTGGCCAAAGACCAGAAGGAACTTCTCCAGGAATTAACTTCTCTGTCTGCTGAGAGGGATTCACTCTCGGAAAAACTTGCAGATCTGGAAAACCAATATGAGGTTTTGAAAAGGGAAATGGAGAGCATATTGCAGGATAACCAGGATCTACAGCAGGACAAGGACTCTCTCCTAAAGAGCCAAGAAGACCTGCATAAAGGTTTAGAGCAGGCTCTGGAGGAGAAAGAGAAGTCCAGTTTGAGAATGGAAAGCCTGCAGTTAGAGCTTGAAGAGGTCAGTAAAGAACTGAAAAAGATCAACAAAGACAGGGAAGAACTACAGACCTCTCATGCTAGTCTTTCAAAGCTTCTGGAAGAGATTAAGGCCAGTCGAGAGACAACTGACTCGGAGTGTATTCAGTTGCTGCAAGAGAAGGAAGCCTGGGCTTCATCAGAAAGGAGGCTTTTGAGTGAGAAGGAAGAACTTATGAATGAGAACAAGGTCATTTCAGAAAAGCTGGCCAAGCTCTCAGAAGATGCTACTGTCACTGAGAAGGCGTTGAATGAGTTGCTGAGCCAGCTGACTGCAGAGAGGGAGCTGACTTCTCAGAAGGCTTTGAAGCTTAAGAAGCAGAATGAGAGCCTCATGAAGGAAAAGGCCACTCTGGAGGCAAAATGCGCAGAGTACCATGCAGAGAAGCATTGCGCTGTGAAAGCTCTGTGTGACCTGCAGAGGAAGCATGAGTTGGACATTTCCGCAAAGAGGATGTTGACCCAAGAGAAGATGAAGCTGCAGAGCATCCTTGAAACTCTGAAGATGGAGCTTGACCAGAAGAGGGAAGAAAACCACGAACTGGCCAGCTGCAAATGTGAACTCGCCAAGATCTTGAAAGAAACCCAGATTGCAAAAACAGCACTAGAAAATGAGAATTCGGCCCTACTTCATACAAAGCAGCTCCTTGCAGCTTCGTTTAAGAGCCACTCTTCTGAAAAGGAGGCGATGAGCAAAGAGAACATTCAGCTGCAGAAAGACTGTCAGAAATTAAGCAAAGAGCTCAAGGTTGCTCTCAGTAACCTGACCATGGAGCAGGAAGCTCGGAAGCTGGAGAAGGAGTCTTTTGTGGTGGAGAACACTCAGCTCCTTAATAGCGTCAACCAGTATGAGAAGGAGAAGGAGCAGTTGAAAGCTAAAAACAAAGAGATGTTGGCTGAGAGAGAGAAATTGAAACAGGAGAAATTAAAATTGGAATCCAAACTAGAGGAGATAATGAAAGAGAAGCAGATTCTTAGTGCTGAAACAGACAAGCTGGCCTCCAATATTGAGAAACTGAAGAGTGAGTTTTCAGCACTGACCAAGTCCAAAGCAGAGCTCCAGGAACTGCACAGCTGTGTCTCCAAGATCCTGGAAGACCTACGTTGCAGTCACGAGGTGTCCGAAATGGAGCGTGCTAAGCTTCTTCAGGACAACGAGATGCTGCTCGCCGAGCAGAAGCGCCTGATCATGATAAAGGACGAAGTCTTGAAAGAGAAGGAGAAGTTCTCTGAAGACTGTTGCAAACTCTATGACGAGGTAACGCTCCTGGCGCAAGCCAACAATGAACTGACAGCCAACCTCTTGGCCTCTCAGAACAAAACTATAGTGCTGCAGAAGGAAAAGGATGAGATGGTCTTGAAACTGAACGAAATCGAGACTCTTCAGGGAAATGCGGTAACACAAAGATCTGAGGTATCGATACACTGATAAATCAGTCCAATTCAGTTACTAACACCAATCCCTAACATCAGTTTTTCTGGTGCCCGCACTTAATTTTGCATGAATATATTTGCACTTTGGCTTGGCCTGAACACCCTTCTTAAGAACCTTCCTCTCAGCGTATTTTCCCATTGTGTTTGCAAAATCTCTTAATTGCAGTCCTAATGTGGCAAGAGGGGCTGGGGGTGAAAGATGCCAAGTAATGTTGATGGTCTCACAGCTGTTAGTTTTGCAAGAGAATCTTTTTTCATGGTGAATAAAAAGGCAGGTTTCAAGATCTGCACAGCTAAAAGGTCACTACTCTATTGGCATCTAATCTTAGATGTTGCCTGATTTCATTTTATTTTTAACTAGAATCCAGTAAAAGGTGTTAAGTTTCTTGAAACCTTAAGTCACCCTTATTGGGCAAAAAGGTGCAGTGCAGACTCCAGGCAGAGTTACTTCGAATGATGACATAAAAAGTAATGTGTAATATCTTCTACCTTTTTATTCACACTCAGATGTCTGTTCACCACCAACAGAGGACAGACAGAATGGAGTTCGGAGGTGTCCTTTCCCAGACTTTGTAAACTGTAAAGCCATTACCACAAGTACTACTTTAGATTATTGTGTCTCATTCTTAAGCTTTGTTTTTGCTTCACCAAAGCACTCAACTTCACAGCACTGAAAAATTTCAACTTTGTCTTTGTTCCCATCTCTTTTCTGGACTGGAACGTCCTTCACATAGGATACAATCTAGAGTAACTATGGGAGCACGTAAGAGACATTACATGCACCTGTTGTTACTGCACCATCTACTGAAAACTTATGGGAAATTCATATTGCAATCCAGAGTAACTTGTTCTTATCCGGAGCAAGGACTCCCTGTTGTTACTCTGGATTTCACCCATAATCCAAGTGCAGGGCAGTGGCCCTCATTTCTAAGCATTGTTAAATCAGTGCACTGAGGTCCAGTCTGTTGGTGGTGAAAGTCTCTTGAACTGCTATCAAAGGATAGTTTAATTAGGACCACTCAAAAAAAAAGAATGACACAAGCATGAGATATTAATTGTAATTTCTGCATGGAAACAATTGCTGATTTAATGGTACTTTATAAAGCTTTGAAATGCAGAAAAAGCAACAGCATCTGGTTTTCTTCGAACCAGAATGCTTGCTTTCACACAAACGAAATCAATTTTTGAGTAACCAAATCCCATCCACATGCTGCTGCCTGTCACAGAGAAATTGACTGTGGAATAGATGGTTTGTGGATCTGCAGCTAGGAGTCCAGTACACTTTTTTAATGGACTTTACATGACTGTTTTATCTTTAGGCAGCAAAAACAGCAGAAGATGCGTTGCAGATAGTTGAGCAAGTGACCAAAGAGAAGGAAGCCCTTCAACGAGAGAAGATGGAAACTCTAGCCTCACTGGAGGATTCCCGGAGAACCAATGTGAAGTTGCAGAAGGAGGTAACCAAGCTTCAATCATAGCTGTACTGGAAAAGGAAGTTACACTCAAACCTAGATAGCCTCAGTTTTGTACTGCATGTTTCTCAGTTTTGTACTGCATGTTTCTGCCTCTTTTTTGTGGGTTTGGTGATTTTAAATGAACCTGGGGCTCTACTGCCAAGTGGGTCCTCTCAGAAGAATGTGCATCTTTTGAAGAAGGTGTAAACAACACAGTAACTTAACCCCTCACTTTCTGGGGTTCTTAGAGAATTAAGGGACTTGATATCATTTAATGCCAGTGGTCAGTTTTTAGATAGCTGGAAATTAAAATCCTGTAATTCCACCAGCATGGCCAGAGATTATCCGTTGCATAATAAAATACATCCCTGAGTGCCTTCAACAAATGAGGCTTACAAGCTGGAGGCTGGCTCTTGCAATTTAGAGAGAAACATGATAAATAAAGGCACTGCAGCCATTTTGGGTCTGAACCAGTAGAACCATTGAAAGGATGGTATTCTCAGCACTGCAGACTCAACATTCACCTGTCTGCTATCCACAGATAACGGTATAGTAATGTCTCAGCCATTAGTTTTAGATCCCATTCAGAGACCTCCACAACAGAGTATAAAAGAGACTGGAGATCCTGTTACAAATCTACAGAACTTTACCTTGTCCCAGAGAACCTTAATTCTCCCAGAGAATCTTAATTGTCCCAGAGAATGGTCCCAGAGAATCTTAATTTCAGGTTGATGTGCTTTGCTTTTTTCTCTTGGAAGTTGGAACTGCTTAAGCAAAACAACTTGAAGAACAAAGAGGAGCTCAGCAGGTCCAAGGAGCAACTGACAATGGAGATCCAGGAAATGGAGGAGATTAGAAAAGAACTGTAAGTTTTTCACTAAGTTTTACTGTAAGCACTTCTTGGATAGGAGATTCAGTTTTATTGGTGATTGCAAATAAGTTTTATTGATGATGATAGTTTGCCATTTAGTCTTGGGGGGGGGGGGGACACAAATAACCTGGAGTCTTCTGTGTTGGAAGCAAACATTTTGCCCTTTAAAATGTATTAGTTATGGACACTGAAGGTTATTGGATTTTCTGTATATGGTTGTTGAGATAATCATTGCAGGTCAATTTTGGTGTGTATGTGTGGCTTTATTTTGAAGGCATATGTGATTCTGTCACCTGACACTTCAGCATCAGGCTCACCAAGTTCCCATGTGGCTTTTTGGCATTTGCCTAACTTATTGTACAGGCATTTCCCCCTCTGTTCTGGTGATTTGTGAGGTGCACCACTTGCAGTCAAGCACTGACAGAAACACAAAGCGTTGTTGAACATCCACTAAAAGCTAGAAAAGATCCTGAGAAAAACCAACCCATCTGTTCAAGCCATGACAATAAAACAGTTGTGACTTTGACTTTATATAACTTAATCCATCCAGGGTATTTCTCCCTGCAGTTGCTCCTGAGTTAGTTTTGGGAGGATTTTTCATCTTTAGAAACTATTTGGTGAAACGTTCTGCAAACTGGTTAGTTGTGCATTTGTACTCTGGTGCCTCTTCCCTAATCTCTCAACTTGTTCCATTCATGGGAGGAGAACCCTATCTATTTACCCTGATGTGTTTCAAGGGCTGTAGGGTAGCAAAACCAAGAGCAATCCCTTCCTGATGCCCACCAATCTGCTTTCAAGGATCAGTTCTATTTGGAGGGGGAGTGAGTATGCATTTGGGTTGTGGATTGCCACCTTATTAAATATCTCATTAAGCACATTACTTGCTGCTTTTCTTTTTTGCAAGCTGCAAAGCCGATTCCCACTGTGTTTTTTTTCCTCTTGCCCTTCTTGTTCCTATGGTAACCATGTGCTCTGTGTCCTCGCAGAGAAGAGCTAAAGCTGGCAGAGGCTGAGAAGTCCCAGCAGCTCGAAACCTTACAAGAAGAGAACATTAAACTTACCAGGGAGCTAGGCAAAGGAGAAGTCACAGGTCACCAGAAGGTAGGCAATTTCATTTTGAGTTTCCAGAGGTGGTGTCTGGAGGTGTCAATATTCCAAAGATATTGAGAGAGAGAGAGAGATTTTGTAATGCGTGTTTCTGATTGGACGAATACCTTTTCAGGATCCCAGTTCCAGTAGATCAGCAACACAGCTGAGCCACCTAAGAGGTGGATTGGTTTTCTAGTGATGTGAACTTTTGTCAGCAATTGTCAATGATGAGGTTTCATCATTGACAATACATCCCAGTGTATCCCATCAACCAGTGTATCAACCGGTTCATCCACAGCTCAGCACTGTTGGCACTCTACAATATCTAAACACCACTTGCACAAGATTGTGAGGTGATGGGGAATTGCATAACCACAATGAATCCTCTGCAGGAGAGAATTGCTAGGGTGCTTGTTGGTCTCAGTTCAAGGTCTCTCTGTATGTGGATCTTCCGAGGATGGATTTCCTTGCTCTCGGTGTTTTAATTTCCTGGATAATTGATTTTTCTTACATTAGCTCTTGTATAATGAGATTCTTCATTAACCTCTTAAAAACAAGTGCAAAGGTTGTTGTTTGAATGTGGAGAGAGTATTTTTCTTAGTACTGCAAAAGTATACACGAGCCTGTGTGACTGAGTTTTACGTTTTGATACATGTTTCTTTGAGCTTGCAGTGAGAGTTATATAGGTGGAGATGTTCTGGGTCTGCATGGCAATAAGAGCTTCTCTTGGCTTGTAAGAGTCTCTACAAGATATTGCAAAATATACAGGAACAATTAATCGGGGTCTTCTGCCCAAGCCCATTGAAATGGATAGTGTTACCCATAAACATTTGGTGTTCTGATAACTCTCATTTTAAACTTGTTTATTACAGAGTGAGTCCCATTGAACAGAAGGACTTGCTTCTGAATATACCTCTCTCTCTCTCTCGCTCTGTGTGTGTGTGTGTGTACACACACACACACAGAGTATATGTGTATATTGGAAAAATAGTCCAATCATCTTGAGCATCATAAACCTTTCCAACTCTTTCTGAGCAATTTCAATTCACACACCCTACAATCCAGAGTAATTATAGAAGCACGTAAAAGACATTACGTGCAGCCGTAGTTACTGCACCACCTAGTGAAAACCTATAGGAAATTAATATTGCAATCCAGAGTAAATTGTTCTTACACCGGAGCAAGGACTCCCCATAGTTACTCTAGATTGCACCCACAATCTCTTTTATTGTCCTCCTTGTTTTAGTCTGTGCAAAAATAACAAACTAATCCAAATTTCACATGACAAGTTTTACATTGTTTCAGCTTGACAGTCCTTGCAAAGCAACCTGGGGATGTCCAGAATTCCCATAGCTCTGCGCTGAGTAAAAGTTATACCAACTGCTACTGTGAAGTAGGGAGGAAACTGGGTCAGTGATATGAGGATATGCTTCAGCCTTTTACAGCTATTTTTACTTTTTTGGAAAGCCAGCCAGAGCCCCCAGACTAATTAACTTAAAATAGCAGAGTTTATTGTATGTTCATGCTCCAGGCCTGGACTTGTACCAAGAAAGCACTTTATGAATTTGGTTTGTAAGACTGCCTGTTTCTTAATAAATGGAATGCTAAATTTGATTCATAAGAGGCTTAATACAGTTAGAGAAGAGAAGGCAACCTATTTATTTATTTATTTATTTATTTATTATTTATTTATATCCTGCCTTTCTTCCCTAGAAAAGGGAACTCAAGGTGGCTAACAACAATTAAAAGACAATAAAACATCACTACAATTAACAGTAAATACAGATTAAAACATAATTAAAATACGATTATACAAAAAACATTAAAACAACTGGACCTAAAAATTTACAATAAAAACTAACTAAAAACAATACAAAAACACAGCACCGCCAACCACCGCCTCAATAAAATGAGTGATATCATGTCTCAACACATGTCTCAACACATGACATGATAGCCAGAGAGCTCAGCATTTCTTGGTCTAATATCATTCTTTGTCACCCCTATCAGAGCAGGATTTGCAATTCAAGAATGCACAAAGCCTCCAACTGGAAAAACTTGGTCTATAAAGCAAGAATAGGTTGAATTATTTACCAACCATTAAATTGATTAGCATGATTTTCTTAAACTCTGACCAAAGCAGCTAACAATCAAACATAAAGCAATGTAATTTCACCCAAGCAAGTGTAGAAAAAAATTATGATGGCTCTAGGAGCAGATTTCTCCACCGCTAGACAGTTTGAGACACTCTCTGGTGGTGCAAGTGGTTAAGACACTGTGCCTGTTAACCAGCAGGCCAGGGTTCGATAACCAGGGATTTCCTGCTACAGGAAAGGGGGTTCCTGCCCTACAGGCAGGGGGTTCAACTAGATGATCCACTGGGTCCCTTCCAACTTTCTGATTCTGTATCTTCTACAATAAGGTATTGATTGGAAAAGGACTTGCATAGTTTCCTTTGGTTGGGAGAAAGTTAGGAAATGGTTGGCAACGAGCTTCCCTTTCAGTCTTTGCAAATTGGTGCCTTTTTAGATAAGTGTGATGGGTTTTTAACATATGTTGCAGGTATTTTTGAGTAGTCACTATGGTAACAATATAAATTTCTGGCCGGGGTCTGCTGGCAAATCCGTACATACATGTCACACTTTGCAGATTTAACAATTCGTTAGTTTCATGAATGACTTACACTGACATCTAAAGGTTAAAACTGTTTTTGCTTGGAAAAATAGGTGGTGGAGGGCTATTGATATTGCCATATAAATAACTTTGTAATTAAATAGCTTTGTAATTAAAGGATATCCAATCAGATAATAGGCTTGGTTTTGGAAGATGTTTCTGGAATGCAGGATTTCAGATGGGCGTGTGTTTCAGTTTGAAATTAGCTGGTTATATATTGGAAGCTTTGGCAGTTTTAGTAACTTTGTGCTTAAAACTCACCGCCACTATAAAAATTGTGTATGTGCTTGAGATGTGCTTATATATAGAATCATCAAATTGGAGTTTTTAGTTTCACTTGCACTGCAAGCTTAGAAATTGAGTGGAAGAGGATGCATAGCCTGCCTTTGTGGGGGAGGAAGGCAAGCTCCTCTCTGAAGCTTGGAGAGTGCTTTGTGCTGTCACCAAAATAGCTGTTTGAGACTTCAAGCACATTCTCGGCACAAAACCATGCTTGTTCTGTACGAGGGGACCACAGGGTCTGTTGGACTGTGTGGAGGGTAATAGGGGTCTCCAAGACTGTGTGCTTGAGATGTTGGGACCACAGGGCTGTGGTTGGCTGACAGTTTGGTCTAGGGGTTTGGAAGAACGTGAACACCACTGCCACAGGAAGGAGGGCCACTTGTGAGTAAGGAATTTGTGCCTACTAGGAATTGCTCCTATTCCGAAACAAGGCTAAGGTGGAAATTGCAACCCTGTGTTTTTCTTTTCCATGAAACCCCTACAGATTGGGAAAGAGCACCAAATATCTAAGCAGGAAAGTAACTATTTTGTTCTTGAACATGCTGAAAAAACGTGTTGTCCTGTTTTTGCTTTCAGTTGGACGAAGAGAGATCAGTCCTCAATAACCAATTATTAGAGATGAAAAAGAGGTAAGTTGTGAGGTGCATGTGTGTGTGAAGTGTTCATTACTAAAGTGGTGTGAAGACACTTGATTTTTCAGTAAGCATTTAATGTCCTGTAACCTAGCACTTGCCATCCTATTACACA
This sequence comes from Cryptoblepharus egeriae, assembly GCA_030015325.1. Classification (NCBI taxonomy): domain Eukaryota; kingdom Metazoa; phylum Chordata; class Lepidosauria; order Squamata; family Scincidae; genus Cryptoblepharus; species Cryptoblepharus egeriae. Next base: position 7,416,060 of record JAREYC010000017.1, on the reverse strand, counting down.
GTTAGCTGTTTCCCTCTGTTTCGGCACCCAGTATGTCCAGAGCTATTTTTAGCGGTTTATGGAATATTGTATTTCTTGCTGATCTAACAGATAACACAAAGCCCTCCCTCTGAGCAGCCTTAACATTCCCCAGAATGTGTTTTTTGCTAAGCCCAAGAACAAAGCACCTTCCAAATTAACATTTTAATACCACCCATGGCACCATTCAGAAAGAGTACACCTGGGAAAATGTCCAATTATTTTGGGTTACTGGTGCTTCCTCCCTCCAGTGTACACTTGCCAAATTAATGTTCTCACAATCCAGCATTTAACACTGGTACTGCTTAACATCTCTTGGAAAAACAGGAATGTGTTGCATTTCCGTAGTGTGTTGGCGGGTTGGCTGCAGAAACATATTTCGTGCTGCAGTAGCAAAGAGTTAAACTAACTGGACCTGCCTGATTCTGTCAAACAAAGCCCATTTCAATACAATATGGTTTTATGAATTTCATGGTTTCTTTCCAACTTCTGTTAATATAAAATGTACTCACTTTGTGCCATGTTTTTTAGAAAGGATAAACTCTCAAGGCAATTTAACACTAAAATTCATGTTATTATAGTTATGGCAAGAGATATTGGGAATAGGGAAGCAAGCAGTTTTATGGTTTCTGGTTCCTTGCAGTTAATGACATGAGCTAGACTCTTCTAGAGGGGAGAAAGGAGCAGCAGGAGCTGTAGTGACATATGGGGTAGTGCTGGGTATCACCCCTCAGAAGCAACCCATCCCTTGAACTACTTACTAAAGACATGTTTAGCAGGATTAGGGTATCCAGAGATCTGGCTCTGAACTGTGATTCCAAAACCTTTGCACCCCAGGGCTTAACCTCTCCCCTCCCCAAAGTGGAAATTTTTGGGTATTGGTATCCAGAGCTCTCCCACTCAGGAGGGGAGCAGTGTTACTTCAGCTCATTAAGACCCATTGTGGATTTGCTGACTGTCTGACTGTCTCTGAGCCTGCGCTGTTTCTCAAGACTCATTTCATTCCTCTCTCTTCCCTTGCCTACCCTTGCTTCCCCTGCTATATCTGTGTGTCTTTAATGGTAAGACTAAAGAAAGTCTATCCGCGTTACAATAAATAACTTTTTTTCTCCAATAAAGTTGTTGTACATATTTTTGGCTGCCTTCTGTTCCCTCAGTGTCTTGCTTTTTTATGTTTTGTTTTGTAAAAAAAACTCAGCAGTATTAAATTTTTTTACTACAACAACAACAGAATCCACTTCAGTGCAAATTTAGTTCTTCTTTTATTGTATTTTGCATTTCTATTCCATGTTTCTAACATGTGGTTCTTGTTATCTTGCATTTTTAAAGCTTGCCCAGTATCACTTTAAGGTACTTGCTTCATTATTGGAATTCTTGGTTTTTTTCCTGTGGCAAGGGAAGAATCTGGGGGGGAGGAGAGGTAACCTTAGTGGGGAGTTATTAGTGGCAATCCATGTGACTTGGATGGATTTTTCAAACCTGGGCATAATCCACTAGGAAAGACTCCTGAACAGGAGGACAAATCTTCTCAATCCAGTGGAGCAAATGCCATTCTTTTCAACAGGACTTGCTTAGGAGGTAGTGGCTGTGGATGGCGCAAGTGGCTAAGACACTGTGCCTATTAACCAGCAGGCCAGGGTTCAAGACTCGGGTCGGCCTCACAAGACAGGGTGAGCTCTTGTCCTTAGCCCAGGTCTGCGACGCCAGCTGGATCCAATCGTATTGGCTCTGCCTTTCCATTGGACTAATTCAGTGGCGTGGAGAGGGGGGATTTGCTGCTTGGGTAATAGCCTATCCTACATAACAATCTAACCCAGGCTTTCATGCTTCACATGCAGCGTATGCAGCACCGAGCATGATATCATAGTCTTCCAAGACTGACGGAGGCCTGCTCAGGAGGTGCCCCTTGAGGCTTCAAATAGCACTTAGAAATGTATTTGTTCAGATCTTTAATTTCCTATACAAAACTGACTCTCTGAATTGGCCTTAAACTATTTCTTAAACTATAGAGGAGATACTACGGAGGTGGATTCCATTCTTAAGCCCAGTACACTGATGCTTAATCTAATTAGCTGAGGCTTAACCCTTAAAGTCGTGCTTAAGATTCCGCAGAATCAGAGTCTGTTTTAAATGCCACCCACATTTTCTTAAACAAGAGCAAGCAAGACATTTGTAATATTTAGGAAAGGCATCCTGAACAGCAATCCACTTCTGCAACTTTTGCACTGTTTTGTGTTTTTTTTTAATAAAGCCCCAAATTGGATCCTGCTGCTGGGCTACATGCTGCTGTGTTTGTACACCCCCAGATTCTCAACTTGCTGCTTCCATTATAAGAACAAACATCTGCATAACTTCAGAAAGATTTCTGTGCTGTATCACCAGTGTTGCTTGTTTTGAAATTTTGTCCTGGGCTATTTTGCAAGGATTGTGCTGTATCTCATACGCTGGTTCTTGTGGTTCTCACTAACTGTAAATATTGTGAACAATCTTCACTTTGGGGCCTTAATTTTATACTGTGACATACATGTCACCTCTACTAGCTTCTATTTTTCTTTGGAAACAAACCATGTCCCTGATTAAGGGCACAGATTATCTGTGTAGTTTCTCGTTGAAACAAAGAAAAATTGCACAGTAGCATCCCATTCTTTTCAAGGGCCACCTAAGTTTACCAGACCTTAAAAAAAGACATCTAGAAATAAATATTTTATTTATAAATAATAATAACAAGAAAAGAAACATCCACAAACATGTATCTCCCTATATTTACACACTAGCGAAATTTACTCGTGTTGTGGGAGCACAATACCCTCCGTATGCCTTACCCCCACTGTGCAACATGCTGCCATGCGCAACTCCCTCCCATGTGCTTAAATTGAACTGGTCTCCCATGTGCAACACCCCCCCCCCACATGTGCATCATTCCGCCCATGCGCAACATCCCCCCATGCACTACATCCTCTCATGTGCAACATCTCCCATGCACATGAACCCCCCATGCACAATATCCTTTCATGTGCACCATCCCCACATGCACACCATCCTCCATGCACACTATCTCCCCCCAGTGCTCCCTCCTTCCCAGTGCATCAGGCACCAAATTGTTGGATGTTAATCCATCTTCAGTGTTAAGTATAGGCAAAAATACTTTGCATCCCTTTTCAGCCCCTTAAATGTTAAATTTCTCAACACCACTTCTTGGTGGGTGTTGATGTCACAGTAGGAACACCCTCCTGGAATTTCACACTTTTAGGTCCAGGGGTTGGGGAAGAACATCCCTCAGTCACCAATTCTTCAATGAAAAGTATAGGGAGGAAAAGGCATTGCGCTCCTTTTCACCCCCTTCTGGTGGGAATTTCTGATAACCGGTTCTTAGTTGGTCCCTCCGTCATGGAAGGAACACCCACCCCAAATTTCACACTTCTAGGCCTAGAGGTGTTGATGAATCAGTGAGTGAGTCAGTGAATGAGTCAGTGAGTGACTTTTCAGTTTTATATGTATGGTATATAGATTCTTCAAACCACAAGAGCTCAGCTCCTTGCACGGCAGTTAGTAGCTACAATAACTTATATTTCAATAGGTTCAAGGAAGGAGGCAATTAGTTGTCTGATCTTTCTATCTCCCTTTGACATCCCACCAAAAACCAAGTCCCAATCCACAGTTTGGGAACCAAGATTTATTATCGTACCTCCCTCCCCACCCCCACTAAATGGCTCTCTTTCAAATTATCTCAGTTGCTAAGGTCTGATAGAGAAAATGGGCTTCTGTGGAGATCCTCACATTATAGCTATTAGTGAGGACCAACTAATATTTCCAGCTTCATCCATTTTTTGCATGACAACTATGTAACACAGCCTTGCATGTCTGTTTCTTTTGTTGCTTGTTCATCGCTACTCTAAGAAGTAACAAAACTCTAAAGTTTAGGCTTGTTCTGTGCAACTCTCCTCCCTTTTTCTTCTTTGCTTCCTGGTCCTAGTAGCATTTTTAAAAAAATTCAAATGGATACAGTGTCATGCAGATTCTGGCATGAATCTACATAGGTAAAACCTTTTCACTTTTATTTCTGTAAAATCCCCTATAATTTTATCAAATACAAACATCTCAGTCAACTAAGCTTGAACTGACACTTTTGCAAAAAAAAATTCCTATTCATATAGCCTCCTCTTAGAAAAATAAATCTTTTCTCCACTGCCTTCTACCCACCTTAAAATAATGGATTAATCTGCACCTAATTTCTGAAACTGTTTGACTCTCTTTTAGAGAATCCGAATTTAAAAAAGAAATTGAGGAAGAGAGAGCTACTTTACAGAAATCCATCAGTATTACTAGTGCCTTGATCACAGAAAAAGATGAAGAACTGCAAAAACTCAGAGAAGAGGTACCATCTTTTAGAAATGTACAATTCACACCATTGGCTGCCAAACCGGTTCACATTACTCCTCTTTATCTATTTAATATTTACACAGGTAATATCAGGGAGGGGTGCCTAGTTGATGTGGTACCAGGTAGCAGGGCAGCAGCTGCTCTCCTCCATCAACACACTCGCCCCTGCTGCATTTCCCCATCCTTGGATTGGAAAAGAGAGGGCAGAGCAGAACAGGAGGTGTTGAGGAGAGTGGTGGACTAGAGCAGTTCCCTAGCCGTTGCTGCCCCAGATCCTCTTCTGCTCTGTCCCCTTCTTTCTTTTCCAGACCAGGGAGTGGGAGGACTAGTGGGAGCACATCACCAGGTAAGAAAGGAAGTATTTGACATACCATATTGGGCATCAGGTGGTCTTAAGCCAGACTTGATTCCACCTTTTCCCAGGAGTGTTTTCCATCTGGACGAATGCGGAATCCATTGGTTGCAGAGCTGATATCTATTGCTTGGAATGCCCTGTGAAAAACAGCTGGATGTGCAGACACCAGATCTTGCCACATGAGGGCACATTCAAATTAAGAGTGCTGCACATTGGTCCTTTTCTCTGAAGCTGCTACTCTTTCTCTAGCTTTTTAAAAAAGAATCCACTAAAAGAAGCCCACTCCCTCTACAGGCTTCAGAATGGACATTTGAGCAGGAACAACCACTATTTCCAGTTTCCCTCCGGTTTTTCTGCCACAAAAGGCATTTTGAGGGCTAGAGAAGCCCTCCAGAGATTTATTTCAGCTATAACAGTTATTCTGTAGCCTGCAGAGGCAAGGGGGCAGAAGAGTGCTATATCTTCAGGGTTCAGAAAGCCCTGTAGTGGGTCCCTCAAAGGGCTTAAGGGGTCGAAGATTGTGAATTTGATTATCCATGATTTTCTGTATCTGCAGGAGGTTCAAAAACAGATCTCCTATGGCTACCAAGGCACATCTATATGCCCTTCATTTATTCCAGTATCAGATTTATTCCAGTATCAAATTTATTCCAGTATCAGAATATCCAGATTTATTTTTCTTCAGTCTGCCTATGTTTTCTCTCTCTTTCACTTGAACCTTTGCAGGTGTCGGTGCTTCGTGGAGAGAACGCCACTGCAAGGAATTTACATTCAGTAGTTCAGTCATTGGAGTCTGATAAGTTGAAACTTGAATTAAAAGTAAAGAATCTGGAGCAGAAGCTCAGAGAGATCCAGAAAGCATCTGCCGACTCCTCAGGTAAAACCAGCTCTGAGCAAACAAGGTAACCCCCTCATTACTGTTGCAGCTGATTGTGGACTGACCACAGAACTTGCTGCATGCTGGAAACCAGTTGGAGGCTCAGTTAAATAGGGCCTTTCTGTGTGGTCTCGGTGGGGACCTTCTTGCAGTGGTCAAAACAGCATCATCACAAATCCATCTTCACTAAAAAGGACCTGATCTGACATTGGTAGCTCTTGTTACATTACTTAGTTGAAGTTATCACTGACTACCTTGCAGGGGTGTCCATTTTTTTGGCAGAAGAGCCATATAATCTCACTAGGACCTGGAAAAAAAGAATTTAAATAAATGAATATATTAGAGAAATTTATATGAATGAATGAATTCAAATCAGTTCATAAACACCTTGTAACACAGAGAGAGGGTGATCTTCAAGCTCTTTCATGCAAGAGAGAAGAGGTGTGTGCAGCTTACTCAGCCCTTAGAATACCCTCCAGAGATGCAGGGAGCAGAGCTCCTATTGCCTCTGGAGGATTACAGGCTTGGCTCTGGGCTACATCTGGCTTCGGGACTTGGGTTTGGACACCCCTGATCTATAGGAATGAGGAATTTAACAGATAGTCTCAAAATCCGGCTTTTAAACTCTCTTAATGCTTTTTTTCTCTTTCCAAGATGACACAGCTGGCGCCATCCAGGATGACAACCAAGAAAGCAAGGTATTGCCTCTCTCCTGTTACACTCTGTGTGGCAATAGTTCTCATAACATTAAACAGATTGATTATATATGGTTTCTATGCTGCATTCCTTCCCTCTGTTTCTGATGAGAAGAAAGGAGACAAAAGTGGAAACAAAATAAATGACAGCACATTGATTGGCTGGAGAAGGAGGAGCTGCCAAAAAGGTGTGGCTGGACTAGGAAGGGCCGCATTGCAGTTGGAAAGCTTTGCTCAGTTTTCTTGTCAATCTGAGCATTTTCTTAATGAGTTAAAATACTTTAATCTCACACTTTGGTGAAATCCAAAAAGTTGACTGAAACATATCAAGAATAATGGCCTCTAAACAGAGTGATTTACCTAGGAGGACTTGTATCTGCCAACTACTCAAGAGTTAGTGGCAGGGCCTGTGAGCTGGATATTGAGACTTGGGCAGGCTCATTGATGTCTGCTGAAGCTTTGTAAGCCAAGCTGGGCATGTTCCCATCCTTGTTGGAATAGGAAAGTCAGAATATAAACCCACAAATAAATAAATCCCTCATAAGCAGACATGATATTTAGCAGGATTTGCAAAACGGTACTCCTTAAAAATGCAGCTGTGCTGCTGTGGTGAAGATGTCTCTGTGGTGCAAGATAAGAGATGGTGTCCACCAGGCCTGTGCCATGTTATTGCACTGCATAATAGCTTCATAGCCAGTTGCGAAATGAACCCAGACTAATGCTTGGTTTCTTTCCCCCCTGCTTTTGTTCTTTGCTCTCCGCTGCTGCTGGGAACGCTTTCCTCCGATCAGGATATGGTTCGTTTCTATTTTTACTGCTGTGCTTAATTAGCTTTGTCAGTTTTAATCAGCCTAGTGTAAGCCAGAAGGGCCAAACGTCCTTCGGTCTAGTGAGGCTGTCCCAGAGTTCTCCTGGGAAGGGAATAGCCCTGTATAGTGGACAAGGGGCACTTGCACAAATATGTGACCCTTAATGTTCAGGAAGGAGGGCTAGTGGAGTAGCTGGGTTCTCTTCAAGCCTTCTTTGTGAACTTTCTGAAGGCATTTGTTTAGCTAGTTAGGGAGAGGGTTTAGCCAGGCTTTCATGCTTCGCATACAGCGTCAAGCACAATACCATAGTCTTTCAAGACTGATGGATGCCGGTGCATAGGGACTGGTGGACTGGATGACCCAACAGGTAGTGTTCATTCTTAGGACTTGTGTAGTATTAGCTGCCTGGGTGAGGCCTACTACCTGCTTGTGACTGGTCCACCCTTGTGAGCTACTCGAAACAGCAGCTGCAGATCAATGCATGCATATTTCAAAGACTGTTTCAAGTCTGCAGGGTTGACTTGACATTCTTGGGACATTCCCAGTTTTCGGGGATTGTGTTCACATACTGGCAAGTTTGACAGGGTCCTGTCCCCGTTTCGTGGAAGAGAATTATGGCAACTGCTGGCGTGACAATTAAGGCATCCAAAAAATTCCAATTGGGGAGTGTATTTTTAGGTTCCTTTATAAAGGCATTATATAAAGGCAGGTGGTTGTGCTTTGATGCTTAGTTTCTGCCTCCCCCCTTGCAGCTTATATATCTTTCAAAAGCTTCACCTTAAGTGTTCTGAGTTTTTTTAATCCTGCCTTCTCTGGCTCTTTCCCCTTGTTCAGATTGACTTCCTAAATTCTGTCATAGTGGATCTTCAGAGGAAAAATGAAGAGCTGAAGCTGAAAGTGGAAATGATGTGTGAGGCAGCGCTTAATGGCAACGAGGAAGAAATTAATTATGACAGGTAGGTCACTTCAGCTGCCATTTGGCAATCTGGGTGTGCTCAGTAGTCAGGCCTCGCTGACTGTATTAAACCATACAGAAAGCATCTGTTTCTTCTAATTTTTAGGTTTTTAATGTAAAGTATATGCTTGGCACCTCTCCCCACCCAGATACAGCACTTTGGGAGGGGGGTCACCTGATGTGCCCACCCCTAAAACCATTCCCATTCTTTGCATTTCCTGTATCTTTCCCCTGTGGCTGGGTTGTGGGCAGCGCAAGTGGTTAAGACATTGTGCCTGTTAACCAGAAAGCCAGGGTTCGAGACCCGGGTCCCCACAAGACAGGGTGAGCCCCTGTCCTTAGCCCAGCTCTGCTATGCAGCTGGAACCAATCGTATCAACTCTGCCATTCCATTGGACTAATTCAGTGGCATGGAGAGGGGGGATTTGCTGCTTGGGTAACAGCCTATCCTCCATATTAATCTACCCAGGCCTTTGTGCTTCACATGCAGTGTTGAGCACGATGCCATAGTCTCTCAAGACTGATGGATGCCAATTATGCCCTATGGCTTGCCTTTTGTTTTGGAATCACAATTCTTAGCAAAGCACGATGATCACATTCCAGTGAATAAAGGGGAGCATCTAACCTTAAATGCCAACTTTTCTATTTCTTGACAGTGATGGAGAAAACCAGGCCAAGAAGAAACCTCGCCTCTTCTGCGATATCTGTGACTGCTTTGATCTCCATGACACTGAAGATTGTCCAACTCAAACACAGGCAACAGACGACCCTCCCCATTCAACTTACCACGGAAGCCGAAACGAGGAGCGTCCCTATTGTGAAATCTGTGAGATGTTTGGGCACTGGGCTACAAATTGCAATGACGATGAAACCTTCTGATGCGATAGAGACAAAGGAACACTAATTTTACTCTGCACACTAGGCTGGGCAACGTCCACTACCAGCATTCAAATGTGCCGACATCAGGAAAAAAGGACAGCCACTCTTACCCTCCCCAACCTCTTCATGACCAACCAGCTTAGCCAGTTAGTTTGCTCTTCCACAACAAAATACATTATTTTGCCCTTTCCTAAACTAAAATAAATAATCTACTTGGCAGATTTCTGCCACTTTCTTTTCTAACTTCTGGGTTTGCATCATCTCTAAAGACAAAACAACAATTACCTATAGGAAATTAAAAGGAAAAAACCCTCTAGTTACTTTTCAGCTTATTTAAAGACCTTTAAAAATTATGCTGTTAATTTTCATATTTGCACTAAGCTCTTAAAGCTGAATATGTATGTTTTTAGATTTTTGTAAAGTTTCGACACTGGAATGAGTTTAAGAGACGAGCTCTTCTTGGTATTACATCCATCTGCTCGGTTATCTCTTGATCAAAGAAACACACGAGCTCTGGTGCGCTACCTGGAGATCAGTAGTGCCTTTATTTCAGCAAGATTTCTTAACAATATGAAATTTTGTTTAGAAAAAATAATATCATGAAGCAGGTTTGCAGACAAGCTACTGTGGAGAAATCTTTTTATAAAGAAGCCTCTTATGCTGTGCACGTTTTTTCAACGTCTCTTTCAACGTTCTTTCAGCTTCTGTAGAGTTGTATATAAGTACATATATAAAGATATAAATATATATATACATATATATGAAAAGGTTTATATTTTGGAAAAAAAGATTATCTTATTGTTTTCAGTGCTTCTACTTCATCTGAACTCCTCAGAGGACCCTCCTTGTGCACAGCACAGTAACTTAATGACTTTAAATAGCCTCAATCTTGGGAGATTTTTTTTCCCTGTGTGTGTTTTGCGTGTGTGTAGTAAATAAATCTTCTGGAAAATCTGTATCCTGTAACAGGGTGTTTTTTTCTGGTTTGTTTTTAAATTAAAAGTCAGTTCAAGCCTTTTTTTGATGAGTATGTTATTTATCCCACTGTCTGAATTTTGTTCCAGATGAATGTAAAATGGAAAATTCAATATTTAATTAATTGTGGATTTTCTAATAAATGAAAACGTTACAAAAAATGAAGAAAATTTAAAACTAAGGGAACCCACTGTTATGAAACTGTACCATGCTTATTTTAATGCATGTGTAGTTCCTGATGAGATTACTCTGTCAAGGAGTCAATGATGTACTACTTAGCACGAGTAAAAGTGATGACCACGTAAGCTGGTTTAAATCTTTTGAATGTCTCAAAAAGAGAATAGCATCTTCCCTGCTCTCTGTACATTATTGAGGAATTGAACTCTTTGTATAGCTTGTGTGTTGGGATGTGTGTGCATGTGCACATGAGTGTGTGTATATATATGTAAATAAAATATATATACATACACAGAGATATGCATGCATGCCTCTGGTGTATTTTTCCTCCAGATTGCTGACAATATTTGCCATTATTTAGCAATCTGTCTAATGTATTTGACATTTGGAGAAATGAATGTATTATAGTGATAGAAACAAAAAGCAGGGAAATCAGTATTAAACAGAGTGTACTGTACCTTTTAATAAAGCGGTTATTATCTTGTCACATGTTGCATTCTTTGCATTCTGAACATGTTGTATTCACATGTTGCATGTTTTAGTGCTGTTCAAACTAACATGTTGATGAAAGTTCTGTGTAACAGAGGAAAGGTGTAGTGAGGTCCGTGATGCCTCTTGTTATTTTTTGTGGGTATTACTCATAACCCTAAGAAGGCAAAGCCCCAAAAGTTCAATAGGGTTCAATTAAAGATGCCAAATAAGATATCAGATCAATCTGGCATTAAGCCCTGAAGCAGTCTAGCAATGGAGGGAGAAAATCTCACAATACCCAAGTTTATAAGTCTTTCAAGCACCATTTAATGCCCCCATCAAGCACCCTTAATGTCAAGCACCCCTTACTGCCCCCAGAGGAGAAAATGTCCCCTCTACCCATCCCATCCTGTGGCAGGGAGTTCCACAGCTGAAGAAACCTTTGTTCTTTTCCATCTCCAAAAGTAGCAAAAGTTTTGAGCTGTTCCTCATGAGTAAGGGTGTTTCCAATGACTACAACAGATTTACTACCTTTTACTCAAACAATGAGCTTTAGAATTAACATGCTTTTCAAACACCACTACTCATGAGAAAGGTGCACTTGAGAGTAAACCCCATTGTATTCAGTCTGGATCACAATTTCCTAAGCATGCCAGGGATGGCAACCTGGGGATGAGAACATCCATAGAACCCCACTGGATCAGGCCCATCAAGTCCAGCTTCCTGTATCTCAGAGGCCCACCTGATGCTTCGGGGAGACAAGAGACCTGCATTCAGGTGTCCGCTTGCATCTGGCATCCAGAGACAGCCTCTATCCAGGTTGTGCATATCCATCATGGCTTTCCATCAATCTCTCCATGCCCCTTTGAAAAGCATCTAGGGCAAGTGCAGGGAGGGAGGGCATCTAGGGCAGGGAGTTCCACACAGATCAATGATGCTCTGAATAATGCAGAAATATTTCCTTTTGCTCTGACCTTCCTGTCACTCAAAGTCAGTGTGTATCCTGATGTTTTTTTTGGCGGGGGGGGGGGGGAGAGCATCCCTTTATCAACCCACCACATCCTGTGGCAGGGAGTTCCACACATTAATGATGCTCTGAATAATGCAGAAATATTTCCTTTTGCTCTAACCTTCCTGTCACTCAAATTTAGTGTGTATCCTGTTGTGTGGTGTGTGTGTGAGGGGGGAGCATCCCTTTATCAACTCCCAGCCTGTGGCAGGGAGTTCCACAAATGAATGATGCAGAAATATTTCCTTTTGCTCTAATTCTCCACTCCATTTTAGTGTGTATCCCTCTGTGGTCTTGTGTTTTGTGTGTATGTGAGTGAGGGAAAGAGGGAGGGAAGTGCATCCTTCTAAACACCCACATCCTGTGGCAGGGAGTTCCACAGTGTAACCCTCTACTAGGTCAAGATCTCTACCAGTCCTGACACTCCATGTTAAGTGCTTGTGATGTTGTGGGGGGGGGGAAGAGTAAATGCCCCCTCTACCCATCCCATCCTGTGGCAGGGAGTTCCACAAGTGAAGAAACCTTTGTTCTACCCACCCCCTTTGAGGAGCTGTGGGGGGAGGGTAGCACCCCCTCCTCCCTCTCAGCCCCACACCCAGAGGCAGGGAGTTCCGTAGTCCCTATGAGGAAGGCTCTGTGGGGCGCCTCCTCCTCACATGACCGGCCTGACTGGGCTGGGCCTGCCTGACGGAGTGAGGCAGCGATGGCGGCCACGGCCCACCTCAGCTCCGGGCGGCTGAACCTGACAGCGCTACGCGAGGCCGGCCGCAGGGAGCTGCGCGAGTTCCTTGACAAGTGCGCGGGATCCAAGGTCGGCCCTGGTGGGTGGGGGCAGGCTGGGGCCACCCTTAGGCCCCTCACAGACTTCCAGCTCCTGCTACCGGGGGGGGGGGGAGGCGCCCTACACACAGCTTGGGGGCTGGAGGGAGATCCACAAAACTCACACACACACTCCTGGGTGTGGGGTGGCACTGGACCCCCCCGTGTGTGTCACACTCACAAGCACACACCTGCTCACACACACATCTTGGAGTGCCTTGGAAGACCCCTCTGGCCCCCTCTTTCTTACACACACACACATGGGTGGGGTGGCACTAGGCCCTCCCATACTAGGCCCCTTTTACACATACAGATATGTGTAGAGGCCTCCAAGTCTCCCCCCCCCCTCTCTCTCTCTCTCTCACACACACACACCTCATGAACTAGGCAGATGAACACCCCTTTGCACACACACACACACACACACACACACATATATATATATACACACACATTTATATACACACACATTTATATACATACATTATATAGATGTAACGTGTGTATATAATGTATATAATGTACGTATATATATTTATAACTTGGGGTGCCCCAAACCTTCCCCTACTCTCTCACTCACAAAACACACACATCTTGATATGCTACACACAAGCATCCCCACAGATACCCACTTATTTCTCGGGGGGCATTGGAAGACACCCCCCAAACACCCTGCTCCCTCTTTCACAAGTACACACAAATCTTGATGTGATGCTGTTGATCTCAAAAGGTCACCCCTTTTTGTATGTGTGCATTGCACGCACACAAGCATCCCCACAGGTACCCCCACACACACACACAAACACAGGTGAGCATGTGTACACATAGACACACTTATACAAACACATAACTTCCCAGAGTCAGCTGTGTGGAATCCACCCCTTTGCCACACATGTTGGGTGCCCAAACCACCCCTTTTCTCACACACACACACACACCCCTGGAAATGCAAGGTGGACTAGCATTGACCCCCATGATCACCCCTGTATGGACAAACACATGCCATAATTCTTAGGTTCTCCTTCTTCCCCTTTGCAGGCCATTGTGTGGGACGAGTATCTTACTGGACCTTTTGGGTTGATTGCACAATATTCACTTTTGAAGGTAAGACACCAACGTGTGAGGCTGTGCTTTTTGTGGGTCTGATATGATGATGATTAGAGGCTATGATGATGGTCAGATATGATGATGGTCAGAGGCTTTTTTGAACTCTCTGCAAGTAGTTCAAGAATAGATCTCTGGGATAATTGTGGGTAAAGGAGTTTGTGATGTCCTTGCGTCCTTTTTGGCCCTTTGAGCTTGGTGGAGGAAACTGTGACTATCGTTCGGAAATCCAGTTTCCATACTAGCGAAAAGTGTACCCGCGTTGCGGGAGTAAAATTCCCCTGTATGCCATCCCCCCACTGCGCATGAATTCCCCATGCACATCAACCACATGCACATCCACCCCCATGTACAACTTCCCCATGTTCATACACATCATCCCCCCTATGTACATCATCCCCCCATGCTCATCAACCACCCATGCGGAAATCCCCCATGCTCAACATCCCCATGCGCAACATTACCTATGTTCATCCCCCATGCGCATCAACCCCCCATGTGCATCAACTCCCCATGCACATCAGTCCCCCATTTGCATCAACTCCCCATGAACAACATCCCCCATGCGCATCAACCCCCCATGTGCAACATCGCCCATGTGCAACATCTCCCCTTGTGCAACATTACCCATGCACATCATTTCCCCATACGCATCATTCCCCGATGCACATCATTCCCCCATGAGCATCAACCCTCCCATGTGCATCAACCCCCATGCTCATCAACCACCCATGTGCAAATCCTCCATGCATAACATTCGCCATGTTCATCCGCATGCACATCAACCCCCCCATGTGCATCAACCCTGCATGCGCAACTTCACCCATGCGCAACATCACCCATGTGCATTATGGCCCCATGCGCATCATGTCCCCATACACAATATCTCCCCTCATGCACATCATTCCTCCATGCGCATCAGTCTCCCATTTGCATCAACTCCCCATGCGCAACATCACCATGCGCATCATCGCCCATACGCAACATCCCCCATGCGCAACATCTCCCCTTGCGCAACAACCCCATGCACATCATTTCCTCATGCGCATCATTCCCTGATGTACATCATTCCCCCATGCACATCAACCCCCATGCTCATCAACCACCCATGCACAAATCCCCCCATGCATAACATCCCCCATGTTCATCTCCATGCACATCAACTCCCCCATGCGCAACTTCCCCCAAGTGCATCAACTCCACATGCGCAACTTCCCCCATGCGCAACATCACCCATGAGCATCATGTCCCCATGCACAACTTCCCCCATACGCAATATCTTCCCTCATGCGCATCATTCCTCCATGTGCATCAAATCCCCATGCACAACTTCCCCCATGTGCATCAACTCCACATGCGCAACTTCCCCCCATGCGCAACATCACCCATGAGCATCATGTCCCCATGCGCAACTTCCCCCATACGCAGTATCTTCCCTCATGCGCATCATTCCTCCATGTGCATCAACCCCCATGTGCATCAAATCCCCATGTGCATCAATTCCCATGCACAGCATTCCCCATGCACATCAACCCCCCATGCGCAACATCTTCCATGCGCAACATCTTCCCTTGCGCAACAACCCCCATGCACATCATTTCCTCATGCATATCATTCCCCGATGCACATTATTCCCCATGAGCATCAACCCCCCATGCGCACCAACCCCCCATTCTCATCATCTCCCTGAGCACAACATTCGCCCATGCGCATCAAACCCCCATGTACATCAATTCCCAATAGCAACATCCCTGATGTGCAGCATCAACCCCCCATGCGCAATATCCATCCATGCGCAATATCCCTCCATGTGTATCAAACCCTCATGTGTATCAAACCCCCATGCGCATCATTCTCCCATGTGCATCAACCCCCATGCATATCATCACCCCATGCACATCAACCCCCCAATGTGCATCTTCCCATTAGCAGCCCCCCCATGCACAGCATCCTCCCCAGTGCAACCTCTGCCTCCGAACAATGTCGTCCCCCCCAGTGCACCAGGCACAGAACACCAAATTGGCTGGATGTTGGTCATTCTTCCATGTTAAGTACAGGACAAAAACACTTTGCACCCCTTTTCAGCCCCTTAAGGGTTAAATTTCTCCACATCAGTTCTTGGTGGGTGATCATGTGACAGAAGGAACACCCTCCCTGAATTTCATGCTTCTAGGGCAGGGGTTGTGGGGGGTTGGGGTGGAATGTTGAAGAGTCATCAATTCTTCAATGCAAAGTATAGGGAAGAAAACACATTGCACCCCATTTCACCCTCTTCCGGTTGGAATTTCCGAAAACCGGTTCTTAGTGACTCCGTCCATCACAGAAGGAACACCCTCCCCAAATTTCATGCTACTAGGCCTGGTGGTTTTGGCAGGGCGTTGATGAGTCAATAATGACGATGAGGATTAGTTTTATAAAATGCATTGCGCCCCTTTTCACCCCCTTCTGGTTGGAATTTCCGAAAACTGGTTCTTAGTGGATCCCTCCACCATGGAAGGAACACCCTCATCAAATTTCATGCTTATAGGCCCAGCGGCTTTGGCTGGGTGTTGACGAGTCAGTGAGGATGATGAAGATGCTTTTATACATATATAAAAGAAGATAAATATTTATAATTTATAAATATAAGCAAAGAAACATTTAAGTCTTAAAACTTCCCCTGGAACTGAGAACTGCTCCCTCTTTGGAGACCTTTTGGCGGAGCCTTAAGACTATTTTTTGTTTTGTTTTTAATAGCTTTTAACTGATGTTATGGGTTGGTTGTGTCATGATATTCATTAGTTTAGGCTGCAATCCTAATCTTCACTTAGACCGGCCTAAGCCCCAGCATGAGTCCTGTGCTGACCTGGGAGTGTCACAAAAATGCCATAAGACACTTCTGTGCCACTCCTAACCCTGTGTGAGGGTCAGGCCAGTGCATAATCATACACCAACCAATGTGGAGGCACACCATTATGGGAAGTTATGCCAGGTGAGTTAGGCTGGCCTAAATTGGTTGTGACTGTGCCCTTATTTCAGATTAGGATGTTTGTTTTTAATATGTGTTACTGTTAAATTGTTTTAATTTTTTTTATTTCATAGAATCATAGAATCATAGAGTTGGAAGGGACCTAGTAGGTCATCTAGTCCAACCCCCTGCCTGCAGCAGGAATTCCCCCTAGAGCATCTCCAACAGGTGCTCATCAAGCCTCTGCTTGAAGATCCCCAGTGAGGGAGAGTCCATCACCTCCCTTGGCAATCTGTTCCACTGCCGAACTGCCCTCACCGTCAGGAATTTTTTCCGGATTTCCACCCGGAATCTCCTTTCTTGCAGTTTGTACCCATTGGTTCTAGTTCTGCTTTCAGAAGCAGCTATGAACAAATTGGCCCCTTCCTCCATATGACAGCCCTTCAGGTATCTGAAGAGGGCAATCATGTCTCCCCTCAGCCTCCTCTTCTCTTTTCATTGTATTATTTCATAGTATATGAATGAATGAAAGAAACCCAACAACACTAGTACCTGATTGTACCAGATTCATCAGTAATTGCTTCATATAGATAAGATATATGATATTATCTTCATATAACCTTTGTTTCTGTCTCCTTCTAGGAACATGAGGTGGAAAAAATGTTCACCCTCAAACCTGGCCGCCTCCCTCTTGCGGATGTCAAGAATATTATTTTCTTCGTCCGACCAAGGCTAGAGCTCATGGATATAATTGCTGAAAATGTGCTCAGGTACAGGAGGGTCTTGGTCTTCAATGTCTCTCTGCTCTCCATTTTCTTTGAAGACCTAACCCTGAAACTGTTTACTCATGAGCAGCACTCTCTTTTAAATAAGCCAGCCACTTTCTGGTTGTAGAACCAGCCGACTGGATTACTTTGGTCTTTTCTGCCTCTCTGATGCTCTCCTCTTGCCCTTTCCAGTGAAGACAGAATCCGTTCTCCGCTGAGAGATTTCCATATCCTATTTGTGCCACGGCGTAGCTTGTTGTGTGAGCAGCGGCTGAAAGACCAGGGCGTCCTGGGCTCCTTCATTCACCGAGAGGAGTACAACCTGGACCTCATTCCATTTGATGGAGACCTGTTATCCATGGAGTCCGAAAGCGCCTTTAAAGTCAGTCTGCCTTTCTTTGTTGGAAAGAAAGTTTCTTTGGTGCCAGTGGTGCCTGGTAGGGATACCAGGTGCTGCCCGATGGTGCCTGCTTCCCATTGTCCAGAAGAGATACTGCTGCCCAGTGGTAAATTCAGCTTGTGTGTGTGTACCAGCACCACCAGGCATCACTACAGGGCAATGGGGAATGGGCACCACCCAGCACCGGACACCACCAGGTGGCAGCTGGCATCCCTACCTTATATATAATAACCATTATATATTAAATCATATTTCAAATATTCTTAATTCCTGTCTGATTTTGTTTTTCTTTGTAGGAGTGTTACCTGGAAAATGATCAGACCAGCCTTTACCATGCAGCAAAGGGGCTCATGACCCTCCAAGCACTTTATGGAACAATCCCACAAATCTTTGGGAAGGGAGAATGTGCACGGGTAAGAATGATCAGAGACTGCTGCCTCTGTAGTAGTGAACTCAGCCTGCAATGTGCCTCTTTGTGTGGGATGACTGAAAATGGTAGCAACCTGTTTGAAAATGGCTGGTGTCCTGGACTATCTCAGTACCACCCTGTCACTGCCAGAAGTTAGAAATATGTACTTTGGGGGGGGGGGCTGCCTCAGCCATAAAGCTCCCCCCCCCCCACACAATGCTTTTCTTTGCAGCACGTGGCAAATATGATGATGAGGATGAAAAGAGAGTTCTCGGGAAGCCAGAATCCTATCTATCCGGTCTTTGATACCCTCTTGCTTCTTGATCGCAACGTAGACTTGATATCACCCCTGGCCACACAGCTGACGTACGAGGGGCTTATTGATGAAATATATGGAATACAGAACAGTAAGTTGGTGGGAGATGCTGGAACTTAATAAAATGGCTTTGTCTTTTGGCTGACCCAAGAGATTCAGGTGTATACTTAAGACTTGCCAATGGAAGTTGTTCCAGCAAATGTAAAATGCTTGAAGTAAGGATTTTATTTCTTTTTTTGCAATGTACTCCCTCCCAAGGTACCTCTCTGACTTTGGCTTGTGTTTTGACAGCCTATGTAAAACTCCCACCGGAAAAGTTTGTCCCTAAGAAGCAGGGGGAAAGTGGCAAAGATCTCCCCACAGAGCCTAAGAAGCTGCAGCTGAATTCTGCTGAGGAGCTGTATGCGGAAATCAGAGACAAGAACTTCAATGCTGTGGGCTCTGTCCTAAGCAAGAGGGCCAAAATAATCTCTGCAGCATTTGAGGTAACAAGCAATAGCCGTGAACATAGGGTGGTGGGCCTCAGTGGTGAGCCTCGGGGGTTCTCATAGGTTCTATAAAACCCTTTGCTAATGAGTGCCTGGTTCTGAGAACCAGTTACTAATGGGACATAGAACCTGTTGTTAATTTACTTGAATCCCACCACTGGATGTACCTCATCCCTTTTCAGAAGGTGAGATCTGATAGAGTTGTCCATCCCTAGTACCTCTAATTTTTTAATTTACACATTAAATGCCCAAGTGTAAAAGAAACACACATTTTAAAATGTGTTTGCCATTCTGCAGAAAGGCCATACAGATGCATTGCCAATTGAACGAGAGCACGTTTAAAGTTTGAGTTCCGTAATTGGCATTTACAGGGATATGAATGCATTGCATTGGGAAGGAGGAACTGAGCGAGGCAAGTTGTCAGATGTAATAGGTGATAATGAAACAGCAGCCGGTGGGAGCAAAAGGCCTATTAGTGGCAGACTTCATTAGGGTCTTCCAGTCTGGACTTGCCATCCAGATTGTTTACACTTCAGCCAAATTCCTCTTTTAAATCTGCGGTTGTGTTTCCTAAGCTGAGCATGGAATACAAACTGCTGAATTAATTATTATTTGTAATAATTAAATTTATTTATTATTAAGACGTCCTTTGACAATCAAGTAGAGTTTAAGCTCAGTGCTTTTCATCATAAGTGAGATGACAAGATTTCCCTCTGTTCAGGAAACATTCTTGTGGGTGGTTTGTGGAAAATTGCTCACTTCATTTCCCTGGACCAAATTATTTATTTTAGAAAATTTACGACACAGTTTTCAGTCAAGACAGGAGCAGAATTTAAAAATAAAATGCAAAATAAAGTCAAACATCAAAACAAAGAGACAAACCATAACTACAAGAGCAAACATTCATAAAAGCAAACAGTTATATTCTAGTATTGCAGCATATCCTTGGCTTGTTTCTACCATTTTTTATAATATCGTAGAATCATAGAGTTGGAAGGGACCCAATGGATCATCTAGTCCAAGTCCAACCCCTTGCCTGTAGCAGGAGGTCCTCATCTTGTGGGGACCCGGGTCTCGAATCCTGGCGTGCTGGTTAACAGGCACAATGTCTTAGCCACTTGCGCCACCAGAGGACAAATATGTCTCTTGCATTTGTATATATTGTTTCCAACCTGTAAACCGTGCCTGCCTTGATCCTTCCTCAGGAAAGGCACCATGCAAAAACTGTGGGAGAGATCAAGCAGTTTGTCTCGCAGCTTCCACACATGCAAGCCGCAAGAAGCTCCCTGGCTAACCACACTTCCATTGCAGAGCTCATCAAAGATATCACGAGTGAGTATTTCAGCTCCGATGGTTGGTTCTTTCCTGATCGTGTGGGGGAATCAGCTTCGGCAAATTCTTTAAACTTTATTTATTGGCAAATTCTAAAATTTTTATTGGGTTAAAATTTGACCGACATAGCGCCAGCACCCAGATCCTCACACCATTTAGCCACTTGCAGTACTTCTAGGTATACTTAACATAACGGACCTATATTTTGAAATGCAACATGTTTAATTTACTATATTTTGTGTGTTAAAAGCATCTGAAGACTTCTTTGATAACTTAACCGTGGAACAAGAGTTTATGTCAGGGATAGACACAGATAAGGTAGGTGAAAATACTGGTACAATATTTATTTCGTTGGTTGTGTCCAGTGTCCAGTCAAATAAATTAACAACAGGTTCTATGTGCTAATAACCTAAGTTAACAACAGGTTCTATGTCCCATTAGTAACCAGTTCTCAGAATCAGGCGCTCATTAGCAAAGGGTTCTATAGAACCTGTGAGAACCCCCTGAAGCCATGCCCCTTAGTCTCCTTAGTCTTCTAAAAAGCATGTCCCTTAGTCTCCTAAGGGGAGACTACCAAACTGAGACCACCAAACACGTCCTACCAAACTGAGGATGTGTTCTCCTAAGATACGTTGGGCCACCTGGTCTTCCCACCAGCTGCACACATCCCCTACAATCCAGAGTACGGAAAGACGTAAGAGGCATTTACTCTGGATTGCTATTTCATTTCCCATAGGTGGCACTGTAACACGTCAGTATAAGAGATCCCATAGTTATTGTAGCCATCTTGTCATTCCAGATGATTAGTGAAAATTCTTTTGGTATTTATAGTTCTTTTCTGGGGAGCTTTCCTCCTTCAGGTTGTGCTTCCCATTCACTCCATAAGACAGGGCCATGTGATATAGTGGCACCCAGTGTCAGATTCCAGGATGGCAGCACCCAGATTTTGGGGATCCCATTTTGAATACCAGTGTGTAGCCTTTCCTAGCCCCTACTGGGAAGGTAGAGTTACACATTAGAGTAAGACTTCTTAGCATCTTTCTGTGTTTTATGTATTGGTTGGTGACTTGCAGTATCTTCTGCAGGTCAACACTTACATTGAAGATTGTATTGCACAAAAATATCCACTGATCAAGATATTAAGACTGGTTTGCCTGCAGTCTGTGTGCAACAGTGGACTGAAGCAGAAGGTCCTGGATTATTACAAGAGAGAAATTCTTCAGGTTAGATGTATGAAAAATCAATTATGGAGACCACTTGGGAACGTTGCGTGCCCAGAGCATGGAGGAGGGGAATTCAAGTAGTTAATGTTGAACTTGGCCTGTACCTTCTGCAATCTTAAAGAAGATTAATCTTAAATTTAAGCAGGGGCTTTGATGGCACAAGTGATTAAGACACTGTGCCTGTTAACCAGCAGGCCAGGCTTTGAGACCCGAGTCCCCACAAGACAGGATGAGCTCCTGTCCTTAGCCCAGCTCCTGCCATCCTAGCAGTTCAAAAGCATGGAAATGCAAGCATGGAAATGCAAGTAGATAAATAGTCACCTTGGTGGGAAAGGTAACAGCATTCCATGCACCTCAGTGCATAGTCATGCTAGCCCCATGACCATGGAAGTGTTTTGGGACAACACTGGCACTAAAGTCTTGTAAACGGGGATGAGCACCACACTCTATCGTTGGAAATGACTGGTGGTTAACCTGAGGGGGGATCCTTACCAAATTTAAGCAGAATTTCCTTTTGCATGCCTTCCTTGCAGATTGTCTGCACTGATCTTAAGCAGCTCAGTTAAGAGTTCTTTATATGTTGAGTCAAGTCAGGTGTTCTTGTTACAGACTTATGGATATGAGCACATACTGACCTTAAATAATCTGGAAAAGGCCGGACTCCTGAAGCTTCAGTCAAGTGGTCGGAACAACTACCCGACAATTCGGAAAACTCTGCGCCTTTGGATGGATGATGTCAATGAACAAGTAAACACTCAGTTGTACTATTTTTAGTTGTACTTGATCGCTCAGTTGTACTATTTTTAAACATTCAAATTCTGGCCCCATGGAGAGGGAGACTGGATTGTATTCAAAGTGACATCAGCTTCTATTTTGCTCCTGACTGACCCTTTTCCTTCTACAGAACCCCAATGACATTTCCTATGTGTACAGTGGCTATGCTCCTTTAAGTGTACGCCTCACACAACTACTTGCTCGGCCAGGGTGGCGAAGCATAGAAGAGGTCTTAAAGATGCTCCCAGGCCCTCACTTTGAAGAGAGGCAACAGTTACCTCCAGGGTTGCAGAAAAAGCGTAGGTATCCTTATGCATGCCATTGATATTATAAGAGGGTTCTGGAAGGGTTTGAGGTGGTGTGTGGAAGGGGCAATGCACAAAATATTCCATTGATGCCTCTTTATCCTTCCGTGAACATTACAGGTCAGCATGGAGAAAACAGAGTCACTCTGGTATTTTTTCTGGGTGGTGTGACCTATGCTGAGATTGCTGCCCTTCGGTTTCTGTCCCAGATGGAAGATGGGGGCACAGAATACGTCATTGCGACAACTAAATTGATCAATGGAACAAGCTGGATCAAATCTCTGATGGAGAAGCTGGAGCCCCCACCATTTTAGAGTGAGAATGTGGTATAGAAGCATTGCCTGAGATGTGCCAGTATCTTTGTAAAGAGCAGAGAAAACTGTTGGCCACGTAGAAGGAATTATGTGTGCAAACTGGTCACGATCTTTACTCTGTGCAGTCTTCCTCCTTTGGTTTGAATCGGAACTTTGCACGGAACTGATGCTTCTGATAAAAAATGAATTGTTATATACAAAGGTTATTTCTGATGTTAGTTTCTTAAACAGAGATGGGAGGAAAGAACCTTAAACTATGTCATTTGTCTTTGGCTGGGCCTGTGATTGCACTAGTATCCTTCCCAGCTTGGTCATGCTCTCTATTTATTGCTAGTATCATAATGTCCCTCCTCCCCATCTCTCCTTCTCCCCACTATGTACTGTTCTTACCTTACTGTTCTGTTCCTTGCCATGAGTTTCCTCCAAATGCAAAATTGGGGGGGGGGGGAAGGTGATTACAAAAATGCAATTCATACCATTGCCCAATATGTTTGAGAATTTGGGGCGAGTCTGTGCACACATGTAACCTCCACCCCAGAACTAATTCTGAAGGACCAGTAAAGATAATTGTCTTCTCACTGTGTTGCGCCTTGTACAATCTCAGTACTACTCCACAACCACAGTCCTAACCATGTCTACTCAAAAGTAAGCCCCCTTGTTTTCAGTGGGTCTTACTCCCAGGAAAGTGTCTTTATGATTGCAACCCTAGTCTTTGGCTTGCCCTTATATATGAATGTGTGTTGCATTATGTCATGCCTTTTTGGAATATCACATAGGGAACCTTCTCATAGGGTAAAGCGTGCAACCCTGTTCAAGTCAGTTTCTGTATGGTTTGAAAAAATTCCTGAAATTAAGTGAATAGTTTCTTTTGCTTCACTGAAGGCGGGATTTTTCCCTATACAAGTTGGTGGTGGAAAAAAAATTATAAAAATTATATATCAAAATTGATATATAATCAAGGAAAATCCAAGGAAAAATTGAATGTGTTAATTTACAGAAATCCTATAGAAACCCTAACCCTATAGGTTTCAAACAACAGCTAAACAACAAATAACAGTGAGGCAGTTCCATTGGATTGATCGAAGAGGCAAGGGGTTGGACTAGATGACCTACTGGGTCTCTTCCGACTCTTATGATTCTATGAAAAGAATTTGTTTTCTGAATAAGGGCTTTTAAAGGGCCTTTAAAAAAAAAGCAAGTCCCTTTAAACTTTAGTCATCAAAGTGGTAACAGTACTCTGCATATTTTTTTAGTACTCTGTTTTATCCAGTACTCTCTGTTTTATCCAGTACTCTCGATTCCCAGGGGGAATCTCCCTGGAATCTCTCAACCAGGGGGAGCTTGCATGTTTCTGGGAAAAAGCTGGCAGGCTTGACCAAACCTCTAGAGGGGTAATTATAACCTAACAGGCTTCCTGAGCAGCTTGATTGCTATCTGTTCTTTGGAGAAGGCCTTGCTGATCACTAGGCTAATAATTTGATAACAAGAGTGCCTGATTCAATTTAGAGTCCATTTGCCAAGCTATAATGCATCTAAGAGAAAAAAAGGGATTATTTGCAAGCGAGACATTTTCATCCAAAGTAGGTAGAAGAAGGAAAGCAATGTTGAGAGCTACAAATAAAATTTGTCAAAGGGCAGGTGAACATGGTACCCTTGAGCATAATTTGTATGTGGTCTGGAACAGGGGAAAGGGAAAGGCACCATTGGTGGGATTCAAATAAATTAACAACAGGTTCTATGTCCTAATAACCCAAATTAACAACCGGTTCTATGTCTCAGTAATCGGTTCTCAGAACCAGGCACTCATCAGCAAATAGAACCTGTGAGAACCCCCTGAAGCCCACCACTGGTCACAGCACCCTGTTTTCTGGAAATTATAAATTTGACCCATCTAAATAAGCATCCCTTAAAGTACTGCTATAGCTGGATCACCAATGGTAGCATGATTTGGTTTCCATAATCCACACTTTTCTTACTGCTTTCTTACTGCTTCTTCTCTGCTATATTCAAAGCAAACTATAAACAGAGATGTTTCTGCATACATACCCGGTGCATCTATTTTTAAGAGGAAGGACGACAACTTATGAAAATGAAGTAATTAGAAGACCTAATTTGGGAAAGGGTTTATCTTGGCAGCATGTGTTTCATTAAAAAAAAATTGGGAGTTTTTTGTTCTGTGTAGAAGGAAGGGTGAGCAAAGGAGCTACATAGATACTCTCCTGGAACTGGTCTCACTGACCACACCTAGTCTGTGAGGGCAGAGAAGCCTGTAAATACAGCCTCATTACGCCTGCCTCTTCCAAGCAGCAAACCAGAAGCGGACTCAGCCTTTCTGCTAGCAAGACGCTCAGGAGAGAAACTTGGAGCAAATGCTGTTGTCTGCCCAAGGTAAGCTGCTTTTCTCCTTGAATTGCAATTTTGTTATTTGTTGCAAGTTTTTAATTAAGTGCTTGTGGGCGCAATCCTAACCAAATTAGGCTGGCCTAACTCAGCTTTCATATCTTTCCATGGTGGTGTGGGGAGGTCAGCATATAGCTGTGCAGTGGCCTAACCCCCCAGGGGTGGGGCAGAAGTGTTTAAGGAACTTTGATGACACCCCCGCATCAGCCTCTGCTGATGCGGGGGTGTCATCAAAGTGCCTTAAACACTTATGTCTGGGTTTATGCCAGCCTAACTGGAGCTTAGGATTGCAAGCCTGTATTTTAATCTATTTTAATGGTAGTTTAGATATACCTTGACTTTTATAAAATTGATATCAGAAATAAGTAAATTTGTTTAAAGCTTTCTTTTAATAGCTTTCCCAAATTATTTTAAGCCTGTCATAGACTGGTAAGGAAACTTTTCTAACAGCTTTCATATTGTTCGGAAGACAAATACAGTAATCCTAGATTATCTCAGACTTATACTGGCTTAATTTTTTTCTATTGTTTCGACAAAGGTAGGATTATTATCTGACTGGGAATCTTTTGTTGCTATTCATGAAACCAAAGAAAATGTAAAAACCTGGAAAAGGAGTGGATTTTTTAAAAAAAACTTTTCAAACATAGTAAAAGCCAAATGGTGCAGAATTTAATTTCGCAACCAACAATGTTTTCCTAAAGATCAGAGGCTGAAAGACTCCATTCCTCTTTCTCAAAGTTGAGGAACTGCTATGGTGGTTCAATTGTATATCAATTTAACGCAGGGTGACCATATGACCAGAAAAACCCAGATTTGTCCGGATTTTTAGCCTCCTGTCCAGGTATCCTACATTTTGGCTTCACTGTCCTACATTCTGGCTTCATTTTGAAACTTCACGATAGTGCCCAGTACCCCATCAAACCATATGTCGTTGGATGTGTATTGAAGAGCAGAATCCAATGCAAAAATCGGTTTTGAGATATCTCCTTCCTATCAAACGTTATGGTCAAAAAACCGAAAAACAAAAACAAAACAAATATACTTTTTGGCAATTTTTTTTAAGTGGGTAGGAATTTTGGATTAAAAATTTTGGCCCTGGGGTTCAGGAATTTTGGCCTAGGGGTTCAGGAATAATATGGTCACCCTGATTTGACTGGAAATGAATTTTTAATATTTCCCCCTTTAACTTGGGTTGCTTTTGATATAGATGACATAAAGTCGCAAGCCAAACAATTTGTACTTAACTCCCAGATCATAAACAGAAGACTTTACTTCTGCCAGCCTGTCCATTAGGTGCAATTATGACATTAAATATTAAAGTAAGATCCCTTTGGAGGAATGGTCTCCTCCTGATTAGTGCATTTAGTTGGCACTAATGGATTCTCAGTCATTTTAGAGGTTTCCTTTGCTTGACCACACACGGTCTGTGGAAGAGTGACAGTAACTCAAGGGCCTTGATTCTTCTCATTGGGACAAACCCTTCCACTGACAGGTTGCCTGATCTCTTAAACTCATGCTTAGATTTAATTGGGTACCCTTCCTCCCTTTCTTCTTTCCCTTTGTCACTTCTTTCATGTGAATTACAGATAATAAGCTCATTGGGGCAAGTACTTGTCCTCAGCCTGCTATGTATAAGTATAGGATCATACCAGATGCTTCACGAGGTCCATATCTACTGTATAACTTTTTTAACTGCATCCCTGTCTCTTGCAGATCAAGCTATTCTCATGCATTTATCACCACCAGCCTGCCAAGCCAGAATCATGCAGGAGTCCTTCACCGTCCATTTCCTGAAGATGCTGAAGGAACTCTTGGCTTTTGTGCTGTTCAGTTACACGGTTCTGCTGGGCGCTCTACTGCTGGCGGGCTGGACCACCTATTTCTTGGTGCTTAAGTGACAGCTGGTCTTCACCTGCAATTACAGATTCAGCCACAGGATTCCCTCTGCATCCCATGCCCAATAAACCCTTTCTCAGTCCTCAGATGCATTGCAAGCTTCCCATTTTGTTATCTGCTCAATGAGTCCTCCTTTTTTCCTTGTATTACAAGTCAACTGATTATTATCAGTTAATGTATACAGAACAGATTATATTTTTAATATATTATCTCAAGAGTTAACATATCAAGTTAGAAGACTTCTGGAATGTTGATGCTCTCGCAGCCATCTTCTCTGTGGGAGTTCTGGTATAAAGGCAGAGCTGAGTGGCCCAGCTCTTTTAGTCAGCCTTGGCAGGCTCACATATCAACCCAAGTTTTTCCTGGTATAGTGGGGGGCCCTAGAAGCACCACCTCTACTTCTCACCTACAGTTTTGTCTTTCATTGTTTGTTGTTTGTTTTTTGATTTGATGTGTTATGAAGTTGCTGAAACCAGGTTAACAGCAGATAGATTAAAAAACCCTCTGCAGTTCCTTTCCTTTTGAGAAGAGGAATAAAATACCCTGCAGGTCCTGTGTCATTTGTGGTTTAGTCTGGAATTATTTGTGTTAAATCCTTGTTAAAGTCTTCAGAAAAAGGTATTACGTCTGAAATATATAGGTAACCTATCTAAACATGTACCTTTGTTGGAGGACTTAGGCTATGTTAACACAAACTTTAGCAGGTCGGCTTTCCCCAAAGATGACCTAGTACTTATCTAAATAGCAGAAGGTTTAAAAGTCCAGTGGTATCTTGTAAGACAAACGCTTTGTAAGATGTACACTTTGTAAGGCAAACTAAAA
Source organism: Cryptoblepharus egeriae (assembly GCA_030015325.1). NCBI lineage: Eukaryota > Metazoa > Chordata > Lepidosauria > Squamata > Scincidae > Cryptoblepharus > Cryptoblepharus egeriae. The sequence continues at coordinate 7,388,144 of JAREYC010000017.1, read as the reverse complement.
TTTCTAAGGAATTCTGCTTTGTAAGACAAACAGTGACTTGTAAGACCAACAGTTTTGGCAGAGTTTGTCAAATAGTTTTACAAGGAAAATTTGTTGTAAAACAAACAAATGGATAGATCTGCATTAAGAGCAACAGCAAGAGGTTTTGGAAGAGATCTCATCTGCAGAGGAGGAGAATAAGAAGGAGGAATCCCTCACATCAAATGAGATTAAGGACCTTTGTAAACATTGGGAAATGGTGCAAAATTTTGTAGAAAATAAGGCTGTAGCAGTGCGAGCGATGAATCTGTTTAATGAAAATACAATGTCACATTTCCATAAAATCCTCAAAAGGAGACAAAAGCAAGTGTCATTAGAAGGTTCCTTTTTAAAGTTGCTCAAAAAGACACCAGTGAAAGACTGTTTTAGTGAAAATTAGTCATAACAATTTTCTTTTCTGTTTTACTATAGAGTATATTACAGTTTTAAATTAATATTACAGTAATTGTGTTCTTCATTATATTACAATGTTTTGAATTCAATTACAGTGTTTTGTTATCATTTTTACATACAGTTAATATTTTAATATGAATATTTTTAGGGTTGTGGAACCAATCGTCTGAGTTTCTGTTATTTCCTATGAGAAAATCCATTTGTATGAAGAAAACATCCTTTGTAAAACAAACATGCTTCCGGAACGAATTTTGTTCTTCTTACAATGCACCACTAGTAGTACAGTACTGTTTACAAGGTATTTCATAAATAGCTTATTTTTGTATTGTACAGTTGCTTACAATTGTAGGCATTGTATTGTACAATTCTAGGCATTGTATTGTACAATTGCTTACAATTGTAGGGAAGCAATTCCCCACCGAGCCACTGGAGGGCAGATCTTTGCATTCCCCATATTCTTCCATCTGCCCTGCTGTTCCAGCAGAGCCACTAGATGGCAGTCTTTCAGTGCAAACAAGTCATTTACTCAAACCTAAAGTGCACCTATTTCAGCTGAATTTAGTCTCGGGCACATTTAGTCAAGGGGCACATTGGATTTGATGGTGTACTAGATTTGAGTAAATATAGTGTTTTGATTATAAGTATAGTCAGGATTTCATTTTAACAGTTTACTAAATTGTAATTAAAAATGTAACATAAACCCATCTCCATATATAAAAAAGAAAAGTCACTCACTCACTCAGTCATCAACACCGTGCCAAAACCGCCAGGCCTAGAAGTATAAAATTTGGGGTGGGTGTCCCTTCTGTGACGGAGGGGTGCACTAAGAACCGGTTTTCGGAAATTCCAGCCTGAAGGGGGTGAAAAGGGGCGCAATGCATTTTCCTCCCTATACTTTGCATTGAAGAATTGCTGACTCATCAACATTCCGCCCCAACTGCTGGGCCTAGAAGCATGGAATTCGGGGAGGGAGTTCCTTCTGTCACCTGAACACCAACAAGAAGGTGCTGAAAAGGGGTGCTACGTGTCCTACACTTAACATGGAAGACTGACCAACATCCAGCCAATTGGGTGCTTGGTGCTTGCTGCCCAGTGCAGTGGGGGATGTTTTTCGAAGGGAGGGGTTGCACTGGGGAGGATGTTGTGCATGGGGGATTGATGCGCCATGGGAGGATGGCATACAGGGGAATTTTACTCCCACAGTGCAGGTATGCTTTTTGCTAGTTGTTTATAAAGTAATAAAGTAGGTATTGTCTTATAATGTAACGCATTGCTGTATGCAGTAAAATGAAATGTTGCACCTGCTTTATTGCTGCACACTATAGTCACCAGTAAATATGTTTTCTCTCAAACCTCTTAAAATAGGGCTGCACATTTGATGGCGCATAAAATTTAAGTTTAATTTGTGAGCGATGTCTTGCACAAGGAGCAAGACATCAAGGGTGCTGGGTGCATCTGCCCTGCAGTTTCACTCAGGCTCAGTTGCACTCGGAGGTTTCTGATTCAACCCTATTTTTCCATCTGCCCTGCGGTTCCACTCAGAACCACAGGAGGGCAGATTTCTCATTCTCCCTATTTTTCCCCTCTTGCCACTTTCAGCCACCAGAGGGCAGCGTTGGGTAAGAACCGCTCATGCGCTGACCTAGTCCGTTGGCGTCTAAGAACCCGCGCATGCGCAATCGGTGCGCAGTTCGTTCGCGGCTTCACAAGCGAAGCCTGGCCGGCGGGAGGTGTGGAGTGGTCTTAATGGAGGGAGGCCTCAGTGGCCGAGGGGCATGAGAGGGCGACGGGTTGAGCGCGTTCTTCAGGCATCTCCACGGACAGCCCATGCTCCCTGAGTGTCCTTCGTGCGCCCGTCGCTGCTGTGAAGTCATCGGCGATGCGCCAGAGAGGGCCAGGACAAGATGGCGGCGGGCGCTGCAGCCGGGCCTCGCTGGCTGAGGAACTGCTGCGTCCTCCTGAGGTGCTGGGGCGAGAGCTGGGGGCTGGAGGAGGGGCTGGAGCTGGAAGGGGAGCTGGGTTTCCCCCAGCTTTGCCTCAGGGGGCACCTGGGGGTATAGGCCTTGGGAGCTGTGCCTGCGGAACTCCCTGCCACTGGATGGAGCCAGTGGGGGTTTGAGGGGCTCAGGCTATGGAGAGTGTGGGTGGCGTAGCCAGAGGCGGGTGGAGGAGTCAGCCATGGGGGAGGCATGCAGGGAGACCATCTCCTTCAAGGCCATCCCAGATTCTGCACCCCCCACCTGGGATGGCCCTGAAGGGAGGGTCCCTCTGCATGCCTCTTCTCCAGGCTGACGCCTCCACCCCCCAACTACACCACCAACGGGTCCACAGCCAGCTGTGGTCTTCAGATCCCCCTCCACTGGAGGCTAGACCTGATGAGCCTCCTTTGGCCTGATCAAGCCTGGCCTGATCAAGTATGAATGTTTTGAATGTAATTGCACACTTGCAGAATACGTTTGTGTTCCTTATACCTAAAACTGATGCCTTTTCCAGGCAGAGTTTCCCAGCTCTGACAAGTGGGAGAACTCACTTTGTGTCAAGACTGAGAGGACCATGGAGCAGAGTGGCAGCACTAGGATTTGGTGTTTCCCTGGCTGCAATTCCTATTGTACAGGTAACCTTTAGAAAATACAATTTGCAAGACAGATACGAGGGTTTTGGTTGAGGTTCTGCCGTTGAGCATAGTAGTCAAGAGAGTGAGCTAGAGGCTCATTCACAGTTCAGCTTTCCTTAAGTTCAGACTATACCTGGCTTTAGAATTCAGTGGCAGCATAAGATGTGTTCTGGTGGAAGCAGTCGGCTCTAGCAAGTTTAGGCTACAATCCAGAGTAACTACAGGACCTCTTACACCAACATAGTTATGGTGCCTCCTATGGAAAATGCATCGAGCAATTCAGAGTGTGTCTTATGTCTTCCTGTAGTTACTCTGGATTGTAGGGGACCGTAAGTTTCTTAGCTATAAAGTTGTATCACTGGAACTGATTTCCATCCTCAGTATTGTGAGCCCAGGACAGTTCCTGCCTTTCAGTAACTAGGGCAACCCCACCTCAATCTGCTGCTTCGCATGTTACGGAAAGGCAAAATCAGGTTCCAACAGAGACTATGAATTTCTGATAGTGACCTTGGACAAACCTTTCTTTTCAAAATGGAAAGAGGGTTGTGAAGTGAGTGTAGTGCATATTCTGAAAAGTGCCACAGAAAATAACTGCATTCACATTTGTCCTTGTGCTGGTATTTGTAGTTTTTTGGTTGGCTGTAACAGATGCTGCAGACCTGTGCATTGCGGTTTCAGGGTTTGTGGTGCTTTATAGTTTCCTGGTTCCAAACAGCCTTTGGAGAGCAACCTAACTATGGCTGCAATCCTAAACACACCTTCCTGGGAGTAAGACCCATTGAACACAATGGGGCTTACTTTTGAGTAGACATGGTTAGGACTTAGACACGGTATTTTCCTTTCAGAAATATGAGCCAAACTCTCTTAGCAATGAGGCTTTGATCCGAAGAGCCATCTCATTGGTTACGGACAGCACTGGCACCCTCCTCTCTCAAACCACTTATGCATTAATTGATGCACTAACAGAATATACGACGGTAAGAACTTCAGAAGTCTACTGTGCATGCCTCTTTAAAGAAATCTTTTATCTTATCAATGCCCCAAATGAAGCAGGTTCCTGCCTATCTGTGGGATGATCTCCTTCCAGCAGTTGACATCTGCAGGTGAGACCCTTTGGCTTTGATTTCCCATCTCAGGTTGGCATATGAGAAATGGGGTTCCCCATTGTGGCTCCAGTATTTTGAAAGGCCTTCTGCACAAAGGCAACCCTTCATCCTGCTGTCTTTTCAAAGGCAGATTAAGCCTTTGAGAAGCTCCTTGTAATAAAGCTTTTTGTATTGATTTTATGTGTATCCAACTTTTTACCTTTGCTCAATCCCTTAATTTTCCATGCTTTTTATAAAACATTAAATGATAGAGGTTTTTCTCCTTCTTTAGGCAGTCTACACCCTTTTGTCACTGTACCAGAAATACACACAACTTATTGGAAAAATGAATAACAAGGAGGAAGACGCAGTGTGGCAAGTGATCATTGGTGCCCGTGTTGATGTGAGTAACCTACTTCCGAGGCCATCCTGCCTTTCTCAGAATGTATACCCAGTACTCTGATCCCTCAGTTTCAATGATTACCCTGAGTGAGGAACCAGCTTTTACCTTTCCCAAGTCAAGCTGGCCAGGTAACTAGTCTGCACCCCTAAGTATGACACCATTAATTAACCTGTTTCTGCCTGGGCAGATCCTTGTTTTATATATTTGATCCTTGTTGTATAAGCAAATGAAATGGGAGAGTGACTGTAAATCGTTCTCAAAGCATTCTAAATAAGAGGGTGTGTTGAATCTGTATACCACTTATTTGTGGGTAAACTCAACTGGAGCATTTATAACATGGCACTTCCCTTCCCTTAGATGGCTGCTAAACAACAAGAGTACCTGAAGTTAGAGTCCCGGTGGATGTCTGCCTTGCGTCTCTCAGAGATGGCAGCAGAAGCAGCTTATCAGTCAGGTATTGTCAACTGATTAAATAAAAGCACTGATTTGATGTTGCTCCCCATACTTGATGTCCTTGTTTTAGGTGGACACATAGGACATTAGCAAATCTCTGCATACTTATTTTAGGCTTGTGCTGTTGCTTGCAGCTGCTCAAACCATCCCATAAGGCAGGGATGTTCAAACCCTAGCCCGGGGCTGAATGTGCACCCCCCCCTCAGTGAGCCTCAAATCAGCCCTTAACAAGACCCCTTCAACCACCCAAAAGACAAGCCTTGTAATGGCTTTTATATGTAAATGTATTCAAATTTGAAGTGTAAATCATTTTTTTCACCCCCTGAAACAGTGTCAGAGAGATGATGTGGCCTTCTTACCAAAAGGTTTTAAAACCCTGCCACAAGGAAATACAATTTAGTGCTTATATTTATTAAATACTATTAAATTTAATAAATTTAAATTATTTTGTTTGAATTTATTAATCTAATTTATTAAATTAGATTTAATTTAAAGCAGCGTTCAGCTTTTTCATACCCCCTCCCCAGATAATCTGATACAGACCTGCCTTTAACTTTTTCAGGAGCTGACCAAGCCTCTGTGTCAACACATAACCACATTCAGCTGGTGAAGACCCAAGTGGAAGAGGTGAGGCAACTGTCCCAGAAGGCTGAAACCAAGCTGGCCGAAGCTCAAACGGAGGAGCTGTTGCACCCAAAGGAAGAACCACCCCTCCTGTCATCTGGGCAGCAGGGAGACAGCACAGATGAGGCACATGATGCTTACCTACGTGAAGACTGAAGTGCTGATGGACATCTTATTGGGGAAAGATGGAGGTATTCCAGAAGAGCACTGCTCAACTTTGTTTTGCTTTTACCAAAAGGTTGGGGACCTGCGCTATGATTGCTTTTTAAATCTGTCAGAAAGGTTATTTAAATGCACAACTATGCAAATGTGAAAGCAGCCAGCAGAGAGGTGTTTTTGCCAGCTGTTCTGATCTATTATTGGAAGGGCTAATTGAGATGATCCAATAACAGATCCTTAAACTCCCCAAAGTTGGGAGATAATTGTTGGTTCCAATCCCAAAGGCCCCTAGACATTAAAAAGGAAATGAAGTCATGTCCTATACAATTTCCACCTGACATTCAAGAACTGAGTTCTGTTATGTTGCCAGAAAATCGCAGTTTGGACCATAAATATCAGTTTGGGGCATTTTCTAATTATGTAAACTCTTTAACAACAACTTGCTTTGAATCCTGTTTTAAAATAAAAGCCTGACTGTTGAAATTCTGCCTTTTCTTGTAGTCAAGCTCTGTACACAGAAGCAAGGAAGAGCTATGTCAGAATTGGCTGTAGCCGAGTTCCCTTTCTTTGCCCAACCCAATCACAGTCTAAATATTTAAAGTCAATTTTAGAGCAGTTGATGCATTTTAAACACTGATCATTTTAGAACATTGGTTCTTGTCTGGTTCAAAAAAAGCATAAATGAGACAAAGGGGGGTAGGAAAAAGGGATGTATTTGGGAAGGGCCTGTCTCGTTGGAAACAAGAAATACAAAATAAGGAGAGAAAGCCATCCTAAACCCAAACGGTTTATTGTGTTCCCTTTTGGATAAAACTTTAAACAGGGCTGCAGTATGCTCCACGTCTTCTAATACAAAGCCAAAACAATATCTGCATACAACAGTGTAGATATTGAAGAGTGGGTTGGCCTTTTCCAGCTGTAGATGCAGCAGCTGAGCTGTATCTAATCTGTCCTGCCGCTCCAAAAGGGATAGACTTAATTCAGTGAAAACACTGCACTTCATTGTATCTACCTTTCATCAAGTGCAGGTTGTGTTTTATCTTACACAAACACAAAACAGAAATAAGTTCTTTAGAAACACAAACTCAGATCAGAGGTAGCCTTTGCTTTGAAATCTAGCAAGATAAGCAACTTTCAATTTATTAACCATTGTATTAACCAATGTATTAACCAATGTCTGGTCACTTGAAGAATTATTTCTAATCACCACAAGTGCCCATGCTTGTGGCCTCTTATCCAAAAGCTGTACTCTCTCCACCCTCCATACCCCCTTTTTTCTTTGTCACATTAATCAACAAAGATGTTCAGCACCTATATTTTGCAAATAATTTAACCACATCCACTATGAAGGAAAAAAAGAGCCTCCTGTTCCCTAGGGCCATTGCATGCTTTTCCTGCACAAATGGCTGTGGAAAACATGATTAATGAAAAGTTATTACAAACTCCAAACACAACACTGAGTTCTAGACCATTTTTAAAACTACTGATTAGTCTTTTAAGCTACCACAGTACCCTCCATTGCTTCGTGGCCGTGAAGTAGCATGTAACATCCTGAAAATGTTACAAAAACCCGATACATTATTGCCATATTAACCTAGCAGACTGATATGTTGAGGATCCTTCAATGTTACAGTGCTTAAGGCATGTTACCAGATAAGAGCAGGCAACAAGTTCTACCTTTAGGGCCCAAAGATTGAGATGCTGAACAATTATCACAAGCAACCAAACCCAAAAGCAAGGCCCATCCTTTAGTGCTTAAGAGCCCAGCTGGAGCAGCCCACAGGCTCATTCAGTTTCCAACATCCGCATGAGGCCACAATAGACACCATCCCCAAGTGGGACATGAGGTAATACATCTTTGGCAGGGATGGTCGTCCTCCTCTAGTAGCAGTCCCCCCTTATTTGTCTCCAGCTACTATCTTCCAATGTAGTTCTCATGAACAGAAACCCCAAGAGTCTTTGGCCATTTTCAAGACTTCTCAGAAGGAGGATTATCAGTGCAAAAGTTATCCTACTGTAAACAAACTTAAAAAAGAGTTAATTGTTAATATTAGTTTAACCAACTCCTATCAAAGCCTCCCGCACATCTCACTAGGCCAGACACGTGCAAATTGGTTTTATAGTATGAGACCTCCTGATGTGGCACATCTAAGGCGGTCTCCTTTCAGTAGTGTCCACATGACCCAAAGCTCTGTCGGGTTTAGTTTGTGTACAATCATCAGTTCTTTGTACAGGCAGGGATCAAACGGATTAAAGGGCCTCTGGATTCCAAAGGTCTTAAAGCCAGGGTGGAACGCAGGGACCACCCCCAGTTTTGCCAAACACATCCCAACAAAGACATCATCTATTGGGAACAGCTCTGTGTCTTCAACTGTCACCTGCAGCTGTCGCACCGTCTGCTGGGACATTACATAGCCTCCCCCACCAGCGTAGAGGGGGTAAAAAGGCGCTGGGTACATCGACTCTGGGATGAAATACTTGGTGTTGGTGTTTCTGATGGGTCGGGCTCTGCTAATGACATCCCCGGCAAAGAGATGCTTCTCAGGGTCCAAGTCTTTAAGGAACTCCACAATATTGTAAGTGTTAACAAAAACGTCATCATCGCCCTTCAAAACAAAGCTGGCATCAGGACAATCCGCTACAAACCAGCGAAGGAAGTGCAGTTCCTTCAGCGTCAGGTTGAAGAAATTGTCTACAAAATCCCACTGAATGATGTCATCAAACTCAAGACTTTCATAGGCCACAAGTGCATGGAGAGAGTGAGCCTGAACTTTGACCTCTGAGCGGCCCAACAAGAACACCAGCCGGACCAATTTGCCACCAACAATGGCCTCTTTTCCCCATGTGTTCCTGATGGTCACCCTCCGGTCTATGTTGACAGGGGCCGACTTGATGACCAGTAGAAGGAACGTTTCTGCATCGCACCCAGAGGGCTTCAGCAGAGTGGAGAAGTTCCGACAGTGCTTGTACGACAAGAAAACACGGTGAACTTCAGGGAGGGATGCAGAGCTATTGACAATGCTAAGGTCTGGCAAGCATTTAGTAGGCGCTGCTAATTCGGGACCTCTGAAACTGCGCTTCTGGGTGGTCCTCGGTGGTTTTCTGGTTGCTGAGGACACAATTGACTTGGTGTCCCTCCTTAAGTATATCAGACACACAAGTACCACTACAGACACAATGTACACTGCAAATCTTCTTATCCTGAGCTGCATCGCCAATGCTGCAGAAGGACTGAGCACCTGTATGGTTAGAAGACACATCACGATTAAATGGTCAATTCCCATGCAGGATATAACTTCAGCAAGGAAAACCTAAGCACAGGCTAGGAGGGAAATCCTACAAAAAGGATATTTGCTGTGTTCTGTTTGAAAAATAATAAATATGCATGTTCTGGGATTCTTTGCAGCCTAATCTACTCACACAGGTTTTTTTACACAAGCAGGACACACTTGCATCACTGCACACATCTTTCAAAATATGTGTTTGTCTCCCTTACTTATGGGTCCCTGCAGCTTTCACTACACAACACATATAGAAGCTCACATTTAAAAAAAATCATCCACCCAGAGAGTTGACCCCACAGCTTCTCACAGATGACTGCAACCCACTGGTTCAAGACAGAGACTTGTGAATCAGGAAGTTCCAATCCCACCACAAGATCCTGCAAAACAGGAACAAGACAACACAAGATGTTCCTCACAAGGTTTTTACAAGGACTAAGGTAGGGCCATGTCTATGCCCCCTCCCTCCAAGTACCCACTATCAGCAGTCAGGATTCCTTCCTTCCCCATCCTGTCTTCTCAATATTCTTGAAAGGTATATTTATATCAGACTGGGAAGAAGCATCCCAAGGCTTTACAATGGGGATCGACTACACTACACCAGCCTCGGGAAATGGGTCAACAGGTGAGGCCAGAAAAATCTATGCCCCATGATCTACGCCCATAAAGATCTCTGTGGGTAAGGAAGTACTAGAAAAGAAATCATGGGCCTCGGAAGATTAAAGGAGCACCTGACCTCTTCAGAAACACCCCACATAACATTAACTTGACTCTGAGCTTTCGTGTAAGATCTGGACATCAAAACTAGGAAGTGGTCAGTGTGAACAGGCTTCTGAGAAGTCTGAGATTCTCTTTTTAGCACAACCTTAACAATGGTGCCATGTGCAAAGTGTTTCGAGTACACTGAGAAAGAGCCAGGCGCCGATTGCACCCCAAGAGCCACAGAATGGCAGGCATCGGTACAAATCCACATCTGGGCTCCACAAAATCTCCATGGTGGAGGGAAGATCATAGTATGAGTATGTGTACATAGTATGTACACAGAACTGGGTGGCAGAGAACTACAGAAAGAGGGTCAAAGGGAGGCCACGACCATGGTGGCCTGGCTATAGACAAGCCTTTTTTGTTGTCACTTGGCATTGTTCACTTGGCCAGCTTCTCCAGATAAGAGCCCAATTCTAAGCATGTCTGATCAGAAGCAAGTCCCATTATAATCAGTGGGGCTTGCTCCTAGGTAAGTGTGGATAGGATTGCAGCCTGATTGATTCAGCAGTGGAATTGCAACCTACACTGCACAGCTTTTCAGTGCAAGAGACATTAATTCAGGGCACCCTGGACAAGGAAGGAACCCCTACTGCACTCTTTCTCCAGCATCAGCCAGCAGATGCTGGGGTGTGCATGGTATATTTTGTTCCTATCCCCCTTTTTGCCCCAAAGCAGTCATGGGGAGATTGAACGCATCCCCACCTGCAAAGAACATGCAAAGTGCCATTGATTGCAATGCACTGGACCATTGATGCAAAGCTCCTCCTGCTGTACCCCCACCGCTTTCTGGGCCAGCCTCCCACCAACCTTGCACACCAACCTACAAGGCACCCACCTTGGAGAGAGGTGGCAGGTGCATCCAAGCAGGATCTTGCAAGCCCCTCCTCACCTTTGCAGCAGCGCCTCCAGCTCGCCCCTGGCAGCTCCCTTCCCTCTGCAAGGAGTGGAACTCTGCACTGCCTCCCTGCCCCAGCAGGCTCCAGAGGGTGGGCGTGCCAGCCTTGCCCTGCCTTGCCTTGTAGGAGGAGCCGCTCAACTGGAGGGACCAGGCGCGCGCTCCCCAGCTGAGCCCGGGCCAGGGTCGCCATGACAACGGTGGGCGCGCGTATGCAGGGATGCTGGGCATCTGGGATGCTCAGAGTGACCAGCTGTCCCCCTTTTCCAGGACACGTCCTGGATTTTAGCCTGTTGTCCTGGGGGAAAAAAACCTTCGGTGTCCTCCTTTTCTTTGTGAGCAGGGAGAATGTAAATAATTAATAAACCATATGTAATTAATAAACTATGTAATAGTTAATGAATATGTAATTGATTTAATTAATAAACGATATGTAATAAGTTGCATGTAATCGTTTTAAAATTTCATAAAAAGTAATATATTACTTAAATTAATCACTTAAAAGCAATATATATGAGTTGTTTATAGCTTTTATTTTGTAATATCCTACATTTTTCTTGGGTGTTCTACATTTTGGGAGGGTCTTGTCCTCTTTGTTTGGTTATGGCACACATGGTCATCCTGGGGATGCCTGTAAAGATTTGGGGTGGTGGACTCTGCACCCAGGCAGGCAGGCCAGCACTGACCAGCACTGACCAGCCCTTCTCCTGGCTGCATTGAACTCATCCGTACACCCAGGCCATTTCTTGCCAAGAGGTGCAATTCATTCATTCATTCATTCATTCATTTATTAATAAATAAATAAATCTCAGAGCCCCAGCCAAGGAGCTGGAATTCTATGCATGTCAGCTCAGACGTAAGCCCACTGAATACAATGGAGTTTACTCTCAGATAACTGTGTATGGAAACTGCAGCCTCTCAACTGGCTGCAGAAAATGCTGAGGAACCCAATTTTTTTCATGCTTTGACAACTTTCCCCTAACCACAAAGTTCCCCAAGTTAAGGAACTCTGAGAACATGAGAACAGGTGGTGGAAGATGGAAGCCTTTGCACACATCCGTGAAAAGACCGGTAAGGAAAATAAATATAGATGCAATCACTATGTAGGTCCATTGCACAAGGAAAAACTCCAGTGTCCATCCTGGTGGTATAAGGCAACTGGTGAGCTGGACTACCCCAAATTCCATCCACAGCAGGAACCAACCAGCAGAACTATTTGCACCCAGTGCTTCTCATGCACTTTTTAAAGAAGCAAACCCTGGGCTACTCACAGAGATCTTACTCAGAGGCATTCCGCTTTATTAGGACTTGTGAGGCCGACCTCCACACGAAGCGCTGGATTTGGAACTCCACAGTCAAAGGAATCGGCTGGCTCTGCAGAAGTTCGCCCCCAGGTATAGATTCTTTCCTTTTCCCTTTGCCTGCAGAAAGAGAGATACCACACATTTTCCAGTGACATAAACACTGAGGGGTATAACCCACCCAGACACTGGGGGGTATAACCCACCCAGGAGTGGGCATTAAAAGCCCATTATAACCCCCTTTTCTCCCAACCTGTGCCATTTCATATGCTATGAAGTCTCTACAGCAACAGGGAGAAGGACCAGTCCTTTGGCAGGAGTAGACAAGTTACCACAAAAACAGTTTTCTAGCAGACTGAACAGATTTCCTGTGGCAAAAACTTTCATGGGATGGATCCCAGATGGGTGACTTAACCTCAGCTGGAGCTAAAAACCAGTGCAGCCAAACAGCCATGAAGTAGAAAGAGGTTAAAGTCCATAGTAATTCTTTCACAGCTTCAATAACATAGAATCATAGAATTGGAAGGGACCTAGTAGGTCATCTAGTCCAACCCCCTGCCTGCAGCAGGAAATCCCCCTAGGGCATCCCCAACAGGTGCTCATTGAGCCTCTGCTTGAAGATCCCCAGTGAGGGAGAGTCCACCACCTCCCTTGGCAATCTGTTCCACTGCCGAACTGCCCTAACTGTCAGGAATTTTTTCCGGATATCCAACCGGAATCTCCTCTCTTGCAGTTCGTACCCATCGGTTCTAGTCCTGCTTTCAGTAGCAGCTATGAACAAATGAGCCCCTTCCTCCCTATGACAGCCCTTCAGATATCTGAAGAGAGCAATCATGTCTCTCAGGATGCAATCCTAACCTAGGCCAGCCTAACTTATCAGTCCTCCCATTGGTGATGTAGGGAGGCAAGCACATAGGCACTGGCCTAACCCTTCCCCTGGAGTGGCACAGAAGTGTCTTATGACACTTTGGGGGCACCCCCAGGTCAGGACTTATGCCAGGGCTTAGGCCAGCCTAACTAGACGTTAGGATTGCAGCCCAACAAAGCATTCACTAAGAATTAACACCAACAACCTAATCCTACTTGAATCCCTGCAAAGCTCCGATTCTCCTGCACCGGTGTGGGATTTGGGGCTCCTGGAAATTTCCGCAAAGTAAAGGGACATTTGCCCCTTACTAAGCATACCCCAGCAGCCACAACCGGTCAATCTGGTCTTGTGCCAGCAATATAACTGATGCAAGTCCATGCTGATCAGTGCAGGTGAGTCAGGCCTAGGAAGGAATTGGGATTTGGTGTATATTGCTGCCAATCCCACCCTCTTGGGCCCTTCCCTCTCTGATTAATTATCACAAAACCAACTCTGCTTCGATTCAGCAATCCTCAAAATGAAAAAGGGCATACTATTTGCTAATAAGAAACAATTTTTTTTCCTCCTGGGTAAATATTGTAATCAGCTCTGTGGAAATCCAGAATCAAGAAAGCACTGGTGGAAAATATATTGTTTCTACTCACATGGTCCAACAAAGCAAATATTTGTCACCAGGCTGGTGACACCAGGCAAATATTTGTCATCACAGTAAATGTGGTGTTTGGTGGCACCACTCGGTGGAGGGATCAACCTTGGGGGGTGATGACTGCTGGTGACTTACAAGGAAGATGGATAGAGACATTGGCTGCTCTGGTAGTGAATAGGTATGGGGTTCCTACATGGGTGGTCCTTGCCAAGCCATTGCTGGTAGTAAGAGACTCTCTTACAGGTGTACCTTTGCTAGAAGATGTGCTTTTCCGGGCTGTTGTGCTTGACTCACTTGGAGATTTGGATTTTTTGTCCTTTTTCCCACCCTTTTTGCCATCCTGCAGAGCGATAAAAAGTATATATTTGTTCTTTTCAGGGGAGCTGAGCAAATATGGGGACAAGACAGAACTCAAGCTTCTCCACCCAAATGCTCTCTTTTTGGCTGTGTCATGCGATGGAAAGTGCACTTGGCAGTTTTTGACACTAACTCTTCAACAGGCTTAAGTACCTTCTCTTTTGGAGACGGAGGTGGGGGAGTCGTCTCTGTGATCAGGACCCCAAAGTTGCACACAGTCTCCAACAGCAGCTCCCCAGCCAGGAGGCCTTCCAGGTTCACCTGGTAAGAACCCAGCGTTGTCACAATTGGGGGGTCACTTCGAAGTTCAGGCGAGGGGGACTTTTTCTTCTTCTTACCCTTTATGGAGTCATTGAAATATCAGAAAAAATCCATCCTGTCTCTATCATTCACAAAGTTATCTCATCAGTGACACCAGCTTGAAAAATGTAGTTCAGCTTCAGGAACCCAACACTTTTTTGTCATGAATGCAGCAACATTCAAAATTTTTAATGCTTGATTTCATTTGTTGTGTATGAAATGTGGGGGACCCTTAGCTTTAAAACCATATACAGTGGTTTTACGCTCAAATAATGAGCTTAATTCGTTCCGGAAGCATGCTCTTTAAGTGAAGCGGAGTTTCCCATAAGAAATAATGGAAACTCAGATGACTGGTTCCACAACCCCCAAAATATTCATACAAAAATATTAACTGGATGTAAAAATGATGACAAAACACTAGAATTGAATTCAAAACATGCATTCAGTGTACATGATCCTATGAAGTCTACTTAGGCTGCAATCCTACAGATGCTTTCCTGGGAGCAAGCCCCATTTAACACAATGGGGCTTACTTCTGGGTAGACATGCTTAGGATGCTACAATCAAAGACACTTTCCTGGGAGTCTTACCTGGGCTGCTGCTGAAGGTTCAAGGTGGCCGGTGGGGGCATTTGGGGGCAATTAGGGGCAGCTGCCTCTGGCACTCTGGGGGCCAGGCAACTGCCCCCAAGTTGGGGACAGTTAGAGGTAGCAGCGCTGGCCAGCAGCCCTTTTAAAGAGCCTCTCCACTGAGAATCAGGGCTGCATTGCACGTGTGCCCATAGCGTGATTGCTTGTTAAGTGGAGCGGAGCTTGTTATGTGAAGCAAAATTTCTTGGAAATTTATACTTGTTATGTGAAATACTTGTTATGTGAATCACATATTATGAGAGGTACCACTGTACTCTCCAGGATGGGGGTCACCCAGTGCGAACTGCACCTCCCCAACCCAGTATGTCATTTAAATATTGAAGTTAATATTAAAATACTATTGCCTTACAAATGTATAAATATTTTGCTTAATGTTTACATGGGGAATAAAACAAAAATTTACCTTCCCAGCATCTTTTCCTCTCCCCTTGTCTTCTTTCTTCTTCTTATCATCTTTTTTCTTCTCTTCCTTCTTCTTCTCCTCCTTTCCTTTTTCTTTTTTCCCTTTGTCTGGCTTTCCCTTTTCTCCTTTTCCTTTCTCTCCTTTTCCCTTTCCTTTTTTACCAGGGGGTTCAACTGGGGTTTCTATTATAGGCCAAGATACAATCTGGTCAAAAGAAAAAAGAGCAGAGCTGTGAAAGGCCAGAATCCTGGTTAATCTGCAATTTAGTACAAAATCAGAGGCGTTTCTCCTGTTCTTCAGTATCTGACAACATTTAAAAATCTTTATCTTCCCCCACAGATTTGAAATCTTTATTCTCATTTCCCCTTCTTGTCTAATCTTGCAAAAAAAGGAAATGATCTGAGATAATTTTAGATAGATGGCAATTTAACACATTCATGCCCGTTAGCTATATAATATTCCTCCATGGATGCTAAAAGCAAACATTTTGAATGCATATGGTTTTAACTTTTAATAACAATCATGAAATCTATTTATAGGTTCTTGTTGCTTCTAATAAAGGACTTAAATTAAGAAATTTTGTTAAACCTGAACAAATAAATAGTTCAATCCTACAGTTTTACAAAGTGCATTTATAAGACTTTACAGACGAGGTATTTAATGGTTATCCTTCATGGAAATTTTAATTCTTGCAAAGGGGCTCAGCAATTTTTAAAATTTTGCTGCAGGAGATACTGCCTTACAGTGTGTGCAATTCACTTTTATTGCCAGCTTATTGCTTCTGTTGAGAAACGTCAGGTTTATCTCGTGAGGCAACTCACCTTAATTATCTCATGAGGCAACTCACCTTAATTACCAATCACTGCCTAGGTAGCACACAAGAGGAAGAATTTAGCAGGGGGGGGGGGGAAAGCTGGGAGTCAGTATTAAAATAATTAAAAGGTAAAAAAGTGACATTAACATTAAGTGTCTTGTCCAAAAAGATCTTTTTCTTGTAACACTTCCGAGATGCTTTTCCAAGAGTTTCCCCAAATCTTGGCACAACTTTTTGCCAGGTGTTGCAGTCCCATAAAGAGAGAGTACAATACACCATGTTGCAGAATACACAACCTTTTCCTCCACAACTGTCACTGTTGTTCCAGCAAGAAGATACGCTTTCAACGCAACCAGGTCTTCAGTGACATGTTTCCTTCTGTAATCACACTCTACGGTCTCAGCCCAGGGTTTTCGGGGGGTGGCGTAAACATTTACTAAGTGGGAGAGAGGGAGAAGTGATGGGTGGTTTTAAAGAAAGTGTGTCTTTTAAACAAAAAGCCACATTTCCATCCAGAAAGTGGATGGAATTAATATATGGTGATAGATTACCTGTCTCTAAAGGTGATGCTATTTTAATCGGTGAATCCAGAGGTGAGCGTGTACTGCTCCTTCTAGAAAAGCTCTTTCTTCTGTCTGAAAAACTCTTTCTTCTTTCTGCAGTACTCTTTCTTCTTTCTCCTACACTGCTCTTTCTTCTTTCTGCACTGCTCTTTCTTCCGTCTTCTGTTGGGCTTTCAAGAGTTGAAGTTGGACTCTGCTGTGATCCTGTGCCCTGAAACAAAACACTACTAGTGTCCTTCACCAGATTCTGTCATTACTGAGAACTAGGATTTTAATAGAGCAGGTAAGGTTGTGTGTGTGTTTTTTTTAAAAGTGTACCTTGTCAGAATCCAGTTCCTCAAGTATTTCACCTCTGGCAAACTCATACGTCACATAGTAGTTGTAGGTGATCACAGGAGACTCGGGGCCACTCTCCGGTTCCTCTGGACCAAAGGGATTGGGGAGACCTCTGATTTTGCCAATGGTGACTACCACTTCGGTTTTGTGCCCTAAAAGCGCTTAAGAAGGATAACACAAAATACAGCATTGCAACAGTCCTTTTTGAAAGTGGGTTGCTACCCCCACAGCCAGGATATACTTTTGGCTTCTGTAGGTTTAGCAAAACAGAAGTAATTCAAATGAGGATCATCTATCCTGGCTGTGTAAAGGTCTGGGAGGGAAGGGTGAAATGGAAGTTAGTGATGTGAAGCAGGGTTCAAAGCATATTTAGCCTACATAAGCTAACATGGCCCTCCAAAAAACAGGCATTTCATTCACTGGATGAACTTCTAGCCTCCTCAGCCTGAAATCCATGCTCTAATGTCACCCATTACTGAAGATCCTCCACCACTGAAGATCCCTCCACCACACAACCACAAGAGGTCACTCAGTGCACATTTTCTGTGGCAATATTATACCTCCAGATCATGCTCAATGTATATATTACCAAGATGTACAGGTGCCCCTTGTTATCCACTATGGTTTCATTCCAGATCCTCCCATGGATTAAAAAAAATGTGTATAAAGAAAACAATGGAAAAATAGGTAAAAAAAGCCACTTCCAGATTTCTTGCTTCTCTATTGCACCTAATTGAATTTTGTGTCCATAATGTCTGACACACCTTAGTGACTTATAAAATCTGAAAACAGGTCTCTTTTTAAAGCAGAGAGTGTCAAATTGCAGAATACACACATGTTTTTTAAAAGCCTTTTCTGGGGCATTCTGAATATTAGTTTATCCCACAAAACAAATCACTATCTATTGTATTTGGGGTTTTTTGGTGACTTGAACTTGTAACCACAAGTTCCTTTTAACAAGTAAATCTTACCTGGATTTTTAACCAGACCTACGAAACCATGTCTCTCATCTGGTGTTATGAGAATATCATCAAGCGCGCACAATTTCGGCAGGCTGTCTATTGTAAATCCTCGGTAGCCGGGAAGCAGAGCTAATGGGTTCCCCTGAAGCACAAGGACGCGGAGCTTCTTCAGTGTCACCAACTTGGATAGGAGGCTTAGCAAGTCGGTAAAATTATTATAACTCAAGTCGAGGGAGACCAGGTTTGGCCTAAAAAGCAGAAAAAGCAGGCCTAAAACGTGATTTCAGAAAACAGAAGCAAGACAGAATTGCACACATTTTAAGAATTTGTAGGAAAAAGTAGGGTTCAAAACAAATTAAGTGATCATGTCTCTGTATAACAATTACCAATAAGTGTCGGTGAGATAATCTTCCTCTGATGAGCCAAGCTGGGAATTGTGGCCCAGGCCCAGATGTTGGAGCTTAGGAGGTGGGTGAGTGCAAAGGTCTTCCAAGCTGCGTACTTCATTGCCACAAAGTTCCAGCACCTAAGGGTGGGGGGAGAAACTAGTTGAAGGAATCTAAAGTAGAGTGAGCGAGACCCTGATGTGTTCAAGGCAGACACCTGATGAGACATATTAGATGTTTACCTTTAGTGTTGGAGGGAGGTTGGTGGAGTTGATTTTGCTGATGTGATTTGCACTTAGTATGAGCTCTTCTAGGTTGGGAAATTTTAATAAATCAGCATCAATTTCAGTTACCTTAGAAAAGTGTAAACAAAGCATATATTTATTGAGTTGGAGTGTATTCAAAGGCGATGCCATCAATCTATCTAAATGTAAATTCACTAGTACTAGTGCAAATACCCACAGATGACTCGAAGAAGTGAGCCAAGTCACAAGGTAGGCAATTCTACACAATTTCTTGATTTTTAAAAAAGATTTATGCTCCACCTCACGAAGTGATACCATTAAGATTGCAAAGATCAAGGCAGTTTCCTAGAAGTAGTGACAATCCTTCCCTGCTTCCCCCGTCCATCCCTCCCACAGCCACAAATAATTATTACATCTCTTGGTCACTTGCATTTCTGTTTACTATTCTGAGTGATTTGAAATAGGAGTAGATAAAGCTGTCCTGGATGATATTTGGTGACTGAATCGCCAGTTCTTTTAGGTGCTGATCCTCAGGGCTGCAGTCGGGTGGCATGACCCACGGCGAGCCATGTGTTTTCAAAAGTTCCGTTAAAGACTCTGTAGTTTCCTCATTGGCAGGTATGGTTCCATCACGTGGAGATGTGCATGTGTGTTTTTTTGGAGAGCCATGGGGAACTTTGGCCTTCTTTGCCGAGAAACGGGATTTATTCTGCATAAGTCAAAAGACAAGAAAGAGGGTAAAAATAAAATCCAAGAGAGATGCCCCAAGAAGTCAGAAGTGAGCATTCTGAGAAATTGCCCCTCTCTGCACATGAATCAACCCATCTTATGATATTATCTGAAAGGGCTCTTCTGTGCTTTCAGCTGCTAGACAGAAGGGCAACTGACAGTAATGCAGAAAAGGGTATTTTCTGTGTTGGCACCAAGTTCTGTCCAAGCAGAAAATTCCCTCCACCAAGAAGCTGAATAGTTCCTAAACCTTTATTGTACTAGGCAACATAAGACTCAGTGTCTTTCCAAGCACCAACAAGCAACTGGGTCCTGTACTGGTGTGAGGAGATGAGAGGAACGGAAGGATGCAGAGTTGAGAATAAAGTCAAAAGAGAAATCTGATGGCCTGAAAGGCAGTTTATAAATACCTATGTTTGATTGCACCAGAAAAAAGTAGGGGGAAAGAATTGGCTAAGTGCTTGTCAGAGCTGATGGAAATTGACCACTGCACTTTAAATTTCTAAAAAAAGTAATAACAGCTTCATTCTACTTTAATGCCCTCATCCTGCCATGAAGCTTTCTGGGTGACACTCACTCTCAGCCTAACTTACCTCACAGGATTGTTGTGAGGACAAAAAAGGGAAAAAAAACTTTGTATGCCACCTGGAGCATTTGCTTTGGCATGGGAAAGGTGGGGTATAAATCCCAAAAATAAATAATAAATAAATCCTAAATATGGTTTCTCTGAAGGAAGGTTTTGTAAGGCTTTGTTTGAAGGCAATGATGATTGAGACTGCAGCCTTATTTTGATTTCTAGCAAGGGAGGAACACAGCACTCAAGAAAAATTTTTCCATGGGGTACAAAAGTTTTTTTGGAAGGGAGGGGATGAAACAGAGCAGGGGAAGGTGGTAATAAGGGGAAGTGGAATAAGGAGCGAAGAGGGGGCAAAACAGCTGGAAATGTCTACCTGCTTGTGCAACACTGGCAGTAAAATATATTAATTATCCCCATTAAATCATTTACTTATTGGACTGTGGAGGGCAAGACAAAGCAGGTGGAGGCAGAGTGACCATATGTCGTAACCTTTTGGACAAGGCCCTCTGAAAATGTAGGACGTCCAGGAAAAAAGTAGGACATGACAAAATAAAAGCTAACACAGAGAGAGAGAGAGAGAGAGAGAGAAAGAGAAAGAGAGAGAGAGAGAGAGAGGCTGGGACAGATTGAGTCTGCCCTCAGTGTGGAAGGCAGAAACTCTTGAATTGGCCTTTTTAGTCATACTAGATGCTGTTTTAGGACCTCCATTCAGAGCACGATACCATAGTCTTTGGACACTGAAGGATGCCAATGAGTTAAACATTATGTTTTTTATTACATATAATTTATGAATTCCAAGAAGGTTCCATGCTGCCTGCTCTTAAGGAAAAGAAGGACAATGGAGATATTTTTTCCCCAGGACACAAGGCAAAAAAGAGGGAAAACATGAGATATGGTCACCTGGGTGGGGGTCCCAAGCAGGTGTGGGGGGGCTTACCCAGCTTCCAATCCCACAGGGAAACTGGTCCAGGCAGAGCTTCCTCAGGTGTTCCCAGAGGGCAGCAGAGGCGCTGAGGCTAGGCATGATGCTCCAGGGATGATGCTCCAGGGATGCTGCATGTATCTCCCTTCTTGGTGGTCCAGGAAACTCCCTGGGTACCACTAGAGCGTCTCGGTTGCTGGGATATGGTTGCTAGGAGATGCCACGGCGACGCTGAAGGCCAGGGATGATGGATTGGCCAAGAGCATCCAATCCAAAGAGGGGCTGATTCAATTGGCCAGGCGGGAAGAGCATGGACAGCAATTGATCCTGGCTGGCGAGGAAGCCAATGGGCTTTACTTGCCTTCCCTGGGAATCGGATGCCACTTAATTGCTTTGCCTTAATTAATTAAAATAGGACTTGGGGGAAGGAGCAGCCTGGAGACCAGAGATGGCTTATTGCTTGGTACAGCGACGTCCTGGGAAGGTTTACTTGCAAGAAATCCCCACTTCAGTCCTGGCACACACTCACTCCCAAGTTACAGGGTGCCAGCCCAATATCATGTCTGCTCAGAAGTAAGCTCAGAATTCAGTAGGGTTTACAGTACTTCCAGGTATGTGTGCATAGGATTGCACTGCCTAATAGCCCAATCCTATGTGTGTCTACTCAGAAAGAAGTCCCATTAATAATGAATGAGGCATAGGGCACAATCCTAATCATGTCTACTCAGAAGTAAACCCCATTGTGTTCAATGGGTCTTACTCCCAGGAAGTCAGGGTTCTTAATCCCTAATGACCCTGAATAGTACATCTAGCACCATCTATTTTATATATATAGAGAGAGAGAGAGAGAGAGAGAGAGAGAGAGAGAGAGAGAGAGAGAGAGAGAGAGAGAGAGACTAATGGGAATAGTCTAGACCAGTGGTTCTCAATCTTCCTAACGCTGTGACCCCTTTATAAGATCCTCATGTTGTGGGGACCCCAACCATAAAATTATTTTCGTTGCTACTTTATAACTGTAATTTTGCTACTGTTATGAATCGTAAACATCTGATATGCAGGATTTATTTTCATTGTTACAAATGAAATGTGTATTCTATGCACACATTGAACACAATGGGATTTGTTTCAGAGTCAGCCTGCATAGGATTGGGCCCTGAAGCTCTCAGTCAGCCCCAGTGCACGTGCAGCTACAGCTGGAGGTCTGGCAAGCCTGACCTGGCCTCCTGCACCAGGGGTCTTTAGGCGACCCCCAGGAAAGCTCTAGGCGACCCCCCAAAGGGGTCCCGACCCCCACTTTGAGAAACGCTGGTCGAGACTCTATATATATATATATATATATATATATATATATATATATATATATATATATATATATATATATAAAAGGCATCCTCATCATCATCACTGACTCATCAACACCCAGCCAAAACCTCCATGCCTATAAGCGTGTAATTTGATGAGGGTGTTCCTTCCATGATGGAGGGATCCACTAAGAACCAGTTTTTGGAAATTCCAACCAGAAGGGGGAGAAAAGGGGCGCAATGCATTTTATAAAACTAATCATCATCATTACTGACTCATCAACGCCCTGCCAAAACCGCCAGGCCTAGAAGCATGAAATTTGGGGAGGGTGTTTCTTCTGAGATGGAGGGAGTCACTAAGAACAAGTTTTCGGAAATTCCAACTGGAAGGGGGTGTATGGGGTGCAATGTGTTTTCTTCCCTATACTTTGCATTGAAGAACTGATGACTCATCAACATTTCACCCCAACCCCTGGACCTAGAAGCATGAAATTCAGGGAGGGAGTTCCTTCTGTCACATGAAGACCCACCAAGAACTGATGTGGAGAAATTTAACCCTTAAGGGGCTGAAAAGGGGTGCAAAGTGTTTTTGTCCTATACTTAACATGGAAGAATGACCAATATCCAGCCAATTTGGTGTTCCGTGCTTGGTGCACTGGGAGCAGTGGTGGGCACCAGCAGGTTCGCACCTACTCTATAGAACCGGTTCTTAACAAGAGATAGTACATATAAAGTTTAAAAATAGCCATTTAAAAGTGGCTGCCAGATGGACAGAGAACCGGTTCTTAATTTCTTTGAAGCCCATCACTGACTGGGAGGATATTGTTCGGAGGAAGAGGTTCCCTTGGGAGGATGCTGCGCATGGGGGGTTGCGCATGGGAAGATGCGCATGGGGGTTAATGCTGCACATGGGGGATGTTGCAATTGGGGGTTTATGCGCATGGGGGAATGATGCACATGGGGAAGTTGCATGTGGGGAGAAGTTGCGCATGGGGGGAAGTTGCGCAAGGAGACATGATGCACATGGGTGATGTTGCGCATGGCAGGAAGTTGTGCATAGGGGAAGTTGCGCCTGGGGGGGTTGATGCACATGGGGATGAACATGGGGAACGTTATGCATGGGGAACGTTATGCATGACTTCTGAAGAGACCTCCTTTGGATTAGGATTTGTGCATGGTTGGTTGATGAGCATGAGGTGGTTGATGCACATGGGGGGTTGATGCTCATGGGGGAATGATGCACATGGGGAAATGATGTGCACAGGGGTTGATGTGCATGGGGAATGTTGTGCATGGGGATGTTGAACATGGGGGATTTGTGCATGGGTGGTTGATGAGCATGGAGGGATGATGTACATAGGATAGATGATGTGTATGAACATGGGGTATGTTGCACATGGGGGTGGATGCGCATGTGGGTTGATGTGCATGGGGACTTGATGTGCAGTGGGGGGATGTCAGACGGGAATTTTACTCCCGCAACGCGGGTACACTTTTCGCTGGTATATATATAAAGCAGGCCTCCATCAGTCTTGAGAGACTATGGTATCGTGCCCAGCGCTGCATACGCTGCATGCGAAGCACAAAAGCCTGGGTTGGATTGTTATGGAGGATAGGCTGTTACCCAAGCAGCAAATCCCCACTCTCCACACCACTGAATTAGTCCAATGGAAAGGCAGAGCGTATACGATTGGATCCCGCTGGCGTTGCAGAGCTGGGCTAAGGACAGGAGCTCACCCTGTCTTGTGGGGCTGACCTGGGTCTCGAACCCTGGCCTGCTGGTTAACAGGCACAGCGTTTTTACCACTTGCGCCACCCACAGCCTTTCTATATACTTTTATATAGTATATATTATATACTATATAGTATATATTATACTATATATAATAGTCTATATAATACTCCGAATATATATCGGAGTATATATACTCCGGAGTGTGTGTGTGTGTGTGTGTGTGTGTGTGTGTGTGTGTGTGTGTGTGTGTGTGTCAGAGTGATGGGATTCAAAGAAATTAACAACCGATTCTATGCCCATCTGGCAGCCACATTTAAATGGCTATTTTTAAACATTATATGTCCTATCTCTCATTAACAACCAGTTCTATAGAGTAGGTGGGAACCTGCTGGACCCCACCACTGATATATATACCAATGCAGGCTTCAGTCAGTCTTGAAAGACTATGATATCGTGCTTGGCGTTGCATATGCTGCATGTGAAGCACGAAAGCCTGGGTTGGATTGTTATGGAGGATAGGCTGTTACCCAAGCAGCAAATCCCCCCTCTCCACACCACTGAATTAGTCCAATGGAAAGGCAGAGCAGATACGATTGGATCCAGCTGCGTCGCAAAGCTGGGCTAAAGAGAGGAGCTCACCCTGTCTTGTGGGGCCGACCCGGGTCTCGAACCCTGGCCTGCTGGTTAACAGGCTCAGCATCTTAACCGCTTGCACCACCCATACATACATACATATGCATACACCCACAGTCCATACATACATACATATGTATATATGAACTTTAGGGGAAAGTGATCATGAGCTGCTGGAATTTAGAATAATGTGGGAAATAAAAAGAGTGCAGAGTGAAACGTATACATTGGATTTCAGGAAAGCTTATTTCAACAGGCTTAGAGGAGTCATAGGCGGGATCCCATGGGTTGATGATCTAATGGGGAAAGGGGCCCAAGATGGGTGGGAGCTCCTTAAGAGGCAGCTTCTACAAGTACAGTCAGAAGCAGTTCCCATGAAAAAGAAAGGGGGAAAAAACCTGAAAAAACCAGGTTGGCTCCACAAGCAACTTGGGGATCAGCTGAAGTTAAAGAAAGAGAAGTATAGGGAGTGGAAGACTGGAAAGATCACCAGGGAGGAGTACAGGCAGATAGCCCAGTCTTGTAGGGAGGGGGTCAGGAATGCTAAAGCTCAGTATGAACTGAGGCTGGCCAGGGGAGTCAAGGATGACAAAAAGAGCTTCTTTAGATATGCCCAAAGGAAAAGGAGGAGAGACGAGGGGGTGGGGCTGCTCCTGGACAAAGATGGA
This sequence comes from Cryptoblepharus egeriae, assembly GCA_030015325.1. Taxonomy (NCBI): domain Eukaryota; kingdom Metazoa; phylum Chordata; class Lepidosauria; order Squamata; family Scincidae; genus Cryptoblepharus; species Cryptoblepharus egeriae. Next base: position 7,363,037 of record JAREYC010000017.1, on the reverse strand, counting down.
CAGCAGGTGTCTGGAAACCAGGAGAAGGCAGAGCTGCTCATCTCCTACTTTGCGTCTGTCTATTCTCGGAAGGAGGGCTTTGCAAATGGGGGTGCCAGATCATTGGCTGATGCAGGGATGTGCTTGCATCCACAAAAAGGTAATGAAAACATGGATGGTGCAGAACAGCAGATTAAGATTGACAGAGAACTGGTTCGAAAACACTTAACTGGCCTAAATGAATTCAAGTGATTTGGACCAGATGAGCTACATCCTCGAGTTCTTAAGGACCTCGCAGATGTCCTTGCAGAGCCTCTGTCGATCATCTTTGAGAAATCCTTGAGGAGTGGAGAAGTGCCACTGGACTGGAAGAGGGCAAATGTAATCCCAATCTTTAAGAAGGGGAAAAAAGAAGACCCGGGAAATTATAGACCAGTCAGTTTGACTTCAATCCCGGGCAAGATATTAGAGCAAATCATAAAACACACCATTTGTGCACATCTAGACAAGTACTCAGTGATCAAAACAACCCAGCATGGATTTACCAAGGATAAATCTTGCCAGACATATCTGATCTCCTTTTTTGATCGGGTTACAAGCTTACTGGACAGTGGCAATGCTGTGGATGTCATTTATCTTGACTTCAGCAAAGCATTTGACAAGGTCCCACATGACATTTTAATTGGGAAGTTGGAAAAATATGGGCTAGACGAGGCAATCGTTAGGTGGATCTGCAACTGGCTCGACGGCCGCACTCAAAGGGTTTTAGTAAATGGGTCTGCATCAACCTGGAGATCGGTTTCAAGTGGGGTACCCCAGGGCTCGGTCTTGGGCCCAGTCCTCTTTAACATTTTCATTAATGACTTAGAGGAAGGGATACAGGGGAGCCTGATCAAATTTGCAGATGACACCAAGCTGGGAGGAGTAGCAAACACAACAGAAGACAAGAGAAAACTCTGCACTTGGGCAATAAAAACCAAAAATACAGGTATAAAATGGGGGATACTTGGCTTGGCAGCACAACATGTGAGCAGCATATTGGAGTCGCCGTGGATCACAAGCTGAACATGAGTCAGCAGTGTGATGTGTCTGCAAAGAAGGCAAATGCCATTTTAGGTTGCATTAAGAGGTCTGTAGCTTCCAAGTCGCGGGAAGTTCTAGTTCCTCTTTATTCAGCATTGGTCAGACCTCACCTTGAGTACTGTGTTCAGTTCTGGATACCTCACTTTAAGAAAGATGCAGCCAAACTGGAGCAAGTCCAGAGGAGAGCGACAAGAGTGATCAGTGGGATGGAAGGGAAACCCTACGAGGAAAGGTTGGGGGAACTTGGGATGTTCAGCCTGGAGAAGAGGAGGCTGAGAGGAGACATGATTGCCCTCTTCAGATACCTGAAGGGCTGTCATAGGGAGGAAGGGGCCAATTTGTTCATAGCTGCTTCTGAAAGCAGAACCAGAACAAATGGGTACAAACTGCAAGAGAGGAGATTCCGGTTGGATATCCAGAAAAAATTCCTGACGGTGAGGACGGTTCGGCAGTGGAACAGATTGCCAAGGGAGGTGGTGGACTCTCCCTCACTGGGGATCTTCAAGCAGAGGCTCGACGAGCACCTGTCGGGGATGCTCTAGGGGGATTTCCTGCTGCAGGCAGGGGGTTGAACTAGATGACCTACTAGGTCCCTTCCAATTCTATGATTCTATGATATATACACCAATATATACCAATATATATAGTATGTATATATATATACTGTATATATATGTACACACACACATTAATAGTCTTTTATTAGTAATTAGTAAAACACTAATTAGTTTTTTATTATATATACTAATATATAATAGCAATATTATATATACTAATATATAATACTAATATATAATAGCAATACTAATATATAATAGCAAAAAGTGTACCCACATTGCGGGAGTAAAATTATCCCTGTATGCCATTCCACCACAGTGCATCAATCCCCCACACTCGTCAACCCCCCATGCGCATCCACCCACATGTGCAACATCCCCCATATGCAACATCCGCCCCATGCGCAACATCGCCCATGCGCATCAAACCCCCATAAGCATCATTTCCCCATGCATAACATCCTTCATGCGCAACATTCCCCATGCGCAATGTTCCCCCATGCACATCAAATCCCCATGCGCAACATCGCCAATGCGCAACATCACCCATGCGCATCAGTCCATATGCGCACCATCTACCCATGCGCACCATCTACCCATGCGCACCATCCCCCATGCACATCAACTCCCTGCGCATCAACTCCCATGAGTATCAACTCCCATGCGCAACATCCCCATGCGCAACATCCCCAATGCGCATCAACACTCATGCACATCAAACTCCCCATGCGCAACATGCACATAATTCCCCATGCTGATCTTCCCATGTGCTACCCCCACGCACATCAACCTCCATGCGCATAAACCCCCATGCGCATCAATCCCCCATGAGCATCCACCTCATGTGCAAAATCCGCCATGTTCTTCCACCCCATGCGAATTATTCTCCCATGCGCAACATCTCCCCATGTGCATCAGTCCCCCATGTGCCTCAGTCCCCCATGCGCATCAGTCCGCCATGTGAACTTCCCTCCATGAACATCAACACCCCATGCGCAACATCCCCCATGCGCAACATCCCCCATGCTCATCAACACCCCCATGCACATAAGTCCCCCATGCGCAACATCCCCCATGCGCAACATCCCCCATGCACATGCACATCGGCCATGTGCATCAAACCACCATGCACATCATTCCCCATATGCATCATCCCCCACGTATCATGCGTATCATCCCCCATGCGCCACTTCCCCCATGTGCAACATCCCCCATGCTGAACCCCCCATGCACATCAACCGCCCATGTGCAACACTCCCATGCGCAACACCCCCCCGTGCCCAACATCCCACCATGCACAACATCCCCCATATGCATCAACCCCCCATGCGCATCAAACCACCATGCACAACATCCCCCATGCGCAACATCCCCCCATGCACACTTTCTCATGAGCACTTTCCCATGCACAGCATCCTCCCCAGTGCAATCATCCCCCCCAGTGGACCCTCCGAACAACATCCCCTCCGAACAACATCCCCCCCAGTGGACCAGGCACTGAGCACCAAATTGGCTGGATGTTGGTCAGTCTTCCATGTTAAGTATAGGACAAAAACACGTTGCACATGTAAGTATAGGACAAAAACATGTTGCACCCCATGTTGCACCCCTTAAGGATTAAATTTCTCCACATTCGTTCTTGGTGGGTGTTCATGTGACAGAAGGAACTCCCTCCTCGAATTTCACGCATCTAGGTCCAGGGGTTGGGGCAGAGCTTCCCTCAGTCACCAATTCTTCAATGCAAAGTATAGGGAGCAAAACGCGTTGCGCCCCTTTTCACCCCCTTCTGGTTGGAATTTCCAAAAACCAGTTCTTAGTGCACCCCTCAGTCACGGAAGGAACACCCACCCCAAATTTCACGCTTCTACACCTGGTAGTTTTGGCAGGCCAATGATGAGGGAGTGAGTGAGTCAGTCAGTGAGTCAGTCAGTGACTTTTCTCTTATATATATATATAGACTACCAGTATATATATACAGACTAATGGGAGGCAGGAGGAGAAGCTGGCAGAAGACACATGGAGGTTGCCTGCGCACTCCCTAATTTCACCCAATACTCAGACTTGCATATTGTTAATATTACAAACACACTGTGCATTTCCAGCTATTTCTCCTGCAAGATTGTTTTAAAAATCATGAAGGTCCAGAGGTCTGTTTTTTAATCCTTTCTTTTTAAAATATTTTTACATTTATTTTAAGAAATTTTAGATTACAATCGATACCATATAGGATAAAATGACCAGAATCTTCAAACAATGTTTCATAGTTGAAATAAGCGGCAGGAGAAGAAAATACTTGAATGAAGACATCTAAAGTTGAGGTTTGTTATTACAGTTTTAAGTTTCTATCAGTTTTTCATTTTTGCACCTCACTTCACAATTTGGGAACCACTGATTCATATGCATATGGACGTCATCATGAATGATCTTCAGCAGAAACTCTTATCTCTCCCTTCTCCTCTATGCCCTTTATCTTAAAAAACTCACAACCACAGGGTGTTTATGTCATCCAACAAAATAATCTACATTTATGGCAACGCATGAATAATGCATCTCCTCACCATCCATTCTTCTGTGAAATCTTGACATGACATAAGCTAGTAGCTCTCCCTTGGTTGAGCAAAAGACAAAGAGCATGAACAAGTGGAAGGACATTGGAGGAAGGAAATAGTAGTAATATAAAGAGCATATAATAAAGTCCTGGTCCTTAAATGCAGTGTTGAGCAAGGCTAACGAGAGACATGAATAATCAAATCAAGTCTGGTTTATTGCCGACATTGTTAGGAATTCAAGAAAGTCCTTAGTTGTAAATAAAATTATTTATTTCCAACTAAGGACTTTCTTGACTTCCTAACAATGTCGGCAATAAACCAGATTTGATTTGATTCATTCATATTGATTCATTCATATTGATTCATCCTTTTCCCATTAACATTGGAGTTACTATAAGTCCCTGTATTTGCCATATGATAGATAGATAGATAAATAAATCTATATATATAAAAGAGAAAAGTCACTGACTGACTGACTCACTCACTGACTCATCAAAAGTCCTGTTGGGCCTAGAAGTGTGAAATTTGGGGTGGGTGTTCCTTCCGTGATGGAGGGGTGCACTAAGAACCGGTTTTCGGAAATTCCAACCGGAAGGGGGTGAAAAGGGGCGCAACGCGTTTTCCTCCCTATACTTTGCATTGGAGAATTGATGACTCATCAACATTCCACCCCAACTGCTGGGCCTAGAAGCATGGAATTCTGGGAGGGAGTTCCTTCTGTCACCAGAACACCCACCAAGAACCCATGTGGAGAAATTTAACCCTTATGGGGCTGAAAAGGGGTCAACGTGTTCTTGTCCTATACTTAACATGGGAAACTGACCAACATCCAGCCAATTTGGTGCTCGGTGCTTGGTGCACGGGGGGGATATTGTTTGGAGGAAGAGGTTGCACTGGGGAGGATGTTGCGCATGGGGGGATGTTGCACTTGGGGGAAGTTGCGCATGGGGGAAGTTGCGCATGGGGGACAGTTGTGCATGGGGATGTTGCGCATGGGGAAGTTGTGCATGGGAGAAGTTGTGCATCGGGTGTGGATGCGCATGGGGAAGTTGCGCATGGGGGAAGTTGCACATGGGGGACTGATGCACATGGGGAAGTTGCGCATGGGGAACTTATGCACATCGGGTGTGGATGTGCATGGGGGAAGTTGCGCATGGGGATGATGCGCATGGGAAAAGTTGCACATGGGGAAAGTTGTGCATGGGGAAAGTTGCACATGGGGGCAAGTTGCACATGGGGAATGTTAAGCATGGGCAGGTTGACCAGACACCAAATGCAAAATCCCTGAACAGCAAGGCCAAGATTCCTGATTGAAGGCCAAAATTCCTACTCTCTACCTGGAAAATGTAGGACAAAATGTAGGACTTGTTAACATAACCTAAAAACACTAAAAATAAGCTAAAAACACTGGTATTGCTTTCCTGTACATAATATATTACACTATATTACTTATTTTAAATTGAAAAATGATGGGACTCTCCGCTCACCCCGTCCCAGTCTGGTGTGGGGGTTGTGAAACCAATTTTGGGGGTTCCCAAAGTTTTCCAAACCACTTTGCCAAATGAGGCATTCAGCTTCATGTAGGTTCTGTTCAGGTTTGAATGAATTGGGGAAAATTGGCACTTGTGTTTTGGCATTATGGAAAATAAAAGCAGATATTTATTTTATGCCCAGACACTAAGTTTTTTGCACAGGGTGATCAGATAACAAATTCTAAATCCCTTAACCCCTAAAATCCCTAAAATTCCTATGTGCTTAAAAATTGAAGGACACTGCAAAAATGTAGGACACATGTAGGACATGTTAAAATAAAGCAGAAATACTCATATTGTTTTCCTGTACTTAATTTCAACCCTTTAAAATTGAGAACCTTGTAAAATGCATGATTCAGACCCAGACATTAAAGCAACCGTTTGTAGTAGCATAACACAAGCCAGTGACCCCAAAGTATATGGTTCAGACCCAAACACACAAACACAAACCACTGATGTGCATGGGGTGTTGATGCGCATGGGGTGCACATGGGGCGGGATGGCATATGGGGAAATGTTACTCCCACAACACGGGTACTCTTTTTGCTAGTACATAAATCCAGAGCTTTCATTTATCTAATCTGCGTGTGTGTCATTTTTTCCTTCTACCGTTTTTTTCTTCTTTGGAGGTGGGGGTTAATTCCTAAGAAAAGTGTTTCAGACTTTTTTTTGGTCTGGATTTTTTGATTAGATTCAATAAAATTTGAAAAGTCTGGATTTTTTTGAATAGATTCAATAAAATTTTGAATTCAAATAATTAATAATATATGATTTCCTTCCTTTCAAATCAAGGGGATAATGTTGGCATATCTAAATATATCTTGGGGTAAAGGTAAAAAAGTTCCCTGACCCCTGGCCTAAAGGCTCACTGCAGTGCTATACCTGTGCCTCCTGAAACTGATGTAACCAGGGTAGACCCTTTATACCTTCAGTACATACTAACCTTTATTTTCTCCAGGCTCAGTGAACAATTATTCACAAACACATGAAGGTCCTGAGTTTGAAACTGACCCATAGTAGCTATAGCTTCATATCGTCTGCTGCAATTGCAGCAGATCCACAAGGTACCTGGCAGAGGTTATGTTACCTTAAAAGTCTTAAATGGTAGAGATCAGAGTCATATAATGGGTGCTGTTGGACCAGGTTGTTCAATCTGTTCGTATTGAAGCCTCTTCTTTTTTTTTTGGGGGGGGGGGGTGTGACATGGCAACCTGTCAAAGCCTGTTTAAAAAAGTCTTGGATCCAATCCAATAGTGAATTGGGTTGCTGGAGGTTTGGTGTTGGGTCCTTAGTCCCATTCTGTGTATATCCATCTATTTATTGGGGTCATCTATATATATAAAAGAGAAAAGTCACTCACTGACTGACTCACTCACTGACTCATCACCGCCCTGCCCCAACCCCTGGACTGAGAAGCATGAAATTTGGGGAGGGTGTTCCTTCTGTGACATGAACACCCACCAAGAACCAATGTGGAGAAATTTAACCCATAAGGGGCTGAAATGTGTTTTTGTCCTATACTTACACGTGCAACGTGTTTTTGTCCTATACTTAACATGGAAGACTGACCAACATACAGCCAATTTGGTGCTACATGTTTCTGTCCTATACTTAATATGGAAGACTGACCAGCATCCTGCCAATTTGGTCCTTGGGGGGATGTGCACTGGGGGGATGTTGTTCAGAGGTAGGGGCTGCACTGGGGAGGATGCTGTTCATAGGGGTGTTCTGCATGGGGGATTGCACATGGGGGTGTTGCACATGGGGAGATGATGCGCATGGGGACATTGCGCATGGTGGGATGTTGCATACGGGGAGATGTTGCGCATGGGGGTTGATGTGCATGGGGGATGTTGCACATCGGGTTGTTGGAATGTTGCACGTTGGGTTGTTGGGATGTAGCGTATGGGTTGTTGATGCTCATGGGGCGATGATGCGCATGGGGAGATGTGCATGGGGGGTTGATGTGCACGGGGGTTGATGCGCACGGGGGGATGTTGCGCATTGGAGGGTGTTGCGCATTGGAGGGTGTTGCCCATTGGGGGTTGATGCACATGGATTGTTGATGCTCATGGGGAGATGATGCGCAAGGGGAGATGATGTGCCTAGGGGACTTATGCACATGGATGGATGTTGTGCATGGGGGGTTGATGTGCATGGGGGGTTGATGCGCATGGGGGGTTGATGCGCATGGGGAGATGTTGCGCATGGGGGTTGATGTGCATGGGGATTTTTCACATGGGGGATTTTGCACATGGGGGATTTAGTGCATGGAGGACTTGTAATTATCAAGAGGCGTTTATGAATTTCTGGGCAAAAGAGAAGCCAAAGTGTGGCCATCTTGAAGTGTTAGAAGTATGGTGTTTTGTCCTGAAAGGTGGGGGGAAAGAAGAAGTTAAGAACAAAGGGGGTTTGTGAGCACCAGATGGCTGGGGAATGTATGGGAGCCAAGGGGGAGTGTGGCTCTCTGGGATGGCACTGAAATACTTTCTTAGCAGTGAGGGAGATAGGAGTAAAACATGGGCCCAAGAGTAAAAGTTTATTGCCCAAATTTATGGCACCTGCCATTTCTCCCTCAGTTGTAATTCTCCCCCAGCTGTCAGACCAAATGAGATTAGAGTTAATTAGCTCATGATCATGGGCCGTGTGAGTTTTAGAAATAAAAGCAGGAGGGAGGATTGAGCATGTAGACTGTACCCACTGGATAGAGGCTTGGAAAGCTTGTTGGAGCTGGCTTGGTAAGTCATCAGCCAGGGCAATACATTGAAACTTGTAAGCCTAATTGAGCCATGCTACCATCTAGGGCAGTGGTTCTCAATCTTCCTAATGCTGTGACCCCTTTATAAGTTCCTCATGTTGTGGGGACCCCCAACCTGAAAATTTTCATTGATACTTTATAACTGTAATTTTGCTACTGTTATGAATCGTAATGTAAATATCTGATATGCAGGATGTATTTTCATTGTTGCAAATGAAATGTGTGTTGTATGCACACACTGAACACAATGGGATTTATTTCAGAGTAGGCATGCATAGGATTGGGCCCTGAGGCTGCAATCCTATCCACATTTACATGGGAGTAAAGGCCCCCTGACTATAATGGGATTTATTTCAGAGTAGGCATGCATAGGATTGGGCCCTGAGGCTGTCAGTCAGCCCCAGTGTGCACATCTACAGCTGGAGGTTTGGCAAGCCTGACCTGACCCCCTGCACCAGTGGTCTTTAGGCAACCCCCAGGAAAGCTCTAGGTGACCCCCAAAGGGGTCCTGACCCCCACTTTGAGAAATGCTGATCTAGGGCAAAGTAAGCAGGAGATTAGCTAGCTTTGTTATTTTGGTTGTGAACTAACTCAATGCTACTGTACCTGTAATCTTTGAATAAACATTTAAATGGAATCAGAGTATTAGTAATTGATCTCTTTAAGGTATTAAGGGATTATCTTCTGCAACTCCCAGGTGGTTGGGTTGGTTTCCTGGATGGCTGGAGGGGCCTGGTTGGGAAGTTTGATTTTAAGGTGGACTCTAGCTGAGGGCAGCTGAGTTCTTAAATATTCTATTTCAAGCCAAACCTGGTGGGGACCTTTGGGATAAAGGATCCTGGGGTTGGCTTGAGGGAAAAGGGGCTTGATCCCCCCTTTTTTTAGAATTACAGGACTGATGCACATGGGAGATTTTGCACATTGGGGACTGATGTGCAAGGGGAAGGTTGCGCATGAGGGTTTGATGCACTGTGGGGGGATACACGTTGCACCCCTTTTCAGCCCCTTAAGGGTTAAATTTCTCCACATCAGTTCTTGGTGGGTGTTCATGTGATAGAAGGATCACCCTCCCCGAATTTCATGCTTCTAGGTCCAGGGGTTGTGGCAGAGCATCCTTCAGACACCAATTCTTCAATGCAAAGTATAGGGAGGAAAAGTGTTGCACCCCATTTCACCCAGTTGGAATTTCTGAAAACTGGGTCTTAGTGCACCCCTTGGTCATGGAAGGAACACCAACCCCAAATTTCAAGCTTTTAGGCCCAGTGGTTTTGGCTGGGCATTGATGAGTCAGTGAGTGCATCAGTAAGTCAGTGACTTTTCAATTATATATATAAAGACTAGTGAAAAGCATACCTGCACTGCGGGAGTAAAATTCCTCAAGACGCCTTTTGTCCTATACTTAACACGGAAGACTGACCAACATCCAGCCAATTTGGTGCTCAGTGCCTGGTCCACTGGGGGGGGGGATGTTGTTTGGAGAAAGGGGTTGCACTGGAGAGGATGCTGCACATGGGGAGATGATGTGCATGATCGATGTTGCGCATGGGGACTGATGTACATGGGGGGTCCATGTGCAATTGTGCATGGGGGAATGGTGTGCAGGGGGGTTATTCACTGCGGGAGTTGATGTGCATGTTGCGCACAGGGGATGACACGCACAGGGGGATGACGCGCACAGGGGGGATGAACAAGGGTGATGTTGCGCATGGGGGTGGATGCGCATGGGTGGCTGATGTACATGGGATGCTGTATGGAGAATTTTACTCCCTCAACGTGGGTATGCTTTTGCTAGTAGCATAATAAAGGTTGAAAACCACTAGACTAGAAGATAGGAGTAGCAAAAAACTTTGGTCACAATTGCAAAAGGAAATGATAGCAACCAGTTTGATTTTTTCAGATGAACCTTGCCAAAGATGGAAACACATTATCAATAGCACAGAAAGTGGGGGGGAATGACTTTTTCTTCCCGTGGCTACACCCCCACCCCAAAATCAAAATGATGCCCCAAATTAAATTTCCACAAATCAAAATAACACCCCCTTATCATTTCCACGAGCACTATCATGCTGGGTACACTCACTTCCTTCCACTCAAATCATGATATGATATATAAGCACTTACACACGTCTGTATGGTACATCAAAAAGAATTGAATCTGAGCAATCAACATATTGTTGAAGAGCAATATACATTTTGCAGCTCTGTTAACCATGTTAGGTCTGAAAGGTGAGTACATTATATAATAAATATTATTATGTATAATAAACAATAAGGGATTATAACAAAAGGACTGGATTTTTGGCTATAATTTCACTATAGGAAACTTAACGCATTTGACTGTAAATTTTGATTTCTTACTTACTCTCCATTGGCAGTTATGGGAGTGCTGTTTGAGTATGTGTAGTGTAGATAATTAAATTAGAAACAACAGCAAAAGGGTGGGATGCGCAATAAGCAGAGAGTTCATGATGGTATTTGAAGCTAAAGCTTGACAATAATAATATTGACAGTTGGTTGCAGTATAAAGAATGTTTTACAATCAATATGGATTTTGGAATTTGTCTCAAAAGAGAATTTAGAGCAGTGGTTTCAAAGACCACTGTAGGAAACCCCTTGTAGGTCTGCCAGGGAGTCTCTGCCACAGAACTCTAGTGAGTTGTAGGGAATTCGGCACTTTTTCACTGTCTAGTCAGATTTATCTGCATTGCCAGGTAAGCTGGTTGGGCTATACAGCTGAACTGAGCATGAAATTCTCTTGAATTGAGCATGAAATTCACTGCCAAGGAATCCCCTGCCAAGCAGGGGAGGGGGAGAGAGAATTTTGTCATGATGTTTAATCTTTTTTCCCCCTGCTTGCTTTGCTGAACAGAAATCTGTGGGTTTGCCTTTCTCTTTGTGTACCCTGTGGTGCTGACCAATCCAGGACGTTTAAACCATGACAAGAGCTGTCTGTCAAAGTTACAAAATCGAGCAAATGATCTTTTTAAAGCCTATGTAAGTACAATAAAGTCTTTATTCTTAATATTAAGATTTGGGAACATTTAAACCCATAAACAATATTTAGGATCCCTACTCATTCCTCCCTTCATTTCTATGTGTGAGTTACTGCTTTGGCTCAACTGTGACTGGATCATTAGTCCTGGAGCAGATACAATTAATTACTCAGAGGCATGCTCAGAACTTCTGGATATTTGTCCCCATGGCATATAGGAGAATCATATCCCACTTAGAGCACAATCATAACCATGGCTACTCAAAAGTAAGTGCCATTGTGTTCAATAGGTCTTAGGGCGCAATCCAGAGTAACTACAGGGAGTCCTTGCTCCTGTGTAAGAACAATTTAGTCTGGATTGCAATATGAATTTTCCATAGGTTTTCACTAGCTGGTGCAGTAACTTACAGGTGCACATAATGTCTCTTTCGTGCTCCCATAGTTACTCTGGATTGTAGGGCTACTCTCAGGAAATTCAACTGGCCCCCAGCCTTACACAGATTTTTAATATTTCACTAGAGCGGTGCAAGGTCCCTTCATGTTTTAAAGACTCCGTCATCGTTCCAGTTCTTAAGAAACCTTCCATCAGTGGGCTGAGTGATTATAGACCTGTTGCTTTAACATCTGTTGTAATGAAGGTCTTTGAGAGGCTGGTGTTGGCCCACTTGAAGGTCATCACAGACCTGTTGCTAGACCCCCTTCAGTTTGCCTACAGGGTTTAACAGGTCAGTGGATGACGCTGTAAATATGGCATTACACTATATCCTGCAACATCTGGATTCTTTAGGGACATATGTACGGGTCCTTTTTGTGGACTTCAGCTCAGCGTTCAACACTATTGTTTCATCATTCCTCTATTCTAAACTGATCCACCTTAATGTATCTGCTCCTATCTGTCAGTGGATACTTAGCTTTCTGAGGGACAGGAAGCAGCAGGTGAGGTTGGGGAAAATTACATCTAGTACTCGAACTATCAGCACAGGAGCTCCTCAAGGGTGTGTGCTCTCCCCGTTGCTTTTCTCCCTTTATACAAATGACTGCACCTCTTCGGACCCCTCTGTTAAAATTTTAAAGTTTGCAGATGACACAACGGTCATTGGTCTTATCCGTGATGGTGATGAATCTGCATATAGACGGGAGGTTGAACAACTGGTTCTGTGGTGCAGTAGGAATCATCAGGAGCTTAATTCACAAAAAACTGTGGAAATGATGGTAGACTTTAGGAAGCACCCCCCTATGCTACTTCCACTTTCCATCTGTGGTAATGTGGTTTCAGTGGAGTCCTTCAAGTTCTTGGGCTCTGTAGTCTCCCAAGACCTGAAATGGTCAACTAACATCAGCAGCATCATTAAAAAGGCTCATCAGAGGATGTTCTTTTTGCGTCAACTGAGGAAATTCGATCTGCCTCAAGAGCTGTTGACCCTGTTTTATAGGGGAATTATTGAATCTGTTCTCTGCAGTTCCATCACTGTCTGGTTTGGCACAGCATCCAAACTGGTCAAGAAAAAACTACAAAGAACTATAAGTATGGCAGAGAAAATAATTGGAGTCAGTCTGCCCTCTATGGAGGATCTATATATCGCTCAGGTCAAGAAGAGAGCCATGAGTATTGCTGCAGACCCTCTTCACCCTGGTCACATTTTGTTTGAGCTTCTTCCCTCTGGACGCCGATATAGGACTCTGTACACTAAGTCAACTAGGCACAAGGACAGTTTTTTTCCTTGTGCCATTAAATTGCTGAACCATCAACTATGCTGAGGGACTCTTAAATACTGAAGTAGTAACTGTAGTATGCTCTGTATGTATTGTATGTTTTGTTTGTTATTTGTGTGTTGGTGTTTGTATGTCTGCAGCCGTTGCCGAAGCCAAATTCCGGATATGGAGTTCATACTTGGCCAATCAATCAATCAATCAATCAAATTGTCTTTAGGATTGCAGCCTAGTCCACAGTTTAGACATGTGCAAGTAAAGCACATTGTTTTGACTGCACCAGAAGAATCCTAGCTATTGATTCTGTGTTGAAAGAATCTAAAACACCTTTGAAGAAATGTGGGGCTTCCCAGTGTTTTTAGCACGCATGTCTATTAACTTTACACTGATTTTGCTCATTTTGATCCCCATTATAAAACTGGAAAGTTTGTCTGAGATATGTGCATGAGCTCATTGTACATCAGCTTACATTGGAAAGTGCCTTTGCAATGATGTGAGCCTTGTCTTATGGTGCTGCCCTCAGTACTGTTCACCTACTGATTTGTAGCTACATATCATGAAGCATGAGCGACTAAGGATGAAATCCAGAGTTACAATGGGGAGGCCTTGCTCCGGAGTAAGAAAAATTGACTCTGGATTGCAATATGAATTTCCCATAGGTTTTCACTAGGTGGTGCAGTAACTATTACTCTTACCCCCAAATCCAGAGTAACTACAGGAGCACATAAGAGACTTTACGTGCACCCGTAGTTACTGCACCACCTAGTGAAAACCTATGAGGAATTCATATTGGAATCCAGAGTAAGTTTTTCTTACACCGGAGCAAGGACTCCCCCTAGTTACTCTGGATTTTGCCCTTAGTTACTCTGGATTTTGCCCTTACACTAATGTTTGTTTATCAATCTCTGTAGAAAGTGGAGACACACCTCAATGAATCACACATGAAATTATTCCACAACGAGACTGATCGTGCTGTTAAAGAAGTACCAGACTGCTCAAGAAAGACACATACAGACCTCCACATCATAGCAGCTTTCAATACTCTGTTCATAAACATTACCGACCTCTCACAAAAACGGTCGGAGGATGTTTTGGAGCTTGTGGAAACTGAACTGCTGACTGTCATTGGTCAACAATCTGTATGTCTAAAGAATTACAAAAAGCCTGAGACTGACAATCTGAGTATTCGTTATGACGAACCTTCTAACAAATTTGAAAGAAGAATAATTTATTATCACATTTTTGACATTTTTAAGGCTTGCATTAATCAACTTGCATGAAAGAACTACTGTCTGATTTTTGTTGAACCATACACATTTATTTCAATTAAACACTTTTATGTGTAGCTTCGGAATAATTAGGTAACCTATTAAGTGAAGTGGGGAGAAGTGTGAACTTTTCTAAGCTAAGAGGTTTTCTAGAAGAGAAAGGGACCCATTTTGGTCAGAAAAGTATTTTCTGTCCTAAATGGCTCCTTTATTTTATTTAAATTTCAAATTTCAGCTTTTAGCTTTTCTTGTGGAAACAATTGAGAATTTGTTAGAAGCAAACATGTGCTAGTGTGTTTTCTTTTGAACAGAAATTCTTTAAAATCTATTTTTATATTTAATATTTTAATAGATATATATTTTCTTAAAGGTAATTTAGTATTTTACAAATGCGCATTTTTTTCATCTCAGGAAGATGTCTAACAGGACAATCCAGAGCAACTAATCTGTCCACATAAGAGCCCTTAGGTTGCCCTATCTAACACTAGGTTGGAGCAACTGCAAGATGCTCCAGCCCAGTTACTTTGGAAGAGGCTTAGGGCAGAGCAAGGCAAGATAGGGTGCTCTAAGAGAGGCAGACCTGCTCTGCCCTAGCTGGGGCAGCCTAAGCAGCTCAGGAGAGGCAAGTTGAGGGCATGTTTAGCATTGCCTAGGGCAGAGCAGTTACTCTGAATCCAGAGCCTGTTTCCAAGGCAGAAATGCCCTCTTCCAGCCCTCAGAGTTATACCACCTCAGGAGCAGATATAGTAATGAGTAGACCCATAGGGTCCATGATAAGGCCCGATGATGCTTTCAAAGTTGTAAGATGTCAATGTGGGGCTTCAGTGACCTAGAACATTTTAACAAATAATGAAATCAAACATTTGTGGTAACTTTCTTAAGTTGTCTCGCACCTTCCACATCACTTGGGGGTACAGCAGGCTGACAAATATCTAGTATTTTATTTGTCGCTCCATTTGAGAAAATGCCAAATGAGAGCAATTTGCTTCCACTAGATGACATAGTGGTTTTTCTTGAAGATGCTGAGATCCCAAAAGGGGAAGCAGAAAGGTCGAAAAGGTCAAAAATAAGGAAAATTGGGTATTTTTTAAACCAAAAAACCATGCACAAAGATTGCAAAGAGGCTGTTGGGAACTGACTTGATTATTCCGACTCTGGTTTGTTACAGAGAATTGTTGACGCAGTTTAATTTTCAGAGGAAACTGTGGTTGCCTTGAAGTGATTTATTATCAGAGTGGAGTGTGCAGCAAACCAGACTTCAGAAACTTTCAAGAAATGCCCAATTTGGGAGGGAAAATGAGAATTGCCTATTCTCTATGTATGTCCAAAGTCAGGACTCAGAGCCACCTCATTTCAACCATTTGGAGATCTCCATTTGGAGATGCCAAAGTGACGGATCCATTAAGGGCTGGAAAACCCAAGTTCAAACCCACCTCACAGGGTTGTTGAGAGGATAAAAGGAGGAGGAAGAATTGCCTTGATGAAACATGGAGGAAAAGGCCATATAAAAATGTGGAAAACAAAACAAGGAGGCAAATGGGCACTACTGTTTGCCCTCACTGACCATGCATGCCTCAGGAATGTCCTCTGCCAGGCTCCACATGGAGGGGGAGCTGGGCAATGGCTGTTCCCTTTCTCCACAGTAATGTGCCAATTTGGCCTTAAGGAGGCATCAAGGAGAGGGAAAGGCAGGGGCAAGTCAGCAGTTTCCACCACCACAGCACTGAGGTAAAGGCCAGAATGAGGAATGGCCGTTTTGAGGGTTGTCACTGGATGATGCCTTTTTCTGGCTGTGAAAGAAACCAGGACCCACCATTTGCCTGTTTCACATGGATGGGAGGGAAGCACCTGTTGGGAAGCCATCTTGCCATTTAGTCGTATGTGCCTCAGGAAGGGGCTCTGGAGAGGAATTATATCAAGGTATAATTCTTTTGGACTCTTCCCTTCTCCACTGGTTACACACAAATCTTAATTTCAATGAATTACAACTATATAGGCTAACCCCAGATGTGAGTGAGTCCGGATATCCCTGTGGAGTGTGTTTGGGTAAAAGTTAGGGGGGAAAACAAGAAACAAAACATTGTGGTGGGTGTCTAGTATAGACTGCCAGGCCAAGGAGAAGGAGTAGCCGATGTCTTCTTGGAGCAACTGGCAGGCATTGCAAGGAAACATGAGGTAGTAGTAATGGGGGACTTTAACTACCCAGACATTTGCTGGGAGACAAACTCAGCCAAACATGGAAGCTCCAGTAGATTCCTGATGGGCCTGGAAGATAACTTCATGGTCCAGAAAGTGGAGGAAACGACAAGGGGAGGGGCCATCCTTGACCTGATCTTAACAAATCGTGAAGAACTGGTTGATCAGGTTAACACAGTGGGAACGTTAGGGGAAAGTGATCGTGAGCTGCTGGAATTTAGAATAATGTGGGAAATAAAAAGAGTGCAGAGTGAAACTTATATGTTGGATTTCAGGAAAGCTGATTTTAACAGGCTTAGAGGAGTCATAGGTGGGATCCCATGGGTTGATGATCTAATGGGGAAAAGGGCCCAAGATGGGTGGGAGCTCCTTAAGAGGCAGCTTCTACAAGCACAGTCAGAAACAATCCCAATAAAAAAGAAAGGGGGGGAAATGCTGAAAAAAACCAGGTTGGCTCCACAAGCAACTTAGGGATCAGCTGAAGTTAAAGAAAGAGAAGTATAGGGAATGGAAGACTGGAAAGATCACCAGGGAGGAGTACAGGCAGGTAGTCCGGTCCTGTAGGGAGTAAAGGTCAGGGATGCTAAAGCTCAGTATGAGCTGAGGATGGCCAGGGGAGTCAAGGATAACAAAAAGAGCTTCTTTAGATATGCCCAAAGGAACAGGAGGAGAGACAAGGGGGTGGGGCTGCTCCTGGACAAAGATGGACAACAGGTGTCTGGAAACCAGCAGAAGGCGGAGCTGCTCAACTCCTACTTTGCATCCGTCTATTCACGGAAGGAGGGCTGTGCAAATGGGGGTGCGGGATCATTGACTGATGCGGGGATGTGCTTGCATCCACAAAGAGGTAATGAAAACATGGATGGTGCAGAACAGCAGATTAAGATTGATAGAGAACTGGTTTGAAACCACTTAACTGGCCTAAATGAATTCAAGTCATTTGGACCAGATGAGCTGCATCCTCGGGTTCTTAAGGAACTGGCAGATGTCCTTGCAGAGCCTCTTTGAGAAATCTTTGAGAAATCCTTGAGGAGTGGAGAAGTGCCACTGGACTGGAAGAGGGCGAATGTAGTCCCAATCTTTAAGAAGGGGAAAAAAGAAGACCCGGGAAATTATAGACCAGTCAGTTTGACTTCAATCCCGGGCAAGATATTAGAACAAATAATAAAACACACAATTTGTGCACATCTAGACAAGTACTCGGTGATCAAAAGAACCCAGCATGGATTTACCAAGAATAAATCTTGCCAGACAAATCTGATCTCCTTATTTGATCGGGTTACAAGCTTACTGGACTGTGGCAATGCTATGGATGTCATTTATCTTGACTTCAGCAAAGCATTTGACAAAGTCCCACATGACATTTTAATTGGGAAGTTGGAAAAATATGGGCTAGACGGGGCAATTGTTAGGTGGATCTGCAACTGGCTCGACGATCGCACTCAAAGGGTTTTAGTAAATGGTTCTGTGTCAACCTGGAGGTCGGTTTCAAGTGGGGTACCCCAAGGCTCTGTCTTGGGCCTGGTTCTCTTTAACATTTTCATCAATGACTTGGAGGAAGGGATACAGGGGAGCCTGATCAAATTTGCAGAGGACACCAAGCTGGGAGGAGTAGCAAACACATGAAAAGACAGGAGAAACCTCCAGGAGGATCCGGATAAACTAGAATCCTGGGCTGTAACAAATAGAATGAATTTCAACAGAGAGAAATGCAAGGTTCTGCACCTGGGCAATAAAAACCAAAAATACAGGTATAAAATGGGGAATACTTGGCTAGGCAGCACAACATGTGAGCGGGATCTTGGAGTCGCCATGGATCACAAGGTGAACATGAGTCTGCAGTGTGATGTTTCTGCAAAGAAGGCAAATGCCATTTTAGGCTGCATTAAGAGGACTGTAGCTTCCAAGTCACGAGAAGTTCTAGTTCCTCTTTATTCAGCATTGGTCAGACCTCACCTTGAGTACTGTGTTCAGTTCTGGGCACCTCACTTTAAGAAAGATGCAGCCAAACTGGAGCAAGTCCAGAGGAGAGCGATAAGAATGATCAGTGGGATGGAAGGCAAGCCCTACAAGGAAAGGTTGGGGGAACTTGGGATGTTCAGCTTGGAGAAGAGGAGGCTGAGGGTTGATTGCCCTCTTCAGATACCTGATGGGCTGTCATATGGAGGAAGGGACTCATTTGTTCATAGCTGCTTCTGAAAGCAGAACTAGAACCAATGGGTACAAACTGCAAGAAAGGGAAGTGGTGGATTCTCCCTCACTGGGGATCTTTAAGCAGAGGCTCGACGAGCACCTGTCGGGGATGCTCTAGGGGGGATTCCTGCTGCAGGCAGGGGGTTGGACTAGATGACCTACTAGGTCCCTTCCAACTATATGATTCTATGAGTCTCCACACTATACGTGCCAACATTTTCTGAGCTACCGGGAATTTCCAGCTTCCTAGCCCCGTATTTCTGACATAATTTCCCCCAAACTTAACACCTTAGGATGAGGACCCAAGAACACAGCTTGATATGTTCAAAATAATGTAGGTTTTGCACACCCTGCCCCTCTAACTGAACAGAGACAAGATACAGATCAGCAGTTCTTCCAAAAAATAGTATTTATTTTGGTTTTAATTGGTAAAAAAAATTATTTTTAAAATGCAATTGCATTGTCAAAGAGACCAACTCAAGAGGGTGCCACAGAACTGCAGCAAACACAGGAGACGTTTTCATGCAACAGAGGGGAAAAAATATAACCTTTAAGAGAAGGCTGAAACAAGGACGTTTTGAAATTGCTGTCTTTGCTTGTAACTCCAGTTCATTCACTTTTATAAATGTTTTTCAGGGTGCACCTCAGGCTGAAACTTTGCCTCAAAACAACTCCCATTGGACAATCGTATTGATAACACACAAATTTGTATCACACAAATTGACAAAGCCACTCAGATCTCTGGCCTGCTTGCTTGCCAACTTTTAGACAAGAAGAACCTGATTCATCTGAACAATCATTAGACACCATAGGCACAAAGGCCCATTAAATCTGTACAACACTCACAAAACTAGACGCAACGGACAAAGTTCCTATACCTTTTAACAAGATAAATTCCTTTTACTTCTTGATTAGAAGGTACAGAAAAGAAAGTTTTTTCTTACCGTAGACTTCTTTTCTGGTACGAAGGAAGGAGGGCGTTCTTAACTCATGGGTTGTTGCCCCTCCCCCATCAGGAGGCTGGACGAAGTCAGTTCTCCTCACCGAGGGGCGGCACCACAACCCAGTCTCAAAAGCCGAGCTGAGTAGAAGTACCAAACTCTGATTGCGGGTCTGAGATCACAAATGGCCAGGACAGACCCTGCAACTTAGATAAAAGCTTGCACACATAACAAAGGGAAGAAGATTAGAAAGACCAAGTCCCCCAACGTTTTCCCCATGGAAAAACCACACGACCAACAGTTAAACTTGACACAGCCGAGGGTCAAGGAGGGTCAGAGAGGAACCGAGGGTCAGAGAGAGGTGGGCAGAACAGCCTCCTTCCTTCGTACCGGAAAAGAAGTCTACGGTAAGAAAAAACTTTCTTTTTCCTGTACTCAGGAAGGAGGGCGTTCTTAACTCATGGAATATAGCAAAGCCGTATCTGTCCGGAGGAAGGGAGGGCTGACCCAAAGGTCCTAAGATGTCACCACCCTTTGTAACACCCTCCTGCCAAAAGCCGCATCTGTGGAAGTTGCTTTATCAATCTTATAATGCCTGATAAAAGTGTTAGGTGATACCCATGTAGCAGCCTTACAGATGGATTCAATGGACGTCACACCTTCATATTCAGCAGATGTAGCCGCACTCCGAATAGAGTGAGCAGTAATCCCAGCAGGAGGGACCCTTCCTAAGGACGAATAGGCTAACACTATGGTTTCCTTGAACCAATTAGCCAGAGTGCTTCTTGATGGACACATGCCCATGGCAGGCCCATAGAAGAGCAGAAAGAGACAGTTAGTTTTACGAAACACTTTAGCGTGCTTGATATAGTAACTGACTGCTCTCCTAGCATCTAACTTATGCCAGCTCACTTCCTTGCCATTCTTGGAATTAGGGCAAAATGATGGAATAGCCAACTCCTGTGCCCGATGATACCAGGAGTTGACCTTGGGAATAAAGACCATTTCTAACTGTATCTAACCGCAGAACGACCGTGTCATCATGAAAGATGCACAAGTTTGGATTAATCGACAATGCCCGTCTAGCTGAGGTTACTGAAACCAAAAAGATGGTCTTAAATATAAGAAATTTCAACTCAGCACTATGTAATGGCTCAAAGGGAGCCTTCACTAACGCTGACAACACCAAAGGTAAATTCCACGAGGGGAAATGATGAACCTTTGTGGGACTTAACTGATTCACCCCCTTAAGGAACCTGGTTATGTGAGGGTGGGATAAGATCACCCTATCCGAGGAAAACCCCAAGATGCTCCACAAAACTGTCACTTGTTAGAGTAATGTGCTGGCGCTAAGCCCCATGTCAAAGCCATCCTACAGGAATTCCAACACAAATTTGCATTCCCTACCAGGGATGCCTCCTTGGAGTCGGAGTTGTCTTGAAGTCTGGGATTCTTTGGCGGGCTTCCCTGCAGAGGAGGGAGCCGGACCAGGATGCCTCTTGAACTAGGCCTTACTCCTGTCCTGCTTGGGCTTGGGACATTGGCCAAAACCCTTGGCTTTAAACCCCGGGTTAGACTAATGAAAGGACTGGGAATGCTTGGGCGGTTCTTCCTTGGTGGCGGGAAGCACTGTTTGCTTCTCTTTGTTCACCAGTAACAGAGGCTGTTAAGGCCTCTCCAAAGAGCTTCTCACCCTTAAAGGGAAGACGTAACACCCTAGAAGCGGAAGCTGTGTCACCTTCCTACTGACAAAGCCAGATCTGTCTCCTGGGCAGAACCCCCATGGCCATGGCTCTGGCAGACAACTGAAGCAACTCATAAGTGCAATTGGCCGCCGCCACCACCACCGAAGTGAGGGCAATCTTCTTTGCCCTTCTGGTGTAGAGGTAGGCCAAAGTTTTGCTTTATCCCTGTTATCATCTGACGCAGAGTCAAGGACTCTACCAGAACAATTGCTGCTCATAAGAGGCAGGACTGCCAGTTTAACTGGGGATTCTGCATCAATATCCCAATGCCTAAGCCAGCTATTAAAAATGGTACCTAGGTAAGGGTTAATTCTTTTAAACTATACTTCCCAGACTTGGGGAGAAATTAGCCATGGCCAGGTTATGAGGATGCTCAGGCCTGGGACCATTGATCTGCAGACCTTCAGACTTACAGGTGTAGTGGGTTTTTTTGTTTGTTTTTAGAAGTACACCCTTACAGCATCTTCTGCTCAACAATTCGCAACTCTGGACATGGGAGTAAGTATCCGAACCCCTAAGCCCAAATAAGAAGTCTTTACACTCGCTCAGCATGACTTCAACTCTCTTACTGCATGGGTTTTCTGGACCTTCTTCCAGAAAATGCAGCCACCAGGAGTTCGACTTTGGAAATCTGCAAAGGCCAAAGTTACCTGAGGTAAATAAAAAAGCTTACCAACAAATTTTGGCATGTGCTCCCCTGGTGCAGCCATTCTGCTTTCGTGATCGCTGTAAATGCATAAGAGAAGGGAACCTCTGCCAGCTTGAAAATGCCCTGAAGAGACAAAAACTTCAACCACTGGCTTTGTTAGCTTGTTGGAAGAAGTAGCAGGTCAAACCTTGGGGCGATAAAGAAGGGAAGCCATTATTACAAAGCAATGTTGCATGAGGCTTGATACATTCAGAGCCAGTCTCAGCCAGTTTGTGCTGATTTAGGCTATTTCTACTGCTGTGCATCAGGTTAAGAAATATGGAAAAAGCAACAGAGGCCTTGTAGTTCTCTTAAGTAAGGAACCCAGCGAGCAAGGCTCCCATGGAGGCCCTGCTGCAGGGCATAATCTTCCTATCACAGCTTTTTCTAGAAGGTTCTGGACCCACAATGTCACATATGTGTGGGCTTCCAGAGGGATGGGGATTTTGCCCAGAAAAATAGAAGAATCCCTCAAAAGTAAACTGAGTAGTCAAACTCAGCCCTCCCCTGAAGTATTTGAGGCTAAGCCTGCACAGTTATCTGAGACCATTGCCAAGGACTTACCTGAAGTAAAACCAAGCACTTACCCAACAGTTTTACCTCAGAAATGTGAGGTAAATTACTGAAGCTTGTGATTAATTTCACTTTCGCTAAGACAACAGCTATGAGGCATGAAGTCTTGAGCTCATTTTGGTCACTGCAAAATGTGGAGAATGAGACAGTTGGCACCTCCATGTCTCTACACCATCTTTGCCTTTGCCGCTGGACACTTTTGTTGGAGGGATATCGTCCCCGGACTCTGAATCTAATCTGGGTTCTGGTTTTAACACCACCTTACTCCTCCTCCTGACAGACCATAGTGTCCCTGAGGTAAAGAGCACTGGGAACACAAAATGGCATTTTGGAGGGAAAATGGAAAGTGAAACAAAATGGCACGCTACAGTCCTCACCACAGAAAGGCCATATCTAGCTTCTTCTCACTAGGGGACACCTGTCTGGTCTATCCAGACGGATAGACCTTTAAGTCTATCCAAAAGCAAAATTGGTAGGCCAGGAACCCCTTTGAATATTTCAACTACCTACTCTAAACTATATTTGACAGAAGTCAAGGTAGGAATTAGACAAAGTGAGTAGAGACACTGAAAGCATAGACGAAGCTAGGTTCCGAATGCCCTAGTCTGTCTTCCCAAACTGGACCTAAGGTTGTCCAATGCAATCTGCTTCAACGTACACCTTGCTCTGCTTGACAAGGACTTGTCTGCAGCCAGCTCCTCGGCCCAGATGTATGCAGATCTGGAAAAGATTGAACTGGCGTGTGGGGCTCCCCCACACTATCCCCAGATTTGCACCCTTTTTTCCATGCTGATCTCAGCTACTCACAAAATGGCGCTCCAGCGCCTGAGGGCAAATAAAATGGCAGCTGGTGGGAAATCCGATGACAGACCTCACGGCGCTCCCGCTGCCTGGTCGCCCGCTCTCCACTGGGCCGACCTGAAGCGCAGCGCTGGGAAGCACAGAGCCCTGTGGGGTGCTTCTCCAGATGCTGCAAGGGTGTGGGTCAGCTACACGCGCTGCGTGCTGCCTTGCTGCAGCCGCTTCTGGCTACCGTCCTGCGTGCCCACTTTTCGGGCGGGACACGTTCCGATGGCCCCCTCCTCTGGCCTCTGGCTCCTCTCAATGCAGGGCATCCCTGCAGACCCACCAGGAAACCTCCTCCGAGGGCTAGCAAGCCAGGGAGGCTCCGCGTTGCCACCGTGGTTGGGGGGAAGGAGGAGCACCAGCACAGGAGAGAGCAGATAGAGAGATAGAGAGAAAAAGAGAGGAGAAAGATGGGAAGCAGAGCTCCCAGACTTCATCCTGCCACACAGCGAGGCTGGACGAGACTGGGTTGTGGTGCCGCCCCTCAGTGAGGAGAACTGACTTCGTCCAGCCTCCTGATGGGGGAGGGGCGACAACCCATGAGTTAAGAATGTCCTCCTTCCTGAGTACAGGGAAAAGTTGTCCTCCTTTTAGCATTTCCTCACTATGTACAGAAAAATGGACTTTCATCTTTTTCACACATATGGCCACTTGTGTGTGTCGCAGTCTCCTTTTTTCCACACCCCAAAAGTTCTTGTAAGCCATCATCAACTGGCCTCAATTTTTGCACTGAAATTGCCAGTTTCCAAAAAAATACCATGAATTTTTATGTCTATCAGAAGCACCCTTTAAGACTACTACTGTTGCCAACTATGCGAAGTTTCTTCTCCGGTAAGTATACACTCAATTCTTTCTTCCGCACCAACTGGGGTTAAAAGTATATGATGACTGCTGAATGCAAGGGGGGCAATAGCTGAGCCTCAATATCAGAAACATGTATCTTATAAAAAGCCTGTATCTTGTGCAGTGAAAATGAGATGGAGATATAGTAGGAGATAGTGTGTGTTCTTTTAGACCCAGAAGAAACAAGACTTGTATCCAAGAAATGTCAGATGAATAAGGGTTGATGCTTCCAAGAGTACTTCAGATATTGCAAGATTAAGGTTCACTTCAGGCAGTTGTGTTTTTAAGTGAATGTTTAGCTGCACTACCTAAAATGCAATTTTGCAGATCCTGTGTGACCAGATACGTCATGCCAGATATTTGAGGTGCATTGCGCAGTTTTGATTTATTTTTAAATCTTTCATCTCCATCTTCCATCTCCAGGATCCTTTGGAGATCTGGAATCACATGTTCATATAAGTAGATATTCTTTTACTGGTAGATGGCAAACAACTTTGTGGGTCAAACAAAATGTTCTTGGACACAAAAACATTTTTTTCACAAATCACCAAAACATGGAATATGAAGTCAAACCATTTCCCTGAAGGGAGCTCTTGTTTAGCTCTATCAAGAATGTAATGTCTGAACCAGCTGTGCTCTTGGGTACTGTAAGCAATTACTGTAGTTATGTAGGTTGTGTGAAAAGGGGCTCTGGAGGATGCAATAGAGAAGCTTAAAAAAATCTGATTTTTTTTTCAAACCACAAACTATTAGATATAATTTATGTATGGAACAAATACTTTTCAAGACCTAAGCGCATTTAGAACGAATGAAAACCTGTGCATATTTTACTGGAAATACAGTCCTATCTGTATAGTTGTTAGACATGATTACAGCTTAAGGATGCAATCCTATGCATGTCTACTCAGAAGTAAGTCCCACTGTGTTCTATGGGACTGAGGACAAAATCCATAGCAGTTATGGGCCCATGTAGTTATGTCACCCATGTAGTTCTGTTATCTTATGGAAAGTCATCTTAACTGATCTGGAGCAAGGGGCTTAATTTCACTTTAGGATTTGGCCTTACTCTCAGGAAACTGTGTTTCGGATTGCAGCCCAACTTGAAAACAATGAGCTTACTTCTGAATAAGGTAAATAACACCTTTTTCAAACACCTCTACCAACAAAACACAGTGAGTCTTGCTTTTGAGTAATCATACATAATATCAGATTGCACAAGCAAGAATTTCAGGCTTATTTCATTGGGAAGAAAATAAATTTATTTGTTAAATCCACTTCTTCAGAAGTCAGATGATAACTGCTGCTCTTTGTTAGATTGAGAACACAAAATACATTCAGTCCCTAATTAGGCCTCCTCTGTTATTTGGCCAAAGAAGACATGGGTCCAAGCTACTGACCACTGCAGCTCTAACCAAACACTCTTTTGATTCTCAGTTAGGATTGAGCAAAAATTATTGCTGCATTTTTTGTTGATTTTTTATCAGCCTGATTTTGCTATACTTTTCCATGTCTTCAGATGCTACGTGCATACGTTGGGCAAAAAGGCCCAAGACCTGAGAAAGTTTAATTTTTAGAGGTGGAGGGGGAAGACAGCACAAACCACTGAGCAAGTTCATACAGCACCTGCTATATACCCAAGGAGGAGGCTGAGTGCTGAGGAAAGGAACCAAGGGTGACCATTGTGCTAATCTGGTCCCTCCTCCTGCAAACAGAGCCCACTGAGGAACATCAAGAAACTGCTGATTTCCAAGGAAAGAAAAGGAGTAGCCTTGGATTCTTCAGCCCCCTGAGCATCTTGCAGATTGAGTCAGTAACACCCAGGCTTTTAAAATGAAAGCAAAGCAAGCATAAAATGCACTAACAGTTGTGATAATTAAATTTAGGAAACAAAGTCGATTCATAGTATTAGGGCAACCTCTTATGACATCATTATCCTTCTGAAATAGAACACACATTAATACCTATACACATGCAAGCATGCCTTGCACCCCCATCTCCAAACCCAGCTGAATCAAGACAATAAGGAGTGAAAAACACTAATGCGGGAGTAAGGGGCATGATGCTTGCCTGGTACACTTAGCCATTATAAACTGTACAATTAGCTAACTTGATTGCTGTGGTATGAACATTCAAGACATAGAAGGATGAGGAACACATATTGTTTCTAATTCCTGAAACCCAATTAAGGGTTTATGATCATGTTTTGAGACCTACTCCTAGTCTGCCTTTCTACTTCACAAATTCACTTACTATGCATACGTACTGGCAAAGCTCTTAACGTCCATTATTGTTAACCAGGAAATAAATAAAATTATATCATGGTCAAAGAATTGAGTAAATTATGTCAGCCTGCATAGGGTCATCCCCAAAAAGCTGTTGTGTATAGCAAGAATTTTGTATTTCTGGGATGGTAGCTTCAGTTTTCACAGCGTGAGAGCTTATCTGCAAGGCTAGTCCGAGACTTTTGACAGTTAAGAAAACCACTAATCGCAAAGGAGAGTTTAAGAAAACACCCTTGACTCCTCTCTCATGCTGACCTGATGTAACCATTAGAAATCAATAGCAGAAGGTGATAGAAAAGAGCACATTGGCTAGGAAATGCTATAAATCTCAAGGTGATCCTGTTCCATTAAAAGAAAAGAGCTAGACCAAAACCAATTCTTTCACACTGCAGTCCTAGGCATGTTCAAAGGGGTTTAGTCCCAGGAAAGCCTGCCAAGAATTGCAGCCACAGTTTGTACCTCAATCAATGGATAGGATCCACGCACTGCTTCTATTATGCATAAATTTCTGGACATCTCATAGGATGCAAAGGATTTTTTCCTTTAAACTAGCACTTTTTCTGTCCACAATCTCCCAAGGCTGTTTCACAAAACCGTTGTGGAAGCTCACAACATTCCCCCACCTCCACAGCCACCAACTGGAGTTGGTGAAGCTGCAGATTCAGGGAATCCACTCTGCAAACCACAAGTCTAAACTCGGCTTTGTGTGCACTATATAAGGGAGACCTACTACAACAGCAAATAAAAAGCAGGTTTACAAAGCTGGAAGCATGTTTCCCTTTTAACAATATACCTCTTGTGGTGTCTCCGTTCTCTCAGCGCTTCCATGCTTGAGGTCAAGTTATGCAAATTATCAGTGCTACATACAGTTCAATATATTGCATCGAAGAAGTGCGGGGTGCAGGCCTTGCACCCTGTTTGTTTACCTGAGTTGGCTTTCCCATTGGAGCAAACCCAAGTCCACCATCAAAGGATTTTCCCTTGGCTTCCACCCTTCCCCACTACAATGTTCAGCCCAATGTCAAGGGGTCCCAAACATGCTGAAAGCTGAATCAACCACAAGGGCATCACTCGGTCCTGATGTTTGCTGTGGCTTAAAGAAAGTCGTATAGCCATCTTTGGTTATGTTTCTCCAGCTGTTTTGATGTTAATAACTGCCTCAGTGGCCTGTTCTGGCAACCGTGATGGGTCGGAGAGAATAGACGTGGTTATGCTTAAGTGCCGAAGGGTGTTCAAGACCACTGAAACAGAGAGAGAAGAGAAGCAAAAATTAACAAATGCAAAGTTAAGTTTCTCATTGCCAGAGGAATAAAATCTGTTTGCAACAAGATTCCAAGAAAACCTCAGGATAGGTAGTAAATGGCAGAAATTTAACTTCCTGATAGGTTTGCTTATTAAGAATACTTGCACTTTGCCCTTTCCATTAAAGCTATTATACTACATTTCACCACTATGCTTATCTATTTAAAAAAAATCAATTTTTCTGCTTATCAGCTGTTCAGTGTGTGCCTTCTTTGTTAAGTTCTAAATAGTTGCAGTGACACATAACACAGGTTGGAAAATGTGTGGGCAAGACCTCACAAAAGGCAGAGGGGTTTTAAGCAGGGTTTCCTGTGGTCAGGTGCTTATGTAGGGGTCTCCAAACTTTTCGACAGGAGGGCCAAATCATCTCTCTGACACTGTGTCAGGGTCCAAAAAAACTAATTTACATTTCAAACTTGAATCAATTTAAATCAATTTACATATAAGAATGTATTGGAGTGGATTGCAGGGCTTGCCCAGGGGCCAGATAGAGGAATCTTGAGGTTTGCCAAGGGCCGCATCCAGTGGTGGGATTCAAATAAACTAACAACAGGTTCTATGTCCTAATAATTAACAACAGGTTCTATGTCCCATTAGTAACAAGTTCTCAGAACCAGGTACTCATTAGCAAAGGGTTCTATAGAACCTGTAAGAACCCCCTGAAGTCCACCACAGACCACATTTAGCCCGCATTTAGCCACAGACCGCATTTAGCCACAGACTGCATTTAGGGCTGGGGTTTGGAGATCCCTGCTCTAGAGCTCTCTTATATCCAACAAACAGAATATATTACGGCCACAAAAAGGAAGAGATGTCAATTTGCAAACATTTACATAAGGTTGAGACTTTAAAAAATGCAGAGAATACAATACAGAGCCTTGGCTTACCCCCAAATAACTATGGGAGCACATAAGAGACTTTACATGCTCCCGTAGTTACTGCATCACTTAGTGAAAACCTATGGGAAATTCATATTGCAATCCAGAGTAAGTTGTTCTTACACTGGAGCAAGGACTCCCCATAGTTACTCTGGATTTTGCCCTTAGAGTTACTCTGGATTTTGCCCTTTTAGGCTTAAGCTACACCAGTGGTTCTCAAATTTCCTAATGCCGTGACCCCTTAATACAGTTCCTCATGTTGTGGGGACCCCCGACCATAAAATTATTTTCGTTGCTACTTCATAACTGTAATTTTGCTACTGTTATGAATAGTAATGTAAATATCTGATATGCAGGATGTATTTTCATTGTTACAAATTGAACATAATTAAAGCATAGTGATTAATCATAAAAACAATACGTAATGATAGATAGATAGATAGATAGATAGATAGATAGATAGATAGATAGATAGATAGATAGATAGATAGATAGATAGATAGAGCATAGCTAAGAGGGAGTGACTGGGACGGAGGGAGTGACTGGGAGGGAGGGAGGGAGTGACTGGGAGGGAGGGAGGGAAGGAAGGAAGGGAGGGAGGGAGGGAGGGAGGAATGGGAAGGTAAGCACCTGGGTGAGAGGAGGCCTCCATAGGATTGGGATCTTAGGCAGCAGAGCCAGCCACTGTTTCCTGGGAGTAAGTCCCATTCACTATCATGGGACTGACTTCTAAGTAGACATGCATAGAACTGGGCTCTAAGGCTGCAATCCTCCCCGCCCCCAAGGCTCCACATTGACTCACAGCTGCTCATTCTGAGCTGCTTCTCAGTGGCTACTTCCAGCCGCAGTGTCTCCAGCGTTTCTGCCAGGTCTTCCCACCTGGCCCCCTGCACCAGGAGTCTTTAGGCGACCCCCAGGAAAGCTCCAGGCGACCCCTAAAGGGGTCCCGACCCCCCACTTTGAGAAACGCTGAGCTACACAAATGTTCTGAATGGGTATTTGGACCCCCAAGAGGAAACTAATACTTACTTGGCCTCAGAATGGGAAGGGAGCAGTGCTGCTCCACCCATGCCAACGCTGTCTGGTTGAGCTCCTCCAAGCTGGTTGTAGACACCATGTCATTGAAGGTTTCAAACAAGGGATTAATGATAATGCTGAACTGCAGTGTGGGTTAAGGGTCTTTAAAAACTCACTCAGTTTCCTGCACTCAAGAAAAAGAGGAATGCACGTCCCAGGCACTATCTCTCTGAGAGAAATTGTGCATTCCCAGAAAAAGGGGCACAAATGGTGGCAATGCAATGTGGTCATGGTGACTAGAGATGGCATTTAAGGGGCAAATTCACAAGGATTTGAAATTCATAAGAGCCTCAAAAGAGCAGTCTATGTCACTAACGCAAAAACATTCCTCTTGACTTTTCAGGAAACCCTAGACTTAGAAAACACAAAATACCCTATTTGTTTCAAGGGTAATTCCTGGATAGCTGTGGAGATTGAGGTGAGAGAGAGACAGGGAGCCCTGGTGTTGATGCATCTCCTCTTTCCTCCTCTGCCCCTTTAATCAGGACCAAACACTATAGTCTCCACTGCCCCCATGAGGACAAAGAAAGATACAGTAATTCTCAACAGCCTTCCACCTGCCCAGAGAATCCCCAAAGCCTATACCAGTAATAGTCAAGCTTTGCAACCCAGGACCCGCTTCTGAGAATGACAATCTGTCCGGGACCCTCCGGAAGTGATGTCATGGCTGGAAGTGTCATTAAAGGAGCCCAATGCCAGATTCCAAAATGGGTGCATCTAGCTTTTTGTGACCTCCCTGAAATGAAGTCGTGATCCCCCAAGGGGGTCACAAGACCCAAGTCCAGGAGGCTCGGAGCAAAGCACTGGTTCTGTTCAAACAAAAGATAGGTGAGGTGTTAAAATACAAAAAAGGATACAATCCAGAACTTCCAATTCTGCAGAGTCCTGTTTTTGACGTATTCCTCAAACATGCTCCGCATCTGATCAAACCTCTGCCGAGTAATGGGAACACCAGACACAGGGAGCTGCTGCTGACAAGAACTGAAAAAGAAAAAAGAAAAAAGCAACAACCACTACAACAAAAATATCAATGTTTAGCAGCTGCTCAGTCAAGGCAATGTCATGGTAAGGGGAGCTGCTTTGAGTTTCCACCTTATCCTAACTGAACAAACCCTCTTCCTCCCCCACCTGAGGACTGGCATTGTGACACTTCTGAGCCCTGTACAGCACCTGACACCCACTTCTTGCTCCACCCCTCCCCCTTGTAGGACTCTGTTGGTGAGTCCAGATGTCCTATCTCTACAGGACATCAGAGAGTCCCCCTGTGGTTTGCATGATTCATAAAAGGGATCATGGGGGGTGTTAACCCTCACATGATGGTCGCATTCAGATCTTCAATCTCCTCCCGGAGGCGCTTTGCTTCCTCTTGCATCTGGGATCTTTCCTGTTGCAGCTTTGCTATGTATTCCACAGTTTTCTGGAGCGTGTGGGCATGGCTGCCCTGGAGGAGAGGAAGAAGGGCTCAGAATGAGTATTGAAGGCTCAACAATAGGTATGAACAACTGTATCAGCTTAAATTTCTTGACAACTTGAGAGCCCCTCTTATAGCCCCTGTATGTCAATATAGCATAAAACACAACAAAAATGCTTCATTGCATTACATAGCTCCTGTCCAAGAGCTGCTAAACCAGAATAAATCATGCATATTAGCAAGAATAAAAGAAAGCAAAATTTTAAAATGTATACAGTTTGCAGAATTGAGCTATTCAGGGAGCAAAGTTATATTGCATTTTAGTGCAGATCTCCGTGTGTGTAAGGAGGAGGAATCCTGCCTGCAGACAAAAACTCACCGACTTAGAATTTACTGACACCAAGTTGTTTAGGGTGCTGAATCCTATCTTGATATTAAACCTTCGCTTCTGTTCTGCAGAAATGTGCTTCATCCTGCGAGTCTGTGGAAATGAGAAGGAAAAACTGGCTATTGTTGCTTTTGTTATTCCTGTCCCATTGTCTAGTGAGGAGAACTTGGGGGAGGACGAGGACTGGATTAATACAAAGCAGAATGCAGGACTTTTCCCTTCATTCTGCCAGAGCATAGCGGGAGGCCTTTCCCTCTCCCAATACCGGAGCCTTGGGCACACAGGAAATAAAGGGCCAGACCAAAGGTCTGTTGTCACAAGTGAAACAGGCAACAACCAGAAGTCTCCTTCACTGGACACAAGATCAGCTGGACATAACAAAGTTCCAATATTCCTCACCTTGTTCCTTCTCCTTCCATTCCTCTGGGCCACTAAGGCCCTAATGAGTCAATAAAGTGATCCCAAATGAAGGAAGGGCAAAAAACACAAACCTTATATGCCATCTGAGGATCAGTTGTGGTTTTCCCTGGGCCACAGTTTTGAGGAGACTGAGGGCTGAGGCTTTGTTCGGAAGGGCAGGGTGATGGTTGGCAGTCCCGGCCTTTGAAAAAGAAGGAACAAATTAGACTCTAGCATTGATGTCTTTTTCTTCCCCATTCCCTTTCCCCCTTCTATCATTTAACTAAGATTGTAAGCCACAGTTCTATGCTATATTATCACAGATGCAATTCCAAAAGGCCTGAAGAAGCAGCATGTCCTTCAACTTACTCGGTGAAGACAAGGACATCTGTGAGCAGGCTGTGTGGGAAGGAGCCTGCTCGCCTTTCGGTGATGCTTCCTGGATTGTGCTAGGAGAAAAAATGTGTGGAACCACAGCCGGGACAGGCTGGGGGCTTGAAGATTGTTGGCCTGGACTCAGCAGAATACCACTATGAAATTCTGTTGTTCTGGATGCCTAAGAACATGCAGAAAGGAAAAGCACAACATTTGTCATGGGTGGT
Source organism: Cryptoblepharus egeriae (assembly GCA_030015325.1). Classification (NCBI taxonomy): domain Eukaryota; kingdom Metazoa; phylum Chordata; class Lepidosauria; order Squamata; family Scincidae; genus Cryptoblepharus; species Cryptoblepharus egeriae. Next base: position 7,330,245 of record JAREYC010000017.1, on the reverse strand, counting down.
GAATAATATGTAACAGTCCTCTCCCCACCAGAGACAGATCTTGCTTCTTACTCTGGCCATTCCAGATGGTGTAATCACCATGTTGGACTGAGACATGCAAGGGGTCAGAATCCCATCTCTCTTCAAGGGTGCTGGAGCTACAATCACAGCTCTGGGCTGTCCCTGAAAGGCAGCTGAAAAACACAGTGGAAGTTAGAGCTATGACCTTAAACTTTTCTCCCTCTCTCTTTCCCCATCTCAGGCTTTCAAGCTCATTAAATAAGCTTAGTAAAACAACAGAATCAAGTCTGCAGGCCCACATTACAGGCCCACAGCTAAGGAGAGCTGCTTGGTCAGCTAACTGACAGTCTGAGGAAGGTACTTCAAACCCAAGCCTGAAAGGTATTCACTCCAGAGATGGAATGAGAGCACTCATGTGATACCTGTGCAATAAAACTGAGCATCTTATTGAAAGAGGAATGTGTAGTGGTTACATCAGGTAGTGGTGCCCAGATCATCAAGGATGCTCACCTGGGGCAATGAAGGCGTTTTTCAACACTAAGGACACCGTTTCCGGTTTCGGAGCAGGCACTATCTTTTGTGGTTTTTTAGGCCTTGTCCCAGCCCTGGTCTGGGGGAGTGCAAAGGTAGCAGCTTTGGGCTGCAGTAGGGGCTGCCCTGGAGCAATGGTGTTCTGGAGAGTCATGCTGCAAGGCCCGGCTCCTGCTGGCTGTGGGGTGCCCAGAAGGCTAGGCTGGCTGTGACTGAAGGTGGTGGCAGAAACGCTGTGTGTTGGAGTGGAGGAAGCTGTATGAGTGATGATGGAAGGTTTGCAGAGGTTCTCAGGAGGAGCAAAAACAGATGATGGAGGCACCATTCCAGCATTAAGAGGCAGGGGCACCTGCTGCTGCGGCAAAGATGGAACATCTGGCTGGAGGAGCGGCATCAAGGTTGGGAACTGTGACAGGAACTGCTGCTGGCCATTCAGAGAGGTCTCAGAGCTGAAGCCACGTGGCTGTAGGAAGGAGCCCTCGCTCCTCAGGCCAAGACACTGGTCAGCACCAACATCTATGAGGGGGGCAGGCACTGGTGGTGTGACAAGCCCTTCACTGAAGTTCACTGAGACGAGAGGGTTAGACAAAGGACCTGAGGAGAGGCCAGATGTCTGAAAAGAGAAGGAGATGCATTCAACAAACAAGGAGCCAAGAATTTTGGCAAGTATAGAGGGCTCACACCCCCAAACAAGTCCTATATCAGATTCAGCGATGGATTTTGCCTAACTTCACAATTCAGTCCCCTCTCCTATCTATTTTTTTAAATTGATGACCAGGTCACAGAGCCAGCATGATGGAGTGAACAGGGTACCAGAAAAGATCTGCTAGCCTGGCCCCAGTTATGTCTTGTGAAAGAATGCACCTGAAAAAGTTGTGACAGTCCACCTGAAGTGTAGGTGGGTTTCTTACCTGGGAAGCAGGGCTGCAGGTGTCTACCATGGGAGAAACCGCAGCTGGAGAGACGTAACTGTTGGGACGGCTGGACAAAAAAAGGTCTGAGCAAAGATGAAAGTCACAGATTACGATTCGCTCTTAAATGCAAACCAACAACTTTACAATTCCTCAGCATAGCCAACTTCTTCAGCATCTCTCTCTCTCTCTGAAAAATGTCTTCTAAATGGTTAAGCAACTGTAAGCTGAACATAGGGCAAAATCCAGAGCAGTTACGGGTCCATGTAGTTACGTCACCCTCTAGTGTTATTTAATGGAAAGTCATCTTAACTGCTCTGGAGCAAAGAGCTTAATTTCACTTTATGATATGGGCCATAGTTGCTTAAATGCTATCACCAAAAGACTATTACACTGGGAAATGCAGCATTTGGTTTTTGCAGCACTCTTACCTTGAAAAAATTCAAAAGTATCGGTGCAATTTGGTTGGAGAGGGTTGAGTCCTGGCTGGATCACGTCGGCATTCCCCAAGCGTTCTGAAAAGAACCAGAGGGAAAAGTGAGCAGGCAAAACGGAGTGCTCTGTGGAAGGAGAGGTTCAATAGTGTCCAAATACATGGAGCTGTGTGAAGAATCCTTTAGAGGTGAACAAGTGGCCCGTACAAGATGCTGAAGATGAGGTCTAGTAGGACTTATCCCTGAAAGAGTCTTCAACAAAATTCTGCTGCGTCACAGTGAGTCCTGGAGCACCTTTACAGGCTAATTGATTACATACATAACATAACCTTTATTGGCATTTCGGAGGTACACAGTAAGCAGAAGTGGCATAGCAAAGTACAAATAACAATAGGTCAAGTAGAGCTAGCAAAGAGCAATGCTAGCTTCTTAGTTTGCCTCTAGAGATTGCTAGTTAAAAATTCCACTACCAGGTTAGTAATGGAGGGGGAGTAATTACTAAGGAGAATTGGGAAGAGGTCAATGAGGGAGATGGGGGGGGTAAGAAGATAGGGATCAAGTAAGTTAGTTCTAAGATAGTGATGGGCGGAGGGCTAATTGATTTCAGGTGACTGGAATCCTCCATGCAGCAAGAGCCTCACACACCTTTAATGTGGAGAAGATCCTAATATTCCTGAGAAGCTGTAACCAGTCCAGTATGTTCTAATAAAAGGTCTTCCTTAGGGCAACCAAATTCACTGATCATACAATGAAAACAAAATCATGAGCCTCTGTGTTCCTGTGGCACACAACAACCACCTTAGCACAGTTTTTCCCTTCCCAATTAAGCAAAATGGAAGCTGTGGGAAGCTTCCTCTTCTGGAATTACTCGTTCCACATAGGCTACCGGAAAATACAAGAGCGTACCAATCTCTCTGGGATTGGGCCAGGAGACTGGCTGGTGAGATGAGAGGGTGGAGAAGAGTGTATCTGGCAACTCTGACATAAACATGTCTGTGCTGAAAAAGGAGTCCAGCTCCATTGGGACCGGCATCTCTCCGTCATATGTCTGCTTATGCCAGAGAAACATGTCATCATCCTGGGGAGAAGAAACAGAACATTCAGTGAGGTCTGGAGCTGGACACAGCCAGCCAGAAGCCGATGTGACAGAAGCCACAGAGATGCCTCTCAGTCTGGGAGAAAAGACAGTTCCCAGTTCTGCAGAAGAACAGCCAGCAAGGTGTTTTATTACACCACTCCATTTCTAAAGCCATAAAGTACCTTCTTCCTAATCAATATAGATTGATTTAACACCTACCCGGACCAAGCTTGAAAGGTCTTCATCTTTGTGTTTCTGTAACTGGAGAGAAGAAACAATATTCTTTTTATTCTCCAAAACAATATATTTCTAGAGTTACCAAGCAAATGAGTGAGAATTCTTACTGACTTGAAAGATTATCTAACCCCACCTGGGCTATATCCTAGAGACAAGGTAAAGCAAGTGATAAACTCAATACACCAATTAGAACCAATCACTTATGGCCTGATACCAGCTGATCAGAAGTTTATAATAATGCAACTGAATCCTGTGTGGATATCAGATGACAGTTTGCTGGTTAACCAAACTCTTTTCACCCTACACAGCAGGCCTCCGTCAGACTTGGAAGACTACGGTATCTATGGTAGCTGCATACGCTGCATGCGAAGCATGAAACCCTGGGTTGGATTGTTATGGAGGACAGGCTGTTACCCAAGCAGCAAATCCCCCCTCTCCACGCCACTGAATTACTCCAATGGAAAGGCAGAGCCAATACAATTGGATCCAGCTGCGTCACAGAGCTGAGCTAAGGACAGGAGCTCACCCTGTCTTGTGGGGCCGACCTGGGTCTCGAACCCTGGCCTGCTGATTAACAGGCACAGTGTCTTAGCCACTTGCGCCACCCACAGCCCTACACACTGGCTGCAAATAAAACATACCCTTTTCTTGAAGTAGGTTCTCCACTTGTGATATTCCCTGATGACTATTTCTATCCGTCGCTTCCAATATTGACCATCTGTTGCAATAGCCTTATGGGGGTCAAGACAAAGAAAAGGAGGAAAAAGGACAGTGTTATTTGGGATGTAAGTGGCCCCCCTCACATACTAGCACAGAAATACAGGAAATACAGGAAAACCAAGTAGGTTGAATAAAATGGAAATAAAATTAGCCCACAATATGAAGCCAGACCTTCTATAAACTGAGCAGAAGTTACTTTAACACACCTCAGGACGGCGATGCTCATCTACCTCCACAGAACCATCTAGGGGAGTCACAAAGTGACAAACTGGGTTCTTGCGCTTCTCTAGATCTGCAACAGAAATGGGAATATCAGCAATGCATATCTTAGAGAAAAAGTATGTAAGGCTGGATTTAACAAATATGCTGAGAAGACCATTCTCTTGGCTCTCTTGTATGCAGGACACAGGGAAAGACCTGGCTCTTTCACAAGACAAAAGGGATAGATAGCTGATCACTAGTTCTCCATTTGCCTATTTGACTATGTGGCCTTTCTTGACTGCTGTTGCTGCTTTTACTGCAATTAAGACTGCTTTATTTTTATATCATGACTGATATTTTATATCATGACTGACTTTTATATCCACCTGACTTGTGGATCCTGCAGGACAAAATGGGTGCAAACATTTTAAATAATAAAGGACATTTCCCAGCACATGTGGCTCTTCCCCAAGATGAAGGCTTCTCACATTGATGAAGGCTGCCACTTACATTGGATGTACCAAGCCCTCCAGATGGCATTGTTGAGCCGGATTTTGTCCCTGCACTGGAGCTTCAGGCCTTTGAAGTTCTTCCACTTGGGGGAGACCAGCTTGCCACTGCAAAGAAACAGAGAAGATTCCTTTGTGTTTCCTAAAGGGAAACTGATGTGGTACCTTTAAACTGCTCTCCCACTGCTCCATAGACTTCTCTTGGGAGCCAACTCTGTGCAAAAGGCCTTGAACAGTCTTGGTCTGCCCAGGGTGGAAAATGGTCATGTGAGAAGCATCTGCCTTGGAAGACAGACACAGGATAGAAACATTTCACTATTAACCCTCTCCAGACTCCTGACAATTAAACAAAAACATTATTATTGGAGAAAGAACCAAAGCAGGATGGCAGCTCAGGTCTAGGTCCAAGGCTTTCTGCCTTCCCTGCCCATGTGAATGTAAACAAGCATACCAAGAGAAGCGGAGCAACAATTATTGAGGATTGAGGATGAGACGAAGAGGATTTCCTGATGCCTGCTGGTGAACAAAAGCTCTGAAAACCCACACCTGCCAGTGCAGAGACAGCTGCCTTGTTTCTCTAGGGAGCAGCAGAGGTGGTATTATCCCCACAATAATCCTGTTACGGTGGTGAACAGAGGCAATGATGGGTTTTGTCTAGACACAGTGGCCACAGCCAGCTGGCTTCCTTTAGGCTCTGCCGCTTACTGTGTGTTGCCAGCCCTATCCATTTCTAGCTTGGGGGGCAGAATGACTGATGCCACCTTGGGGTTTGGGGCTCCCTTGCTGTGCATTTGAAAAACCATCTGCTCAATTAGGAGTGCAGAAACAGAGCTGGGTGTTCAACTGACCAGCTGAAACAGAAACAATGCTGGGTGTTCAGCTCAGCATCTCTCTGTCTAGGGCTTCCTCACTTGCATTTGCTGTCATCTGGAAGCCAAGCATCATCAAGCACACAACTTTCTAAAAACAGGTCTGGATCTAAATTGCACACACTTATCTCACGTGCTGTAATTCCAGGAATGGAGATTCATGTTCCAAGTCAAAGTTTCTAGCAGCCCAGATAATAAATATCCAATGCCAAAAGCAGGTAATACTTTAATTAACTTGCATCTCAAGGTGACTTTTAAAGCTGCTAAATTCCAACATGTCTTTAATCCAAAATTTCTTAAGAACAGCGCTAATTATGTACAAAAAGTATTTCCCAATATTTATAAACCCTCAGGGAGGCAAAAGAGGCATCAACATGGCAAACTGCAAAAAGAAAAAAACTTGCTGTAAACTTGAGCCTTGGAATTTAGAGCCTTGCAAACTTGGAATTTAGGGAATGCACGACAGGTGTTGAATTGAAGGCAACCACCCATTGGGATCCTGTACAAAATAGTGGGCTCAAGGAAGAGTGAGCATCATACAGAGCATCATATAGACTCTGACACAGTGTATTTACCCTCCCTTTTTGGGAGTGCATTTTTAACATTTCTCAATATTATTGAATTGAAACAAGTCAACAGTAGACAAACCACCAACTCTCTCCACACCCACCCACCCACCCTCAGGGCAAAACGGTATTTTTGGCTTCTGCACACAGCCTCTTCCCAGGAGTGTGCCTGTGTTTTTTAAAACTAATCTCTCTTTTCTGGGGAACAAGATGTGTGAATTCAGCTCTCTCCAAGCCAAAACTAACAATATTCCCTCAAACAAAGGTTCATTCAGAGCATCAGATAAAAACACTCACTTATTGTGCTCCAGACAAAAAGGAGGCCATGCAGGACTAAAACATTCCTGTACTGAGCCAATAAGAACTGTTATTTTCCTCCTGTTTGTGAGACTGGTGAAATTCAAACTCTCCCACTGACTTGTGTTCGCCTTCCAGGCTCACTGGAGAGCAAACCTCCATCACAACTGGAAGTTGCAGGGACACCCACTGTAATTCTCAATCCACAGGGGAGGGAGGTGGATTTGCTTTATTCAGCAAGGTGGGAAGAAAGACTAGGTTTATGGGCAGACAGTAATTTCCTCCACATCTGACACAAGGTTAGAGGGTGGAAGTAGGAAGGGAGGGGGGTTAAAAGGCCTTGGAAATTTCCTTTTCCTGTCCCCATAAACTATTTTATCTCCCATTCCTGCTTCTAAAAATAGCCATTATAAACCCAGCTCTCCTTTCTACCCCCTTCCAGTCTCCTAATCTTGTTAGAGCTCCAGAGTGTAGATGAGAAGGGTTTAGAGGAAGGAAACTGTATTCTTGGTTGCTAATAAAACTATACTTACAATAATTCTATATGGATAAAAAACAGGAAAGTTCAAACCACATGGGATAAATGTATGATGTGCACTCCAGGGGCTGAAATTGGTATAACAGGCCTTTGTCTTAATCCCTGGAAATGTTGCATTGTAGATTTATCAATTGACTATGTTTATTTTGACCCAGTTTGGCACTTGTGTGGAAGACACTTTCTAAAACAGGCCTTCAAAGTGAGGCTGCAACACTGGTTGTGCATAAGGCTTCAGATTACCTACAGGCGCTAAACAAGATAACTCTTCAAAACAACCTTTATTCCAGAATGGAATGAGTAGAATGTCTCTCCTGACGTTCCAAGGAGGTTTACTGACCTCACAGAACAGTGAACTGTTTACCTCCTGCAACAGGCAGAGAAACCTGAAGCTGGTCCTTCTGTCACCAAGGATAATATAACATTCCCCACACAACATGACAAGCCTATAAATACACTGAAGACTACAAGGATCTCATTCTACAGCTGCCTGGGTAGTGCAGGGAAAAGAAAAGCACTTTGGAAAACTAGATTGCCCCTCCCACACTGAACCTGTCCACAGGGCGAACTCTCTGAAGCATGGAAAACCTGCACTTCAATTACTAGTTATTCAGAGTGATCAAAGGCTCCAGGCTAATCAACAAAGCATGTGTTTAATTACAAATTTCCAAAGTGTTAAACTGAACCAGCAAGAGAACAAAAGTTTGTCCAAATCACAACACTACATATTGTGGGTTGAACAGTTTTTCAAATAAAAAATGAAATATATTTTGAAATGAACTGCCTATCAAGACAGCCAGTAAGGGTGCAACCCAGAGTAACTATGGGGAGTCCTTGCTCTGGTGTAAGAACAATTTACTCTGGATTGCAATATGAATTTCCCATAGGTTTTCACTAGGTGGTGCCGAAACTGCAGGTGCACGTAATGTCAATTACATGCACCCATAGTTACTCTGGATTGTAGGGTTAGTCACAGTGGAAAAAAGTGCATGTCCTTGAACAGCTTTATCTGAAGTTTAAGGTGCTTTGAAAGTGCAGCACAAAAGTAAACATTCCTCTCTTCCTCCAAAGCTCAGATCACCAGCTCCTGAAAGTCACAGCACAGATTAGAGAGTCTGTACATAAATTGAGAGTCCCTTCAATAAATCGATAGGAGATGGGCGGGAATGTCTTTTTAAATGCTTTGCATATCTAGCAAGGCTCATCAGAACCATCATCCTGTGTTGGCCAACAAGGGGTAATTTAAGGACACATAACAGTGGCAGTTGCCGACCCCTTTGGCATTTTAAGTCTTGCCATTTGAGGATCTAAATTATCTGAAGTGCCATTAAATGGAGGGAGCTGCTAGGCATGTTTATGTGCCCGTTTCTCCATCAAGGCAGAGTCCAAAAAACATTTACAATAAAAATTTACCAGGTTCAGTGTCATGAAGCCTTGAAGTTACACAGAGCGGTTTATTTAACAAAATGAGGTAGTAAAAAGCAGGCCCTCGTCAGTCTTGGAAGACTATGGTATCGTGCTCAGTGCTGCATACACTGCATGCGAAGCATGAAAGTCTGGGTTAGATTGTTATGGAGGATATGCTGTTACCCAAGCAGCAAATCCCCCCTCTCCACGCCACTGAATTAGTCCAATGAAAAGGCAGAGCCAATACAATTGGATCCAGCTGCCGTCGCAGAGCTGGGCTAAGGACAGGAGTTCACCCTGTCTTGTGGGGTCGACCTGGTCTCGAACCTGGGTAGTACTAGCAGTAGAATGGGTAGTCCATTTATCTGCTGTTAGCCCAAGAAATTTTCCAAGACCACTTTACTTGAATTAGCCCCCAGCTCACTCTGTACAATACATCTGATTTGGCTTTGTCAGGAGTGGAAATAATGTAAAATATATAGACATAAATCCTTCATACAGAGCATTCCCTTGGACCTAATGCTAAAACACACTGAACAAGCATTTCATCTAAGTGCAAACAGGAATGCCTATAACAGTAGAGTGGTACCAGACAGTGATTGAAGGGTTAACATGGCACTGACCACCGCCATCTTAATTTTCCATTTGGAACAGCCAATGTCACAGGCCTCTAATCTAAACAGTCATACATCTTGGGTAGACAGGCCAGCAATAAAACAAACTCCAGAGAAAAGCAGGAGGTAAACAGATTGAACAAGATGGGAGTTTTAGAGACTAAGGCTGCAATCCTAAAGACACTTTCCTGGGAGTAAGACCCATTGAGTATTCTAAGGGTGCAATCCTAAGCTCATAAGCAAGTCCCATTGTGTTCTATGGGACTTACAGCACAATCCAAACCATGTCTACTCAAAAGCAAACCCAATTGTATTCAATGGGTCTTACTCCCAAGAAAGTGTATTTAGGATTGCAGCCATAGTCACAGGAAAGCATGTATAGGATTGCAGTCTGTCTGACTGAAAACAATTAGTTTTTTTCTGAATATGGTAAATAACACCTTTTCCAAATACCTCTCCAAAGTGCACACAACCTTGGAAGGTCAACCTCCTTGGAGGCGGCACTAAATTTTATAAGAAAACAGGGTAAGACACTGCAGGGAAAACTGCCAAGTGAAGCAGGAAGGGGTTCAGAAACATATTATAGAAACGTCTTACATGTAATTAGGACAAGTACAAAGTCCCAGACTCCCAATTCACACCCCTTCAGCAAGATCCACAGTTATTCCAGCAGTCAACTTCACATGGTAAATTAAAATTATTTATAATGGCACCTTTCTGCAAATGTATGCAGTTCCCAGGAAGTCTCCCACATAAGCAAATTCCCTGCTTAGGGTCATTAGAAAAGGGATTGAAAATAAAACAGCAAAAGTTATATTGCCATTGTACAAATCGACGGTGAGGCCGTCTACATTTGGAGTCCTGTGTCCAGTTCTGGTCACTACATCTCAAAAAGGTTTTAGAGGAAATGGAGAAGGTTCAGAGGAGAGCAACTAAAATGATAGCTGGTCTGGGGCACCTTCTGTATGAGGAAAGGCTGCAGTTTGGGGGGCTCTTTAGTCTAGAAAAGTGGCATTTGAGGGGAGACAAAATTATGCAAGGGATGGATGTAGAGATGTCCTTTTCTCTTTCACATAACACCAGAACTAGGGGACATCCACTAAAATTGAATGTTGAGAGAGTCAGAACAGACAAAATATTTCTTTACCCAGCATGTAGTTGGTCTGTGGAACTTCCTGCCACAGGATGTGATGATGGCAACTAGACTCAATGCCTTTAAGAAGGAATTGGACAAATTCCTAGAGGAAAGGACCATCACAGGTTACAAGCCATGAGGGGTATGTGTAGACGTGGACAACCTCAAAATGCCACATGCAGGGAGGCCACCTGGTTGCAGGTACTTTGTGTGCTCCCTGAGGCATCTGGTGGTCCCCTGTGTGATACAGGAAGCTGGACTAGATGGCCTCATCCAGTGGAGGCTCTTCTTATGTTCTGGTTCCACGGTCTGGTTCCAGACCTTATCAACCTCAGAAAGCAAAGGAATCTAGATTAGGGCTTCCTAGGGTTCCCTGAAAATTTATGTCTACCCAAGGCATCAGTAGTTTAAGGTCTGAACCAGAAAATGTCAGATTCCTGTAGGGCATATGCTCAGCAGCTACCTATGTTGACTGCCAATGCCAGAATATGTACAAACGCTTAGGTGAAATGCCTCTGATCTTGGCACTGGGCAGCTACTTCAAAAGAAATTAGACAGCTCTGGGAAAATCCAAGAGACTCCAACCCAGAGCCGTTATTCAGCCAGTGGGACAGAAGAGCATGATGAGGTCAAGTGATGTCACTTGGCAGCCTCCACAGCTTGAGGGCACCCATTTAACACATCAGAACAATGTTTCTTATCAAGTGGCACTTAATTATCCCATAATGTGGTGAGTGTTGGTGAAAGGACAGAGTGCTGGTGTCCTGTTGTGGCAGCCTTTTACACAAAGCCAGCAACCTGACCCTGGGCAGCCGTAGTTTCCAACTACAAACATCCACTGACAAGCCCAGTGAAATGAGTCCAATCATTCATTAGAGCATAATCGTAACCATGTCTACTCAAAAGTAAGAGCCATTGTGTTCAATGGGTCTTACTCCTAGGAAAGTGTCTTTAGGATTGCAGCCTTAATTCCCAACTGAGAATAAGGCTACAATCCAGAGTAACTATGGGACCTTTTACACCAGCGTAGTTATGGTGCCCCTATGGGACACCTATGGGAAATGCATAGAGCAATCCAGAGTAAGTGCCTCTTACATCTTCCTGTAGTTACTCTGGATTGCAGGGTAAGTCAGTATTGCAACCCCCTGCTTTAGCCACCTTTCTCAAAGTACTGACAAAAGGCTGCTCAAATATATTCCTAGAAACCAAGCACTTCCTCCACTGTTTACCATACTTGCTGCAATTTTATTTGCTTGAAGGATTAATTCACTGTGGAATACATAAAAAAGTGAATTTTTTATGAGTACAGGCATCTTGCTCTACAACTCCTGGCACACATTTTGTATTACGGTAATTGTCTAGAATGGAGGATTTTCCTCAAAATAATAGGTTGTCAAAGTACAGCAAAATGTAGACAATTGCAAAGCATGATTTAAGGAATAAATTAATAGCTGGTACTGTCTTTAAATGTATATAATATCACATATTTCAGAAAATCTCAAGGGAACTGTTCACCACCATCCCAAAAAACAACAAAAAATTCTTATATATTTTATGAACTAACCCATCTATTACAGGATACGTTTTCAGGGACCAGGTCCATTCCACCAGATGCAGGAAGTGCAATCTGTACTCTCCAGTCGGTTTTGGAAACTGCTGGAGACCAGTTCCCAGAGCCAACAACTCCACCCTTTTGCCATTTCAAGAACCACTCCAGGCCCTCCGAGATTATGAAATGCACACCACAGTGAAGTCATAAAATGGGTTGTTTGCAGCCTGAAAATAGGAAGGCCCCTGCACAACCACAGTAATTACTTGAGGAGCAAATGTGTTCACTACAGCTTGGAAAAACAAATGCCAGTAGCCATTCTTTGTGTTACACAAGAAGAGGCATGAGGCCAAACAATGCCAGTGTCAACATCTTTACAACCTACCTTGTATCTATCTTAGGCAAAGTCTCCTTAACAGATCAGATAGCCCCTGATGCTGCTTAGTGAGAGGAGAATATACAAGGAGGTTACAGCAACAGAATTTCCGTTCACTTTACTATACTGTTTTACTAATCTGTTTTGGGATAGGCTTCATCTAAAAGCAAATTTTAAGATCTCACTTCAAAAATTGGAAGAGTTTTACCATACATACCCCAGGTTTAGAAAAGTTTTACCATATATACCTCTGGTATACCATACACACCCCTGGTGTGGTGCTTGGTTGGTGGACACATGCTTTATATGCTAGGCAGGGCAAGCTGCCTTTCTTAGGAAGAAAGGTGAGATATAAATCAAATAAATAAAACAAAATAAATAATTACCTGTATTTACTTGAATCTAATGCACCATCAAATCTAATATGCACCCCTATTTTTAAAGCCTTGAGATTTAAAAAAAATTTACTGCAGATTGCAAAATTTACAGTGCAATTCTAAGCCTGTCTACTCAGAAGTAAGTCTCATTCAATGGGACCTGCTCCCAGGAAAGCGTTAGGATTGCCGCCTTAATTTGACTGCATACGAGTTATATGACAATAATAAAATGACAATAGATTTACGTTATGATTTTTACAGAATCATAATACTTTATACAACAATTGGCTTATGTTACATTTTTTATTTAAATTTAGTAAACTAAATACTATACTACAGTAAACTAAATATAGTAAATAAATACTGACCTATACTTATAAACACTGTATTTACTCAAATCTAATACACCATCAGATCTAAGGCCTGCAACCCCATGAACACATTCCTGGAAGTAAATCCCATTGGACTGTCTTCTTAGACATACAGAAGATTGCACTACAAAAGATTACACAACTTCTGTTCATTCAGGATATGGGCGACTCTCAGGTTGAGAGTATCTTTATGAAATAACTTGCAACTTTCCCTCCCTTAACATGCAAAACAATTCCTCCACTATATACATAAATTGAAGTGCATGACAAAGGGCATGTTAATCTGCAGGCCATTATCTAATCTATATCTTGACCTCGGTGGTGGAGGCCAAGAGTAGCAATGGTCCCACAATCGTCTACAATGTTACAAGTAGGTAATAATCCCCAGAGACACCCGTATTTACTCGAATCTAATGCGCCATCAAATTATAATGCACACCCTATACTTATGATCAAAACACCACGTTTACTTAAATTTAATTAAACATCAAATCTAATGTGCACCCTGATTTTGGAGACTAAGCAATGGTGGGCTTCAGGGAGTTCTCACAGGTTCTACAGAAACAGAAAATTGTTGTTAATAAGTGCCTGGTTCTGAGAACTGGTTACTAATAGGACATAGAACCTGTTTTTTTATGGACATAGAACTGTTATTAATTTATTTGAATAAATTAATCCCACCACTGAGACTAAAGCTGCAATCCTAAACACACTTTCCTGGGAGTGTCCCTGGGAGTGTTCAAAACCCATTGAACACAATGAGGCTTACTTCTGAGTAGACATAGTTAGGATTGTGCTCTAAATTTTGCTGGAAAAGGTGAGCATTAGATTTGAGTAAATACAGTAGTATTGCTGCAGAGAAACTTTAGCAAGTGCATAAGATGTGATACACAATTCTTAAATTAATGCCCGCATGTGCATAGCATGTCGCTGAGCACAGCCATCCTGATTAGTGTATCCTTTCAGGAACACATATGATAAACAAACCCACTATTTAACAAAAAAAAGTCACATGGCTTTTCCTCCAATATCATAGAAAAGGAAGTGATGTAGGGCACAATCCTATGCACAAATCCTATTGTGTTCAATGGGGATTAATCCCAAGAAAGTATGGTTAGGATTGCAGCAGTAGTGTTGGAAAAGCAACAGCTTAACTTTTTCTTCAAAAAGAAATTACTGATGCTAAACAGCTTACTGTTATTTTGCAAAAACTTTCCCTTAAAACCAGGGGTGTCCACACTTTTTGTCAGAAGGGCCACATCATCTCTCTGACACTGTTTGGGGGCCGGAAAAATGATTTACATTTTCAAATTTGAATAATTTTACATAAGATTACATATAAGAGTGTATTAGAGACAGATCCAGAGAAGTTTAAGGCTTCTCTGTGGGTGGGTTGGGGGTCTTTCCATTGACCACAATGAGGGTTGTCTTGGGCCACATCTGGCTCCCAGGCTGGGGTTTGGACACCTCTGCTCGAGTCAAATCCTCCCACCATGGTACTCTGGCTGCAATCCTAAAGACACTTTCATGGGACTAAAACCCATTTAATACAATGGGGCTTACTTTTGAGTAGACATGGTTAGGACTGTGCTCTATCTAAGTCACTTGAGTCCCACTCAGGCATGTGCTGAGTGCTTTAGCAGCTTCTATTCAGCAAGAGAAGGTAGAAAGTCAAGACCTTTGTGACCCGGATCAAGTACTGTACATTTATTTTTAATTCTCCTACACCTCACTTGCAAGCTTTCAGAGGATATGAGCATCTCTCTAGTCCGGTTGTCTTCAAAGTGGGGGCTGGGGGGTCGCAACTTCATTTCAGGGGGGTGGCGAAAAGCTGGGTGCAGACATCTTGGAGTCTGGCACTGGGCACCTTTAATGACACTTCTAGCAGTGACATTACTTGGGGGGGTCCTGACTGTTGTTCTCAGGACCTGATTGTTGTTTTCCAATTCCACTGCTCTACTGCACACAGTGGGAAACAAGAAAGGAAACCCCTTAAGGGATTCCTCTTGCAGATACCTGCTCCAAAAGCAGCTTCTCCGCACCCCCTTTCATCCTGTCAAATGCTTTCCTTTCCAGTCTGTCTCACCTTACCAGAGCCTCTCCTCATTCCAGCCCTTCCTTCCTACAAACAGCTTATTGACCCCACACCCAATATGTGTCCCCTCCTCCCTTCGTCCACACCCTGTTCCCTTGAAAGGCTCCCATCAGAAACAGCCTTCCAAGGGGTCCTGCCTGGTCCAATTTGTATGGGCCCTTCTGTGGGCACTGAGACCGCAGGCTACAGTTACACCATTCCTCTGGATTTGGCCCTTTTTATTAATGCAATTAGGGTTTTTTTTACCGCTTTTCTGTGGGTTTTTTTTTTTTTGCCTTGTAAACTGCCAAGAACTGCTGTGGACCAAACAAGGGAGGCCAATCAGTGGGACTTGGGGACCTTCCTAGATATGTGGCTCCTCACATTGTAAAACCCATTATATGCAATGGGATTTACTTCCAGGTAAATCCTTGTGGCCTAAGCCCCACAGTATGTGCCCCAAGTCTCAAAGCAAGCCTTACTTGGGAGTCACAGCCCAATCCTATGCATGCCTCCTCTGAGATTAGTTCTATTATAGTTAATGAGGCTTACTTCTGGGCAAGTGTGGCTAGGATGACACCCTTAGAGCCCAATGCCTGTCTCCGCATGGGCAAATCCCATTGTTCTCCATGGGGCTTACTCCCAAGTAGGTGTGGACAGGCCCCTTAGAGGCCTATGGTATGGATACTTCCTCAGAGGTGGGTTGACTCCAGGCTTACTTGCAGGTAAGGGTGGACAGAATGGCAGGTTTGAACCCAATCCCATCCATGCCTGCTTCCTCATGGCAAGTCCCACTATAGTCAATGGCTTACTCCCAGGTAAGTGTGGATAGGATTGCAATCCTAGACATGTGTCTCCTCATAAAGCAGTCCTGTTATATTTAGGCTGTAATCCTAAAGAAACTTTTCTGGGAGTAAGACCCATTGAACACAATGGGGCTTACTTTTAAGTAGAAATGGTTAGGATTGTACCCTTAGTGGGGCTTACTCCCAGCTAAGTAGAATAGTAGCTTTGAGCCCAATCCTAGGCATGTATCTCCTCAGAAGTCACCCCCATTATAGTCAATGGGTAAGCCCCACTGAGCCCAACTGTAAGCATGGGTCTCCTCAGTAGCCACTCCTATTATAGTAAATGGGGCTTACTCCTAGGTAAGCATCAGCTTTAAAGCCCAGTCCTGGGCATGTGACTCCTCAGCTAGTCCGATTGTTGTCAATGAGGCTTACTCCCAGGCCTTGGAGCTTCAATCCTCTGCCTGTCTCCTCAGAAGTAACTCTCACTTTAGTCAATAGGGCTACTCGCAGGTAAGTAGAATGGCAGCTTTGAGCGCAACTGCTGGTATGTGTCTTCCCAGAAGATAGTACCATTAGAATAAATGGGCTTACTCACAGGTAAGGGTGTGTAGGATGGCTGTTAAGAGCCCAATCCTGGGCATGTCTCCTCAGCAGCCAGACCCATTGTTTTCAGTGGGGCTTACTCTCAGGTCCGCATCGTCAGCCTTGGAGCCCAATGGGGCTAATTCCTAGGGAGCCCAATCCCTTCTCCTCAGAGGTAACTCCCACTGTAGTCAACAGGGCTCCTCGCGGGTGTCAGCCATGGAGCCCAATCCCTTCTCCTCAGAGGTAATTTCCATTGTGGCCAACGGGGCTCCTAGCGAGTAAGCGCGTGTCTCCTCGCAAGTAGGGCTCACCTGTAGGCGAGGGTCATGCACTCGAAGAGCTTGGTGAGGGAGGCGTCGATGCTGAGGCGGCCGCCGGTGCCGGAGTCTGAAGCGTCCCTGCCGGGCTCTCCTCCTTCTCCCCCGGCGGAGCCCCCCGTTCCCCGCCCGACACCCGCGGCCCTCCCGGCCCTTCCCTGAGCGGCGGCGGCGGCCCCGAAGCGGTAGGTGTGGCAGGTCTGCTCGTTGACGGTGTCGAAGTCGTAGCCCTTCTTGGGCGGGTGTTCACTGTGCGGGGAAGACACCATGAAGTGCCCCGAGTGGATGATCTGCGGCCCCGAGCCGGGCCCCGATCTCCCCGCCAACGCCGCCCCCCGACGGGGCTGGGGACTGGGCTGCGGGGCGCCTCCGCCCGCATCGTCCTCCTCGTCGCTGTCCTCCGAGGAAGAGGAGGCCGCAGCCGCAGCCGCCGCCCGACGGGAGCCCCCCGCAGCCCCCGACAGCAGCCCCGGGAAACGGCCAGGACGCCGGAACACCTCCGCCGCCATCGCCCGCCGAGCTCTGCCTGCCCGGCCTCCCTCGGCCCGCCTCCGCCGCCACCTCAGCCAGCGCCGGCCCTGGAGGCGGGTCGAGGCTCCGCAGGCCTCCCTGGGCTCCGAGGGGCCACTCAGCCAGCTTTACACGGGAGTAAGCCCCGTTGACTGCAATGGGACTGGCTTCTGAGGAGACATGGGTCCTTAAGAGACCTCCCTAGCCAGTTTTACACGGGAAGAGAGACATGCCTACAGGTGGGTTCTAAGGGGGCCCTCCTAGCCAGCTTTACACAAGAGTAAGCCCGTTGACTGCAATAGGACTGGCTTCTGAAGAGACAAGCTTAGGAGAGGATCCTTAAGGAGCACCTAAGGGGGCTTTACATATGAGTATGCCCACTGACTTCAATGGGACAGGCTCTTAGCCACCTTTACACAGGAGTAAGCCCCATTGACTTCAGTGGGACTGGCTTCTGAGGAGACATGGGTCCTTAGGTGACTTCCCTAGCCAGCTTTACACGGAGTAAGCCCCATTGATTGCAATGGGACCTGCTTCTGAGGAGTGACATGCCTAGTGGTGTGTCCTGAGGTGGCCCTCTTTACAAAAGAGTAAGCCCCAATGACTGTAATGGGACTGGCTTCTGAGGAGACATGTCCCAAGGCTGAAATCCTATCCACCCTAACCTGGGAGTAAACCCAACTGACTGTAGTGGGACCCACTTCTGAGTTGACCTGCACAGGATTGGGCCCTTGGCTGCCATTCTACTTGCCTGGGAGTAAGCCTCATTTACTAATGGGACTGGCTTCTGAGGAGACATGGATAGGATGTGATCCTGTCCACACCTGGGAGTAACCCCCACTGACTATAGTTGGACCCATTTCTGAGTAGACAATAGTGGGCTCTTGGCTGCCATCTTCATACTTACCTGCAAATAAGCCCCAATTAGGGTCTGGCTTCCCAGGAGACAGATGCCTAGGATTGGGCCAAAAGCTGCCATCCTACTACTTGGGAGTAAGCCCCATTGACGCTAGTGGAGCCCACTTCCCCATGCACAGAATGGGCCTTAAAGAGATCTGGGAGGTCTAAGAAATGAGGTGCCTTTGAACGGGCAGCCCTTGGAGTGGGTTCAAGGTCGTGCTCTCCCTTTATGAGGAGAAAGGAGGGTCTGGATTGGGGCCACCCTGTTGGTCTCTAGTGACCCACTGCAAGCAGTCCTGGGTGGTCCACCCCACCCTGTCCAATAAGTGGGGGGTGGCTATAAATAGAAATGTAGGCGGTGGCATAATACACAGACCACTTTTTTGAAAGCAGGTCTACTTGGGCTCAAAAATGAGTTAGAATGGGCTCATTATGGGTTAGAATGAAATCAATATATAAGGGTCAGAATGAACACTATATGGCTTTTGAGTTTCAAAGCAAGGCTTTAGGACTGGGCAGGAAGCAATAGTCTCTTTCTCCTGAAACCTTGCCTGCTATTGCTACAGCAGTAGCATCTCATATTTCTGGAAGCACAAGAGCTGATTCAACCAGCTTGTGAGTCATGTTCCCAAGGTATGAAAGTTCCCCTCCCCCCAAAAAGATAAGCAATACTGAAGTACAAAAAAAAGTATACTCAAAAGTCTCACATAATTTAATGGGGCCTACTATATAGAGTAAGCCTGATCAGAATTGCGACTGAAACAGTGACACTTTTGAACAAGCTCAGTTCTTGATCAAAGAATTATTGACACAGTGGTGGTATTGTGTTTAGATTTTATTTTTTAATGAAACCATTGTACATTGTACAAACCATAGCTACTGATGGAATAAATAAGTGAAAAATAAACTGCTGTACAACACACACAAAAATCATTAAGATGGAAAATAATTAGGTTTTTGTTTTTTAAACAATCCACAAGATTCTTTACACCCTCTGGTAGGCCTTTAGAACTAAAGGCAGTGTTTCTGAATAAAGAAAGCTACCCCCAAAGACAATAATTTTACACAGCCTAACTGACTGGCTGTTTTCTTAAGTGTCAGCACTTTTTGGAATGTTAACAACTATTTTCCCCAAGCACAAGAACTTTAATCTAAACAGTCCTGCTATTAAAATGATGGGGAAACTGCTCATCTGGAAGACCTCCTCTCTCCTCAAGACCAGTTGCCTTGTCAGCTTATGTTTTGTTTCCAAGTGTAAATGAAAGTCCAAATGCCCAGCCTCTAGATATGGAAGCACTTCTGGATATTCGCGCTATTTCTAAAAACGCTGGGAATGACCCAACAAGCTGCATGATCTTCAGTGTAACAAGTTGAGATTGTGCAGCAGTAGCATTTGATGGGGGTCACTCTTGTCTCTCCATCTCTGCAAGGCTATTCCCCCCCCCCCCAACATCTTCCCAGTGCTGTCCATTTTTTCCAATTATTTCATACAACCAAGTCCACAGAAAGGCAGCTCCAAACCAAGAAAGCTAGATCTGGTACCAGACCTCAAGTGTTGAGGATCCTTCCCTTGTTGGTTAGATTCCATCTATAATTTGCAAACATTAAAAAAGGAATTAACTGCATATCTACAACGGCCTATCAGTGTTATCAGGCACTTCGAAAGACTAGTAACAGTCTTGTAGACCAATTTTTAATTTCTGCATAACAGGTAATGTCAAAGTCATCCCCCCATCCTATCTGAAGGGTACAGACTGACACCATTGGATTTTAAGGAATCCAACTGAATCTGTTCCTCCCTCCCCAACCTGTCTATTTATAAACAAGATCCAAATACCTAGACAAATTTGACAAGCTGAAAATTAGGTGTCACTACTTACAAAGAGAAGCCATTGAACACTGTGGCTATGCTGGGATTCTGTGTGAGCCAGAGAAGAGCCAAACAATGGCAGAAGTCATCAAAGTCTGCTGCTGTTCACAGTACATGTGCAGAAGCTTAATCAGAAAATTTTGCTCAAGTGAGCCCTTATGGATATGCCTGTTAAAGCAGCAACAGGTCTTGGTGAACTGCCACCACACTTCTGAAGGGAAGAGCCACAGGAAGAACAAAGAGGCCAATTTTAATGCAAAACTTGCCAGTGCCTGTAATAATGCCAATAAATGTTTCTACTTAATGAAAAATTGAGGTATTTTAGTGCTATTTATATTATTTTATTTATTAAAGTATAGGATTCAGTTTTGAAATCAAAAAGCCTATCTAAATCCTTGGAAAATTTTGTAAAAAAAGACAACCACAAAAAATGTAAGCTTCTACAGACAGCAACTACAGGGCATGACGACATATCAAGAGAGGCTTCAGAGCAATGGACCATTTTAGCGCTGATCAGTTAAAAGCTAAGTAATTATAATTTCATTTTTTTAAGTTCAAAAAATATATTTGTCTATTTCACAGATCAGCCAACATGATTTTCAAAACTCCGTAATAGTTAAACATACATACAAAGTCCACGCTGACCAGCCTTTAACTAGTCGTTGCCCACATTTCTGAAGCACATACACAATTCAAGAGAAAGAAAAAAAAACTGTTTACTGATACATATATTGTGCAAATATAGTCTCTTTTTCAGATGTTCAGCAAGTTGTGATCTGAGCGTAAAGAGAGACTTCCTAGGGAGTGCACTGCTTTTATGAATAATATGCAACCAAATTTAATTTTGATGAGATGCAAAATATTTATTTCAAGGTAAAAAAAGATATTCCCAAACTTGAGTGTACGGCCAGTTTCTCAGCAGTTTAACAGTTCCATAAGCACATGAGGAAAGGTTGGAATTGGCACCTCCACCTCATCAATTTTTTTCATAATTAAATGCAAGTGTAATACAGTAGTCAAAGCTCAAGCCATTTTCACCATTGGGGGAAAAGAAAAAAGAAAGAAGCATCGTAAGAGAAAGTTACTGTCTCGATTGGAAGCTACTTTATGAAAAAGTTGTACTAAATCCCATTACTAACTAGGTGCAACTGCTGTTATGTGGGTCAGAGGTAACGTATTCATCTCTTCCCTCTGTCAATATCTTGCTCTTGTAAACATCTCTCACTCATATTCATACTTCCCCATCCAGGCATCAAATGCATCCAGACCTCCCGTAGATGTGAAGTACATACCAAAAACACTCCAGAAAATAGCAGTTGCAAATTAACTGCACAGGAAACTGAAGGGACTCATGTTACCTCAATGTGGATTGCAATTACTCATGACTTCCTATTAGGCAAAGCCTGCTATGTTGGGCTTCAAAGCACCCACTACTTGCAGCAGCTGTACACTTTCAAAAAACATCAATTTGGAAGAGATTTACACCCAGTCTTTGCATTTTGGAATTAAACTGAACTCTCCAAAGATATGAGATGTTTGGAGGAGAGAGTCTAGAAGTAACAACACTGTATTTACAATTTCTTTTTGAAACAAAAACAAACCTTAAATACAGTTTAGCTCGGAATACAAATCAGTAAGCTGTTTGTTAAACAATACAGCAAAATCCAGTTCAGTTAAAAGAAATGATTTAAGAATTTATCAGTCAAAATTGAATCTGCTGTTGTGCACAGATCCATTTTAATGTGGGCCCCTTTCAAAAATATTCCAATACGGATATACAGATATTTTCCTTAAAATCCATAATTTGCTTCAGTACTTATCCAAATCAGCATGAATTTGTCATCAACAGCAAAGCAGTTGCTTTGGATCAGGTTGTTTAAAATAACTATATAGCAAAAAAGGGATGCACACCACTGTTGTCCCCCACAAGTTGCTTTTTGGGGCAATTCCCATACCGTTTGAACAGGGACTGAGCAGAAGAAGTCCATGGTGGGTCAAATGCTGTACACACCTGAAAAGATCAACCCCACAAAACCAAAGGCCAACTGTATGATTCTGCCTGGACTCCAACAGTGAAAATGGCTACCTGATTTCTCTCTCAGCACCAGGGTAATAAAGAGAAAACTCAAAGAAATAAGATTTTTGTATGGCATTGTACAAACAGAGGACACTTTGTGAAGACAGCTGAAAAAAAGTTTTCAAAACAAAAAAATTAGCACTGGTTTTATGTTTTCTTTTCTCGGAACACAAGGCACAAAAAATAAAAAAGCAGACACCACATTAGAACAATGAACTTCACATGAAAAGATAATACCTGACCTGTACCATCCTTAAATATCTTAATGTTAAATAGAGAAATGGAAAAAATACAGCAGCAACATAATTGTAATTTTGACATTAAAAACAGTGCGTTGACCCCTCCTGAGTTGTTTACTCCAACCATTTCAGAGACAGTAACTTAAATTCTCAACGTTTTTTGTTTCACAGGAAAAAACGTTTTCGGTGTCTGAAGAGATTAAGCCTTTGCTTGGTTTTTCTTGGACGTTTGCTTGATAACTTGTACAGTTTATAGGAGTTCCGTCCTTATCCAAGAGAATATACTTAAGTATGGTTGTTCTATAATTTAGCCCACTGATGTACCTTACATAAAAATTGGCCAGAAAAAAATCTAGAGTCTAAATTTCATCAATGCTTTGTTGAGAGGGAGCCTCTGTTTTCATCTTTTTCGAAGGTGGTGCTCCTTCAGAGTCCTTAACAAAAGGGGAAAAGGAAAATAATCAGCGTTGAGGAAGAACAATTCTTGTATTTACAAAACAGACACAGGCAACTAACCAAACTTCCTAAAGTGCTCTGCAAACCCATTAATTTAAAAGTGCACCAATCAAATGCCCCAAAACTATTACTTTCCCCAAGGACTAATCCTCATGCTCTCCACAGGACACCCCATTCTGGTCTATACCACTTGCTCCCTTTTCCTAACAGCCAACATTTGAGGAGCTCTTCTGTTTAGCCAATGGTTAACCATTACCTGAGAGTTTTTTGATGTCTCTGTGGTTATGTCATTTTCCACCAAAGACTGAGTTTCCACTTTCTCTGAACTATTCATGGAATTCTCCATTGAAGACTGTGAATTCTGCTCATCAGAAGCATCTGAAAAAGAATGAGCAAGAATACTGCTCTCATCGCTATACACAGAAATGGTGTTTTTCACTCAGCAATAACTGGGTACAGATCTCATTCCTTGGACCCAAAACACTCTGCAGACAGGGATATATCACACTGGAGAGAAATAAAATCCATTAACAAAATAGGCCAGTCTGTTTCTGAACCAACCACTAGAGGGGAGCATGAACACATTGATATGTGGAAGGGAACTATGAATTGGAATGTCTGCTTCATATGTAAGCCTATATGTGGGAATTACCTTCTGAACCAGGTTCCTCTTTTGCATCTGCCTGAGTATCATCAGACTTTGCTTCAGGGCCATCAGCCTGCCCCGTTGAGTTTTGCTCTGGTGTGGGACTTGAATTGCTGCTGTTCTCCTGTTTTATCGGTGAAGCGTCAGCTATTGAACTCTGGTTGCTATTGTCATCTGCAAAGAGAAGGCCTGGTGAGAAAAAGCAGCGTTTTTGGCCGGGCTCACACAATCCAAGAAAACATGCTTGGCAAGGATAGTTGGAAAGAGCTCTGAACACACACACCCCTCCTTTCCTCTGGCATGGAGCTGTGAAGCAACATTCCTTGATTGCTAAATGAAAGCTCTGCGTGTCATCCAGACCAAGGAGCCACAGTTTAACTATACAAACATACTGGTTTTTAAACTGAGCTGTTGTTAAACCAACTGAGCTGTTGTTAATCTTTGTTAAACAAAGATTCCTAGGCATGGGTAACAAGGAGAAAAGTGGAGAATTCATGGGCTTTCCACTTATTTGGGTCACTTAAGCAGGCCTCCTTAAGTCAGTCTTGAAAGACTATGGTATCGTGCTTGGCGCTGCATATGCTGCATGCGAAGCACGAAAGCCTGGGTTGGATTGTTATGGAGGATAGGTTGTTACCCAAGCAGCAAATCCTCCCTCTCCATTCCACTGAATTAGTCCAATGAAAAGGCAGAGCCAATACAATTGGATCCAGCTGGCGTTGCAGAGCTGGGCTAAGGACAGGAGCTCACCCTGTCTTGTGGGGCCGACCCAGGTCTCGAACCCTGGCCTGCTGGTTAACAGGCACAGCGTCTTAACCACTTGCACCACCCACAGCCCACTTAGTGACCCACAATATCACTGCCTTGTATGTAAAGAGCATATGCAGTTCCCCCAACAGCAGGGCTTATTAGGTCAAGTGGAATCTGTAGGCTTAAAAAACAAGTCACCTTGTCCTCTTCATCTGAAAAATGAAACACCACCACTGCTTTGCAGTTACATGGGTGCAACTTACCCAAACAAAATAAAGGACAGTTCAGCCCAAACCAGAATGAGGTCTTGGCATGGCAACCCTATAAAAAATTCCTTTGTGGAGTTTCATGGCTTTAGTGCATGTGCTGAAAATATATCTGCTAATTTTAAAAAGCTATCTCCTTACCTACTTTACTTCTCACTGAGACACCATAATTAGAAAATTACAGATTCCACCGATGGTATCCATGGCAACATTTAATGACTCACTTTATGTGTTAATCTGTCAAGCATATGTTTCTGTAGCAAAAACCTTCATTTCCCAGATTCGCTTTTATCAGGCTGAAGAATATCCAGGGACAAATACTGTGGGGGAGGGAAACAACCCCTTGTGACCCATAACATTTTCTGACATCAGATGAGAATCTGGAGCATGATTATTAAAGGTATTTCAAAAAATGAAACTAGAGCAGTAAACAAGCTCTGGGAGATTTCCCTGTCTTTTTAAAGCAAGAGAATCTCCCACACCTCACCCTTCAGAAATTATCACAGAATGGTTAGCAAGACCTCTTCTGTAGCTTTTTTAGGAGCACTTCAATTTTGTGGTATATGGCAAAGGTATCACTACAGAAGTCTATCAAAACAGAATATTCAGCAAAATCTTAACAGGACTGGGATTGTTTCCTCACAACCTATGGAAACAATGCCAAAATTCTACAGCTGAACCAAACATTTCAGTCAACCATTGTCAAATTCACCTTCAACCACCATGCAAAACAGAGCTAAAATTTATAAAACATTTTTTCTGGAGCATCTTCACTGAAGTCTACTGATCAGAATGCACAACAGTCTTCTGACTGCCAAGCCTTTCTAGAAGTAGTACATCATGGCTCCAAACAACAAAGAGATTACAAAGAACCACAGCCATGATGGGGACTCTCTCTCCAACTCTCTACCTCACTCACCATGCATGTCCATCATCCCAGGAGAGGAGCTGTTTTCTGGAGTAGTAACCTCAGAACCACATTTTTCATCTTTACCCTTTTTCTTATTCTTGCTTTTCTAATGGAAAAAGGGTTGAAAATCATTAGTTCAAGCATTCTCACCAATAATAGCCAGATTTTTTTACTATTTCAGTTTTCCTTAAATCTAAATCTTTATGTAGGTCTTCTGTACCAACTTTAGTAGCTCATCTGTACCAACAGATCTTCTCACCCAGATACTGCTGAACACATCCAATAGATTATAACAATGAATGCCCTGTTGGTATCCAAGAAGCAGGATCTAAAAAAGATCATTTCATGCCAATTGCATAGGTCTTCAAATATATGAATGGCATAGAATCCACCTTCAGCAAAGATGATTCTGGATCAGAATAAATATGTATTTATTCTGTTTCCTATTTTACAAGAAAGTATTAATTTCACTGTGTATGTTTGTTACTAGGTTGCACAGTGAACAGATAATGGGTCTGGTTGTTAAGAGATTCCTAGACTCACTTTATTTTTGTTTAAATAAAGAAGCTCAACAGTGATAAAATCTACTTTACAAAAAATCAGTCAGTGAAAAGGAAGCAGCATATTCAATTAGAAGGTGACGTAATTGTGCAACTAGACTTTCTCCTAGGAGACCAATCTATCCAGTGCCATCTGACAAAAGAAAAATCAGATGCTTGTGAGAGGGTGAATGGGATGGAGTGAGGGAATGGCTCAGAAACGGGAGCTCCAGAAGGCAACACACTAAAAATTTGGAGCAGATGACAGATGACTGTCTCATGCCACAGAAGGCATTGACTCAATATTGAGTTTTTTTTTTGTTTTCAATAGCATGGACATGCCTGCAGAGACAAACAGGTATGTTAGAGCCGTACAAACAAAGAGGTATGCAATAACGTATTTAAGGTAATTGCCATGATAGGTGGCTATGAAGACAATTATATGATGTAATTCAACATCAGTCTTAGTGCTCTGCAAGGCAAAAAGAGCACAAGCGATTGCCTAGAAAATATCTGAAAGACAACTCTTGACTTTACAGGGGGAAAACACATTTGACACTAATATACTGCATTGGCATCCTTCAGTCTCGAAAGACTGGTATCGTGCTCTGAATGTCCTCTCCAGGGCATGAGAGCCTGGGTAGATTAATATGGAGGATAGACTTTTACCCAAGCAGCAAATCCTTCCCCTCCACATCACTGAAATAGTCCAATGGAACGCAGAGCCAATATGATTGGTTCCAGCTGCGACGCAGGAGTTACCAGAACGTGATTGTACACAGTCATGAACTGCTTCGGGGACTCTGGTTCCAGATTTTGCCTTGAGGTTGACTTCTGAAGCCTTTCCCATAGATGGGTATAGCCACAAGGCAGAGGAGGTTTGAAGTGGGAGTTTTCCTTTTCCAGACAACTCACGTTCAGTGGGATTTTGGACAGGTTTAGCCAAACATACTGCTTAACTGAAAAAGCACATATTGGACTGTAGCTCTGGAAAAGAGCTTGTAGGCAATCTTTTAATCTAAGCATTTTAACAAGGTAAGCACTTTCTTAACAAAAAAATGTTCTGACTGTGCCGATGCTAATTTTGCCTGTTGAATTCTAATAGATATGTATTTTGGAAAGTTCTCATCTTCTGGGGAATTGAGACTTCCTCTAGAGCCATGAAATCAGACAACTTGCAAGTTTTTGAAGGTGACTATGAATTGCATCTTAAGTTTTAAGTCTGCAATCCAATGGAGTAAGCCCATTGAATACAAAGGGACTTTTTGTAGACATGCCTGTGATTGCACTGTAATTAAACTTTGGATACAACTTCATGTAATTACTAGCAAAAAGCGTAGCCGCGTTGCAGGATTAAAATTCCCAACATATGCCATACCCCACTGCGCATCAACCCCTCATGTGCATCAACCCCCCCACACGCATCAACTCCCCATGCACAAAGCCCCCCCTGTGCACAAAGTCCTCCCATATGCATCAACTCCCCATACACAAAGACCCCCATGCGCAACTTCCCCTAATGTGCATCAACCCCCCATGCTCAACATCCCCCATGCGCATCAACCCCCAACCACATATCCCCCAATGCGCATCAGTCCCCCAATGCGCATCAGTCCCCCAATGCGCATCATCTCCCCAATGCGCACCAACCCCCAAGTGCATCAGTCTCCCATGCACAACATCGCCCCATGCGCATCACCCCGCCATGCGCATCACCCCCCATGCGCAACTTCCCCCAATGCACATCAGTCCCCCATGTGCATCATCTGCCCATGCGCAGAATCCATGCATGCACATCACCTCTCCATGCACATCTCATCCACATGCGCAACAGCCCCCATGCACAACATCTTCCCCATGCAACCCCTCCCTCCAAACAACATCCTCCCAGTGCACCAGGCACTGAGCACCAAATTGGATGGATGTTATATAGACTTCCATGTTAAGTGTAGGACAAAAATACGCTGCACTCCTTTTCAGCCCCTTAAGGGTTAAATTTCTCCACATCCATTCTTGATGTGACAGAAGGAACACCCTCTCCAAATTTCACACTTCTAGGTCCAAGGGTTGGGGCAGAGCATCCATCAGTCACTGAGTCCTCAATGTGAAGTATAGGGAAGAAAACACGTTGCACCCCATTTCACCCCCTTCTGGTAGGAATTTCCAAAAATTGGTTCTTAGTGACTCCATCACAGAAGGAACACCCTCCTCAAATTTCACGTTTCTAGGCCTGACAGTTTTGGCAGGGCGTTGATGAGTCAGTAATGACAATGAAGATTAGTTTTATAAAACGCATTGCGCCCCTTTTCACCCCCTTCTGGTTGGAATTTCCAAAAACTGGTTCTTAGTGGATCCCTCCATCCTGGAAGGAACACCCTCAGCAAATTTCATGCTTATAGGCCCAGCGGTTTTGGCTGGGTGTTGATGTGTCAGTGAGGATGATGAAGATGCCTTTTGTATATATAGATATTGCCAGTTATATGCAAGACATTCAAAATACCTACATCATCTACTTTAGGCTCCGTTACTGGTACCCATTTATAAATCCTGAGAGACGTGTCACCAACAGTCACCCATTTCTTCTCCCTACAAAATCACAAAACAAGTAGTATTAATTCAGAAGAGAGTAATCAATGACACAGTAACACACTTTTGAAACAATTATACAAGCTATTGAAACTGGTAATATAAGTCTCCTGTGCATGTACATTAGGGTGGTCCTAAAAAATAAATTTTAGAAAATCTAAAGTCTTACCCTTTGGAAGTGATCTATTTATGATATTAAAATCCTATGTAAAGTTTCATAAGGATTGGAAAAGTTTCAGTGGTGCCACATGCAGCTTAAAATTTTGACTATACAGGACATATGGAAAAAGCCAGAATTCCTATTATTGTAGATTACAATGCAATCCCAAAGATTGAGAAGCAATATAATTCATATTGTGCTCTTCAGAGAGGCAAATCACACAGATCTATTCCACAGATCCAGAAGGAAAAGGTTTTTCAAGAGAAGTTAGAGGACCTTCCTGACATTGCTCATGCCAATGCGCTTATGATGATGACCATAGAAGAGGTCAAGTTATTCTTGCTAGCCCAATGAGAAAAAGTTAGGCGAGGATACATTTAGTGATATAGACAAACAAATGGCAAAAAATAATCTTTTACTAATGAAGAAGTTAGTGGAATATAAAGACAAAGAGCAGTAAAGGCTTTCTTTCGTCATCAATGGTACCTTAGTAAGACTTTGGTATCACTCTCCTTTTTCGTTGGTGAGACAAGCTTACCAGTGAAAAGGGAGATGCTGAGATCCTTACAGACAGAAGGAACAGAAAGACCTCTAAAGCAAATTGAAGTAAAAAGTCCACAACACTGAAACTAAGGCTCTTCAGTAAACAGTGGTAGATTATGTTACTCATTCATCTCTGAAGAGTTTTTTGAAATCCTCAACTTGCCAACTGAGTTCTTAGAAGTTGATCCACAGGAATGGAAGGATAGGGAAGACTAATAGGCAGCTAAATCTGTTGCTGTGAAGCTGAGCGTTCTAAATGACATTGCTGAAAGAGGTGTGGCTCTAATGCAGACATTTAACAACATCTTAGCAAAGAATGAAGACCAAAAGCAGTGTATTCTTCAGATTGTAGAGGAACAAAGAAAGAAATTCCCACACGCAACAAAGACAGCAGTTGCATCAGGCTTGTCATCCCAGTAAATAGTAAAACCTGTAACAGTGTAGGCTAACTGTGATCAATCTGTTCATTGACGTGTTTTTTTCCAGACATTATGTACTTACTATTGGTTTCTTTCAATGCAATAGCTACTCTGGGTTGAATTCTCACTTAGCATATATTATATCGTATTAATGATATAATATGTATGATATATAATATATAATGATATAATAATATATATGATATATTATATCATATATTATTGTATAGGCTTATAGGGTTGTACAAGAATATGTATGTATTACATATATTTATATGCAGTAGTTCCTCTTTTTCAATGTTAATGTGGCACCTGTAAATATTATTGAAATAAAGTGAAATTTTGCGCACAAGGCTTCTTTCTCATGTAGTTCAATATAGGGGGGTAAGACTTCAACTTATTTTAAAAAAATAAAAACCCATTGCTTTGAGGACCACCCTAATGTATGTGTACACACATATACGCACGCATGGCAACATGACAACTGTAGCTTCATTTCTGAGCAAATACACACAATAGTTCTCTACTGAAAGACATCTAAAAACATTTATTAAGCCAGAAAATAGATGAAAGCTACCTTTCTGGAACTTCTACACAATCACAAAACCTATTCACTTTTTTAAAAAGGAAAAAAATTAGATTATCAGTAAACTATTATATTCCTAAGTCTTTCCAGGAACTGTCATTATTAATCTTAACCCTGGTCCTTGATCAACAGACACACTTTTTCACTTGGAAGTGGAAACTGAACTACTGAAGGCACTATGTTATAAAAATCCTAGGCACCTCTGGAAAAAAACACTCCATGCTAGCTGCAGAATCCAGTTCCTAAAGCACCATCCAACATACTAAGTGACAATGACAAGTCACTCATTTAAGTAACTAGGCTACAGTTTGGATTAAAAAATAAGACCGCTGAATTAAAAAAGTACAACAATGAAATGCCGGGTGGATGAACCCACAGTGTTCTCCTAAACACAAGGCACAGTGTTTCTAATTATAGCAGCAGGCCTCCGTCAGTCTTGAAAGACTATGGTATCATGCTCAGCGCTCCATACGCTGCATGCAAAGCATGAAAGCCTGGGTTACATTGTTATGGTGGATAGACTGTTACCCAAGCAGCAAATCCCCCCTCTTTACACCACTGAATTAGTCCAATGGAAAGGCAGAGCCAATACGATTGGATCCAGCTGGCGTCGCAGAGCGGGGCTAAGGACAGGAACTCACTGTCTTGTGGGGCTGACCCGGATCTCGAACCTTGGCCTGCTGATTAACAGGCACAGTGACTTAACCACTTGCACCACCCACAGCCGATTTATAACTTGTAATTTGTAACTATGATGCTGTGAAGATGAAAAACTTATGACATTGACAGGGTATATTTCATATTTGAAGTTTTGCTATTAAACACTGTTGTAGTGGAATGCATCATCATTTCAGATCATCTACAGGAAAAGTGAAAAAGCTTTGCCTGACCAAGTAAAGCCCAAATCCTAACCAACTTTCCAGCTCTGAAAAAGCAGTGCCAATGAGGCACGTACTGTGTCCTGCCACTGAAGAACAGTGATGGAGGCCTCCTCAATGTAAGGGAATGTTTGTTCCTTTACCTCAAAGCTGCAGGCCTTACCTTGATGCTGAAAAGTTGGTTAGAATTGTGTCCTAAGTTGTACAACTGAAGTTTTAGTTACTACCTTAGAATGGTTCTCATGCAACCCTGGATTTGTACTGACAATATGCATCTTCTAATTATAAACCAAGAACAAATTGCCTCTAACAGACTGGATTACTTCCCACCAAGTGTGGGGAAAATGCTGCAATGAAATCCTTCCAAGATACCCATCACCATCTCAAAGTAGCTGAAGGTTCATTTGACTGACTGTATGACACAGTAGAAAATCTGTATTGGTAACCTTTTAAAAAAAGTATCTACAAAGAAAATTAAATTGATACTTTAAATCCAAATACTGGGTCAGAGTGCAACACAGAAAACTCCTGATAACTGCATGAGTTTGTTATATTACTCAAGCAGACCATTCAACATGCACAACCTTTGATTTCCGTAAGATTTTAGCCTACCCAGCTTTCTCTATACCACACACTAGCTGGATAGACAAAATAAATGAACACTCTATATACACACAAAACATCCCTCCATCCAAGTTTCCTTCCACTCTCTATTTAAATGCATTCTCAAGAGAACATTTTAGATTCAGCATGGCTAAATTAAGGAGGAGCTCCATCTGGTATACAGAAGTCTGCCCATCCATCCCATCCCCCAACTTTAATGCCAGACATACACACAACAAGCAAATCTCCATAAGCCTTTGAAGAGAAAAATTCTGTTCAAAACATCAAGCCTCAGACAATCAGCAACATCAAACCACATGAGAAGCATTCAATAAACATTTGTGTCTCAAGCAGATGTTTAACCAGAGGCTGAAGAAACCAGTTTTGCAAATGCTCCTCTCAATTTTCACAACACCAGTGTCAGCAGTAATACTGAAAAGGGTGCATATAGAATCATAGAGTTGGAAGGGACCTAGTAGGTCATCTAGTCCAACCCCCTGCCTGCCACAGGAAATCCCCCTAGAGCATCCTCAACAGGTGCTCGTCAAGCCTCTGCTTGAAGATCCCCAGTGAGGGAGAATCCACCATCTCCCTTGGCAATCTGTTCCACTGCCAAACCGCCCTCACCTCAGGAATTTTTTCCGGATATCCAACCGGAATCTCCTCTCTTGCAGTTTGTACCCATTGGTTCTAGTTCTGCTTTCAGAAGCAGCTATGAACAAATGAGCCCCTTCCTCCCTATGACAGCCCTTCAGGTATCTGAAGAGGGCAATCAGGTCTCCTCTCAGCCTCCTCTTCTCCAGGCTGAAAATCCCAGGTTCCCCCAACCTTTCCTCGTACGGTTTCCCTTCCATCCACTGATCATTCTTGTCGCTCTCCTCTGGACTTGCTCCAGCTTGGCTGCATCTTTCTTAAAATGAGGTGCCCAGAACTGAACACAGTACTCAAAATGAGGTCTGACCAATGCTGAATAAAGAGGAACTAGAACTTCTCGCGACTTGGAAGCCACAGACCTCTTAATGCAGCCTAAAATGGCATTTGCCTTCTTTGCAGACACATCACACTGCTGACTCATGTTCAGCTTATGATCCACGGCGACTCCAAGATCCCGCTCACATGTTGCGCTGCCAAGCCAAGGATCCCCCATTTTATACCTGTATTTTTGGTTTTTATTGTCCAAGTACAGAACCTTGCATTTCTCCCTGTTGAAATTCATTCTATTTGTTACAGCCCAGTATTCCAGTTTATCCAGATCCTCCTGGAGGTTTCTCCTGTCTTCTGTTGTGTTTGCTACTCCTCCCAGCTTGGTGTCCTCTGCAAATTTGATCAGGCTCCCCTGTATCCCTTCCTCCAAGTCATTAATGAAAATGTTAAAGAGAACTGGGCCCAAGACAGAGCCTTGGGGTACCCCACTTGAAACCGACCTCCAGGTTGACACAGAACCATTTACTAAAACCCTTTGAGTGCAGCCGTCGAGCCAGTTGCAGATCAACCTAACGATTGCCCCGTCTAGCCCATATTTTTCCAACTTCCCAATTAAAATGTGATGTGGGACCTTGTCAAATGCTTTGCTGAAGTCAAGATAAATGACATCCACAGCATTGCCAATGTCCAGTAAAGCGTGTAACCCGATCAAAAAAGGAGATCAGATTTGTCTGGCAAGATTTATTCTTGGTAAATCCATGCTGGGTGGTTTTGATCACCAAGTGCTTGTCCAGATGTGCACAAATTGTGTGTTTTATGATTTGCTCTAATATCTTGCCCGGGATTGAAGTCAAACTTCAATCTACGTTAGACTCAGCAGTTACTCAAGAGCAGAAAGTAAACCATATCTGAAGAACTGTAGCGACCACTAACAAAGACCTCCAGCTCAGTCAGCATTCACAATGAAACATACGGTATTAATAAAGAATTAGTCCATATGGAATGCAGTCCCATGCACACTTACAAAGGAGAACGTTCTACCGAAATAAACACAGAGTAAAGTCAACTGTGAGTAGCTTTGTGACAGCCTTACACAGCATCACTAGCCAGACAAGTCCAAGTGATATTTTGGTGTTGGAAGCAACAGCTGACCTCACATCAACACTGGCTGGACTGCTCACTCCATCCACCTGTAATGAAACACCAAATAAATTCACAGTACTGAGGCCAGCATATGATAAAATATGGTGAACTCAAGACAGCCTCAGCCACAGGAATATTCACAAGCAATGAATATTGACATGTAAATAGTCCAGCCCTATGCATTTTTTCTCTGAAATTGGACCCAAACAGCTTGGTAGAACTTACTCCACAGGCAGAACAGAAATTTATTTCGGCTTATTTATTTCGGCTTATTTATAGTTACTAGCGAAAAGCATACCCACATTGCAGGAGTAAAATTCCCCCATTCGCCATCCCCCACGGCGCAATATCCCCTATGCGCAACTTCCCCCATGCACATCAACCCCTGTGCGCATCGTACCCCCATGCACATCATACCCCTGTGTGCATCAGTCCCCATGTGCAACATCCCCCATGCGCAACAACCTCCCATGCGCAACATCCCCCATGCTCAACTTCCCCCATGCGCATCAGTCCCCATGCACAACATCCCCCACGCGCAACATCTCCACATGCGCATCAACCCCCATGCACATCAACCCTCCATTAGCATCATTCTCCCATGCACAACTTCAACCCCATTTAGATCAACCCCCATGTGCAACATTCCCCCATGTTCATCAACTCCCGTGCATCATCCCCCATGCACATCAACTCCCCATGCGCATCAATCCTCCATGCGCATCTTCCCACACGCAACATCCTCCCCAGTGTAACATCTTCCTCCGAACAATGTCCCCCCCAGTGCACCAGGCACCGAGCACCAAATTGGCTGGATGTTGGTCAGTCTTCCATGTTAAGTATAGGACAAAAACACGTTGCACCCCTTTTCAGCCCCTTCAGGGTTAAATTTCTCCACATCGGTTCTTGGTGGGTGTTCATGTGACAGAAGGAACTCCCTCCCCGAATTTCATGCTTCTAGGTCCGGGGGTTGGGGCAGAATGTTGATGAGTCATCAATTCTCCAATGCAAAGTATAGAGAGCAAAATGCGTTGCACCCCTTTTCACCCCCTTCCGGTTGGAATTTCCGAAAACCGGTTCTTAGTGCACCCCTCCATCACAGAAGGAACACCCACCCCAAATTTCCCACTTCTAGGGCCGGCGGTTTTGGCAGGGCAGTGATGAGTGAGTGAGTCCGTCAGTCAGTGACATTTCTCTACATATATATATGAGAAAAGTCACTGACTGATGAACTCACTCACCCATCACCGCCCTGCCAAATAAATAAATAAATAAATATTGATTTAGTCAGTTCATATATATAAAGTATATATTTATAATATATATATTTACTCATCAGCTTAACATTCCGAGTTATACTGATAACTTGTTTATACAACAACAAATCAACAAGAACATTTATCAAGAACAACAAATCAACAAGAACCAATCAACATTTCATCAAAAAGAAAAGCAACATGATACAAAAACATGATACAATAATCAATGGCACACAACAAAAATTCTCACAGACACTTTAAATAAGGCTACAATATAAAGGGGCAAAAACAGCCTCAACACACCCATCAGTCAAGAGGGGTCACAGCCACTGGCACATTAAGATCAGAACACAATTTAGGGCAGTAAAGTAGAATACACAGACAGAAAGGAGAGCAATTAATGAATTGCATGCCAACCAGCTTTCCCCTTTAAAACATACTGAATCATAATACAAGATGCCACCATTTAAACCACATCACATGTGTAACATGAGCCAATTTTTCTCTTTCCTCCAAGCAAAATTAAAACAGTTAAACAAACAGTTCTCTCTAATTAATCAGGGTGGGAACACACACACAACTGTGATATTAATTTAACACAAGAACCCAGATTGACCAGTAGAACGAATCCCTTCAAGGATCAGAACCATTTTCAAAAACTGGAAGGTTGCCCACAACTCAGCCACCGTGCCAGGGCTGAAGTTTACATAATTCCAGCCGAACGCTCTCTTGGAGGAAGGAGCCCATGCAATCACCTGTGCACAGTTTCCATGACAACAGAAGATGCTGGCAAAAAAGTTTTGCCTGGCTTATTTGTTGAACAAGAAAGGTTCCCACTTCCTCCTCGTCCCCAAACCTCAGCCAAAGTATGACAAAAGGAAACAAGATGCACTCCAGCATTCAAGGAAGAAAACAAAGTATAATGCACCCTGCCACAATGGGAGAGATAAGGAGCATTGTCATCCTGGTGCATGCCAGTCAAGAGCATTTTCTTAGCCACACTAGATAAAAGCATTATTCCTACAACTGGGTGCAATCACTAGAACCGCAAAGCTGTCAGTTTCTGGGTTTTCAACACAATGGCTTGGATTTCTGTTTTGAAATCTCTTTCTCAGTTTGTGCGTCAGAAAAGACATTTGTGTTCTTTGTCCAGTACAAACTGAACTGGAATTTTCACAAATCTCACACGTTTTAAGAGCAGGAGCCACCCATTTTGGAAGAAAAGAAGGGCACAAAACTATTCAGCTTGATTTACAAACACCCATGTTGCCATTGAAGAACCTTATTTTTATCAGTTTAACAAACCTAAAATTGGATTTCTTCCGAATTCATGGATTCCTATTCTGAGCTATGCAGCGGTGTTAAAGAGGTTTAAAACCACACAATTCCATCAAATTGTTTTAACAAAATAAGACTCCTGAATTATTCACATCATGCGATCTGATCCCAACATACCAAACTGCACAGTGATTGTCTATTGTGCTTCAATAATCATTTTACTGCATTGTTTAACTATACTACAATGATTTTCAGTATGCGAACTAGACAAAAACCCAGAGTAGTATAAAATGCCAAAACGCTATAAAGGTCTTACAAAAGGAAGATTTCACCAAGGTTACAACCGTCAATTATGTAATTTCTGACAAATTCAAGCAGCAATTACAACCTCTCTAGCGCCACTCAAAATTTAAAATCAACAGAATTATACAAGTAAGCATCAATTTGATTTGCAGTAGAAAACTAAACATACAAATTCATCTTGTTGACCAGTTTTCATACAAACTAAATTTTACACATACCCTACAATCCAGAGTAACTACGGGAGCACGTAAGAGACTTTACGTGCACCCATAGTTACTGCATCACCTAATGAAAACCTATGGGAAATTCATATTGCAATCCAGAGCAAATTGTTCTTACACCGGAGCAAGGACTCCCCGTAGTTACTCTGGATTGCGCCCATAATCTCAAAGGAAAATGTATATGATTTCTATTCAAAGAAGCCTCTATGCTATGGACATGAAATTTGTATCTAAAAATGCATGAGGTTTTGGAAAGAAACAAAAGATCAATACGTATATAGAGATGAGTGGTCTAAGTCATGGGAAAGCCTAGTTTCTGTTGCCTATTCTATTTACTAAGTGATGATCCCTTCACACCTACTGAATTTGAAATGAATTGGGGAGAGAGTTTAAAAACACACAGATCCTAAGGCACACCACTAGATCTCCCATCTCCTCACAGAGTTAGGGGAGCCAACTGGAAGCAAAAATCACATCTTAATGATAAACAGAAGGAAAGAAGCAACATTACCTAAAGGTTATCAGGAATAGAATAAGGATGTGTTCCCAAGCAAGGGCTGGAGGCAGCACCCTTATCCCTAGATGGTTATGGGTTATCCCTTATCCCTTAGATGGTTAATGGTTATGGGGAAGGGGTTGTGATGTGCCTTATTGGGAAACAAGAAGGTAATATGCCCACTGAAAGACAGATACAAACAGGCTGTGCATGATCTGGTATTACTCAACAAAAAATATACACTGTGTACATAAGGTAGAGATGGCGGGGGAAACAAATGGATGTAAAGCCTTGATTGCAAGGCATTTATAAAACAAGTATTGGGGAGAAGGACAGACCAGAGAATGAATGAGTACATGAAGGAGGTCTGATAAGGTGGAAAGCGCATGTATATTTTCTAGGGGGGGGCACACACAGAAGTATGTGTGGGGAAAAGCTTGGGAGGAGTAACAAACAAAGTAGACAAACATAATTTGAGTATACATGTGTAAAACTGGGCTGTAAAAGGGTGAGGGGAGTTGATGAAAGGGATTTAAAGAAGTGGGGGGAGAAAAGATGAATAGTAGCAAATATAGGGGGTTAAGAGAAGCCAAGGGGATGGGGGAAGAGCATGTGTATTCTCCATGGAGAACCAGAGAAAGAGATTTGGGGGGACTACGACAAATAGTAGTCATCCATACTTTTGAGTAGGCATGTTTAGAACCGGGCTGTAAAGGGGGGGAGGGTAGTTGATGGGGGGGGGTGAAGTGGGGGAGAGGAGCTGAATGATGGAAAATTGGGTGCGTGCGTGTTAAGAGAAGCCTAAAGTGAGGGGGGACGAGTATTCTCCATGGGGGGCAGAGTCTACTGGGGGGAAGATTGGGGGCAAGTCGTGGGGGGAGGGGAGTTGGGGAGTTAAGAGAAGCCAAGGGGAGGAAGAGCATGTGTATTCTCCATGGGGAGGGAGACTGTGGGGGGGGGAAGGCTAGGAGGGCAGACTAGTAGCCATACATAGGATAGGGTTATGACCCACATCACAGGGGGAGGGAGAAGAGAGTTGAGGAGAGGGAGAGCGGGGGGGGGGGGGGGTTAAGTCTACCAAGGTGGGTGCCTGTTCTAAAAGTGGGAGGAGAGGTGTGGGGGCACTTAAGAGTCCCTGCTTTTGAGCATGTGTGTTCTCTATGGGGACAGATGGAGAGACTGGGAGAACCAGGGCTGGGGGGGAGGGAGATTTGGGGGGCTAAGACTAGGCCAAGAGGGGTGCCTGATCTCCAAGGGGGGGAGAGATGTGGGGGGCCACTGAGAGCCCACACCTCCTGAGGGCGCCTATGAGGTGTCAGGGTTTTCAGTGGGAGGGGGCAGCGTCAGACTGGGCCCCCCACACAGAGGGGGCGGGGCAGTGAGCGAGGCCCCGCCCCCAGAGGCCCCGCCCTCACCATTTGCGCACTTTCTCGATGGCGGCCATCACCCGCTTGATGTCATCCTTGGCGCGGCTGCGGGTCTCGGCCCGCACCGACCTGCCCGACATGCTGAGGCGGCGAAGGCGAGGCCGGTGTGGGACGGGGGAAGGCCGCGGGGGGCCCAACCGGCGGCGAGGGGGACAATCCGGCCTCGTTGGGCTCCCGGCGGCGGCAGCGGCGCCCCCGCACGCACAATGAAGCTCTCGCTGGCTCCGCCCCACCTCAGGGAGGGATACTGAGGGAAAACACTGCGCATGCGCCCACTCGCGCCGCGGACCGCGCCTGCGTTCACGAGGATTTCTCCGTTGGGAGGGGCCGAGGGGAGGGAGGGGCTTATGCTAAGTAGGGTGCGGTGGGCGTGGCCGGCGCGAGAGGGGCGTTCCCGCCCTTTTCGCTTTGTGAGGGGATGGAACTGAGAACCGTTTCTGAGGGAGGAGTGGGGGAGGGGCAGAAAGGGCGGGAAGAGCTGAGGAGCTACAGAGGAGGGAATGGGGGAGGGGCTGAAGAGCCTCTGGCCACGCTTACCTGGGAGTAATCCCCATTGGACACAATGGGACTTACTTCTGAGCAGAAAGGACTGTCATGACTGAGCCCCAATGGATGAGGGGGGAGTCCAGGCTACTCTCTTAGAGTCATGACGAAGTCTATTTTTTGTGGTGGTCAAAAAACAAAATGCCACAAACATCACCCCACATGTCAAAACAGTGCCACAAAACACGACACACACACATTCACGTCACACCCTGCCCCATGTTGAAAAAGCAGAGAAAATGCCACACATACATCATCCTCACATTGTTAAAAGCATCAAAAAGCCACACGCATGTCACCCCATGTTGAAAAAGTGCCACAAAACGCCACACACGCACGTCACCCTGCCATGTTGAAAAATGTGCCACAAAA
This sequence comes from Cryptoblepharus egeriae, assembly GCA_030015325.1. Classification (NCBI taxonomy): domain Eukaryota; kingdom Metazoa; phylum Chordata; class Lepidosauria; order Squamata; family Scincidae; genus Cryptoblepharus; species Cryptoblepharus egeriae. The sequence goes on along the minus strand of JAREYC010000017.1, from coordinate 7,290,857 downwards.
CACATCAAAAAAGTGCCACAAAATGCTACACACACGTCACACCCACGTCGAAAAAGTACAAAACACCACACAGAAGTTATCCCGGGTCATGAAAGTGCCATAACACTACACACATCACCCCATGTCAAAAAAAATGCCACAAAACACCACACCGTGGACCCCATGTCAAAAAGTGCCACAAAACATCACATGGTATCTTAAAAAGTGCCACAAAACGCAACATGGTGTCTTAAAAAGTGCCACAAAGTGCCACACGTGGCACTACAGCATCAAAATGGTACCACAAAACACCACACACATGGCAGACCAGTGCTGAAATGGTGCCATGAAAAGGCACACAACACGCACCCCGGTACCCCGCTTGTCAAAACCATGCCACACACCGTGTCCCCTCCACTGAAACAGTGCCACAAAACACCACCCTCTGCACCCCCATTGAAATGGTGCCACAAAACACCACACAGAGCGTCCAAACATTGAAAAGACACCACAAAACGCCACATAGTGGAAACGGCTCCACAAAATGTCACGTTATTCCTAATTCATTCCCACTGATTTTTAAAATAAATCCTTTTATATTCTATGACAAAAAGGCTTTAGTTTTGGGAATCTAAGACTTTAATGAATATAAAAGATAATTTCTTTATTAACAGGAGAAATAAACTATAAAAAAATAAGAGGAAAACCAAACACCATTAAGGCATAGTCAATGATGGGTTGTGGCTGGGGCTTTTATGGTTGATTTCTCCCTCATTTTGTGGTGGTTCAGGAACAGGTAATCCAAGTAGGTCCACCGTGAAGTGGGTAGAAGTTATTTCCTCTGGAATTCCTTCCTCAATAAAGGCATCAGCACCTGGATAGGAAGAAGTGATGGGAAAATAAAATGTCTAAAATAAACTGAAATTAGAATCCAATACAACATAATATGGAAATGATGGCGCATGCCTGGAATCGTACGGCACATTTACAAAACCACTCCATTTAGACTCCATTTAGTGGTAAGGGACAGTAATTGCATACACAAAATTGATACAATAATTATTTCTCTCAGGGTAACTCACAGCCCTATTCTAAGCATGTCTTCACATCACTCTTTACTCCTCCTAATGACAAGAAGTGTCAAAGGGAGGATGCAAAATTAGTGCTTATAGAAAGCAAGCACAATAGTGTAGGAAACAATGTAATGATTCACACACATAACTTACACTGTCAGAAAAAGACTTCTAAAATCCTGCTCTTTGAACTACTGCCATCAGGCAGAAGGTATAGGGCGATCAGAACTAGAACCAACAGACAAAATCTATTTTTATCCCAGTGCGGTGTATAAAATACAGCAGTATAGAAATATATTGATGTGTTGCATGTGATGTATTGTGTACTGCATTGTTGTTTTTAACATTGAGAAAGCACTTAATTTCATTGTACATGTGTAAATGTGAACAATGACAATAAATTTCTATTCTATTCTATTCTACACCACTCATATATGTATGACAAAGTCATTGTAGAGTTAAAGTCACTACCTGTGATCTAAGTGAAGGTAGTAAAGTGATCACCACCAAAGACGTGATCCTGCAAGCGAGTGATTTTCAAACAGTGTGCAGAAGATATAGGGCAAAGATATAGGGCAGTCTTCAGCAGTGGTGGGATTCAAATAAATTAACACCAGGTTCTATGTCCTAATAACCTAACTTAACAACAGGTTCTATGTCCCATTAGTTACCGGTTCTCAGAACCAGGCGCTCATTAGCAAAGGGTTCTATAGAACCTGTGAGAACCCCCTAAAGCCCACCACTCCTCAGGTGTGCCATGGGAATTTGAGGATTGACAATTAATAGGAAAGTTGGGGGACTGGAACAGCCTGGTGTGTCTTGTCAATGGTAAAAACAACTGATGGTATGCCTTGACAATTTCAGTGCCTTATTAGTGTGCTGTGAGATGAAAAAGGTTGAAAATCACTGCTGTAAGCATTTGCACTGTGTTATGCACCATTTACAGTAGGGACTAACTTTGCTAACCAGTGCATTTAGCATATGAATGCCAGTCTTACTGACCAAAAACTAAGGCTACAATCCAGAGTAACTACGGGAGCACATAAGAGACATTACGTGCACCCATAGTTACTGCACCACCTAGTGAAAACCTATGGGAAATTCATATTGCAATCCTGAGTAACTTGTTCTTACTCCAGAGCAAGGACTCCTCATAGTTACTCTGGATTGTGCCCTAAGTCTGCTTTATAATATATGAGGTTTGCACAGCTACAAAACTGCAAAGTCTGGTTCTGTGGGGGTGTTTCTTTCTTCCCGGAAGTGCTGTCAACATACCTTCAGGGTCATAGCTGCCAAGCTCTATGTGCCCACCCTCAGGATTCACTCCCAAAAGAGTGGTGAGGCATTCTGCCAGCTCTTCTTCAGTAAAATGTTCTCCTATATTGAGCAAAGGAAAAACACAGTTAGCTTTATGACTGCATGACACAACCTGCCTGCTCCTTCAACCTGAATTGGACAGAGCTTTCATGGAAGAGGGCCCCCACATTGCTGCCCCTAGGACATTCTGGAACCAGAAGGAGCCAGAGACTCTGGGACAGCCAATAATGAGTGCCACTGAACTCAGAGTCTCAGATATACAACCTTTGCACAAGACCAGGCTCCCCTAGTATGCTCATCCATGCTCATCCCCACTCCCTGTGATAACCTCCGAGACTACAAGAAAAACAGAAAAAGCTTACTTTAGAAGCCTCAGGAATCATGGCCTCCATTTACAACCCAGGAAGGACAAAACTGCAAGGATCCAGAGCACTATCATTGCCACCAGACAACACCTCTCCTCCCCAGCACATTGTTCTGTGTTCTAGTTGCCTTGTGCACAGCTCTCCAGCTATTTCAGTAAGTATGTCTGGGACTGGCTACAGGGCTAAGTTCCATCCTAGCTAAACCACTTCTTGCTGGTAGGGATTAGGGTTGCCATATTCCCAGAAAGAACTGGGTAATTTCCAGTTTTGGGGGTCCCATCCCATATGGATCTCATACAGATCCCAAACCCCAGATTTGGACCTAGACAGCGAGAGGAAAGGGGTGTGTTGTGTGAGCTCAAGAGGGCTCACAGATAAGAGGGGGGCAATGAAGTATGTGTCCATAGAGGCACATTGTCCTGGAAGCAAGCCCCATTCACTATCATCAGACTTACTTCTGAGCAGATATGCATGGGATTGTGTCCCGCTCCCAAAAACTCTGATCCGGTTTTGTCCTGATTTGTGACAGTTTTGTGCCGTCCCAGTTTTGTGGAAGGGAATTATGGCAATCCTAGCAGGGATGGATGTGGGTGGTGCAAGTGGTTAAGACACTGTGCTTGTTAACTAGAAGGCCAGGGTTCGAGACCCGGGTCACACAGGACAGGGTTCGCTCCTGTCCTTAGCCTAGCTCTGCAACGCAGCTGGATCCAATCGTATTGGCTCTGCCGTTCCATTAGACTATTTCAGTGGCGTGGAGAGTGGGGATTTGCTGCTTGGGTAACAGCCTATCCTCCATAGCAATCTACCCAGGTCTTCGTGCTTCGCATGCAGTGTAGAGCACTATACCATAGTCTTTCAAGACTGATAGATACTAAGTTTGAGTTTTTTTAGCAGGGATGGAACATTGTTCTAATGTTTGGTTGGGTTTTGACCCGCGCTGCCCACCTCTGTGCTGAAGGTAATACAGCAAATCATCCCTGTTAATGGTTTTCTCTCCCATCTCTAGCTCGTGACCCAGAACTTGGAAGGCACTTTGTATATCCTTCATTGGCAGCCCAAAGGCAGGCCGGTGGTTTATATAGAGTTTGATAAAGTCTCCTAAGTTGATGTGGGTCACTTGCATTCCAGTTTCCAGATATTCACTGAATTTGACCTCATTCAGCATGTCTTCAATCTGAAAGGAAGAAAGAATTATATTAAATGGGAAATAAGCTAAAAAGTCCTGGCTTTGAGTTTATGCTCTTAATGGCTGACCTGCGCCTCTGTTGGGTAAAATCCTATGGCTCTCATGACAAAAGGAACTTGTTCCAAAGGAATATGTGTGGACACCTTTCTGGGCTCCATAGTATTGATCCCTTGATGGCACAGCTGTGCATAGTAAAAATAGTCTTCCAGTTCCTGGAAGGAAACAAAAAAGGACTCAGATTCTGTTGCTTTTTATATTTTAAAAACTTTCAGTGCAATCCTAAGCATGACTACTCAGAAGTAAATCCCATTGTGTTCAATAGTACTTACTCCCAAGAAAGTGTAGTTAGGATTGCAACCTTTGTTAGTCTCTTATCGCTTAGGGAGGCAGATTGAGGCAAAATGCAGAATGCCATCCACTTTATCCAGCAGAACACCAGGGACCACCATTCCCCCCATCCACTCCCTAGATCTAAAAAAAATCAGTGAAGAATTGAGTAGAAAATGTGGAGGAGAGGAGAGTGGTAGGCATAGCATCTCTAGCCCACATTTCCTTCACATTTCATGTCCCGTTCTATTCCCCTCTTCCTTTTCCAAGTGATCTACCACTTGAGAGCCAGCCTGCTGCTACAGCCCACCTTGAGGATATCTGCTTCAGAAGATGACTGCAATCTTACATTACCCTGAATAATTCACCCTCTCTGCCGCCGTCCAGCAGCCTGTAGAATGGGATCAAATCTTCGCCACCCAGTTGAGAAGCTGCCTCTAGAGCACTAGGAAAGTAACAATACCAACAGCACACTGTTAAGGAATTTCTGTCACCATTTACTATATAGAACTAATCTTCTAAAAATTAAAATTCTTCTGAGTCCCTGTGCAGACACCTAGAGGCACAGTTCTAAAAAGAATTAAGATAATTAAGATATAAAAAGAATAAAGAAATATATTTTTAAAAAGGATAAATTCTATGGCCTGGGCACCCAAAGCAATCTTTTTTAAACTCACACAGAAATAATGAGGCCCATCAATTCCCCCAGAACAATTTAATTTAAATTAAGTTAATTAAATCCTTTAGCCGTCAAATTCATTCCTGCATGAGCTGAGAAGAAAAGCAAGCTTTAAGCTGTTTTGTTTGCATTCATCCGTCTTGCTGGGAGATGCAAAAGTAATAAAAAAGGTAATATCTACTCAAGGCACTACCTGAGTTGTCCAAAGGACTGTTAATTCCATTCCCACCTGATGAAGACATCAGCGTATCCAGTCAGGCTATATATTCCAGCATCAACAACAACAAAAATGGTTGAATAAATGATATGGGTAATTTTCTGAACCTTTCTGAGACCCCAGTATGTACACAAAGCTCCCTTGATATGCATGTCCTGAGAATTGAAAGAGATGAGCAAGAAAAACTGTGGGCACACCATACTCATTACTACATGTGCACCATAGTAGCTGTAAAATGGCAACCACCCAGCATTTATGTCTTTTTCAGACCAAAGGATTTTGGGAACTGAAATTCAACCAAGGGCAAGTGAGTTCTGATCCGCCACACTAAACTATAATTTCCATTGTTGGCACATTATGGAAATGCACTGCCATTCTGTGTGTAAAGCAGCCCATGGCAAATATAATGAGGTGAGGGGAGTAACACAATAATATTTACCAATATTACTTTCTGCTCCTACTCCCAAAACCAGCGTAAATTTGCATCTGTGCACCTGAGCCCCAGACTGGCCATGACTCCTGCTATCTGAATGCTTTATGGATTTATATATAATTAAGTTAAACTTGGACATTAAATATTGTGAGACATGGAAGATGCCAGAGGCAGGAGTGAAGTGCTAATTAGCTCATAAAGAGCCTCCCTCTATAAACATATTACAGAGACACACTGAATGCTGCCTGGACCCTCACCAATAATTATAAAGGAAGATCATTTATATCCTGCTTCTTTCATATAAACCTTAATTATGCTGGTCCTCCAACAGAATAAGGTACAGAAACCAAGGGCTCTGTGTGTGTGTGTGTGTGCATGGTGAAATAATTAGCGCAACCACAGAGCCTAATTTAATTCACTCTATAGGTCAGGGCCAGCTGGCAGTGCTGTAAACTATCTGACCTGCAGAGCTTGGACAGGGAGGGTAGTATTGGCTACTGGGATATACAACCAGTGGTGGGCTTCAGGGGGTTCTCGCAGGTTCTATGGATCCTTTGCTAATGAGTGCCTGGTTCTGAGAACCGGTTACTAACGGGACATAAAACCTGTTGTTAATTTAGATTATCAGGACACAGAACCTGTTTTTAATTCAGGTTATTAGGACATAGAACCTGTTGTTAATTTATTTGAATCCCTCCCTTGTATACAACCTAACCTTTGAGAAATTTCTCATCTTTCAGTAAAATTGTAGTATAACTTCTGCCGCTTCTTACGTTAAATTAATATCCCATTTCATGACGGTGCAATCATTGCCCCCTGCTGTGAAGAGGTAGGATGCATCATGGGAGCAGACCAGGTTAGAGACCCCTGCTGGATGACAAATGAAAGTTGAGGACTTGTGCGGATTCCCATCAACCGGCAAGATTTGCAGGCCAATCTGGGGGGAGAAAGACACGGTCACCAAATCCGCTGCAGAAAGACCATCAGAGACATGCAACAGTGAACAGTATTATAACTTTATATAACTTTATTTATTTGACATTAAAGTCAAAATGGCAGCCTAGGCAAAGGATATTCATCCTTTGTCACCTTGTCTTTGGTAATGTAGGCCAGATGCCTTTTCTGCATATCTTGATTCTGTGTGGCTGGAAGGATTAAAATTTTCTGAAGAGGAGAGCCATAGGTGGGTCCCAGAACAGTCTTTCTGGAATACACAAAAGGATGATAAACAGACAACGCAGGTCAATACCGCTAAAGAAAGTGCTCTAATTAGCACCTGAGGACTTACCACCTCTGCTGAGGCAGCAGTGCAGCACTGCACTCACCTTCATTACAATCAACCTCATTTAGGAGTGAGGGCTGATTCTGCCTGAAAAAACCAGAGTTTTCCTGGATTACCTGCACAGCCACGTGGTCACATTGTACAACTTCATCTTGAATTGATCATTGGCAGTGATGAAAAAATGCTCTGTTGTGAGAGATGGGTACCAAGTGATACACAAGGGGACTCCGTGTTGCTCAATACGCTCCCTTCTTAAAATGATCAGCTTGCCTCTGCCACTTTTCTTCAGGTCATATTCCACCTGGAAGCAAGCCAACACAGACCCTGAGATGCAGTAGGGCCTCTTTCTGCTCTGATGGTCTACCTTGCCTCTGGCTCTTAGTTTGTTACCTTATCAGGCACCTGGTTTGATTCTTTTCTCCCCAGCTCTGGTTTGAAACCAGCCTCACAGCTCCAGCTTAATTGCTGCTTATGTCCCAACACTGATGCTTCCCCTGACTGTTGCCCACAAGGCCCAGCATACCCAGAAACTACCCATGCCTTTGCATTCTGGATCACTGACCTACCAGAAATCGATCTTCTCCCAGAGTGAGGAGCCGGGGCTCATAGCTGTCTAACTGCACCCCGAAGAGCAAGGCACATATGGGCTTGTAATGGGACCGTAGAGCTGCTAGGCGGTACCAGACGCTCTCCTCATTCACAAACTTTTTTATGTAAAGGTTCACAGACATGTTGTCATCCTGAAAGTGAAAATAGGACACTTTAAAAAAATAACGAATCTGCAAGTTATTCCAAGTTGCATCTAAGATGGAGTGCTATGAAAAGTTGTAGGATCTGGTGAGATGCACAGTTCAGCATTGAAGAAGGAACATATTACGACAAAAAGGAGAAAGCTACTCACTGCAGTGGCAAAATACTGGGAATTGTGAGAAAAGCTCATGTGAATGACAGCACCCCTGGAGTCCTGGAAAGGGTTTGGACACTCATCTTTCAAAGAGATAGCATCCAGGATATCAACAGTTCCACTGGCAAAGCCGGCTGCCAGCAACGAACCTACATTGGACACAGTAAAACCCACATTCCTCATTTCAGCATGATTTGACTGTTAACATTTGCTTCCACTAACAGCAGTATACTATCTGGCCTTCCTGTTCAGATTGCCAAGACACTTCTATAAAGTTTTGCTCTGTTCAGCAAAGATTTTAATTAGAAGCTTTCCCAGCTGTGATGGCTTCCTGTGAGGAATCACAGTGGAACTACTGGTTAGTTGAGGCTCTCATCCCTACATAGATTTTGGTTAATTAGGGTGCAATTCACAGGCCCGGGACATCCCACTGCCCACAAAGATAGAGTGTAGATCAGTACCATCATGGTTGTAGCAAAGACTTTGAATGCTTTCTCCCTTAAAGATGCGGCTGACAATGTACTGGTTGATCTTGTAGTCCCACACCTTAAGGAGCCCACAGTTACTTCCCTTGGCCATGAGCGGGCTGTTTGGGTGACAGGTGAGGGCGTGAACAGCATCTTTAGGCTCTTCCAGGCACTTGCTCACTTTCAGGCCTTCTGTCCTGACATGAATCGTCAGTGCATCAGATGTGGAGACGATGAAATTCCTATATCATGAAAGGAAACCACAGGAGTTGACTGATGTTTAGAATATATGTATTCCAGCTTTGCTACATGTATGTCAGTACCAGATTTCTAGGTGCAGCAGAAATCCTGCACCAGATCCTTCCTTGTACCATCACAAATCCCCGCCTCCTGAAAACTCAGGCTTGGGCTCCAGGTTTGCCACTCGGGCTCCAACATGGAGCCCGAGTGGCAAAGTGTTACTGTCACAGCACCTGCTTGTTTGAGGACTGGACAGGAGAATCTTCCAATGGATTGGGCTCTGAACTGATGAGCAAGTAAAACAGATTTTTTTACCCAAGCACCAACCTTTCTTGGGTTGATCCATGGCACACCAAGCATTTCTTGCACTATAAGTCAACAGCAAACACTGGGATTTAAAAAAAAACTTATTTCAGAAAAAGAAACATTACTTGGGTGTCATCTTCAGTTCTTACCGGACAATGAAGGGAAGACCTGCTAAGGTACAAGCAGTGGAATATTTGGATACGTCCACAGGACATGCTGGCTTCTTGGTGAACGAAATAGACTGGATAGGGCCCAATTTGAGTTGGCTGTACCAATGCAGAAGCTGCAGATCTCCATCATAGAATTTAATATGTCCTTTGACATCGCAAGTGACAAAATTCCTTAAAAAGAACAATAAACTCTGTTATAGATCTGGCATAACACCGATCCAAAGAATAAAACTTTGTAAAAATATTGCAGCACAATATTATTGGGCCAACTGCTGTCACTGAAAACAAAAGCAAAAGCAATCTTCCAGATCCAACAGAGTTCCTCAGGAAACTGAACCAAGAAACTCTTTTAACTTCATTCTGATGAAAATCCTGCAACAGGTGAATCTACACAATTCTGTTCTGGTTGGGACAAGTTGTCCAGGTAGTCTTTAACTTAATGGATGCAGCAGTGCCATCTGCTGATTAAAGTGGGGGTTGGCAAAAAAAAAAAGCAGGCCTCCGTCAGTCTTGAAAGACTATGGTATTATGCTCTGTGCTGCATATGAAGCATGAAAGCCTGGGTTAGATTGTTATGGAGGATAGGCTGTTACGCAAGCAACAAATCCCCACTCTCCACGCCACTGAATTAGTCCAATGGAAAGGCAGAGCCAATACGATTGGATCCGGCTGGCATCGCAGAGCTGGGCTAAGGACAGGAGGTCACCCTGTCTTGTGGGTACCTGGGTCCCAAACCCTGGCCTTCTGATTAACAGGCACAGTGTCTTAACCACTTGCACCACCCACAGCCCATCCTTGATTGATAGCAAATCCAGAAATATGTGCAGGTGAAGTGTATCTTGCCCCCGACTCCTTTGGATCTGTTTATTTCTGCTTTAATGAAAATGAAAACAGGTTGGGTGCAGAGGGAAGAATAAGGAAAAACAAAATTTTCTTTAAGGTAGAGGGAGGGGATGGAGGCTTTTTCTCCACCAAAACACAGTGGGAGTCCTCCCCATTCACAAAATTGTTTGCTTTCAGGCCTGGAAATGGCTCACTCATCAACAGCGGCAAGAACGGTTATCCCATCTTTCTGCAGGTGCACCAGCTTGATGGCCTTCATATTGAATGGTTTCGTGCATTTGGTGAGTATTTTCGTTCGAGGGCAAACAGCATCCCAGACCACCAATTTCCCTTCCATGGTCCCTGTAATGGCTTGCGCTGTGCTGAAGTGGAAAATGGACTGGCTGAAGAGCCCCACAACCTTATTGAAAGTCTGGAGAAAAGGAGGGGAAACACATTTCTGAGTAGGCACAGTTCCCCTGCAATAGGAACTAGCCCACTAAGGAAAAGTTTGCATATGCACATCAAAAGCAGAGAGAAAGGGCAGGTCATTAATTTTAGGCCATATGGGCCTCCTTGCAGAGCAATAAAACAAGTGGAAGGTGTTTCAGCATCACAGAAGTCCGTGCTGGTGTACTCACTTTGTCCGTGAGGAGTGGAGCATGGTACATCAAATCATTTTCTTCCTGAGGAAAAATTAAGACTGATAACCAAGAGCCATTGCCTGGAAACTGGGGGATCTTTTCCCTTTCTCTCTCCCACCCCTTCCTCCCTCTCTCAGGCTGCCGTGGTTGAATTTACAAAATTAATGAAAATTATGAAAATTAATGACGACAAAACCTGGGGATGAAGTAGAGTCACACTAAAGCACTTTGTTCTGTAGAAAAATTATCCACTGCAAGCCATCATCATTATCATTTGTTTTTTATAACAGCACTTAACACTAAAGAGGGCCCAGTCTGCAGGCTTGAAATCTAAGAAAAGTTCAAAATGCATGAACCTTCCAATCCAATGCTTCCAGCCAGGAAGAAAAGTAAGCTGGAGCCACAAGGGGAAAATTTCACATTTGCTGGAGGGGGGGGGGGAACTTGCATGAAGATGCAAGAGAGACTTTCCTTTCAACTCACCCAGATGTAGAATACGACCTGAGTTTTGCTGTTGCTCACAAGTTCTTTGTGGTCTTTGGAATTAAATGCAATGTATTCCTGGAGGGAAAAAAGTTTGAATGACAACACCAGCAGTAAGTACAACATAGCAGAACTTATTTTTTTGTTGGGAATTCACACTAGACATCCAGCTGCACTTGGCTGCCCTCTTCCCCTGCTCCTTCTCCTCCTTTGACTGTGGAGATTAAAAAAAGAAAGAGAACAGAGTGGTGGGACAGCATCATTATCCAACCTCTCTCCTTTAGCCCCTTTTTCACTCAGTTGCCCTTTTCCTTAAGAATCTATGTAGAAAGAGGAGGCGTTCAGAGGTAGTGGCTGCTAGGTAAAGAAGGGGCAGGCATTTGCAGACCATCTTAGGAACCAGAGGATGCTTCACCTGAAATTCAAACTGGGTCTGGAGTTCCACACTGCAGACAGGTCCTGTTTCAAGCGTTGTCCACCTCCAAATGCAGACTTTCTACAGCAATGAAAAATCCTTCTGAGCTTTCAGCATTTATAAGGTATCCTTATGTCATCCATTAGGTGTACACAATGATTTTTGTCCCTTTCCCTGCCCCTCCTCAGGTCCCACACAAGCCATGTTTGAGATATGTTAGTTGAAGTGTATTGAAGAGGGTGAGATGCTTCCCTTACCTGCACTTCTCCAGCCCCAATAGTAGCCAAAAACTTGGAATCGTGAGAAATTGCAATGGCACCAACTCCGCCTTCTGGATGACTGTCAAATATTGTGTGCACAGGGGTCCTGAAGGACAAAGCATATGAAGCTTAAATGCAGAACAGAAGCTGTTGAATTAATCACAAGACAGACAGACAGACAGGTCTGCCATAATTCCTTTCCATCACAGAAAGAAATGCTGGTCAAAAGCTCACGCAGAATAACTATCCCAGACGATCACCAAACTCTCAGGACCCCGATCGGCTGTCGCAACCCATCTCCTGTCTTCACTTAAACAAATGCAGGAGATACAGCTGGAGTGTCCCTGAAAAGATACAGGAAAAGGCCCTGCATGAGATGGGCATAGAGTTCATCAGAGAAGCCGGCACATGCATCACCTTTTGTAGTTCTGCTCTCCCTATATCAAACCATGACAGCCAAACCATGGCTTGTGAGCTACATGTGCAGGGTGACCATATGCCTTGTTTTTCCCAGGACATGTCCTCTTTTTAGCCCTGTGTCCCAGAAAAAAAATCTTCATTGTCCCCCTTTTCCGTGTCAGCAGAAAGCATGTAGATCTGCAATAAATTATGCGTAATAATTTTAAATGTAAAAACTACAGTGTTTAAATTGAGCACATGAAAGCAATATATATGAGTTTTTAGCTTTTAAATTGTCATGTCCTACATTTTTCTTGGGTGTCCTTGTTCTCTTTTTGTGATTATGACATATGGTCACCCTGTGCATGTGGTCCTTTGGGTGAGCTCCTTTTTGCCTCAGAATTAACACACAACGTAAATAAGAATTTTTCTAAAATTAAAATTATTTTCTGCGTGTAATTTGAAAGTTCACTGTGACAGGATAAAAATGATATCCTGTGGAATTAGATTTATTTGTAAGAATTTGTGAGTATATGAAGAACCTAAAGTAAAGTAAAATGAGTCAGCAAAAATGAAGTGAAACTGGGTGAAAAGTAATGCTTGTAAAAGGATTCAGAAGAGAATAAGTTGACGTACATATAACATCAATGGTATTAATCCTATCAGCAAATTAAAGGTGTATGAACAAATATGTATATATGACATTGTGTATATAAAGGAGCATGTCTCAGTGTAAGTGTGTGGGTAGATATGAGAGGAGAAAGAAGAGCTGAAGGACTGTGACTTGGTAAATATATCTGGACTGAACTGACTATTCTTTACTGTATGCTAGACTAAATGTTGATGACCTGGACTGTATATGACTCTGATTAACTGCCTGATCCTATAAAATACAGTTTTGCTAGATCCTAAACTATTTGGTTGTCTGTGGTATTTTACTGATACTATTGTTGGGGACTTGATCAGTGTTATCTATAGACCTAAGAATATTTGTGTGACTGGGGAAAACCTAGAAAATATTGGCACACTGGATTGAAATATATCCATCAGCAGTATTCATATACCACTTTTTCAACAAAAATTTACAAAGTGGGTTACTATTTTGCAGATACATTCACTGGAGAGCCAGGATCGGCAACAGTCCCTTCTTGGATAACCCCGGTTCTCTCTGTGCCATGTGAAAACAACATTAGGATGAGATACTTAGAAGGAGTGAGAGATTCTTTACCCAAGGCAACAGCCAGGCATTTTCAAGAAAGGATGTGAATCTCCATACCTGGAGGTGGTACTGCTTGTTACTGTGGATGTCGTGGATCACAGCAGTGTGAGAAGAGACGTACAGAATCAACCGATAGTCTTCATCGAGCAGGTTGAATACGGGGAGTTTGCTGTTGTAGCCAAAAACATAAGACAAACTCTGCAAGCAAGAAGGGTGGGGTTTGGGTTTTCAGACCCAGGATTGTAATAAAAACTCCAAAAGCAAAACCATGTCCCAAGGAGCGCAATCAATTTCAACCATATCAAGAGCCACAGTGTATGTGTGTGTGCATATACACGTACAGTAAAGGTGCCCCCCCCCCCCCCCGCAGGTTAATCTGTTGGTCATGACTGACTCTAAGGAGCAGTGCTCATCCCCGTTTCTTCGCTGAAGAGCCTGCATTGTCTGAAGACACCTCTGTGGTCATGTGGCCAGCATGACTAAAAACCAAAGCGCATAGAATAGACAAGTACGCACATGCTTTTCAGTAAAACACTCACCAGGGGATGCATATCGAAGAGCTGGCTCTTCTTTTCAAGCACCATGCCCGGAAGTGCGGATGTCACTGCGGACTCTTCCTCCTCTGCTGGAGGTGTGATCATGGTTTGTGACTTGGAGGGGGCCTCCTCCCCTTGGGTCTCTTTCACACCAGATTCTGTGTTGGAGGACTGTTCACTACGCACTTCCAAGGCCTCATCTCCTGGTGGCTTCAGCTCAGTGTCTGTTTTCTCGATGGCACTGCCTTCCAAATCTCTGCTAACGGGGCTTACTACCTGCACCACAGGGCTGTCAGCTTGGCTTCCTGCAGGTTGCTCTTCCCCTATAACCATCTCATGACGCTCTTCCTTCAATGCAACAGCTGCCATTGCTGGTGCTTCCAGCGTCTTTTTCCCCATTTGCAGTGTTTTTCCCAAGCTGGACTTTCCAATCCCACCTTCCTTTTGTGTCCTGTCTTCACTGCCCAACCTCTGGCCTCCCTCCTTCAATGTTGATGAGCCCAGTTGCAGGCTCAGGCGTTTCTCCTTATGTGCTTTAATTTCGCTGCTCAGCAATGTTTCTTCTGAGTGGGACAAGCCTTCTTTCTTTCTCCCAGTTTTAGACAGAATTTCTTGTGACTTTCTTTGTTCTTGGGCCAAAATCCACTTCTCTTCCTCCTGCCATAAAAAAAATGTTTCATCAACATCAGCCACCAAAATGACCTGAGAAGTTACTGCTGCAGTACCAGGCCAAGTACTTTCTTCTAGGAAGCCCCAAGAATAAGAGAAAGGTGTTCCTCTCCTCCACCAATTTCCTTCCCCAGTAAAGGGAATTCAGAGAATGATTGACCCTCTGAGTCAGGAGGTAGCGTATGGCCGTGGCAACAAACACAAGTGGGAGGTAGCGGCATGGCCATGGCGACTAACACAAATAATCCAAGGGGTGCTGGATTCAGTGCCCAGTTGCACAACACACAATTCCATGTTGTTGCCGGTTTTGAAACTATGGGGCCACCTACGATTACTGAGTTCCCAACAGCCCATTTTTGGGGCACATACTTACATATTTGGAATCTTCCCGAGAGCCTGAAGATGCAGCAGTTTCCTCTGGGAGGTCCTCCTGGGGAATCTGCAATGGAGGTTCTTCTTCTGTTGTAGTTTCTGTGGGATCCTGTCCATCAGTGTTCTGCCATCCTGCCTCCTCTGAAGAAACTGCTGACTCCTGCAACTCTTCTTTGAGTGCCTCAGCAACATCTTGTGGGGATTCTGCAATGTCTTGTGGGGATTCAGCAATGTCTTGTGGAGATTCAGCAATGTCCTCCTGGGAGACTTCGGCATCTTCAAGTCCCCCAGTATGATTTTCTTCCAGTTTCTCCAGAGGGATTTCATTGGTTCCAACTTCCATCATCTCCTCCCAAGCTTTACTACAAGCAAATCTCTATCTAAGTGAGAGACTTAAATATTAATTATTACAATGTTGCATCTTGATATGGGAGAGGTCACCCACTGCGAAGTCAGAATCCAAATCTGGCATCTGTGCTTTAAAAAAGTCCCTTCATGAAACTCTAAGGAGGGGGACATCAGGAGTTGGCCAGGTGGGACCCTGGATGTGGCCTAACCCCTGGGGCCCAACATGATGTGCCATAGGGTGGCAGGTGAGTGCCACCGGTGAAAAGAGGTCTCTTGAGCAACCTGGCACCAACACAGGTGTCCACAGCTCAAAGCACAAAGGGAATGCAGGTTCTCGTTAATCTATCCTCAATACTCCTTCCTGGGACAGTCCAAATCCTGTATGTCACAATCAGCCCCCCTCCTCAGGATCTGCCCTCCCCAAACTCACTTGCTTTCAGCTGTAGCCAGGCCTGTTCAGAAGCCGGAGCTACTGTTTGCATTCGATTCTGTTCCCATAGCAACTGGCAGCTGCTGGAAAGTGCCACCAGGCTTCCAAGCCAATTGCCAGAGAAAGGCACTGAGGCTGCAGGACGAAGCAGGCTCACTTGGGAGGAAGCCCTACATTCAGCAGAGGGAATTGAGAACATCAGTGCCCTAGGGACACCTTCCCCACTGAATGTTCAGTGACGCACCCTCTAGTAGGACAGAGACACCCAGGCAGCCAGCTCTGCAATCCTGAAGAGCAAGCAACACCTACAGAGGAAGGTTCAACTTCTGATAGGCAAGGAATGATGAGACTGGCCTTGGCATCTCTCTTTTGCATGGCAGAAACCATGCAATTCTTTTATTTTCCCTTTGTCCTCCTTCCCAGTTCAGGGCAGCACACACAGTACTCTACCCACTTAATCTACCTAATAGTCCTGTGCGGTAGGCTAGGCAGAGACACAGCAACTGGACTGAGGTCACCCTATGGTGCTGGATGGTTGAGCAAGCAGCTGACACCCCAGATTACCCTGGCCAGTGTAAAGTGAAGTTGTGATCCACGGATGAATAAAAATAATTCATATGAATTTTTGCCCATTTCAAAGTATGCCCATTTCAATATTTTGGGTTGGAGGAATTGAGTTCGTTCTGCATTGTCCCCTTTGGCACTGGGTAATAGCAATGATGTTGCATACCTAGGAAGCAAGGAAAGGGTGAGAGAAGCAGGGAGACATTCTATGGAAGGAGAACCTTGTGTGATTGGATGTCAGTTGGGTAAAAGTAGTTAAAAGTGGCAGTTGGAAACAAAGGGCAAAATCCAGAGTAACTATGGGGAGTCCTTGCTCCGGTGTAAGAACTTACTTTGGATTCCAATATGAATTTCCCATAAGTTTTCACAAGGTGATGCAGTAACTACGGGTGCATGTAAAGTCTGTTACATGCTCCCGTAGTTACTCTGGATTTGGGGGATAGTATGTGTATGTGTTGGGGAAGGGAGAATGGGGCTGAGGAAAAGGGGCTGAGCAGATGTATAGGAAGGGTTGAGGTGCACAAGAGGCATTCCCTGAAAACCATCTGGAATGTCCTACACTGGAGCAAACTCAAACCCCATGTAGACAACATGTTGACACTTATCTCCCTGACCTAAAGTTTATAATTTTAAAAAAGAAATTCTGATGTTTTAGTGTTGTTTAATAGGGACCAAACACTAACCTTGCAAATCCACTAGTATATCGTAACAGTACTACAATACCAGTGTTAAACCTAACCCTACTACAGTACTAGTAATGACACTAGTATGATTATTATGATACTAGTAGTGTTTCACTACTAATTAGATGGGGTTTCAGGATTTTTTGGGGGTGAATTTATGCCAAATGCATTTATAGTAATAAAAAAAAACAAAATACAATGTGATCTGAAACAAGGTGTAAATAATAAAACCAGTGGAGAACTAGTGTAAACTTTTATTGGCAAGCAACCTAACAAATAGGAATTTTAAAGGAAAAAATAGGAAACAATGAAAAGATAACAGAATAAATTGTCACAAGCCTCACTATCTGGATTTACACCTCTGGGAAATTATGTGAGAGGAGGGCAAAAAAATCTTACACATCAACACAATTTCAAATTGTGACTGTATGTAACAGTCAAAGCCTCTTCAGCAGAAGACACCAAAACTTCCCAATTAATATTCCACAATTTCAGGTTCTTTGGAGCGAGCTCAGGCGGTGGTGAGCTCAGGCCACGAGTCACTGGAACGCTGCCAGCTAAAATCATCTTTGCAATGGCAATATGTTGCAACTTGGGAGAAAAACAAAAGAGGAAGAGATTGTCTGAGGCACCCAATAAAATATGTATGAAGAAAATCAAAACAATAAGCACTTTATTTTTTTCAGCAAAAGAGAGGGAAGCCATTTGAAATATCTACCAGTGGCCACATCTAGATTACTCTGCCATAGGTCATGCACTCCCTGCAATCAGGTGTGGAATTCAACCTTCAGAATGATGTCTGCAGACTGGCCACAAGCTCTAACCAGTGAGCTTCCAGTTTATCCTATGTTAAACAGAGTCTTGGATACCATCAAGTGACAAATGTGGTACTGTAAGGATGATGCAACATTTCCCCCAAACACACGCACACACACACACACGCTCCTGCTTATAGATTCACAGCACATTGAAAGGAGAAATTGGGATTTTTAGTGACCAAGCTCCAGGATTGTTAATGGCAGTGGAAGACAAAATGTTTGAAATCTGGCAGGCTATCAGGTATTTGGAATTCTTACCCCAGAAGTCCTTTTCCAGTCCAGCGTTTAGGTGTGAGTCCCAGATGCAGTTGCTGCCCTCCACGGATCACAGTCACACTTAACGGCTTCTGGGGGAGGGGGGGAATCACAACACAGGCAGGGCCTTTACTGCCACCAATAAGTTTACTTTATATGCAATAATAATGTTTGTGGATTTAAAATACAAGGGATGAAGAAAGGTTGCCAATCAGTGTCAGTGAATTACCCCAAGTGGGGTATCTCACCTTCTCACAAACGTTTATTATTTTATAGACCTCTTAATCTGCCTTTTCTTTTGACCTTAAAACCCTCAAACATTCCTAGGGCTGGTGTGTCAGCACCAATCAATCAGCGACCCTTCAGAATTCTTTTATTCTCTAATATTGCTCTCTTTAGGGGAAGTAATAATGTTGGGGGCTTTTACATTTCTATAAATGGTGCCCAGGGAGGGGAAGGATGACTGGACCAGGTTGGCTTTGAACCTGATCCCATAACAGCCCTTCTTGTGTCTCTATCCTAAGAGAATCCCAATCAGACACAATCAGCCCATGGGTTGGAAAGCCACTTACCCCTTCGCTGTGCTGTACCACTGTGGCGATGTTCTGCAAGGACTGGAAGTTGTGAGCATTCACAGAGCCAAATTCAACTATCTCATCATCAACTTGCAAGCCCTTCACAGAGGAGGAACAGAAGAAGACACCACATTCATCTGGGCTGGCCAGGGAAAGTCAACCAGAATCTGGCAATCCCACATTGAGAGGCTGACCTCGCACACAACAGCCAGCTTTTGTGTTGACAGGGATAATACTTTTGGGATTGTGATTCCAGGGGGAAAAGTGAGAACTGCCCATTGCTTTATAGGATAACACCAGTGTACTTGCCGAGCTGCCTGCAGGAGAGCCAGGGGTGACGGCGTTCACTCTGGCAAAAGGCTGAAGCAGGGTCTGACTCTGGCTCCTGGCCTCGGCTTGGGCTTCTGCCTCATCCCTTTGCCGCTTCGCCTTCTCCCGAGCGTGAAGCTGGTGCAGAGCCTGCTCCACCTGATGCATCAATGCTTTGTGATCGTTCTGCAAACCTGTGGGCAACAGATATCCATAATTTGAAAGCTGCCAGACCAGGAGGAAGCCAAGAGCCAGCACTTCAGAGGTAACAATACTGAGCCCAAACCTTGTCTATAATCTCCTCCAACAACACCCAGATTTTACATTAAAGTAAAAATTCAGGGTGCTGTACCTGTCAACCTGAAGATCGGCAGGTCAGTGGTCTGAGACCCAAGTACTGCAACATGGGGTGAGCTCCCGTCCTCAGCCTAGTTCCTGCCAACCTAGCAGTTCAAAAGCATGCAAATGCAAGAAGATACCACCTCAGTGAGATGGTGACAGCATTCTGTGCACACATGGGCCATGTGATCATGGAGGAGTCTTTGGACAATGTTGGCTCTATGGCTTAAGAAACCGGGATGCGCACTGGTCATGAATAGTAGGGGAACCCACAAGGAACATCTTTACCTTTTTAAAAATTCTTATTCTAGCTTGGTAGGCAGACAATCTCCGGAAATATTGCCGCTCCTTTCTTCTCCACCACAAGGAAAAACGCAATGAGGACTAGCAACTTACAGATGATGTTGTGTCTGGCCGTCCGGACTTGGTAGACATCAATGTCGTTCCGGGGATAGCCTTCCACATCCACGAGGGGCTCATTCATCCCCACTCCTTTTTGCTGTGAGAAAATTACAAACTTACATAAACAATCCTTTTGAGACCTTTTTCTGAAGCACAAAGGGGGATCCATTTCTGAGTAAACACATACTTGAATCCCCCACTTTCTGATGGTTCATTTTCTGATGATCCACTCTTTCAACACCTTTCAATCATCCCCAGAACTCAATTATTCAACATGTGTTCTGCTCTTTCAACCTCTCTCTGCTGTTCAAATGCCCAACATTTCACTCCCCCATATTGTAGCTCCTGATCTAATCCCATCCCTGAAGGAATTAATGAGAATCCATTTGCAGAAATCTTTGTGCGGAGGCAGGAATTTGCAAGATAAAAGGGGCATTTGCAATTTGCTAACTAAAAAGCAATGGGAAGCTTACATTTATGATGGGGTTCCACTTTTCAATGGTTTTAGCTTTTGGACAATGCTTTAGTCCTTAACACATCCAACAGGTGGAGTGTGCCTATCTATGGGCTGTGCAAGCCTCTTAAAGATAAAGGTGTCTCCACAGCTTGCCCTACTAGTTGCAACCAACTTTAGGGTATGGTGCTCAACCCGTTTCTAGAGCCATAGAGCTAGAGTTGTCTGAAGACGCATGTCTTCCTGTATGTGCACCGAATGCTGTGACCTTCCCACCAAAGTGGTACCAATTTACATTTCCATGCTTACAAACTGCTAGGTTGGCATGAGCTGGGTTAAGGATGGGGGTTCACCCCTTCTTGCAGGTCTTGAAGTGCTGACCCGCTGATCTTCAGATTGACAAGCACGGAGCCTTTAACCACTGAGCCAGCAGCAGCAACTCTTACATGGATGCAAACAGAGCACCATACAATTTTTTTCAGTTGTGTTCAATAGTTTTTCTTTTCCTCCCTTTTGTGCATTGTTTTATATACATTGCAACATACTGTGTTGTATGTTTATGCCAATAAATTGTTACACTTTTTATAAAAATCATGAAAAAACCATAGCAAAAATAGATTTGCATGGCACAACCTAGAGGCAAAAGGCTGGTGCATGCAAGGCTGGAAGGCTGCATGCAAGGCTGGTGCATGCACTACATGCAGGTGGTGCCAAGGCTTGCATGCAGGGTGTCCCAGAGGTTGATGCCCCCTGCCCCCCAATCCTCCCCAAGGCTAGACACTCACATCCTCCAGGACATCATAGTAAGCCTTGATTTGGCTCTCAATCTCGTCCTTCCTCTTCAGCAGGAGCTGCACATCACTGGCAGTCACTGCAGGGCTGGCTCCTGGGTCTTCCTGGGACATCCTTGGGGCAAAACACTAGAGAGAGTAGCAGCTGCAAAGCTAGTACGGAGAGCGAGAGCGGCCAAAACAGCACAGTCATGCAGAGAAGGCGAAGCAGCCCAGCCTGGGTGGAGATCCCCAGCCAGCCACCTATGGCTGCAGTTTCTGGGGAGGGGGCGGGGTCAGCATTTCAGCCTGGGGATTGAGCAGAGCTTGGCGCCTAATTGTGAACATTCCAAAATGCATGGCTTGGACTCATGCTTGTGCATGCATAGCTTGGATTTATACGTGTCTGTGGATGGCTTTATACATGTGTGCATGGATTTACACATCCATGTGCATACGTGTACATACATGGCAGGGAATCGCACTTGTGCATGCATACTTGGATTGCATGTGTGCATGCATGGCAGGGACTCACATTTGTACATGTATACTTGGATTACTCATGTGCATGCATGGCTTGAATTTATATATGTGCCTGCGTGGATTTACATATGTACATGCATGGCAGGGAATCACACTTGTGCATGCATACTTTGAATTACACATGTGCTTGCATGGCTTGGATTTATACATGTGCGTTCATACTGTACATGTACATGCATGGCAGGGGAACCACACTTCTGCATGCATACATGTACATGCATGGCAGGGATTCACACTTGTGCATGCATACCTTGGATTACACATGTGCATGCATGGTTTGGATTTATACATGTGTATTCATACTGTACATGTACATGCATGGCAGGGAATCACACTTCTGCATGCATATGTACATGCATGGCAGGGATTCACACTTGTGCATGCATACCTTGGATTACACATGTGCACGTATGGCTTGGATTTATACATTTGCATGTGTGGGTTTACACATCTGTGTGCATACATGTACATGCATGGCTGGGACTCAAACATGTGCATGCATACCATGGATTAAAAGCAGGCCTCCATCAGTCTTGAAAGGCTATGGTATTGTGCTCGGTGCTGAAAGCCTGGGTTGGATTGTTATGGAGGATGGGCTGTTGTTACCCAAGCAGCAAATCCCCCCTCTCCACGCCACTGAATTAGTCCAATGGAAAGGCAGAGCCAATATGATTGGATCCAGCTGCGTCGCAGAGCTGGGCTAAGGACAGGAGCTCACCCTGTCTTGTGGGGCCGACCCAGGTCTCGAACCCTGTGCCTGCTGGTTAACAGGCACAGCGTCTTAACCGCTTGAGCCACCCACAGCCCATGTATGCATAAATGGCTTGGATTTATACATGTGCGTGTGTGGGTTTACACATGTTCATGCATATGTATACATGCATGGCAGAGAACCACACTTGTGCATGCATGATTTGGAGCCATAAGTGTGCATCAGGGGTGTCCAAGCATTTTAGCAGGAGGGCCACATTATCTCTCTGATAAAGCTGGAAAAATGGTTTACGTTTCAAATTTGAATAAATTTACAAATATGAGTGTATTAGAAACAGATCTGGAGGCTGTCTGTGGGTCGGATGGAGGGGCCTTGGCAAGGGCTGCATCTGTCCCCCAGGTCAGGGTTTGGACACCCTTGTACATGTATGTCTTGAACTCACACATATGCATGCATGGCTTGGAATCACATGTGTGAATGCACTATATCTATCCAATGCAAGGCTTGGAGACGGCTAGTGGTTGCTTTGGAATAAGAGGATATTTTTCCCCTTGCTGTGTCAATTCCCAGACTGCCCTCTTCGATATATAACCGGTGCAAATCTGGGAAGCCTGGTGTTACACAGGAGGGGGGTTAGGATATGGCAGAGGAGACCTCCACTGATTCCCCCTTCCTGGGCCCAATCCATCCCCCAACCCTGCCCTGAAGCCTACCTGCTCAGCTATTTGATGTTGCTCCTGAATCCCTGAATAGGCCATTCCGCTGGCACTGCTGGCCACTCACAAGTAGTCACAGTTGTGCTCTGTAGCACATTTGTGCTGACTCAAACAGACATTGGGATGGTGCTGTAGGGCTGTTCTCCAGAGACTGCACAGTATTGCAAGGTTTCCAAAAGGGGTCTTTCTGAGCCCTTCCAAGACTGAATACATGCCACGCAATCGCCCTCCCTTTGTGCCCCCTTCGACACCACATCAAGCCAGGCCTCCACTGTCCCTCCCAGTTGTGCTGCTGAGCCCTTCTTTCCCAGCAATTACGAGTTGCTGGCTCGGAAGGAGATTCTGGGGCTCAACCCTCGATCGAGTTAAGCCCTGGCGGTTTCTCCAGATCTGATGCTCTTTTGATAGCCTGGAAAATTTATGGGTATATTCTGGAGCCTGCAAAGCTCACCCCAGTCTGGATTCAATTTCATGTGGCAGGGGCATCTGTTTCTATTTTCTGCTTCCCCCCCAGCTCTTTTCACCCTTCAAGATCTTTCTATTGTTCATGATTTACCTCTTATCAGCCTCCCTTTTTTCAGTTACAATAAGAGTATTAATTGTCTGCCTTTCCAATCCAAATATAATGAACCAGGGAAACATTAATCAGTTTCAGACTTTTGGCCTAGTTGGCCACATTTGCCACGTATGCTAGAGATTCTCAGTGCAATCTTTTGCATTTCTGTTGACACCTATTAAGTCCAACTGGTGTCCAGCCAATAAGGAGGCAAATTAAGGCAACAGCCACAGGTGGTAGATTTGTGGGGTGTCTGGTGGTTCTTGAGGCACCGCTGACTTCTCTGCATTTGTTTCTCCTCCTGCAAACTTAGAAGGAGAGGCACCCAAAGAGAATATAGGTTCTCTTTCACAAAATCAGAACAGGATCCTCTGTCCCATTTGCCAGTATGTGAATACAATCCCCCCAAATCAGGATTGTCCCTGTTATTTGGGATATATGTCAACCCTAATCCTGATCCCTATCTGGGTGTCCTGACGCCAGCCTAAGTGTCAGCCTGTCACCTACACCATTCTCCACACCCGTTATTTCAGATATCTTTACAACAGCCAGGTAAGGCACGCCAGTGTCACCCTCCTAAGGAAGTGGGATGCTGGAACTGAATGATAATTAACTTGCTAAGGCCAACTGCTGTTAATATCTTGGCGGAGGACTTCTCAGCTCACTTTTTGCAGCTCCATTAACTACAACACATATGCACACTTACCCTTTTATCATGTCGAGAAACTAAGCGAATCTTTTGGGTTAAACATTTCCATATTGAGGAGGAGGAGCTCTTGCTCCTCTTTTCCTATATCAGAAGGTCTCAGTGCTGTCCCCATCTCTCTCCCCCTCTCGGTATCATCATCTCTTGCACTAACACAAGGGAAAAGAAAATGGTGAGGCTTTTTTAAAAAAGTCATATTTTGGAAACTGTGTTAGGCTGGAAGTAAGTTTTTGTTCTGGATTAAATATTTGGAAAAAAATTTATGTATTTTTTTCTGTTTTCATCCTTATTCACTAGACAACCTACACAGATAAAGGGCAGAAGGTAAGATAGATATGAATATTTTCTCTGTGGAAAAGTGTTTATATTGGTAATATTTCTAGAGTAATTGAGCAAGAAGTTCTCCTGTACAAACTTCTATTGACCTCAGTGTTCATCTTTGTGCAAGAGAACTTCCCACTTGCAATTACTGGGTAGGCAGCCTCGACAGGATGATAACAAGTGCTGCATTGAATTCTATACATCTCCTGCTGAATCTCTTTTTCTACCTTTCTGAGAAAATTTTGAGCTGGAGCATCTTCAGTCACTCTCTTCTCCTCCATACATCCTATTTTTTTCCAGTCCCTTCTTCATTCTGGAAAACGTGCCATGTCAGATATTGAAAGATTTGGGGCAATCAGAGCAAATTTAGAGGACACAATCCAACCAAAAGGAGATTTACTAAACAATTAGGTTGATTTTTAGGGAAAATAAATTATAGGATACTTCCTAGACAATCCAGAGTAACTACAGGAGCATGTAAGAGACATTTACATTGGCGTAGTTATGGCATCACCTAGTGAAAACCTCAGGGAAATTCATATTGCAATCTAGAGTAAATTGTTCTTGCGTCAGAGCAAGGACTCCCCGTAGTTACTCTGGATTGTGCCCTTTGTATGGCTTTTGAAGAATTATGTTTGAAGAGGTACAAATGTCTTTTGTTTCTTAATACATAGATTGGATCCACTATCGAAATATAGCTGAGCAACAGCATGGAATGTCAATTTATATTTATTTATTTAGCATACGGCAAATACATGGCCTTAGGGTTAATCAGATGTTAATGTCCAGTCCACCCAGCCATTCAAGGACAGTGTGGTCTATACTGAAAAAAATCATACACTGTGTCGGTATGGACACAGCGTGATCAATATCTTGTCAAGGAGCACCACCGTCACACTGAGGACTCACTTAAACTGTGAGTCCTGGCAGACACTGTGTTAGGTACATGTCCTGTTCAAAGTTGACTAGTGCTGGGGTTGGTCAAAACCTGGCACCTTTCATGTAAGATCCTCTATGTAACTGCCTATATCCGGGCATTCAACAGCCCATTTAGTTTTCCATTGTGTGTTGATGATAAAATTGTTAGTTGTCCATTTATAAGCTCTGTTCCAGAGTCATGTTAGAAAAGCAGGAGATGGGGGGATTGAAGGTGAATGGGAATGAAGGAAAAGGTACAGGGTACCCCAGAGAGGGCAGTGCCAGGTGGACTCCCAGCAGATGTTTGAGGGCAATATAGTATCTGGTCTCCTGCAGTGTTACAAAACTAGCTTAGTCACAAGCTCTGGTCATAGAATCATAAAATCATAGAGTTGGAAGGGACCTAGTAGGTCATCTAGTCCAACCCCCTGCCTGCAGCAGGAAATCCCCCTAGAGCATACCCGACAAGTGCTCGTCGAACCTCTGCTTGAAGATCCCCAGTGAGGGAGAGTCCACCACATCCCTTGGCAATCTGTTCCACTGCCGAACCGCCCTCGCCGTCAGGAATTTTTTTCGGATATCCAACCGGAATCTCCTCTCTTGCAGTTTGTACCCATTGGTTCTAGTTCTGCTTTCAGAGCCAGCTATGAACAAATGAGCCCCTTCCTCCATATGATAGCCCTTCAGGTATCTGAAGAGGGCAATCATGTCTCCTCTCAGCCTCCTCTTCTCCAGGCTGAACATCCCAAGTTCCCCCAACCTTTCCCTTATAGGGTTTGCCTTCCATCCTACTGATCATTCTTGTTGCTCTCCTCTGGACTTGCTCAAGTTTGGCTGCATCTTTCTTAAAGTGAGGTGCCCAGAACTGAACACAGTACTCAAGGTGAGGTCTGACCAATAAAGAGGAACTAGAATTTCTCATGACTTGGAAGCTCTTAACGCAGCCTAAAATGGCATTTGCCTTTTTTGCAGACATGTCACACTGCTGACTCATGTTCAGCTTATGATCCATGGCAACTCCAAGATCCTGCTCACATGTTATGCTGCCAAGCCTAGTATCCCCCATTTTATACCTGTATTTTGTTTTTTACTTATTTTTATTTTCTTGTCATTTCAAGACAAACGTCCATCAGACTGCACTTGAATAACCTTCCATACTAAACAGTTGGAATCAATCACCCTCCCCTGCTTTTTGCTTTTCAGCCGGAAAGAGGCCAATTCCTCCACTTTCACTCCTTGACGTTCTGGGTCGGAAATGCCAAGCAGGTGGGTCTGCCATACCAGTGAGCCCACAATTGCCTATGTGCCGCAGTGGCTGTGAGGTCATGGGTTCTGTTTGAGCCTGGAGAGGTGTGAAGGTGCTTTCTGTACTATTGGATGATGGGAAGCGGGAGGAGAAATTCCTGGCAAGGAGAATTTCCTAGGAATTCTGCATCCTATTAACAGCCCTGTCTCTGGTGGGTGGGTGTGCACGCAGTGCTCTATACATAGTGTGCAGCAATCGGTAGATTGTTGCTCTGGGGTGTTCTTTGAACTCTTGTGCAATAGAGAGCTGGCTGTTCAGGTGCCTGACTCAACTCATCTTCTGGGAGGCCAGTTAAAGGGCATTGGGGGGTACTGGGCCAAGCCACATATGGAACAGCTGCAACCATTCTTCATCTCTGCAAACAATGTATGTCAGTGATGACACTTCACAGCCTCCAAAGAGCTCAGGACAGCATATGCGGTTCTTTATCCCCTTCCCCAAAATTTACCTTCAAAAGAACCTCCTTCTGCCATTCACCTCCACAGCTCTTGTTGCCTTCATAACCAGGAATCTTGGACCAGACTGGCTTGGATATAGTTTGGCTGAATGGGTTGATAAGACACTAGTGAGTAGGCAAGGAAGCGACAATCCAGTTGGATCTCCAAGCATGTGTGCAGCTCAGTCCTTCATAATCCAGCACCCTAGCCATTGCCCTACACTGCCTCATCAATTTCCTAGCATCCTTCTAAAACACTTGGGAGTTCCAATAATGAAGACAGAAGATAGATGTTATGTAACTATCTCTGGTGATTATGTGCAATGTCAGTAGGGTTGCCATATATTCCAGTTTGGGACTGTTCTGGTTTTCAAGATTGCGGTTTTGTGGTCTCATCCTGGTTTTGTGGAAGAGAAATTTGGAAACCCTACATGTCAGGAAGCTTCACAGGAGGGCTTTGAGCCTGGGTTTAACAGAGTACACAAAAGATTTGTTTGCCATTGGATTACCATATTCAGTAGTTGCTCCTGCTTAATGATTACTTGTCAGCTGTACTTTTCCATGAGAGAGATAACAGACGGGACAGATAGTTGGTGGATTTTAAAAAAATGTGCTTTCTACCCAGAAGCACTTTTAAAAAGGCTGTTCAAAGGGTAGAGGCAGCAAAGGTGCCAGCTTCCCCCCTAGCCTTGCTCCTGTGCCATTAACAGTAGCCCATCATGTGCAGAAATGAAAGACGGTGAAGCTTTTTTCCTATCTGTACTAGAAAAAGCCTCACTGACTTTGTAGATATTTTCTGCATATCAAGCTGATCTCACAGGAAAAAGTTGGCAATCCCAAGTGATGGGGGTTTGGACCATGTTAGGGATTGTGAGCAACTTAGCCCATGTGGGAGCATAAAGCTGTGCAAGAGGAAAATGATCACAAGTAAACTTCAAATGTTTCCAAATCTAAGATGGTCTTAAGATAAGCAACCCCTGCTACAGAAATGCTCATTTTGATGGGACTGAAAGGAGTTTATGGGATTGAAAAGCACTTCTATTTATTTAAAAGGCTGCATCTTTTTATTGCAACAAAATGGGATTTGAAGAGCTGGCCTACCGAGGCTTGGAAACGGGAAGCCGAGAAATTGTATCTCATGTCATCAAGCAGAATAAGGTAAGGAGACAGGATTGTAGTGAAAATATTGTAATGTTGGGTGTGGTGAAATATTTGGATAGCTTAAAGGCATTGGTGGCTGGCGGCTACTGGCTTTTAGGTACCAGGGGTGTCCAAATGTTTGGGCAGGAGGACCGCATCATCTCTCTGACATTGTGTTGGGACCAGAAAAAAATTCATTTAAATAAAATATATAACATATATACAGTGATACTTTGGTTTACAAGAATAATCTATTCCAAAAGCACGCTTGGAGTCCAAAAATCAAAGCAAATTTTCCCATAAGAAATAATGGAAACTCAGGGCATTCGTTCCACAAACCAAAAATATAAATATAAAAATACTCCCTCACTAGCAGAAGGAAATAACTGGGCAATCTGAATGTTGGCAGTGAAGGAGGACCAGAGTCTTTGAGTTGTGCTGGTGGCCAGTAAGGAGGAGCCTATGCGGTGCGTTGTGGGCTTTGGAGAGGTTGATTCTCCCTCCCAGTTAGCAGCATCTGCTCTTCCTTTGCAATGTATAGATTTCTAAATGCACAGATACTGCAAAAGTCATCTCCCCATCTCTAATACTTCCGTCTCACCAAGAAACAGCTGCTGTACAGATAACTACATTTCCCTTACCATCATCATTATTAACTATTTATATGCTACTGTTATTCCCAGATTGTATTTGTCTTGTCCTCGGCTCTCAACCCTGGAAATCAAGGTAAATTTGGCTGTCTCAAATCTGCTCTATTGTAACTTTTAACAAGATAGTGAAATTGGAAGGGGATGGTGCACTGGGGGGATATTTTACTCCTGCAACGGTAGTTGAATTTCACTAGTCGTGTATAATTCACTGTGCCTGGATAATAAACACACCTAGCATTTTGTACTTGAGATCAGTGTTACTAGCTGATTCCCTCTATTTTGCCCTCATTCCCATTGTACAGAAATGGGTGAGCACCTAGTGAAGCATGGAGATGGTGTCAAAGACATTGCCTTTGAAGTGGAGGATTGTGATTTCATTGTGCAGGTAAAACCTTGGGTAAGGGTCATCTCATAGAACTTGTAAGCTTGGCATCCTACCAACACCTGTTGTTGCCTTTCTTATCCTCACTCAGAAAGCAAGAGAACGTGGAGCCCTGATAGTGAAAGAGCCCTGGGTAGAGGAGGATAAGCATGGGAAAGTGAAATTTGCTGTTGTTCAGACGGTAAGGAGGTTACTGGAGATATTGTTGCATTGCCCTGTGAACTGATGAATAGCTCCCAACCCACCAGAATGACATTAAAATGCTGCAATTGTTCTCTAGTATGGAGACACCACACATTCACTCATAGAAAAGATGGACTACAAAGGATTTTTCCTGCCTGGGTTTGAGAAGCCCCTCTTCAAGGACCCTCTGCTTAAGAGGCTGTAAGTAAGGCCTGTTCTTTCGGGACAGCCACAGTCACGATGTCATCATTGTAAACATGGCTTTCTCTCTAAAAAGCAGTCACAGCTGTCCTTACTTTTACAGGCCATCTGGAAAGCTGAATTTCATTGATCATGTGGTGGGGAACCAACCTGATCAGGAGATGGTCTCAGTGGTGGAATGGTGAGAACATCTCTACTGATGAAATGCAAATATTTCTAAGTACTTGCAATGATTTCTGCATGAAACCAGAAGACTTAGCAAAGCTTTAAGATATTAGATTAGAAAACAAGCCTGGTCTGTTTCCTGTAGAGTAGACCTAGCAGATGCCTAATAGACCAGCATCCCAACAATTGCCAGCAGAGGGCATGACAGTCCCTTTTCCATTCCATTCCTACCAATTGCATCATGTTCAGCGTCAACATTTGGAATGTTGGATGCACTTGGAATAGGGTTGCCATAATTCTCTTCCACAAAACCAGGACAGGACCCCATCAAACTTGCCAGTATGTGAACCCAATCCCCCAAAACCAAGACTGTCCCTGTTTTCTGAGACATAACTTGTAATATCACGGTGGGAACAAGATGCTGGATTAGCGCAGCAGGTCTTTGGAGCCTGAAAGAAACAAGATTCAGGCCTCTTTTTTCCTATTCTTTATTTTCAAACTGAACTTTCCAGGAAAAATAGTACCTCTAGGGAATGCAATTTAAAATACTGTATCATGAAGCAAGTTTTAACATTCCTACCTTGCTTGATCTTGCAAGCGGCAAGACCTCTGGTTCATTTCAGTGTTCTGTGATTAACTTTTCAAGGAAGGAGTGGAGTGGAAGGAGAGAAGAGTGGAGGATAGCCTTTGTGCTTTCACCTTCTTCCCTTGTGCATGTGTCCATCAACTCCTGGAAAGCATTCTTTTTCAAAATGTTGAAAAACCTTTTGATGGCTTGATCTGGAATATGCAACAACTATTTCCTGTATATCCACAGGTACCAGAAAAATCTCATGTTCCATCGTTTCTGGTCTGTGGATGATAAGCAGTTACACACAGCATTCAGTGCCCTCCGGTCTATTGTCGTGGCCAATTATGAAGAAACCATTAAAATGCCCATTAACGAGCCTGCTTTAGGGAAGAAAAAGTCTCAAATCCAGGTAAAAAAGAATCCAGACTCTCTAGTTATGGCCACATCAATGCAAACTCTATTGATTTTAAATGTGTGGCTACTTCACCCTTCCTCAAAGAACATAGTGGTGTTGGGTGAATTTCAACCAGAAACTCCAGGGTTCATACCTGTCATAAGTTGTGGCACACTGAAATTATCTTGAACCAGTCATACATAACCTACCTCTCAGTTTTGTGCGTGTGAATCTAGAAAAGGAAAACTGTTTTGCATATACTTATGTTACCTAATAACCTAGGACAGCCAGTTTAAAATAGTTGAAAAACTGCTAGTTAAAGAGGAAAGTGAATTTGTTATTAGTTCCAGCCGATAAAAGCTGTACTAAGTTATCTTCTGTTGAACACACACACAACTGATTTCCCCTGATTAAGATTTGTACAGACTTATACTGCAATCCTAAAGACACTTTCCTGAGAGTAAGACCCATTGAACATAATGGGGATATTGGTAGGATTCTGCTATGAAGATACTGTTAGGATTCTGCTCCTAGTGTTTTTTTCTGCCCTGTAGGAATATGTTGACTATTATGGAGGCGCTGGTGTTCAGCACATCGCTCTGAATACATCAGATATTATTGCTTCGGTAAGGCATTCTGTCTCCCCATCTATTCACCTAAAAAGGCCATTCTTGAACGACCTATATTATGCTAACAGACCCATTTGGACGTAGGTCACAAATCTGAAAGAGCGGGGGATGGAGTTCATGGCTGTTCCATCTACATACTATCAGCAGCTCCGCCAAAGGCTGAAATTGGCCAAGATCAAGGTGAAGGAGAATATCGACAAACTGGAGGTGAGTAGGCCATGGGAACCCTGTGACAAGTGATGTGGTTACATCCCATTCCTTTAGCACCGTCTCTTGATGGAATCTGGAGCATTTCCCAACACGCTATTAAAAATGGAGAGGATATAAATTAGATTGGCAGATTTTGATGAACAAAGCACCTAAAATGGTTAAGAGAGGAACAGACATTTTTTTAAAAACAGACTCTGATCTCTGGCTTACTATTTAAGAACAAAGATAAATTAGAGAGGAAGAGAATGGAAAGTAAAAAGATGTGTCAGGGATAAGCCAGAATCTAATGGATTCTACATAAATAATTTAAAGACAGATATGAGACAAGGGACCATGTACAACTTGCGCTTCTTGTTTTTAATATCATTAAAACATTTAATATAATTAATATTAGCATTTTAATATCATGCCTCACCACCATGATAGGGCCTCCTTTTCTTATCCATTCCATAGGCACTTTGTTTCATCAATAGTGTCTGTTTTTAACAGGAACTGAAAATCCTTGTTGACTTTGATGAGAAAGGCTATCTGCTCCAGATCTTCACTAAACCTGTGCAGGACAGACCCACGGTCTTCTTGGAGGTCATACAGCGCTATAACCATCAGGTTTGTATGTAACGAGAGATTCTTTCTAAGACAAATCAAAACTGTTTTCACAAAAGGATAGCATTCAATTCCCATGAGAAATTGGCCTCATTTGGAATGTGGCAATCAGTGATGAGTTATAAAGATGTTGTCTGTTTCACCTGAAAGTCCTGAGCAAAGTGTATTTTTCAGCACCTGTGACTTTTTCTGCCCCTGTGATTTTTCTGCCCCTGCCCATCTGGGGTACTGCCTCACTTTCACCCACATAGGAATTGTGTTGCTGAGTCATAAGGCTTGAGAGTGGAGCTGTCCAACTAAGTAGGAACACTAGGGCCCAATATCTGATGAGAAAGAAACCATACATACCGTTCAGAAAGATAGAAAAGAAAGCATACACACTGTTAATGTAACCCTTCTGTATTTATTCCCATGGCTGTAGGGATTTGGTGCTGGAAACTTCAAATCTTTGTTTGAAGCTATTGAAATGGACCAGGATGCCAGAGGAAATCTCACCGTTCTGACATCCAGTGGAGAATCCAACTTCATGTAATGCTCAGCAGCAAGGGAAAACTATAGAAAAGGCACATGAGAAAAGGGTTGGGAGAAAATTCAAGAGGCATCAAAATACTCTTTCCCACCCCCTCCATCTTCAGAAAAGAACAGGTGGCAGGACTGCTTTTCCAAGAGCATAGGGTTGATCCTGGACCCACCACAGAATAGTTGTGCCGGGAAAACTGACAACTTCCCCACACCCTCGCTATCTCTGGAAGCATTAAGGAGAGACTCATGCTTCCTGTTGTGGTGCATTCAATTTAATAGGCAATACCACCATTAGGGGCACTCAGATTGCTTCCATTAGTTATTAGTTACATCATTAATCTGTCAATATTTTAAAATACTGTGGCACATCTGCTGTGATCAGTTCTTAACAGTGCATTCTAAACACATGGAGAC
The DNA here is from genome assembly GCA_030015325.1 of Cryptoblepharus egeriae. Classification (NCBI taxonomy): domain Eukaryota; kingdom Metazoa; phylum Chordata; class Lepidosauria; order Squamata; family Scincidae; genus Cryptoblepharus; species Cryptoblepharus egeriae. The sequence continues at coordinate 7,257,868 of JAREYC010000017.1, read as the reverse complement.
CAGTTCTGCCATCTGAAGCTTGTAATCTTTATGCATAAAGAAGGCCAGGACATAGAAAGCTTCCAAAATTCTAGCTAAATTCCAAAGCTAAATTCCAAAATATCAAGACATTGTCTTCTATTTTTTGTCAAATAAAAAGGTTTCATGCCATTGAAGTTTCTTGTGGTGACACCAGACTGAAATGTCTCAGAAAGGAATTTATTGTGCTTTGTAGAAGGATCTCTCTAGCTCCATACAACACAGGGTACACACATTCATAAACACACTCAAATGAATTGCAGCCAAGGCCACATCTCTGCGTAAGTCTTGCTCCCTCCTGTATTTGAAGTGTGACAGGCCTTCTCATGTTCTTTATTTCTATGTACTTCCCTCCTGAGAAGTCCTTTGCTCCTGCCCAAGAATTGAGGAGGATAACTATGGTGCTAATATGTCCGTCAGACCCAGAGCCTGCATTGTTTCTGCCTTGTGCTATCCACATCAAGCACTGCTAGGTACTTTCTAGGCTTGCACAGTATAAAATTAGAAATTGGTATGGAGGAGCTCGAGAATCTCAGCTTTTATTTTTAAATTGGGAAGTTTGTAGCCGTTTTTGCTGTGAAAATTGTTTTCTCAGCCATATATTTCAAGGAATTGGATTTCCAATAGCCAGGACTCAGTTTCTCATAACACTGAGCACCGTTCTTTCAAAGTACTTGAAAAAAGGTTTGGAATACAAAAGGGGATTATCCTGAGACTTCCTTGTATCGAAAGTGTCACACAGGAGCAGTCTTGTGGCACTACAAGGGCCATCAAGTCCAGCATCCTATTTGTTCCAATGCTCAGCTAGATCTCTATGGGGGAAGCTCACAAAAACATACACTCCACAAAGAAGCCATTCCAGATCCTTTGCCTCACATGCATCACCTCTATGAGACATCACCAAGTTCAGACTTTATACCTTTATGGATATTTAAGCATTTCTTTAAAGCAGGAACCGGCTGTATATTTCTAGTGAATCCAAGCGGAATTCAAGTACTGAGAGGAATTATGATTATAGACAATATACCACACTACAGGTTTTCTGTAAGAAAAGTCAGTATATTTATGGTTTGCTTTATAAAAGTTACTATAATACAATGGTACATAGTATTCAATTCACAAAAAATATGAACAAATATTTACAGCATGACACACCCACCAAAAAAAAACCAAACACATTTCTTTAAAAAAGGTACATATTGATGACAGAGTCTAAATGCACATAACGGTCCTAAATTACTGTTTTTCAAAAGGGGGAACCAAAATCTTAAAAATCCTCAATCTCAAAAGCAGAGATTTAATTCTGTGTGTTTACAGGAACATAAAGCAGATGTGATTTTATTGCAAACCATTTTCCTTCCCCCTTTTAAAGGGGGCTCTTATTTTTTCACATGGCAAATTAAAAACCAATCTTTACAAATTGTACAAGGATATAACAAGGAAATAAGAACAAGGACAAAACATTCCCGTCTATGACTTTTTTTCTTTCTAAGAACCACCATCTGAATTTAGAGGCTTTGTTCCCCTCCCTCAATGTCCTTATTCTAGCAGCTTCATCCTGGGCTCCAAAAGTGCACATTCAGCTTCACATGAGCAGGGCTCACCTCACTGATGGAGATGTCTTCGCTCACGGGATGTTGGACATGTATATTGAGAGCACCTTGGAGCTCCCAACTGTGGTTTTGACTTCTACAAATACTACATTGGTATTCAAGGAAGAAAATTATAGAAAAGAAGAAAATTTAAATTTGAAAAGAAAAATCAAAAGTTGCAGATTTGCTTAAATACATTTTAGGTTGTCATTAATAGACTATACACATTTTCTTGTCTGAAATAAATAGATTTTTGCACGTTAAGGTATCTGAAAGGCAAATTAAAAAAGCCTCAACTTGGCATTTTTTTAAATCTTCAGCTTCTTAATGCTTCTAGTTTGATCTACGTATTTGACAAAAAAAGTTCTTTTGTACAGAATTTACATTATACATAGCTTGACACAAGCTGGAAATACTGCCAGCCCCTTCCCTTGGTGTTTTCCTCCCACCCTCCCACCACAATTTTCTACAATTTAGGTTTGGGGCAAGCAAACTTTAAAAAAGAACTCCAAACTACAACATCACTTTTAACAAATTATTTACATGCTTTTGAAGTACAAAGAAAACAGCCCAAAAACAAAAAAATCAACATGTTTCTACAAGAAACGAAGAGAAGAGCCTGACAGTTGCCTATGTACAGATGATGTGTCCATTTTAGACTTCAAAATTTCATTTTTTTCCTTTAAAAAAAATTTTTATACAGAAATGCACTGAAATGATCCCTGAAAATAGTTCACAAATGACAGAACTGAAACAACTTTTCATCTGAGTTTTAAAAATTTTCTCATTGTAGAAACAAGCTGTTTAATATAAATATCTGCCAAATGGGAACTGGCTCCCCCCTAATCATCCAGGATTCAACCTCAAGCTGGAAAAAAATGATTGTGAGAAACCACATTGAATGGTCATAATAAGCAGGCTGGGTCTGCAATGGAGTGCTAAATAAATACCACCAGTGTGAATTTTCAAAGGCAATGATGCTAAACCTGCTCCAGGCTGAAAAGCACAAAGCATGTGGGCAACAAGATTTTGGCACTCTTCAAGCCAACAGGGCTGAAGGGGTTATGGGGGAGACATGAAATGTATCCAAGCTGTGTTGATGGTTAAATTTGTAGATCAAGATTGCTTTGAAAGATCTGCTCTTAAGACTCCTTAAGTCTGGGTTGAGGCAGAAGAAATATCTGATGAATTATTTCTTGCACTTCAAGCCCTTCAAAAAATAGGTATATCTACCTTATCCCAACCCCTTCTTACCACCCTAAAAATGTAACTCCACTGATTCCTATCTCATTATAGATCTACTATTCCCACCCAAGTGGCTCAGCATATAGTGTGGAAAAATCAGAGGCGGTCAATCTAATAAAGATCTAAGCACTGAGGCAGAGATGGAAGAACATCCTGTGCAATGAACATCCTGCCCCATTTAGTGAAAATACAACCTTATGTGATTTACAAGCTTTTGCTCTGTGCAGCCCCAGCCAGCTTCCATTCAAACTGTGGCTTCTTTTTCAGTCTCTGCTTCACATTTTAAAAAATGCTGAATGTCTTCTTCCCCCACCCCACCATAAACAAAATTAATGAGGAAAAGTAGCAGCATACTTATGGAAAGAGGAACATTTTTAAACAATAAAAAGATACCTTGCTCTGTCCATGAGAGCTATGCCATTATGGACCAAGCAGAGGAGCGGAAAAAGATAGTGTTTTGATTTACAGTGCCACTGAATAAGGGGAACAATTCACAAAGAGGTGTGGAGGTGGGACTGGATCTGAAGACGAAAAGCACCTGCACCATAAAGAGTTCTTGTGTGCGTGTCTGCAGTATGCACTTCTGACAGAAAGTCAGACCGTTCCCAATGGATTATCTTCTCTCTCTCCATCTCCTTTCTTCCTTCTTTCTTTTTTGGCAAAAGTGCAACCACCCTCGGTCACGACAGTTTGGACATAACCAGCACATGGAAAGAAACCTTGGGCTTAATTCAGGGTCCCTCTGCAGTTCTCGGAGCCACACAAACAGGGGATCTTGACATCCTCAATGGGGAACTTGTAGTCATAGGTAATTTCCTCATTCACATTGATGTACTGCTTTGAATAGATGACAATCTTCTTTTGGGACTCCACTGTGATGACTTTAGCATAGCAGTTTGGCTGAAACAAGAAAATTAAAAAGGTATTCATTTATTATTTAGATTAGGGGATGATCATAGGCTCTGGGGCTGACGGGAAACTAATACTAGTGACATCTCTGGTTGACAGAAACCAATTAAAGAAACTTTAAGGGGCAAGAAGGAAGATCTCTGTAAAATACAGAATATTTTTGTAGGGGAGCTGATAGAACTTAGGAGATTAGGACTTACATTGCAACTATGATTAATAAATCTGGCAAAGTTTCCACACTTTGTTGCATCAATAATCGTGTCGTGGTCAACTCTGAACATATAACTGCTTCCAATGCCCTCATCCTCATAGCGTTTCTCCCGCATGTCAGCAATTACCTGTGGAACAAATCAAAATAGGAAGCCCCTTTCTTAAAGTACGTTCTTACAACAAGCAAGCTTGTTCTTCGTCATATGTTTCTCTAGGAGTAGGAAGGTCTCTTTGGGTTCTGAAGGATCCCTCCCACTGCGAAGAGTTATATGGCACGTCCAGGCTTACCTGCCGGATATTCTGGCCCACATATTCAATCACCATTTCATCAGCAGCAATGGGTTCCATTGCAAAGAGGCCCCAATCATGAATGTGGCTCTTGCAGAATTTTAGCTTTTTCTTCCGGAACTATGGGATGGGGTGACAGGGAGAGAGAAAAGATTTATTTAAAATATTTCTAGTCTGCTTTTTTGGTCCCACTGAAGGGGCAAATAACAATACTGAACCATAAAATAAAATTGGGCAAGGCTGCCATCATAAGAAAGAAAGAAACAAATTAGAGCAGTGGCCCATCAATTCTAGTCTATTGCTCTGCCCAGTTTCTTTCTTCTGCCTTGGAACAAGCATTCCGCTTTTTGAGTCAGAGAGAGAGGACAGGGAGGAGGTGGCTGGGAAGGATGGGACACTCCCTTTAGAAACACCACAGAGAAACACCACAATCACCTGAAGAAAAGTCAGTCACAGCCTTGAAGCAGAAACATTTGACAGACATTTGATTTGTTATTTTCCTGGAACAAACTGCAGTTTTAGAGACAATCTTCCCTTCCCCTCTTCACATAGAAACACAATAATTAGAAGTTTTGCCCACACAATGCTTCTTCAAACAGAGATCATTCACTGACTGGCTGGCAGGCATGATAAGCTGCTGGAGGGGAGCAGTGTAACTTACCTTGAGCTGGTTGAATTTGAGCAGGTCACTATCACAGCTGCCAGTGAAGGATGACAGGAGCCTGCGTTGCTCAGATCTCCTCTCAGAGCCAGCCCGGGTGGAAGCATGTGGCTGGGCTGGGATGCTCATTCCCTGAAGACAAAAATGGGGTTAGGAGTTCGTAAAGAGATTGGACTTCAGTTTTGCATCAAGGTTCGGGGGGGGGAATACAGTGCAATGATAGACAGATATTTTGCATGCACAAGACCCCAAACTTAATCCCTGCCATAAACAATTCAAGCAAACAATTCCCTCTGCTTTCATGTTTCTTTCTGTCCACTGAAGCAACCCTCTCTCCTTCACCTTGCCCTTCCATTGTCATTAACATCAAGATGCAATTTATTGCCTCTTGTATCCCAAGCAAAAAAGGGCTCAAATCCTCTCCAGCATGAAGAGCACTGACTGCATGTTAAAGTTCCAACCTGACAGGCATAAAAGCAAATCCAGTCAATTTTCAAGTCAGCAGAGAAAGAGACATCCTATAGTCTAACCTGTGTATCAATTGGAGGTTCCTCTGCAAATGCACGGCTGTTATTGAGGTATTTCAACTTGTCCTTTTTGTCAATTTTATAATAGCCTTCACTTCTGGCACAGCCTGTCACATGTTCCCGCATCCCATCATCCCGTTTCTTCTTCTTTGGGATAGAAAAGCTGGTTGGTGGCTTGATGTTAAGGAGAAACTGAAAAGTTTGGGGTGGGACATACATACCTTGCCAAGAGTTACCTAGCATCCATTAATATATAGGAGGGCCCTCTGTATTTCTTAGTACAGATGAGTGCTAGGAAGTACAGGAACTGCTACTTCTTAGCAGATACTGTAGTTCTTACAACAACAAAATATATAACTTGAAAAGTAGCCCAATTTGCTATTCTAGCAGGTTGTGAACAACACAATAGCAGATTGGAAGTCAAATAATCTAGTTGCTTTTATTCCATTCTTCCCAACCCCTTTTGAAAGGAGTGTTCATCTCTCCTTATTAAATGCAACATATACTTTCATTTGCTTCCTGCTGTATTGTTTACAATAAGTGTACCACCAGCAGTGTCCAGGAAACCACTCTGTTCCAAAATGATATACTACTATACTCTCAGGGACGTCCAGTCTAGCAACCCAGCAGAAAAGGATATAAGGATGGTAGACCCAAAGGGTGTCATTGAGCCAGTCCATACCATTGTCTTGCTGCAACAAATGTTCATATGTAATGCACAGGAAGTGGATATCCTCTTCATCAATCCCCCCATTCCAAATGTCATACAAAATTGTCATTTCCTCAAACTCGGAGCGGGGTCTAAATTGATAACGAGGTGGAGAATATTCAGGGGAAGGAATTGTTGGAACATCCTCTGGCCTTTTCTTCTGGCGCCGCCACTGTCTTTTGGACTTCAAGAGGGCCTCTTCCTCTTTGAAGTCCTCATTCCACTGGTTCTCCAGCTCTTTGAACGGAAGCTTCTCAGCCAAAACATCTGGACTAATCTTGTCATGGAAGCTGTCATTCCTGAAGTCCAACGTAACAGCTTCTGGGTCTTTGAGGGCAAAGAAAGCATCTGGATGGCCACTCAACAACTCTTTACTCACAGCACTTTCAGCCAAGGCAACTGTGATTGGATGAAGAGGTGGCTCTATAGGCTTGCCAGAGTAGGCATCCAACATAGGGCCCAACGGAGAGGAACGTTTTGGCCGACCCGGCTTCCTTTTGGCAGGCAGGTTAGGAGGAGGCGGTGGAGGGAGAGGTGGGGAAGTTGCAGGGATTTCTGGGTAGGGCAAGAGAGTTCGTGCATCTGCTCTGCACTCATCAAGGGACATCTTTGAGTCCATGAACAAGCAAGGCTGAACAGAGAGAGGAACAGGCTGATTGGGAGACAAGTCAAGATGTGAATGAAAAGCTGGGACGGGTGGGCTGGCGAAGGGGATTGGGGAGGGAACACTGTTCACACCAACCAATAAGGAAGCACCAAGAGGTTCTTTAAAGATTTTCTCATCAGACTCATCATCTGAGGGCTTCTTGCCAGATAAAAGGCAAGGAAGAGTAGCACCAGGCTCTGGGAAAGTTGGCGTGAAATTGAAATCCCTCCCAGGAGTCCGAGGAATGCCACTACTATTGATTCCGGGAGACTGAGATAGGTAGGAAAAGGGGCTCCCTGGGACTTGAGGAGAACTTAAGGTCAAGCTGCTTCCTGTGAGAGGGGCTTCACTGCCAGGGGTGACTGGGAAAGTATCTGTGCTCTGTGATTTTGAGAGACTGTGTGAGCGCTTTGCTATGTCCCTCCCAGGAGTCCGAGGAAGCTCTTCTTCTAGCAATGGTTTGGTGATGGTTAATTGATCAGGAAGGAGCAAAGATTCCTCTTTACTTGACACTGTTGATTGGAGGGGAAGTGAACAGGGTGGCACATTGTGGATGGGAAACACAGGAGACTCCAAATGGGCCAGCACTTCCTTTCCAGGAGTCCGAGGGAGTCTATTATCTTCCTCAGGTGTGGATGGCACCCTACTTTTCACTTGGGTTTCTACATGGCTGTCCTTGAACTTGGAAAAAAAGGTATTGCTAGGCAAGGCCTCATCCAAGAGCCTCACTGGTGTCCGAGGACGGAGGTTTTCTTCATCCTTAGACTCCAGCTTTGGACCATCTATCCCCTCAGGTTCCAGTTCAGCATCTGGTTCACACTCTTCTACTGGGAAAAAAGAAATAAATTACATAATCAACTGTAACATAATCAATCAATCAACATAATCAATTACATAATCAAATGTAAATTACATTTACATCCTATATGTTTCCTAAATACCTTTTGATTAAGCAGAGTGAGATCAGAAATTGAATGTCCTGCGATAGTTGTTGTAATGGCTAATCTGCCTTATCTGTTTGGCAACTTGCCAAAAAAGGGGTCTTGACCCATAGACACACAGTTTGGGAAGTACTGGACTACACTATCCAGGTTTAAGAATAGAAAGTGATCTGGTGACTTTTCACATCAGACAAGTGTAGTTTTTTAATTTTGCAGACATGTTCAGATCCCCGGGTCAAGCCAGCCTTCTTCACTGAGAAGACGATGGCACTCTTTCAAGTGGGTATTCCTCTTTTATTTAGCAGGGGGAGAGTAACTGGCCCTACACACCACAGCAGTGGCTTCTGCTGGTGTTCTTTTTTGCATTTTAGTTTGTGAGCCCTTTTGGGACAGGGACCCATTAGCTTTTAATTAGCTATTATTATTTTTCCATTTTCTTTGTAAACTGCTTTGTGAACTTGTTAGTTGAAAAGCGGTATATAATACTGTAGATAGGTAGATAATTTGACTGTATCCTGTTTTCCTCTGAACTGGATCAAGACTAGAATGGACTAAGGAGGACATTTAAACCAAACATATCTGAGAAATAGGATCTTCAAAAAATCAAATAGGTGCTGTTGCTGAACAGGGCCTTGAGGTTGACAGCAATGTGGAGGGTGTCATTAGGTGGATCCGCAACTGGCTCGATGGCCGCACTCAAAGGGTTTTAGTAAATGATTCTGCGTCAACCTGGAGATTGGTTTCGAGTGGGGTGCCCCAGGGCAGTCTTGGGCCCAGTCCTCTTTAACATTTTCATCAATGACATGGAGGAAGGGATATGGGGGAACCTGATCAAATTTGCAGATGACACCAAGCTGGGAGGAGTAGCAAACACAACAGGAGATAGTAGAAACCTCCAGGAGGATCTGGATAAACTGGAATACTGGGCTGTAACAAACAGAATGAATTTCAACATTCTAGGGAGAAGTGCAAGGCTCTGCACTTAGGCAATAAAAACCAAATACACAGGTATAAAATGGGAGATACTTGGCTTGGCAGCACAACATGTGAGCGGGATCTTGGAGTTACTGTGGATCACAAGCTGAACGTGAGTCAGCAGTGTGACGTGTCTGCAAAAAAGGCAAATGCCATTTTAGGCTGCGTTAGGAAGACTGTAGCTTCCAAGTTACGAGAAGTTATAGTTCCTCTCTATTCTGCATTGGTTAGATCTCACCTGGAGTACTGAGTTCAGTTCTGGGCACCTCACTTTAAGAAAGATGCAGCCAAACTGGAGCAAGTCCAGAGGAGAGCAACAAGAATGATCAGTGGGATGGAAAGGAAGCCCTATGAGGAAAGGTTGGGGGAACTTGGGACGCTCAGCCTGGAGGAGGCTGAGAGGAGACATGATTGCCCTCTTCAGATACTTGAAGGGCTGTCATATGGAGGAAGGGGCTCATTTGTTCATAGCTGCTTCTGAAAGCAGAACTAGAACCAATGGGTACAAACTGCAAGAAAGGAGATTCCGGTTGGATGTCCAGAAAAAATTTCTGACAGTGAGGACAGTTCGGCAGTGGAACAGATTGCCAAGGGAGGTGGTGGACTCTCCCTCACCGGGGATCTTCAAGCAGAGGCTCGATGAGCACTTGTCAGGGATGGTCTAGGAGGATTTCCTGCTGCAGGCAGGGAAGGGGTTGGACTAGATGACTAGTTGGACTAGATGGATTAAATGACTACTAGGTCCCTTCCAACTCTATGATTCTATGACTCTAAGGAGCCTAATCTGAATCAACTGTGCTGAATTGCAGACAGAAGCACACACATATGCACATGTGCATGCGCACACACACATTCAAAATACTGTATATAAACACTGAAAGAAAACAAAAATGAAACTGTAGAAAGTTCCCCCTACCTGGCATGGACTCAGGAGACTGCTGTAATTTCTCTTCCTGGGCTCTCTCTATAACCACCAGAACTTCTGCAGCTGGAGGCTCATTAGGTTCTTCTTTACTTTCTTCTCCTGCCTGTACTTCATTCTGACCTTCTGGCATAGAAGGTTCCACCAGTGGTAGAGCAGATGCCCCCGGGTAGTCTTCCACTGGAAACAATTCCAGGATGGTGGTCTCCTCATCTTCAGGTTCTTGGGAGGCAGACTCTTCTACTAGTTCAGTGGGCACAACATCTCTCTCTTGTTCTAGCAACACTTCATCATCTTCCACCTGCTCCTTATGGTCTACCTCTTCATCTTCTTCCTCCTCTTCCTCCACCTCTTCTTCCTCTGAATCAGAACTTGTCCCAAATTCAGAGGACTCCTCGCTTTCATCTGATGACTCAGCCTCTGCTCGGGAAGATGCAGGACTTCCTATATCTTCTACAGAAGGAAACAAAAGAATAATATGGTTTCATTATTACCTGCATCATTTTGCAAGATGAGAGAAAGGGTTGGATTTCTTGATTTTTTGTTCCTCTTTCCTGCTCTAAACTTTCATTCCTGTTGTGTCAAAAATCAACATTAAAGATAAGCTGCAAATCAGAATACACTTTACCTGAAGTTCTTTGATAAGTTGTGCTTATCAATTATGCCTCCAAATCAAAACCTTTTGATTTATTTAGCAACAAGACTTCATACCTTCTTCAGAATCTTGCTCTTCTTCCTTTTCACTTGTTTCAATTTCTGCTACTTCATCATCATCATCCTCTTCGTCATCCTCCTCCTCCTTGGTTTCTTCCTCCTCCTCTTCCTCCTCCTTGAGAAACAAGGCATTTTGAAAGTTCAAACACACATTTGAGCAAAAAAACAAAAGTTGAGCAATAGGTTCAGTGTCCAATAGCTAGGGACCTGCAAAAGGTGAGGTTATTTTACCATACAAAGGATAACATCCCTTTGTCAGGAAAAATAACCTCACCTTTTGCAGGTTCTTAGCAATAGGGGGTGCAATGGCAGAAAGGAGGAGGTAATTGAAGCTTAAGAAAAAACATCAGCAATCTTTGTTTTATAAAGGTACTTGTGTCAAATCTCTCTCATACACTAGAGCATTTCCTTAGTCAAGTATGTGCAATGCCCTTCTGCATGTAAAGCATTCTGCAAATGGTATAGAAGTCAAGACAGGAAATACTCAAAGTTCTTCACCTCTATTCATGACTGTTGAGTTGTTCTTGGGTGGAAGGCAAACATAAGGCAAACAACTTCTTTGAAAACTAAAAACTTTATTCAGAGTCATCTTGTACATTTGTCTTGTACATTATGTACATCTTATACATAAAGTCATCTTATACATTTGAAAGATGGGCTAAAATGTAGCCACAGAAACAACTCAAGTCAATAATGCAACCTACCTTGTCAGATACAGATTTCATCACCCCTTCTTCTCTCTCCTGTTCTGCCTCCTTTTCAGAAGAAGATTCCTCTTCCTCCTCTTCTTTGCCTGAATCCTCCTCTTCTCCTTCACTGTCCAGCTCCAATGGCCTTCCAGGTCTCCTTCGGAGGCCTACAGTTTCAGTATCCTTCTTGGAGAGGTCTGAGGTTGCTTCTGGGAGGTCTCGATCTCGTTCAGATTCTTCAAGTAGAAAAATTAATGAGAGAGCAAAATATAAAAACTCTCAGTCACACTGTTGTCAAAATAACAAAAGTGGATTCCCACGTTTTTTCAGAAAATATTAGAAAAGCCAACAACTTGCTCAAAACAAAAGCTTTTGAAAAATAAGAAATGGAGAAACCTTGCTACTTGGCACAATGGCCCTCTTGAAGGAGCACAGGTTTCCCTTGAAGGGAAACCTTCACAGACTATGGGCACAATCCTAACAAGTTTAGACCAGTTTAACTCACATGGCATATCTTTCCATGATGGTATGGGGAGGTTGGCATATGCCTGTGGAATGGCCTAACCTCACCACATGTGGTGCAGAAGTGTCTTACGGGACTTTTGTGACACCCCCAGGTCAGTAAAGGACTTATGCTGGTGCTTAAGCTGGCCTAATGCAGGTTAAGATTGCAGCCTCAGGTTACAAGTTATGATAGCTATAAGCTATCTCCATGTTCAGAGAGTTAACAGAAAAGAGCTATTGCCCTTGTGTCCTACTTGTGGGCTTCTCAGAGGCATCTGATTGGCTATTATGGGAAGCAGAATGGTGGACAATGGTTTTTTGTCTGGTTAGGCTCTTCTTTGATTCTTAAAACTATAGAACTAAGAAGCTCTGAAGCTCTCTAAATTTAAAGTACTGCAATTGAGAAAGCTCATTATTGAGAGGAGTAGAAGATTCAGCCATTATCAGTCCTTATTGTGAAATGCATGGAACAAAATTAAATTTGACAAACCTTCATCTTCATCATCTACTGACGTAGAAGGTCGGATTCTCTTCTGGTCTCCAGCTGAGGTAGCTTCAGGTGGCTCCTTTCTCTTCACCTATAGAAAAGAAAATGAGCCTATTTGGGGAGATGTTTTTGTTTAGATTTACAACCCACATGCTCACTTAACAAATAATAATCTTACAAAATAGAAGTAAAGAATTTGATTACATATGAGAACTGAGGTAGCTTCACGCTGAAGTACTTATTTTCCTTCTTGACTAATGGTGAATAAACTTTGCACCCAGACAAGTACCCAACAGACCATCCATGGTTAACTTCAATAGGAACTCTGAAGCCAGGACAAAAATCCAAATACAGTACACGAAGATAGACACTAATGCAAATTTAAAATAATCAGAACATGATGGAAACCTGATGCCCTTACAGTCTCTGTTCTGAAATATGCTTCAGGGTTATTGTGACAAAATCTGCAAAGTTACTAAGCTCAGAAAAGGTTAAATTTTCCCTAAGATCTCCAGTTGTTTTCCATGCTTCCATTCTTGGCTCAGACAGAAGTACCCACATTATCTTTTCAAAGTTCACCAATTCATTACTTAAACTCACTGATGAGACACAACTATGATCAGGTATTTTGTTTTCCTACATTTGTTGATATGCACCAACTGAAAGCCATTGAACAGCCCTAATGTAAAGCTGACAGTGGGTAAAATCATTCCTTTTATACAAGTTTTTATACAAATCACTCCTTTTATAGAACTAAAAAGGCAGGTAGATTTTAGTGGCGAAAATATGCATCAGCAGATAACATAACAGCTTATGACTGAACTTCAAATAAATGCTCGAAAGCAGGAAACAGTGGTCACAACTGCGGTTATCTGATGCTGAAGGTTGCATCCTGGACTACTTTCCCCCTCTTACCTTGAAAGATGGTAACCGGATGCCTCCTCGCAAGCCTATGCCCAAGCCAATGCCCTCATAACCCAGTCCTTCTCCTTTGTTCCAGTTCTCCAGGAGACAAGATGTGATGCGATCCTTTGGTTTTGGCTTCTCGTCATCTTTATTTTCTCCAGACTTTATTGGTGTAAGTGATGCCTGAATAAGAGAAACATTAAAATAAAACATGTTTTATTGTTTTTTAATTGTTGTTTGGCCGCCTTGAGTTCCCCCTTGTGGGGGAAGAAAGGCGGGATACAAATTGCTTAAATAAATTAATTAATTAAAGAGGACACTATTACAGGGTGTGAGGAACAGATCATAATCTGTTCGGACTAAGCTTCCAATTCTTTGAACTTATGCAGAGTTACATTGCCAGAGGAAAACCATACACTCAAATCCATCAAAAGCCCCTATATCCTATGCATATCTACTCAGGGAGCTGTCCTCCTACATTTCATAAAGCATCATGTACATGGATGGTGCTATATAAAAGAATAAATATGTATAGTAATACTTTTTCTCCATGCTGATAGACAAGGGAGTCACAAAAAATAATCATTTATGATGTGGGTATGAGAGCGAATCAGCAGAGGCTGCACTGAGGGGAAGTGCAGAGAAGAAAATCCAGGAGATATAGACAAAACAGCACAAGTAATTTGTTTTTGCAAAGCCATTTTAAAAGGCTGGTGTGATTTTTCTCCTACCTTTGCAAGACGTTCTTTCTTGTCCCACCAATCATCAAATGCTCTGAAGGCCACTACCTCCACCATCTTCCGATTCAAATCCCTTTTCATTAATGCTTTAAGTTCCTTCACGATCACCAAAAGAACCCCATCTACTGTGGCCTTGTGTGGATCTTCTTTCTTGGGCTCATAACCCGGAGGTGGAACTGTAGGGTCAAACTTAGGTAAAGGTTGCCACTGCTGCCCACGGTTCATAGATGCTCCCATGGAGAAGTGTCGATAGGGAGGAAGATTCACAAACTGCATCCGGTTTCCCATGAATGGGGGGTACTGATATGAATTCTGCCCTTGCATCAGACGACTCAACATCTGGGTTTGCATTTGAAAGGACATTGACATACCACCCCATTGATTGCCCAAAACACTGATCATATCCACTTGCATGACAGGGAACATTGCAGGATGGAATGGTGGGAGCGGTGGCATTATATGAGGGGGTGGGACCCCAGGAGGTGCTGGAAGGGGTGGAGGTGGAACAGTGACTGATGGGTGGGTTGGAGGAGGTGGAGGAGGGAGAGGTGGAGGCATTGGGAAGACAGTCTGAGGTGGAGGTGGTGGAGGTGGAGGAGGCGGAGGAGGAAGGGGAGGAAAGCCAGGAGGCGGCATGGGGATTGAAGAACCCATTACAGCTGAGTTGCTAACTGAAGTGTTCACCACAATATTTTTGGCACAATCTGTGCTTGGAGAGGAATTCATTTCATCATCGGAGATCTCCATGTCTTCCCCAGAAGACTGATGACACTGTGAGGAATAAGGGAAATACATTCCGTTATTACCATTCTTATTTTAAACACACTATCTACAGTATTTATATACCGCTTTTCAACTAACAAGATCACAAAGCGGTTTACAAAGAAAACGGAAAAATAATAATAGCTAATTAAAAGCTAATGGGTCCCTGTCCCAAAAGGGCTCACAATCTAAAATGCAAAAAAGAACACCAGCAGAAGCCACTTGAACAGACACTGCTGGGGTGTGTAGGGCCAGTTACTCTCCCCCTGCTAAATAAAAGAGGAACACCCACTTGAAAGAGAGCCTCTTGCTCGGTTAGCAGTTCTCAGCTAGCACACCAGAACTATGTCTTTAAATCTCATGGAAATGAAAGCAGACCTTGAAATTCTCTTTTGAGGCATTTAGGTATTTAACCAATTTTCCAGCTCCAGCAGCAGGGGAACAAACATTGGCTTACATTGGGGAGGACTTCAAGACTACCCCCCAACTGCAGCACATGCCTAGCTGGCACAGCTCTGTCAGTGCTGAAAAGTTGGTAAGGATTGGGCCCTTTGTTCATAACAGACTTGAACATGTTATTTCCTATGACGTGATCAAGCTAGTGGGGTTGTTTGAAATTAGTATCTGCATCCAGTAACAGCAAGAGATATTAACAGCACATTCATGCTGGGCTTCCTGCAGAGCTGACACTGCCTCTAAATTGCAGTAACCCCCTTCAAAAATACTCTTGTGTTTGCAACAGCAATCATGAAGCAATGGGCTTCAAGATGCATCATGGCTTAGCTGGTGATGGCTTTCCAAAGAATATTCAATCTCTCCCTTTACCTGTCAGCATTCATGCTTCTAAAAGTAACATTAATAGCAATCCAGACTCTTACCCATAGATGAACCTTGTCTAATCTAGTTTTGATCAAGTCACAAATTTGCTGCCACCAGAGGGCAGCAGCACCCAAAGAGTGAAATTTGCAGCATGCAGTGTACTATTTATCAGGATGCGGCTATATGCAAAATAATTGCTTAAAATATTAACATACATAAACATATAAAATTTCTAAAAATGTCTAGAGAGCAAAAAATAGCACCATGCTTTCTTATGAGCCTAACTCTGAAGGGCAATTATATCTAGGAATAGCCAGGAAGTTGTACCAGAGCACATGAAATGGTGTGTGAAAGGGAGATGCAAGCAACAGAGGCAGTGCAACAGGGACAGCTCATCTCTGCCATGTACTTGGCACTCAGTCTTTGCTCCTCTTCTGCAAAATAGAGGCAATTTGCCTTCTTCTAGCAAAAGAACAAAATCTAAAATTCTGAAATGAGATAGAAAACATGCTATGCTGATCTAGACATGCATTTGTATCACTTGCTCTCTCGTTATTTGATTACTTAATATTTATTCTCACTTCAGCACTAAAGAATGCAGGCACCATTCAATGCAAAATTAAGAGATGTGGCCTGCAGGCTTTGTAATAAAAAATACACAGAAATTTAAAGAAAGGGAAGGAAAAACTATAAAAGATACTATGAGCTCCACATTCAGTGACTCTTAGTATTACTCCATGAAAGTATAGTGTGTGTGTGTGAAATAGTTCATTCACACACACAGGACTCCACCTGCTGTTGCAAGTTCATGACCTAACATCTGGAATTAGCCCCATCTCACTCTCCATCCCAATTTCTTTTTGGAATTTCCACTCATTTTCTATATGATAAAATTGAAAAGGTTAGTCAAAATCTTATAATCTTGTCCCCAGTTGGTTGCTTTTCCGAAAACCCTTTCTTTGTCTAGGGCTGCTCTCTGTTGTGCTCTGGTCCACTGCACTGTTGACCAGTGCTTTGTTTGACGCCTGGCACACACTGAGAAAGCAATGCAAATGGTATGCCAACCAAAGCCATCCTATCCAGATGCTTGCTAAAAATATAAAAAGGGCACATTACTGGAAGGAAGAAAACTGAACATCATCAGGCCTAATTTCTGTTGTTTTATTAAACACTCAAGAGGAGAAATTTAAGCTGATCCTTCAAGACGCACAAGGGTGGAGTGAGGTATTCCCCTGAAAACTGCAGCTCACTCTCAGGACTACGTGGCTTCTAAAGAAATGCCACTATGGTGCATGTTTGTGTCCTACAATGTGAAAAGCTCAGGTGCTGGTTCCTAATTAGCTATGACCTCACACCTAGAGAAATCAGTAAAAAGGGCAAGTGAGACATTGGGGGTGGGGAGAGTCAGGTAATCTCAAAAGGGCGCTTGCAGGAATTGAACTGCTTGCTTCTCTCAGAAGAGGGAATTTCCATGGGATCCAAAATGGCGTTGCTCATAAACAACTACTTTTTTGCATCTAAAGAGTAACATCAGTAAGAGTAACTTAATAATGGTCCACAGCCTCTGTACACCCTGTTGTGCTAGAAATGATATACCAGTACTACTGGGAATATCCAGGCCCCTGTCAGTGGGTACTCAAGAAAAATCATGTAATATTGGCAACAGGTCATGATCCTTTCCCCAATTTAAAAGCCAACTCATCCACACATACCAAGATAACCCATGATGTTCCATAAAAATACAGAGTCTAAATTGGTTCCAAGAACAGGACAAGAATTGCCCTGCCCCACAAGCTGTTGCCAAAGCATTAACAGAGGATGGGGCTAGGCTAATTTATAATCTGTGACAATGGCACCAGTTTTTTTCCATGGAACTAAAGGACTGGAACAGAGGCAAGGCAACACCATATCTCTTTTACACTTGCTGAAGAGGAGCAGGGAGCCATGGCTAATAGGTTTGTTCAGAAACAGGTCTGTTTGCTACAAGAAAGGAAAAAAAAGTTTCTTGGTTGTTGCTGCATTTTAATCATATGTACTCAAGTAATAAGAACACTCTGCTTGAACTTAATAGCATTTTCCGATTACTAGGACTGCCGTACCCAAACCAGGTTTATGTTTAGAACCCCTTCTGAGTGACAATGTTCAGCTTAGAAATATGTCATGTGACAACAAAAGCAAGTAAACTTCAGAACATATACCAAATGCATTTTTCTTATGACTAAGAAAGCCCAAAGATACTTGAGTATGGCTACAATCCAAAACTCCACTTAGGACAGTCTAAGCCCCACCATAAATCCTGTGCCGACTTATGCACAAGACACTCCTGGGGGAAGGGGTTAGGCCAATGCAAAGGCATATGCTGACCTCTACACACCATCATGGAAAGATAAGTCAGGAGATTTAGGCAGGCCTAAATTTCTTAGGACTGTGCCCTATGTTCTGTTCATCCCCCCTCCTTTTTCCTATAATAAGTACTGTTGTATTTACAGTATCTTTTCTCCTGCATTCAGTCCAGTACTTTGTCTTCCTAGACTCTGGGTCCCATACTACAACTTAGGATTTTAGGAATTCTCCATAGAACTGGGAGAAAGGATTCATGTCTGCCTGGTTTTATCTTTGTGGTAACAACAATAAGGTTCACTGTTTTAGTCCTTGGGAAGATGCAGATCTGAAGGAGGAGGCAGGCACCTGTTCCTGATCACCAAAAACAATCATCACCTCAATAATTCCAACCTACAAGTGGTTTGGAATCAAAATTTGGAATCCCAAAGTGGTTTGATGTCAAAGTCAGTGCCAGCATTGGCAATATTTCTTAATGTGATACTGCAATTCACTTTCTGTATAAATATGCAAACTTTGAAAGCCTCAAAGGCTCAATCTGACACTTGAGAGTGAAAGCGGTATTGTTGCCCATAACCGCAACATAGAATCATAGAGTTGGAAGGGACCTAGTGGGTCATCTAGTCCAACCCCCTGCCTGCAGCAGGAAATCCCCCTAGAGCATCCCCAACAGGTGCTTGTCGAGCCTCTGCTTGAAGATCCCCAGTGAGGGAGAGTCCACCACCTCCCTTGGCAATCTGTTCCACTGCCAAACCGCCTTCATTGTCAGGAATTTTTTCCCGATATCCAACCGGAATCTCCTCTCTTGCAGTTTGTACCCATTGGTTCTAGTTCTGCTTTCAGAAGCAGCTATGAACAAATGAGCCCCTTCCTCCCTATGACAGCCCTTCAGGTATCTGAAGAGAGCAATCATGTCTCCTCTCAGCCTCCTCTTCTCCAGGCTGAACATCCCAAGTTCCCCCAACCTTTCCTCGTAGGGTTTCCCTTCCATCCCACTGATCATTCTTGTCGCTCTCCTCTGGACTTGCTCCAGCTTGGCTGCATCCTTCTTAAAGTGAGGTGCCCAGAACTGAACGCAGTACTCAAGGTGAGGTCTGACCAATGCTGAATAAAGAGGAACTAGACTTCTCGCGACTTGGAAGCTACAGTCCTCTTAATGCAGCCTAAAATGGCATTTGCCTTCTTTGCAGACACATCACACTGCTGACTCATGTTCACCTTGTGATCCACGGCGACTCCAAGATCCCGCTCACATGTTGTGCTGCCAAGCCAAGTATCCCCCAGTTTATACCTGTATTTTTGGTTTTTATTGCCCAAGTGCAGAACTTTGCACTTCTCTCTGTTGAAATTCATTCTATTTGTTACAGCCCAGTATTCCAGTTTATCCAGATCCTCCTGGAGGTTTCTCCTATCTCCTGTTGTGTTTGCTACTCCTCCCAGCTTGGTGTCATCTGCAAATTTGATCAGGTTCCCCCATATCCGTTCCTCCATGTCATTGATGAAAATGTTAAAGAGGACTGGGCCCAAGACTGCCCTGGGGCACCCCACTCGAAACCAATCTCCAGGTTGACGCAGAATCATTTACTAAAACCCTTTGAGTGCGGCCATCGAGCCAGTTGCAGATCCACCTAACGATTGTCCCGTCTAGCCCATATTTTTCCAACTTCCCAATTAAAATGTCATGTGGGACTTTGTCAAATGCTTTGCTGAAGTCAAGATAAATGACATCCACAGCATTGCCACTGTCCAATAAGCTCATAACCCGATCAAAAAAGGAGATCAGATTTGTCTGGCAAGATTTATTCTTGGTAAATCCATGCTGGGTTGTTTTGATCACCGAGTACTTGTCTAGATGTGCACAAATTGTGTGTTTTATGATTTGCTCTAATATCTTGCCCGGGATTGAAGTCAAACTGACTGGTCTATAATTTCCCGGGTCTTTTTTCTTCTGTTCTGGATTGGGCTGAAGCTGCAATAGTGGCTGTAGAAGGTCTCAAACTTTCTACACTTAAATTCCTCCTCTTCCAGTTTGTTCAGCAGCAGGTAGCCACTTTCAAGCTTTTTCATTGGGAGAGATTCCACTGCATATTTAGACCTACACACAGGTCTCTGCGTTAGCCACCACTGAATACTATATGTCTAAGCTAGCAGCAGGCTGCTCCCAGGTTGCTTAATTAGAAGCCTCTAGTATAAGCCATCTCTCACTGGGATTCTGTGTCAACGTGTCATCAGGTCATGTTCCCTACAAACTAGAAGACAATCTAGAAAGACAAACTAGAAGACAAACTAGAAAGGAATCAAGTTGGGATTACATCTGATTACAAAGAAAGATGTCAAATAATATCAAATGTTGCATAAAGTTTTAAGTAGATTTTCACTTATCTATTTGGTGAGGTGTAATTTTATGAAACAGGGAAGGGCATAAGAAATCTGAGACAAAAACAAGAAGATTTTCTGCTATGTAAATCTAAAACAGACTTTTGCAATAGGTGGCCATCTCTAATCCATTGGCTGAAGGAAAAACATGGCTTTTGAATGGCTTCAAGTTGCAACAGAGTAGCTTACAAGATCTGAATATCTTCACACATGGACCCAATGAATGTCTGGGGCTGGTCACTATAGAAAAACATAGTAACACACTTCCCAGAATAATATAGTAGGCATACTTATGAGTAAAATAAATGGCATCTTTTTCAAACACGTCTACCCATAACAGATATCCCTGCCACCCAATTTCCTAGTTTCTTGACCAATCATTAGGCTAGTCAGAAAAATGTCCAAACACAGCCCCCTTTTTGGAGAAAGTAGACCCTTCTGTATAACTGCAGTAAAACTAAACAACTGGACTAGAAATATTGAAGAAATTTAATATTTAGAAACAATTCCCACAGTGAGTTTAGCCCTAAATAAGTATGCATAGAATGACAGCCTCACTGAGGCTCTTTTTATAATCCACAAAGAACTGAAGACCAAAAAAAAATTATAACAGACTCTGTTGCAAGAGCTAAAAAAGGGCCACTAACTTTCTTGGCTACATGACAGGACTGTGAGTCAGCCAGCACACACACAGCTCCAGAAACAAACTGTACAACAGTAGATCTATGCTTTCTCTCTGCGAATTATGAAGCAAACAAGACAGCTGTGGATCCTCCTTTTGGTGGAGAGGTGGAAGAAGTGAAAGCATCTTCTCTTCCTGCCCCAAATGTCCTTGCTTCCCTCCTCCTGTTGAGGAATTCTCAAAGCTGGCCAAAGAAGCAGCCTCACAATAGACTGAAACATGAGCTGCTTCTTTCCCCAGTCCCTTCATAGGCTAAAATCTGGCACTCCTTCCTGTCTCATTTGCAAACTGGAAAAACTACAGCTCACGTTTCAGGGGGTTCTACAGCCACTATTGCAGCTTCAGCCCAATGCAGAACAGAAGAAAACTGTAAAGCTCAACTCAGATCTATTAAAAAGGGAAATCGAGAGGAGGGAGGAATCATTCACCTAAAGATTCTAGGAGAATTACAAACCACTGCGCAACATACTAGACAAGTTATGCATCACTAGACATTCTATACATATATTTCATGAAGCAAATTAAGCAAACAAGTAGGTTATCTCCTGCCAAAGCAGATAGTTCCATCAATCCTCAGTGCCAGAGGACACAACATTTGTGGGAGAGGGGAAGAAAGAAAAACTAAAAACCCAGTCAGCAGTGCTTCTGAGTATCATGAACACTTGGTGTCTCACATACATACACACATATCTCATTTTCCTAATTAAACAATGGATGGCACATTAGCACAAGCGCATGTATGTACATGTACCTCAATATCTTACTGAGTAAAACCCCCAATCCATTTTAAACCAGCAGTGCAATGCCCCATGAGCGGTTCAATGTATTTGCCATAAACACAGACACCTTGCTTACCTCTTCCATTTTTTCTGGAACTGGATTCTGGTTACCAGGCATCATATCTTTAGCCTCGGAGGACTCTGCTTTGGATGTCCGGCTCAGCTGGTCATTGGGAGTCACACAAGAATCTGACGGTCCTCTAGAATTCTGACAGAAAGATGCTGTTCCAGGAATTGGCTCCTCATCATCAGAATCTGGTAATGGCGTTGGGCTAATATCCTCCAAACCAGTGCTAGAAGGACGGGAGGATGGAGTTTGTGCTCTGTAAGTAGGCTGAGAGTTGGAACCAAATGTTGGGATCGGAGAAAGCTGGGAAGAGGAGGAAGAAATGGGACTGCCTTCCATTCGAATCTCATTGTCTGACTCATGATCATTAAGAAAATACAGCTTTGTTCTTTGCTCTTTTAAGAGCATCTCAATCCTTGAGTCTAAACTGTTGGGCTGAACTTCACATTCCATGGTTGGGGTACATGGTGTCTCACTCCTTTCTGGAGTCTGTGAGAAGGATGCCACAGCTGTTTCACTGAGACTGTTAGACTCTGGCAGGGGTGGGGGTTCCTCAGGTTTATCCTTGACAGGAACAAAATCAACAGTGGTAGCAGCACTACTTTCAACTACCATCTCCGTTGGAGGTGGTGGTGGAGGCCGTCGGTACTCAACATCTCTAGAAGTCAGGGGAAGTGGTGGTTCTTCAGGTTGGGGGTATGTAGTTGGTGCTTGGTATGGGGAGAAGGCAGATTTATAAGTTGAAGAAGTTGAGTGGCTTACAGGAGGTGTGTGGGAATATTGCACAGTCTCTTGCTGATGGGATTTGAATGCACCAAACTGATGTTCTGACCCTCGAAAAGCACTTGCCGAGTTAGGAACATAAAGATGGCCCGGACGTCTGTTGTAGGCATCTGTAAATTTTGTTTCATGTCTCCTGGGTTTGTACCCAGAATCTTGACCAAAATGGTAAGCTGGTGTTGTCTGACGACTAGAGTATGCAGAATCTTGGGAAAATGGAGTCCCCTGGCGTGGGGTGAGAGGAGTTCCTTGGGACTGAGGGGTAAATTGGCTGAAAGAATTTGGAGTATCTTGCCGACAATTGGAAAAACCTGTATCATGAGAAAATGGTGTGCTACTGTTTGGGGTAGCTGATGATCCCACAGAAGAAATGCTATTCTCTTTTAAGCGTTTCAGAGTATCAGCCAACTGCAAGAAAATAGAAAAATACATTTTCCAAGATATATCGGAACAATTGCCAATTCACATACATCTTACCCAGAAAATTAATTTTCTGTAATACAGAGATCATGCAATAGAACCACAGAAGGATGTGAGTTTTCTTATTAAATGTTTCCTGAACAAAATGCTTTATCATTCACCTACAGGATACTAAGAAGAACTCCGAAATTTGCTTTTTAAATACACCCAATATGGAGTTGTGGACCCAGAAAGATTTTTAATCCTGATAGGGAAGGAACTGAAATGGACACAATTTAGTGAGAAAGGGAAAGACACTAATATGCAGCCCAATCCTAAACACGTCTACTCAGAATTAAGTCCCATTATGGCCAATGGGCCTTACTTCCAGGTAAGTGTGCTTAGGAATGCAACCGTAAGGTGGCATTGCACACTGAAGTAACAGCTATAGTACTTGAAAGAAAAACAAGGTGGTCAATTAACAGCTCATTATTTTGCAACATTTCTCAAATAGAGAATAAAATGTAACTTGTCACACTGGAAAAATTAGAACTAGTTAAATTCTGTGGATGTGATACCAATAGGATGCTGACCACTAATCATTGAAGAAGTACAGATTTTTCAACAGGGGGCTTTAGAGCACAATCCTAACTATGTCTACTCAAAAGTAAGCCCCACTGTGTTCAATGAGTCTTACTCCCAGGAAAGTGTTTTTAGGACTGCAGCCTTAGTCCTTATAGAATTATACCTATATGATCAACTACAGATTCAACAAAAGAAAGGCAAAGGTAATGAAAATGACAATGAAAATGACAATGGAATGAAGGCAGCCTGAAAACCAAACCAGCTTATTTTTTGGCAGTATATTGGTCTGATGGAAAAAAATTACAAGTCACAAAACGTAAGGAAAAGAAAACATCAGTGAAGAGTTATTTAAAGGAGTGAGGATCTAAATTAGAAAGAAGGCTGCTGAATAAAACTAGACAAATTTAATGGATATTCAAACTATCACATCTGTTAAGATAAATCATTTGAATACTTTCCAAGGCTCGACATTTAATGTTACTTTTGAGTAAACATTTCTTATGATCATATGTTGCACAGGATTTGAGTCCCCCAAGAGACTGTATGCAAGTAGACTTGATCAACAGTCACAGTGATTAAATTTAACCCAACCTCTTTTTGGTCCCAGAACTCCTGGAGTCACATAAGCACATTCTGTTTACTCCACAAAAATAATTATTTCTGAAACATAACATGTTAGCAGCAAATTCCAATATTTTTGATTGTAGTTTGTCAAATTTCAGATAAAGAACTGAATTTTCAGCATTAAAGTTCTATTAATAACTACTTGTATATTATAGGAAAATTTATCTCTCCCCATCAGCTGATTTGTCAATGAATTTGTCAATGAAAACACCAGAATTGTCAATGGAAAAGAGGATGTCCCTTTGTCTCCTAAGAAATATCTGGTTTACATTTTAATCTTAGGTATTATCTTTCATTTTTAGTCATTTTTAATTACTGAAGTTACAGAATTGCCTTTCCTCTTTAGCTCAATAAAACCAGTCAATTTAATCATAACAACAAAGTTGTAAGGTTTATTTTTCAACTCTTCTATATAAAGGGCATATTTGTTTAGTATAGAGGAGTTTTTTAAAATTCTGAAATAGTGTAAGTGTTTTGTCATCTAAAGAAATGGATTACATGAGTTGCAGAAAATTCACCTTTATTAAGATACTAGCAAAAAG
Organism: Cryptoblepharus egeriae; assembly: GCA_030015325.1. Lineage (NCBI taxonomy): Eukaryota > Metazoa > Chordata > Lepidosauria > Squamata > Scincidae > Cryptoblepharus > Cryptoblepharus egeriae. Next base: position 7,233,430 of record JAREYC010000017.1, on the reverse strand, counting down.
CATACCCGCGTTGCAGGAGTAAAATTCCCCCATGTACCATCCCCCCATGGCGCAATATCCCCCCATGTGCAACATCCCCATGTGCAACTTTCCCCCATGCGCATCAACATTGCACGTGCAACTTCCCCCATGCGCAACTTCCCCCGTGTGCATCAGTCCCCCATGCGCATCAGCCCTCCATGCATCACATCAACCCCATGCGCATCAACCCCGCATGGGAAAATTACCCCCATGCACATCAACCCCCATGCTCATCAGTCCCCCACATTCATCTGTCCCCCATGCGCAACCTCTTCCTCCATGTGCACTCTTCCTCCCTACCCCCCCATGCACCAGGCACCGAGTACCAAATTGGCTGGATGTTGGTCAGTCTTCCATGTTAGGTATAGACAAAAACACGTTGCACGCCTTTTCAGCCCCTTAAGGGTTAAATTTCTCCACATCGGTTCCTGGTGGGTATTCATGTGACAGATAGAACACCCTCCCCGAATTTCATACTTCTAGGTCCAGGGGTTGAGGAGGAATGTTGATGAGTCATCAATTCTCCAATGCAAAGTTTAGGGAGGAAAACGCGTTGCGCCCCCTTTTCACCCCCTTCTGGTTGGAATTTCAGTAAACTGGTTCTTAGTGCACCCCTCATTCACAGAAGGAACACCCACCCCAAATTTCACGCTTCTAGGCCGGGCGGTTTTGGTAGGGCGGTGATGAGTCAGTCAGTCAGTGACTTTTCTCTTTTATATATATAGAAGATCATTGATTACTTTCTATCAAATGCAGTGCATGCTATTCCAACCATGACCAAAGATACCTGAAGAGTTTCATTCACAGTGGGAGATGCATCCGGCTCATTTTCAACAGGTAGCGTCTGAGGAGTGTAGAGTCCATTAACAAGCAGATCATAGAAATGCATGCGTTTTTCACCTAAACAACCAACAAATTATGTTAGAAACAATGCAGCAAACATCTACTTTATTTTAACTGGATATGAAAATTCCATTTAGACTCATCGAGAACTCTTATTTTAGCATTATTCATTACAAATTGAGAGCTGATCAAAAACACCTCTGATTTCTCTGAGATAGGCATTTTACTTCGTGCTCTTGAATGTTCAGGGACTTCATGTGCCTACATTATCTTTTTGTAATCTTTATCACAACTCTGTAAGGCAACATCCTCTGTAAGAGTGTTGGGTTGGGATAGCTTAGAGCTAATGTTGAGAGTGGCTTGCCTAGGAAAATCAAGCAGATTGGTGGTGGTTCATGAACTGGAGATTTCCTGGTTCATTAAACAATCTCTAACAGTACAATCCAATGCATGTCTATTCAGAAGCAAACCCTATTGATCCTTACTTTAATCTATGCACACTTACCAAGGAGAAGACCCCCTGAATACAGCAGAAACTGCTTCTCTATAGATAGGACTGTTCTATTAGCCACTATGCTACATTAGTTCTGAAAACAATCTGCTGAAACACAGGATCAAACTATTAACCTGGACAAGTAATTACCATTATGGTTATGAATGCAAGAACTGAGGTAGAACAAATCAGATTGTGGTCCTCATTGTACTAAAAAACAGCAGAATGCTTACTGTGTAGACCAAGGTCAGGATTTCACCTTAAATGACTCACTTAAACGTACATGACTTGTTTCTAGAGAGCATGAACAGTGTTCATCTTCTCCAGAGTCCATCAAATCACTATTAAGCACTATCCTAATCCTTACTCAGAAGAAAGTCCTATTAAATTGAATGGGGCTTACTCCCAGGAAAATGAGTATAGGATTGCAGCCAAAGTTAGTTAACTATGCTTGCTACAATTTTGGACCAATTTAAAGAGTTTATTTTCTAAAGTACTGTAATTTTAAAGCACAGATATGTTGGCTATTGTGTATAAATGACTGGCCTTGGACAGCTGTTCTATACATTTTGCTTTTTTGTTTATTACACATAAATACTGAAAATCATGCAACAAATTAAGGGACAACATCAAAAGATGAAAAGATGAAAGGCTAGCCAGCAAAAATATTTCAAAAGTGAGTGTTAGATACGTTCAGTAACAACACTTTTGAGAAATCAAACAGGTTGTAATAAAGTTTAAATCTGAACCACAACACAGTGTAGCTGGGAGCTATAAAAGTTTAGCAGTATTGTCTTAAATGGAAGCAGAGATTGGGTCACATCTAAATATCCATGTACCATATATATGGTATGGGCATATGTATATATACATAAACAAAAGGCAATGCTCAAATCACATGTTGTAATGTAATTCACTGATTCTTATCCATCTAACTAGCTGAGAATCACAACTTAAATGTCACAATGCGATGGTCATTCAAAAATGAACATAGGTGAAATTCTGAGGCAGAAATTATATACACACTATCCTGAGTAACTATGGGAAGATGGAAAAGGCACTTACTCTGGATTGCTCTATGCATTTTCCATAGGTGGCACTGTTACTATGTTGGTGAAAAAGGTCCCATAGTTACTCTGGATTGTAGCCTTACTAGGGAATGAGTCCAATTGGGCTGACTCAATTCTGAGTGAGCCCAATCCTATGAAAATCTACTCAGAAGCAAGTCTCATTGTCAAGTCTCATTGAGGTCAGTGGGACTTACTCCAAAGTATACATGTCTAGGATTGCAGCCAAAAAGATCTAATCAACTTGCTTTAATGTTGACCAGTCTGAACTTTTTATATATGCTTCACAGAATCAGACAATAGAAAAAATTGGTATGTGGAAAAAAATGTTAAAGCAATTAGCTTGCTTTTTTAAAAAAACTACATAAATAAGAATGTATTTATCTTGTTACTGTTATATAACATTGTTTTCCTCTTATCAGTGCTGCAGATGTAATACTGCAGAACAGATACTTTAAAGAGCAACTGTCCCTTTAAGAACCAGAGATAAGAGGGGGAAAAAGATACTTTTACTGAAGCTCCTGCATATTTTTAGATTTCAGGAATGAGATGAATAAATAAAACCAAGAACACTGCGGCAATTCAGACTATGATACAATTTTAAAGATAACTTTTTCAGTCATTTTCAAAAAGAAATTCTAAATCTCATTATAAAAAAACTCTTAAAAGTTATTAGTTAAGTGCACTTTGGGCAAAAAGGTGAAGGGGGACAGTTTGGCATGCCAAGTGTCAGCATGAATGAATGAATGAAATGGAGAGGATGGCAGCATTTTGTAAGTTACAGCAGTGTCTCCTAGCAACAGACAACACATTAGACTCCACGTGACTACTAAAAGGGCCAGAGAAAAGCAGAGATGGGGGGAATTGAGTGACAGCCATTTAATAGTTTAAAAAACATTAATTATTAGCCTTCCCAATCCAATCTGCAAAAGCATCTCACCACATAGGAGAAGGGTGGGGGAAGAGAGAACGAACAGAATGTCCAGCACTGGTTTTCCCACCTTTAGTATCCAGCTCCACGTGGATGATATTGCCCATGACAGATGTGTTGTGCAGGTGCTGGACTGCTTCTCTGGCTCCTTTGACGGTGGCAAAGATAACTTTGGCAATTCCCAGATGCTTCTTGTTCTTGGGGTTGTAGAGTATCTCTACTTCTTCCACCTCACCATATTTTTTACACATGTCCGTTAAGAAGTTTTCACGGATGTTGTCATTCAACTTGGCAAAAGTGACTTGCTTGGGAGGCACTGGCCCCACATAAAATTCATCAATCTGTATATTTATTTTTGCACAAGGGCACAGCAGGAAATTAAAGGGAAAAAATCCAGACTGTTAATGACAGATAAGAAACTAGCTATCAATCACATCATCAGGAAAACAGTGAGTTAAGCAGCACCTATAAACTTCAAACACACTATAGTAACAGAGTAGTTTGTAAATTTCTGGTTAGATCAGTAACCAACTTGTTTACAAACAATTAAAAATTTCTGAAACTTGGGCAGCACTTAAATAGCATTCAATCAAGCACACTTTTAACAGTAGGTTCACACTATAATATTGTTACTTTATCTTATGCTAAACTAAACTACCCAATCAATAAAAAGTCATTCTAATGTAATAATGTAAACACTTTTAAAACAACAATCCTAAACACACTTTAAGACAACAATCCTAAACACACTTATTCAGAAGTGAATTCCTAAAGACTCAATAGGATTTAGTTCTGAGTAGACTAATAGAACATTTAGGATTCCCACAGTTCACAGTAATTATACCTTAAATTTAGGGACAGAGAGCTCAAGCTCCTTTGTTTTGGTCCATATTCGTCCTATCCTGGGATCGCTAACACAATCCACTGGGGCAAGACCTGGGTTCTGGGGAAAAGTAGAAAATAAGATACAACAGAACTAAGGACTGAAATAGACTATACAGCATTTAAACAACAGAGAAATTGAAGAGATGTCCTCCAGGGAGAAAAAATAAAGCACAGTCCAACACACATGTCAAACTGCTGCAGGGAATCACAGTGAAATAAAGCTGCAGGTTTTATCTTCTGATTTTGACAGACCACATTATGTCAAGGGGTGTAACTTTAATGTCTCTCCTGAACATTTTGCTGCAACTTTCATTTTTCAGGTCATTAAAAATCCTTCTGTTCCCCCTTCTTCCCAACCCTTAAAGAATAGCTAGGTAGTAGAATAAAATGAACTGGTGTGGGGAAGAGGGGAAGAGAAAGAAGAGTGCACAAGAAGAGAGACAGAAATAAGGAATGTGACATTATATCTAAATATTAAATGCTTACAGGAATGCTAAAATGTTGCCCATCGTAACGATAGAGTTTGTGCTGTCCTTTTTTAAGAGCTGGATCAATAATCAACTTGTAACTTTTCCAATGGTGATTCCTTTTCTCAGCAGAAGTGCTGGCTTGGGAGCTGGTCTCCATTCCGTTGATCCAACCTGGAGGAGAAGAGGAGGGGAGGGAGGGAGGAAAAAAAATCTGACAAAGTTAAAACGAAAAATAATGGAGAAAATAGATTCCAATTTCAGAGACGACCTCCCTTCCCCCCTTAGCAGTTGCAATTCCATACGGGCAGGCAGGCAGGCAGACAGACATGCCCCCCACCAAGAGGACAGACAGAAGGGAGAGGAGAAAAAAGAGAGACCAATCTCACTTGAACTCTGCTTTTTGCCATGGTCTTCTGTGTGCTTGGCTTTCTCTCCTTTGAAAGACATTGTGATTCGGGAGGCGATCGTCTCTTTACCGCGAAAGGCGAGCTCCTCTCTCACATTGGGCTGGTTACATTACATGGGGTTTTGAAATCCTCCTGCCTCCTCTTTTTTTGCGCGAGCCAACACATATTGTATGTGTGGTGGTGGTGCTGCTGCTGCTGCTGCTGCTTGCTTTCTGCTTGCTTCTCAGGCATCCCACAATTCACCGCTATGGAGCCTCACTCGGCTAATGGCTAACCGCCCTCCACCGAATGCACATTCACAGCAGCTGCAACGCGCTGCGAAAGCCCTCGACCCGCAGCCCTGGAGCGCCTCCCCACCCCAAATAAAGGGCCATGCATTTTTCCCCAGCAGACCTGAGCCCCACAGCCGCTTCCTCCCTCTCCCTTTAATTGCACGACTGAATCCCCTTGGAATCTGCCGGCTGCATTTACCTAACTCTTCCCAAACAAGATGGACCTTTAGGTGGGACAAGTTGCCTTTTTGTAATTTTTTTTGGACAAGGCAAGCTATGGAGTGAGAAAGTTGCACCCCAGAGATGATACTTTGCAAGAAGTATCACTGCAATGTTTCCACCTCCCAGGAATTGCATCCTTGGGGGGGGGCGCCCCCCTTTTGCAACAATTTGTCATTTGCAAAGGTGGGGGAAGGGGTGGGGGAAGCAAAGTAGCAGCTTTGCTTATTAAAGGTCCTGAGCGACCAATCAGAGGAGACCTTCCATTTTGTGGCAGCTCCAGAAAGCACTTCTCGGAATCTTTCAGGTTATTATTGTTGCCCTGGATCGCCTTCTTGGGGCTTGGTGTTGTTTTAAGCCTGTCTTGTGCTTTTTGGTTTGCAATTTGGCCGTGGTTAGGTAATTGGCTGGTTAAAAGCAGCAGGAGTCAGCAGCCAATCAGCGCGCAGCTTCCATTGGGCTTGAGTTATTAGACGCTGATCTAAAAACATCCTTCAGCAGACAGCTAAGGAGAGGCCAACAGATCAGGCAGCCATTTTTCTGCAATGGAATTAAATGGCCAACTGGGCTTTCCTTTGTTCCAAAAGGGGATATTTGATTTGAAGTGAATCCACACCATCCTTTTCAGGACTTCTCAGTGTCTGTGTTAATGTCTGACAACATTTAGAGGACTCAAAGGAAGAAGGAAGACTTTTATAAAAAGATCTGGATTTTTCCCTTGATTTGGAACCCATCTTTGTCTTGTATATAACTAGGTCATGGCACACCCTTTAAGTCAGAGTTTAAAAAAGTAAATACATATGGTTTTTTTGTTTGTTTTGTGTTTGGATTTGAAGGCTTTTATTTATCTGCCTGAGCAATACATTTTTTTAAAATATAGTTTCCTTTATTAAACACTAAATACCTGGCCATTTTAAGTTAAATCCTTTTGTGCTAACAAGGTAATGTTTTAGAAAATGTGAGTTCTTGAGAGAAAGTCATTAGAATAAGGTTGCTTTTTATCTTTTACATTGTAAGTACCCAATCCATTATGTCCTTTTTAAATAAGTGTAGTTTTCATGTTAATGTTACTGGAGTTCTCCTTTTTTTCAGCCTCATCTGCATGTCATTTTTGTCTTTGTTTATATAAACCAATTGCTTCTGAAATACTTTTAGATCAAAATATTTAGAGATGTTTAAAATGTTTACATAAAACTATTAACCAGGTGTATTCACACTAACATGTACAGATTTAAAAATATTTGAGATCATGTAAAACTTGGGATGGGAAGAGGGGGGAGATATACACATAGTGTCCTTTTTAATGTGCAGAATAAATTTATCACAAAAACTTACCGATTTAAACCAGGAGTTAAAAAAAATAATATATTCATGTTCACAGAATACAAAGTGGATTGTCTTCTAACGACCTTCTTATTTTTTTCTGTCAAAGACATAGACGACTTTCTAATTGTCTGGGCGAGATTTGTTGACTTGCAAACTTACGCCAGAGAAGTGATGATACAGAGCATAAAAATATGTTTAGAAATAGATCTCTTTTAAAACAAACAGCCCCACAACTTCTCCTTCAGAACTGCCTTCTACCATGGTGTGTGCGGGTAAGTAAACCCTTTTGCCCTTGCAGGGAAACATGTAGAGCAGGCCTATGCAACAAATGTTGGTCCAGGGCGGATATCCGAGTGAATTTCTGTGGGGGGAAAGATAGTGAACATTCTTGTTGTAAGTACAGGTTCAGAATCTATATATATTTCTAAAGAATACTTTATTTTATCCTCCTGTAATAAACGACTTTGCTTGGCTGCATCTTTGATTTGAGGTTTTTCTCTACAAATCCTTCACGGTGCTAGTCCTAAATTGTGCTTCTTTAGTAAAATATATAGGCAGGATGAGATTCTTCTTAAATAAAATCGAATAATCATGGAGAGACAGCTATAAAGTGTTTCTCTTTTTTAAATAGAGCTTCTCCCCTTTCCTACACCTGTAAAGACAATAATTTGGAGAGACCTGGCTTGTTAAAATGCACTATGAAGATTTTTTAATCGTCCTGGTTATAAAGAAGGGCTTGGAAATGTAAAATCCAAAATGGAGGCGATTCATTTTCCTTTGCAGTCCTGACTCTGCAGGACTGAGAAGCTTGTGACGTCTTTGCTAGTTCACAGCAGCAGGTTTAAGCCTCTCTTTTTTTGGTAGCTACATTTTTCTGACTTCCAGTGGACTATCAAAGAAAGGTGCTTTATTTGGAGAGGGAGGCAACCCTCTCGCACCCTTTTACAGTGGCTGTTCTGCCCTGGGAGGCTGGCTGCAGTCTGTGTGCAAACTCCATATTGTGTGCAGGCAGTTGTGCTTTGTAATGGCGGCGGGCTTCTCTATGAAGCTGTTCTCTTTGCAGCTCTGAGCGTCCTTTCTGTTCTTGATCAATGCAGGGAGATCCTTCCTACTCTTTTCCTCCCCACATCTTTTTTCTTTGTGCTTGTGAGTGTGAAGGTTTGTGGAAAGCAAAGCAGAAGCGAGGTAGCGCCTTAAAAAAACAAGGTTTGGGAAGAAAGTAGGGGGGAGGAGGGAATAAAAGATGGTTCCTCTTGCATGCTGGTGCTTTTGCAGCAGCAAGAAGGAACGCAGGAGAGAGAGAGTGTAACAGGAGATCCTGGCAAGGCTCCAAGTTTTCCCTGCTGCTCTACTCGGCACTCCCGGAGGTGGGGGAGGGTTGGAGATTGCAGGGGGGAGGGGAAGACCAGGGGTAGCCTAGCAGCCCGGCTCTTAAAGACACAGGACGTTCATGTCGTGCAGGAAAGACAAAGGCACAGAGAGTAGCAGGCAGGCAAGGTCTTTTGTGTCTAGAATGCAAAAGTGTTACTGTATGGATTGGAAAGATGATGATGATGATGATGATGGGCGGGCAAGAACTGAACAAACCGGCAGGGTTTGAAAACAGATAGATGAAGCCCAAATGAGTTTCCTAAATGCAGAATTTTCCCTGCATTGCAGTGAGAACAAATGGATTTCTCTTCTCCCTGCACCACTCCCTCAAATGCTCGGTGCTTGCTTGGCTTGAGGGCGATCTCAGAACAGGTCTCTTAACTCCTTACCACGTGTCTCCATGCAGGTCCCTCGGCAGTACTAATTCTCCCCCACCCCCATGACCCTTGGAAAGGGTGAGCTCAGCGACTGATGGAGGAGGAGGAGCTGACAAGGGAGCGCCTGGCCTCTTGTCAGAGGAGAGGGCTTTACTGATGGCACCTCTCTGGCTGTCTGCAGTAGGTAGTGAGTGGAGCTTGCCAGGCCTATTTCCACTTCTCAGTGGCTTTTCTTTGTCTCCAGTACTACTTTCCTTAGCCCTGCAGCGCGTCATAGGCGGGCACTGTTCTGGAGGGATTTTGCTTTCAAGATTGGAGCTGACAGTCCTGGCAGCCACTGAGACCCCGAAGGTTGCTCTTGCTTTGGAACAGTAGTTAGTAAATTTCAGGGCTGCTTCTTGAAATTTCAGAAAAGCAAGCTCCAGGAGCCTCTGGCCTCTACTTCCTTGGAAATCCTCTAACTCTGCCTCTTTTTTTACATGCTTATTTTTCATGACCGCTTCAGAAAATTACACTTTAAAGTTGTTCAGCTGTAGGGAGGGGGGAAGGAAGAGCTGCTCCTCTCAACTTGGGGTGGTTTGGTTTAATTGCACAAAAGCAACGTGACTGAAACTGCACTGAGGGAAGCTGTTGTATTTGTGAGATTTCAACTCCCACCATAGCAATATCCTGTTATGGGTGATAATTAAAGACTGAGCTTGTTCACTTTCCTGTAGCCTGCCTCTTGTAAAACACTCTGCCCGGGTGTTGTCTTTCTGTGGAGTGAAGACATTCCATTCCACCACCAGGATTTGCTCAAGTAGCTGAACCTGTTTTCTAGGGCAATGCATCTGTGGCTCAGTGTTTAACAGGCAAAGTCATGCTTTTCTTTGAGGGAAGAAAGTGTAAAGTGACTGCTTAAGTTTGGCCAGTTGGAGGTATGGCTTATACTAAGGTTACAATCCTAAGGATGGTTCCTAGGGATTGAATTGTGTTGTATTATGCAGGAGTTAAGTCAGGGTAAACATGTTTAGAATTACACTGCACACTTGTTCTGTCCTCTTTGGGTGGTGGTGGGGGTAGTGGCTTTATATGTGAGGAGCACTAACCAAATATGTCAAACCCTGATGAATAGCACTTACCCCTTTGGTTACAAAATAACGTCTAGAATTGAGGCCAGGTGAAATGTGTGTGGCTTCTAAAGTTCCCTTTTCTCCTAGTGTCTTACTTTGTTATAGTCCTGGAGGCTGACCTGCTTGTTGTGATGTGGCAACAGCACATAAGTTAGTCAGCTCACTAGTAGGGCATCTTCCCTCTGATTCCTTTTGTAATTGTGAGCTGTGCTAAGTGGTTGGTTTAAATTCCTTTCAAATTAGTACAGAGCAGTTGCTAGAGTGTGCAGGCTTGTTTTCAGCTCTCTGTGTGTCTGTGTCCTTCCTGCTTGTCTCTTACCCCTCCCCCTTCACTCTGCTGCACAGCATAATGTAGGTCATTGTGTATTCTCTACTTGCATTGATCAAATGAAGATAGAATCAGGAATAACCTTCCCTTACGTGCAGCATTTGCATCCTTCAGGAAAGATACTGCATGCTTATATAGTGTATTTTCAGTGTTCCTCAGAGTACTGTTCTGGATGCCTGTAAGTTAAGGTTAGTGTCATCCCCATAGAGATGTGGAGCTGAGACCAGTAAGTTGTAGACAGTCACCCAATGATTTCAAGGCTGAGGTGAGATCTGAACTGGGGAATGTCTTGCTCTAATGAACTGCTGTTCTACACAGGCTTCTATACTATTGTGGGCTCTGTGGCCCTTCTCCCTTTATTCCTGTGCTTGGAATGAGAAAAATGATATACTGAACTCCCAAATTATTTTTTTCTAAGCTGCCGGTAGTGTTAGTTTTATCAGTTCAGTGCTGCTTGCTATGACAAATGCTCCAAAACGCAAGCTTCGTCATCAGGATAGCTTCACGGGACTAGTCCATTTAGCCCAGTAGCTTGTTTCTTGGCAGCAATTCATATTGCATGTATTGAGAAAGCATATGTATCCTGATTGAATACTCCAATATAATTAGAGGCTTAGAGAAACCCCCTGGAAGAGGCTTGTGTGCTTTGACAGTTTGTTAACATGCACTGGTAACTCCTCTCTCTATGAATGAATTTAACCCTTTTATGTAGCTGACTGTTGTCTGGCAGATACTGTAATTAAAAGATCAACTGCAAAAAGAGCCATGCCTTTTTTACTGTTAGGCAAAAATAACAAGTCAATATTCATACATACTTCTAACTCACTGTTTTCAGATAAACATTTTATGGGGTCTGTAAATATGTTTAACGTGTGTGTGTGTGTGTGCGACTTCTCCTTTCCTGCAGTGCATACAGGTGGATGATATAATTATGAATGAAAAGTTTTGGTTTGCCCCTCCCCCATGCATGGGCAAATCTGTCTTAGAGAGAAGATGTTCTCTCTAAGACAGGCTTGTTTATGTGACATTTGAAATCTCTTAACCAAATACCATATTTACTTGAATCTAACGCTCACCTTTTTCAGCCAAATTTAGTCTCCAATATTGGGAGGCACATTAGATTAAATGGTGCACTAGATTCAAGTAAGTACCGTATCTTGATTATAAGTATAGGTCAGTATTTAGTTTAACAGTTTACTTTATTGTAATAAAAATGTAACATAAACCTACTGTTGTATAAAGTAGTGCAATTAGGTAAAAAAAAATAAACCTGTTGTCATATTATTGTCATCTAACTCATTGTTTAATGCAGTAAAATTAAATTTTGCATCTGCTTTGCAGCTGTGCACTACAATTGCCTGTAAATTTTTATCTCAAGACTTTTAAAATCATGATTCACATTAGATTCAATGGCGCATTAGATTCAAGTAAATATGGTAATCTACAGGTTGTGGTAAAGCCTTTGACTGAACAGGTGTGATGCCTTCATGTTCAAGTTGTCCAGGAAACTAAACAGTTTGCAAACTGTTTTCTGTGGGGGAAGGGAAAATTGTCAGTTCAAGTGGATTATAATTTCATAAGCAAAATAGTTGGGGATGGGGATGTGGTCCCAGGAGACAGGTAAAGTAAGGGAGCTTGGAAACATTGTGGTTGCAGGATGCAGAGTGGTTGTAGCTTGTGTAATGCACACAAGACTCTGAAAGAACTAGTGAAGGTAGAGAATGAGGCTTGCGGGAATGGACAGAGAGAGATTGGAGGCAACAAGGGGCTAATTGGAATAGGCTCTAAAGAAATCTCACTGTGTTGAAGCCTGCAGGAGAGAGGAAGAAGCATGCTAAAGAGTGGCTAAAAGAAGTGAGACAAATGGATAATAGGGAAAGTGAGTGGTGAAGAAGATATGGTATGGAGAAACTAGATTTTCTGGGTGTTCTCTCTTTTTAATGCTAGACCATGGGGGTCAATAATGAAATTGACTCGCAGTAGAAACTGACTGGTGGTGGATTAAAAACAAAGTACATATTTATGGAATTTATATAGTAGTGGCTTCAAAGGGGGATTAGAAAAACTCATGGAAAAGTAGAGGTTGTTCATACTGTTAGTCATGGTAGCCAAATAGAATCAGCCTGATGGAGACTTGGTTATTGTGTGTCAGGGTCTGGGGAACAAAAGGGCTACTGCTCTCATCCTGCTCTCATCTCACTTGCTTGTGGACTTCCATGAAGGCATTTGGCTACCCTCTGTAGTACATGGGGTGTTGAACCCTTTGATCTAACAAGAGTTCTTGTTTTAAGGAGGTAGTAAATTATACATAGAGCCTAGGGACAGGAAGGGCTGGATACTACCAGCCAGTAGAGATAACTGAGGGTTGCTAGACCTGGTCTTGGTAAAGTCTGGAAGGTGCCATTTGGGTGCATTACTTTTAAATACCTCGTTCTTAAAAAAGAGCTAGTACTTGCTTGCCATATGGTGTGAAATCTTGCATAAATATCTGTGTATTCGTAAGTTGGAAAGAAACCAGAAAGCACTGAAATATCAAGTAGTGAAACACACAGCTCTAGAATGTTTGCTGTAGAACAACTTTGTCTTATGATGTGTCAGTAATAAACGAGGAAGTAGTTTTGTTGAACAACACAGGAAACTTGCTCCTAAAGACACTTTGATTATGGCCACAACCCACTTCCTGTGTGTTGTAGTAGCAGTATTCTGTAAACGAATTGCACTTGATCTACTGACCGTTTTAAACTGATAAGTTACGTGTGTACTGGAGCTGTGTGTTTTGAAACTGTGCTCATGCGTTTAGGGTTATTTTTTTCTCCTCCTCCAGCCTTAAATTCTGGTAGGTGTCAAAATAGATATGGTTGAGAGTGTGAGATAATCAATTCAGTGTACGTTGGTATACTTTTTAAACTAATCCTTTTAGGAGACAGGGTGCAATCCAGAGTAACTATGGGGTGTCCTTGCTCCGGTGTAAGAACAAGTTACTCTGGATTGCAATATAAATTTCCCATAGGTTTTCACAAGATGGTGCAGTAACTATGGGTGCATGTAATGTCTCTTACATGTTCCAGTAGTTACTCTGGATTGTAGGGTTAATCAAGATAATTAAAACATGGAGATTAGCAATTGACAGAGGCTGTTGCTAACACAATGCTGGTAGGTTATCAACAGGGTCATTAGTTATGGAAAAGTGTGGATTATTGCGGCCTGGATATCTGAGGAAGGAGGGGGAACTTGCTGAATACTTGAACTTCCTAGAGTACCAACCTTGAATTTCACTAATAATGGTTAAAGTTTAACCTGAGTATGCAGAAACTACATTAACCCATGTGGGAGTCAAGATGTTATGATACTGTCATCTACCTGCACTGCAAGCACTTGTTGTGGACTCCTGGGATTTGAACAGCTTCTTATTTTCTCCTCCCCCCTTTTCCTAATAAAGAATGATTTAACCTATGGCACTTACTTTTTGAAGAGATTCCCATTGAAATGTCCAGTTGTCATGAGTGCTGCAATAAAAGTTTACATTTATTAAAATCTAGTTCTTCTGTCATGTGTTCTTGATTCTAGCCTATTTTAGATTTAAATAAAAAGGTTAGTGTTTAAACTACAAATTAATACAGAATGTATCCATTGTGCATGATTACCATGGAGAATAGCAACAGAATCTCTCTTCCAGTTGTAGCAAAATGAAGTTTTGTCCCTTACAACCACACACTGCAATAACCACAGGCTTCTAACCACTACCAAGAACCTTACATTGTTTTCAAACTTTCAACTGGTAGCATCCTTGAACTACTGGGTCATTGGCTATGGCTTCCCATTAGGGTCACAATCCTATACATTGCATAAGGAAGCAGGGTTTTTCTTTTTAAGAATTCCACTGCTTCTTGACTGGTTTCTGTTGCTCCCCAGAAAGTCACTGATTATCATTTGAGAACAACTCATGTAGAACTGAATGTTTCTCTTTAGTTTTGTTAAATGAAAAGTTATCCTTCAAAGTAGATGGCTATAGAATCATAGAGTTGGAAGGGACCTAGTAGGTCATCTAGTCTAACCCCCTTCCTGCAGCAGGAAATCCCCCTAGAGCATGCCCGACAGGTGCTCGTCGAGCCTCTGCTTGAAGATCCCTAGTGAGGGAGAGTCCACCACCACCCTTGGCAATCTGTTCCACTGCCGAACCGCCCTCACCGTCAGGAATTTTTTCTGGATATCCAACCAGAAACTCTTTTCTTGCAATTTGTACCCATTGGTTCTGCTTTCAGAAGCAGCTATGAACAAATGAGCCCCTTCCTCCATATGACAGCTCTTCAGGTATCTGAAGAGGGCAATCATGTCTCCCCTCAGCCTTCTCTAGGCCGAACAACCCAAGTTCTGCCTTTCCTCATAGGGCTTACCTTCCATCCCACTGATCATTCTTGTCGCTCTCCTCTGGACTTGCTCCAGTTTGGCTGCATCTTTCTAAAAGTGAGGTGCCCAAAGTACTCAAGGTGAGGTCTAACCAACGCAGAATAAAGAGGAACTAGAACTTCTCGCGACTTGGAAGCTACAAGTCCTCTTAATGCAGCCTAAAATGGCATTTGCCTTTTTTGAAGACACATCACACTACTGACTCATGTTCAGCTTGTGATCCACGACCCTGAATTTTGATCTGAAAAATTAATATCTATAGCATCATGTTTAAAAAATGGACATGCAATGGCATGGAATATGGTATTTAAGGGCCATAAATTATTAATCTTTATTCTACTCTTTAGATATGCCCAAAGGAACAGGAGGAGAGATGAGGGGGTGGGGCTGCTCCTGGACGAAGATGGACAGCAGGTGTCTGGAAACCAGGAGAAGGCAGAGCTGCTCAACTCCTACTTTGCGTCTGTCTATTCTCGGAAAGAAGGCTGTGGAAATGGGGGTACAGGATCATTGGCTGATGTGGGGATGTGCTTACATCCCCTAAGAGGTAATGAAAACATGGATGGTACGGAAGAGCAGATTAAGATTGACAGAGAACTGGTTCGAAACCACTTAACTGGCCTAAATGAATTCAAGTCATTTGGACCAGATGAGCTGCATCCTCGAGTTCTTAAGGAACTCGCAGATGTCCTTGCAGAGCCTCTGTCAATCATCTTTGAGAAATCCTTGAGGAGTGGAGAAGTGCCACTGGACTGGAAGAGGGCAAATGTAGTCCCAATCTTTAAGAAGGGGAAAAAAGAAGACCAGGAAATTATAGACCAGTCAGTTTGACTTCAATCCCGGGCAAGATATTAGAGCAAATCATAAAACACAATTTGTGCACATCTAGGCAAGTACTCAGTGATCAAAAGAACCCAGCATGGATTTACCAAGAATAAATTTTGCCAGACAAATCTGATCTCCTTTTTTTATAGGGTTACGAGCTTACTGGACAGTGGCAATGCTGTGGATGTCATTTATCTTGACTTCAGCAAAGCATCTGACAAAGTCCCACATGACATTTTAATTGGGAAGTTGGAAAAATATGAGCTAGACGGGGCAATCGTTAGGTGGATCCACAACTGGCTCAATGGCCGCAAACGGTTTTAGTAAATGGTTCTGTGTCAACCTGGAGGTCGGTTTCAAGTGGGGTACCCCAAGGTTCTGTCTTGGGACCGGTTCTCTTTAACATTTTCATTAATGACTTAGATGAAGGGATACAGGGGAGCCTGATCAAATTTGCGGATGACACCAAGCTGGGAGGAGTAGCAAACACAACAGAAGACAGGAGAAACTTCCAGGAGGATATGGATAAACTAGAATACTGGTCTGTAACAAATAGAATGAAATTCAACAGGGAGAAATGCAAGGTTCTGCACTTGGGCAATAAAAACCAAAAATACAGGTATAAAATGGGGGATACTTGGCTTGGCAGCACAACATATGAGTGGGATCTTGGAGTCACCATGGATCACAAGGTGAACATGAATCAGCAGTGTGATGTGTCTGCAAAGAAGGCAAATGCCATTTTAGGCTGCATTAAGAGGTCTGTAGCTTCCAAGTCGTGAAAAGTTATAGTTCCTCTTTATTCAGCATTGGTCAGACCTCACCTTGAGTACTGTGTTCAGTTCTGGACACCTCACTTGAAGAAAGATGCAGCCAAGCTGGAGCAAGTCCAGAGGAGAGCGACAGGAATGATCAGTGGGATGGAAGAGAAACCCTACGAGGAAAGGTTGGGGGAACTTGGGATGTTCAGCCTGGAGAAGAGGAGGCTGAGAGGAGACATGATTGCCCTCTTCAGATACCTGAAGGTCTGTCATAGGAAGGAAGGGGCTCATTTGTTCATAGCTGCTTCTGAAAGCAGAACTAGAACCAATGGGTACAAACTGCAAGAGAGGAGATTCCGGTTGGATATCTGGAAAAAATTCCTGATGGTGAGGGCGGTTCGGCAGTGGAACAGATTGCCAAGGGAGGTGGTGGACTCTCCTTCACTGGGGATCTTCAAGCAGAGGCTTGACGACCACCTGTTGGGGATGCTCTAGGGGGATTTCCTGCTGTAGGCAGGGGGTTGGACTAGATGACCTACTAGGTCCCTTCCAATTCTATGATTTTATGGCTATTGCAGAAGGAGGAATAAAGATAAAGGTGGCTCCCACGGGTTATACTGCTAGTTATGACCAACTGTAGAGTGCAGTGCTCATCCCCATTTCCAAACCTTTAGAGCCAGTGTTGTTCAAAGATACGTTTGTGGTCATGGGGCCACGACAGCCAAAGGCACACAAAACACTTACCTTCTCACTGAGATGGTACCTATTTTCTTGTATTTGAATGTTTTCCAACTGCTAGGTTGGCAGGAGCTGGGCTAAGGACGGGAATTCACCCCACCTTGTAGAACCCAGATCTCGAATACTGACTTGTTGGTTAACAGGCATACCCTACAATCCAGAGTAACTATGGGAGCACATAAGAGACATTATGTGTACCCGTGGTTACTGCACCACCTAGTGAAAACCTATGGGAAATTCATTTTGCAATCCAGAGCAAATTGTTCTTACACCGGAGCAAGAACTCCCCATAGTTACTCTGGATTGCGCCCATAGTGTCTTAACCACTTGCACCATCACAAGCCATAAGGAGGAAGAATATCTGTGCATATATTCTTAATATTGATGGCAAGTGCTTGTGTGGGAGCACTGCTGTTGAATATAGTTGAACTGCAAACTTGTACACCGTTCCATGGGAATACACAGGTACGTGAAACCTGGCACTGCTACTATCCACACACAACATCTAGCACAAAGAATTCCTGATACAGTGTAGAAACATGTATCTTCCAGTGAAAGGAACTCTTCTGGCTTGTGGCAATGTGTTATAGAAGTTAGGCTAAGCCAGGGATTTGAGCTGAGATTTGAATCCCTGCTTGGTGACTGAACTCCCAGAGACCTTGGGCAAGTTTCACTCTCTCAACCATCTTATAAGGTTGTGAGGACAAAAGCAGGGGATTGGGAGGAAAGAGACAGTCAGTGTTTCCCTGAAGTCTTTGCAGTTAGGCTGCCATAAAAATAAAATTCTTGACAAGTACAACTGCGAGAAATTGTTTTCCCCTTTGTTCTAATGTTTATTATTAAAGACCCACATTGTAAACTACAAGATAGTGTTATTTACTATGAACCCAGATGCCATGCTTAGGTTCTAAAAAGCCATATGTACTCAGGAGCTCGTATGTTCCAAATGGATTTTTGTTGAGACTGAGCTGGTTTTGGAACTCTTTAAGTGGTTTGCTCTGCAACAAGTCAGGCTGCCATTCAAGAAAAACAAGTTTGAAGTCCTACTGGTACTGATACTGGCCCTGTGCTCTTTTATGGGCAGTGTTCCTCTTGTAGTACTCCTAGGCAAGAGGCCTTTGGCGCTTTCCGCTGGCATTTCATTCTACTTGGTCTTCCAGGGTAGATTTCCTGTGTAAAATTTAATTGTATACAGCTCTGGAGGGCCACCTAGTGGTATGATCAAGGAGGAGAAACGATAAAATCACATGGGGAGACTTGTATTCAACATCTGGTGGGTTTGGGCACAGATTTAAAGGGGCGAGTTCTGTGGGGGGAGAGGAGTGAGTAGTCACAGAAGCCTCTTCAAGGTGAGGGAAGGTTTCCTCCCTTACCTCAGTTGCATCAGTGCTGAAAAACTTGGACAAGATTTGGCCCTTATTTTACCAATATGGGAGAGGGGAATAATAGAATCTCACCTGTTGCACATTTGCAGAAAATACCATTGTTGACCATTCTTCCAGCATAAAGACATCGGGTTTGAGTAGGACTCAATTGAACCGGAGCTGTATCTGGGTGGTTTTGAACCCAACAAGTGAATAGACCCTGAATGATGGTTTGTGGAGGGCAATGTTTTTTGAAATTGCCATAAGAATCCTACTAAAATCTTGTTTTCACATGCCCACTAAATGAGTGGGTTTGTTTTAATGATCTACTATCTGAAAAACATTGTATTCTATCTACAGGCTACCCGAAACATCTGTAAATAGGAAGACAGATGAATAATGGTATATATAGTACAAAATTCACAGCAATTGAACTTGGACCCAGGTTCACCGGACATATCTTGCAATAGTTGTATCTGGTGTGGTTTGCCTATGAACAGACCTGTTGACAATCAGGCCCTGGGTTCAGTTTGAACAGCTCCTGCCCATGACAGGACCTGGGTTCAATTTGAATGTGTGAACAGCACCTAAACATGACAGGATCCGGGTTCAGGTTGAATGTGTGAATAGCACCTACCCATGACAACACCCAAGTTCAGGTTGAATGTGAACAGCACCTATCCATGACGGGACCAGGGCTGAACATGTGAACAGTACCTACCCATGACAAGACCCGGGTTCAAGTTGAACTTGTGAACAGCACCTAAGCATGACAGGACCTGGGTTAGGTTGAACGTATGAACGGCACCTAACTGTGACCGAGGTTCAGTTTGAACATGTCAACAGCACCTAAGCATGTCGGGACCTGGGTTCAGTTTGAATGTGTGAATAGCACCAGTGGTGGGCTTCAGGGTTCTACAGAACCCTTTCTAATGAACATCTGGTTCTGAGAACCGGTTACTATTGGGATACAGAACCTGTTGTTAATAGGTTATTAGGACACAGAACCTGTTAGTTTATTTGAATCCCACCTCTGATTAGCACATACCCCTGACAAGACCTGGGTTCAGGTTGAATGTGTGAACTGCCCTATACTGTAATGTGAGGGTCTTTTTAAAACTGAACTGAGGGGGGTTCTTGCCTCCCTCATGACATTTTCGAGATCGATACTGATGTGTTTGAGGAAGGATCCTGGAGGGGAAGAGGCGGCCTTCCTCTTCTGCCCCGGGTGCTGAGGAGGCGGCTGGGCTCCTTCGCCTCAGCGCTGCCCGCCTTCACCTCTTCCTCTGACAGGCGGACGCCCTCAGAAGCGGCGAGAGAGGCAGTAAAGGAGGCTGAGGCGGCTTCATCCCCTCCGGGAGCGGAGCGCACCTTTTCTGCACTTTTTCCTGAGGGGAATTGAGGTGCCGCCACTCCCCCCATGGCTGAGGAGCTGAAGGCGGTGGTGGTGGGCGACGGGGGATGCGGGAAGACGTCCCTGCTGCTGGTCTACGCCAAGGGCGCCTTCCCTGAGGTGAGTGATGGGGGGAGGAGGCAGCATCCCTCTTTCGCGCCCAATTCCCCTCAGCCAATCACAGCTCGCCCGCCCCTCCCCCCCTTCCCTCAGGAGCCATCCCGAGGGGAGGTTTTGGCGCCCTCAGCATGAGGATGCTGCCTCCAGAGGAGAGAAGTGGGGGAGGGGTGAGCGAGCTGTGATTGGCTGAGGTGAACAGGCAACAGCAGACCAAAAGGTCCATAAGTCCAGCTTCCTGTGGGTCACAGTGACAGGGAGTTCTACAGGCTTGGCTTGAAACTGATGGCAAGGAGTTCCACGGGCTAATCACATGCACTTCAGGCATCATGGCTTGTCAGCTCTGATGCACTTTTCTCTCAGAAATCTGATGGATTCCCTTTTTTTGAGGCATGTAGGCACATCCTGTGGCAAGGAGTTCCGCAGGTTAAATACATACACTTACCCATCATGGCTTAATACCTCTAATTGACTTTTCCCTCAGAAATCTGCCACTTCCCTTTTATGAGGCATCTAGACCAGGTGACATAATTGCTTCCTGTGGCAAGGAGTTCCACAGATTAAATACATTCACTTACCCATCATGGTTTGTCAGTTCTGATGGACTTTTCCCTCCGCAATCTGGCCAATTCCCTTTTACAAGGCATCTAGACCAGGTGACATAACCGCATCCTGTGGCAAGGAGTTCACAGGTTAAATACACATACCCATCATGGCTTGTCATCTCTGATGGATGAAATCTGACTCATACCCATTTGGGGGCATGTAGGCCAAGTGACATCACCGCATTCTGTGGCAAGGAGTTCCACAGGCTAATTATATGCACACATTCATCATGGCTGATAGCTCTGGTAGATTTTTCTCTCAGAAATTTGGTGGATTCCCTGTGACATCCTGTGACAAGGAGTTCCACAGGCTAATTATATATATAGCTTGTCAACTCTGATGGACATTTCCCCTTCATGAAAGGCAGTTAACAGATTAAAGTTAACAGCACATTTTTAATTAAATTAGCATCATGGCAGATGCAAAGACGGGTTTCAGTAACTGACATGGATAAAAGTTTTTTCACAAGTCTTTTTCAAGGAAACTTCTCCACTCATATCTCAACCACACAGCACCAGGATGTGTTGGTGGTTCTCTTCCTGTGGAGATGCTAGTTGTTGACACATTTGAAAGTTAGGGTTATGAATGTGTGCTGTGGACACTTTCAGATGTCACAAAATTTTCTCCAGTACTGCTTTTGCCTGAGGTTATATCAGGCTACATTTTTAAAGCTCAGAAATAGTTCAGAAATAAAACACTGTGCAATACAGTAGAGGCAAAGGTGACTTCTTCAGCATTTGTACCATATGGTGACAGTGTCTGCTTGGTGTGGATTGGAATTTCATCCAATCCATGATGGACACAATGTGGAGAAGCCTGGCTGGCCTGTCGCCAGGATATTGCCTTTCCCACCAAAGTAGTACCCATTTATCTACTTGCACTGGCATCAGTGGTGGGCACCAGCAGGTTCGCACCTACTCTATAGAACCGGTTCTTAACAAGAGATAGTACATATAAAGTTTAAAAATAGCCATTTAAAAGTGGCTGCCAGATGGACAGAGAACCGGCTCTTAATTTCTTTGAAGCCTATCACTGACTGGCATGCTTTCGAACTACTAGTTTGGCAGGAGACGGGCTAAGAACAGGAACACACCCCATTTGGCAGTACTCAGGTATTGAACTGCTTGACCTGGCAGTTCTGGCCAATTCCCTTTTATGAGGCATCTAGACCAGGTGACATAACCGCATCCTGTGGCAAGGAGTTCCACAGGTTAAATAGATACACTTAGATTTTCTGCTGAGCAAAATTCTGGTTTGAACCCCCAGTGTTCTAACCACGTTCTAGCCACGGCAGCTCTTTTGTTCAATACAGTATTGGATTAAAGCATAATTTGGTAAAGGGATAGCAGTTGAACTCATTCATCACATATCCTGTAAGTGGGGAGTCAGTCTAACTTAAGTCATATTTTGTCAAGAAATGAATGTCAAAAGATACTCAGAAAGTCAGGAGTGAGTGGGTAGATAGTTTCATGTGCGTATATGAAAAAGCACACAAATACGGCAATTCTGTGCAAACGTATCTGCTATTGAATATGGTGGGATTTACTTATGGGTGTACAAAAGTACTAAACTAGACAGTGTTACCCAAGAAGCATGCCTATCATGATGAAATCTCTCTTGATTAGCAACTTAGATTTTGTCATTTTGAGTGCTGTGTAACAACTGTTCATACTCTGACCAACACAACTTGCTGCAATTACTTTCTTAGAAGGGGGTTGTCACGCAACCATGTTGCATGATTAGAACAGCTCCTGGATCAGGCCAAAGATCCATCTAGGCCAGCTTCCTGGATCTCAGTGGCTCACAGCTGCTTCTGGGAGTACACAAGGTAACGAAACTTGCTTTCTTGTGCCCCCTCCAGTGTCTGGCATGATGCCCATCTGACCCTTATACCTGTACCCTTTGGAGGCTCTGCATTTATACTCTCTCCCCTTTGGAGGCTCTGCATTTATACTCTCCAGAAGTACTAGGGTATATACACTAAAAGTTATGGAAAGCTGCAATCCTAATCTCCGGTTAGGCTGGCACAAGCGCAGGCATAAGTCCTGCGCTGACCAGGGGATATCACAAAAGTGCTATAAGGCACTTCTGCTCCACTCATGGAGGGGTTAGGCCACTGCACAGGCATATGCTGACATCCCCATGGCACTACAGCAAGATATGCCATGGAAATTATGACAGCATAAATTTGTTGGGATTGTGCCCAAAGTCTCTTATGTGAAAGCAAAGACAGCGCTAGAGTAAGCAAGAGGGCTATTTTGTTCTGGAAAGCCCCTGTATTTCCCACTTATGGATATATGGATTCCACAATAAACCTCAAAACCTAATAGTATCCTCAAGAGTTGTTTTTTAAAACTTGCTAAGAAACTTGCTAAGGCTTAAGAGTTTTTTTAAGCAGCATTATTTGCAGAAACGTGTCATGGCTTTAAAATTTTACTGAGTTGTTTTGTTGTTGCCATTACTTTTTCAAAAAGATAAAAAATTTAATAAAACATCTTGGGAGCAACTAAGCTGGTACAGTTGGGAGGGGGGGAAAGGTTGTAAGATGTCACAATATTTACTGAACAATATGTTAACTAGAGTTGCCTGTGGCTTTCTTGACAGCAATATGCTCCTTCAGTATTTGAGAAATATTCCACCAGAGTCACTATAGGCAAGAAAGAAGTAATCCTACACTTGTATGATACTGCAGGTAATCTTACTTTTTAACATTAACAACATATGTGCCCTTATTTTTTAAAAAAGATGAGTCATCTCTGCCAAAACTTTCTGCAATTTATGGAAAGCGATTGCAAGAGGGGTAGCAGGAAATGATGTATAGTTTTGACATGGGTTGCTAAATGAAAGACATATTTTTGTTACGGTAACATTAGTTAACAACAGTTCAAGACATACTGTTTTGCACTAGTTGTATAACAGTAGTTCTCGAACTGTAACATGGGGAAACCTAGGGTTCCTCTGATGTCTTCCAGGGATCACTTGGTGATAAATTTGGTAAATGGGCAACTTCTTTAAATGGCAGCTTTCTTCTCAATGTGCAGCCACAGGAGTAGATACATTTAAAAGGGGACTGGTCAGATTTGTGGAGGAAAACTGCATTACACGTAATAAGTATGTGTATGTACAGTCTGAGATTAGCTGGTTGCTCATCATGTCTTGATGAAGTCCACCTAGGTGAAGTTGCTCATCTACTTCCTTTCACATGACCCTGACCCAGGAACAGATCCCCCTCTCTGTTATGTACATCTCCCTTTGCAATAATGTACAAACAACTTGGGGATCAGATGAAGTTAAAGAGAAGTATAGGGAATGGAAGACTGGTAAGATCATCAGGGAGGAGTATAGACAGATAGCCCGGTCTTGTAGGGAGAGGGTCAGGAATGCTAAAGCTCAGTATAAGCTGAGGCTGGCCAGGGGAGTCAAGGATAACAAAAAGAGCTTCTTTAGATATGCCCAAAGGAACTGAGGAAAGACGAGGGGGTGGGGCTGCTCCTGGACAAAGATGGACAACAGGTGTCTGGAAACCAGCAGAAGGCAGAGCTGCTCAACTCCTACTTTGCGTCTGTCTATTCTCGGAAGGAGGGCTGTGCAAATGGGGGTGCGGGATCATTGGCTGATGTGGGGATGTGCTTGCATCCCCAAAGAGGTAATGAAAACATGGATGGTGCAGAACAGCAGATCAAGATTGATAGAGAACTGGTTCAAAACCACTTAACTGGCCTAAAGGAATTCAAGTCATTTGGACCAGATGAGCTGCATCCTCGAGTTCTTAAGGAACTCGCAGATGTCCTTGCAGTGCCTCTGTCGATCATCTTTGAGAAATCCTTGAGGAGTGGAGAAGTGCCACTGGAATGGAAGAGGGCTAATGTAGTCCCAGTCTTTAAGAAGGGGAAAAAATAAGACCCGGGAAATTATAGACCAGTCAGTTTGACTTCAAATCCCGGGCAAGATATTAGATATTAGATCATAAAACACACAATTTGTGTACATCTAGACAAGTATTAAGTGATCAAAAGAATCCACCATGGATTTACCAAGAATAAATCTTGCCAGACAAATCTGATCTCCTTTTTGATCGGGTTATGAGCTTACTCGACAGTGGCAATGCTGTGGATGTCATTTATCTTGACTTCAACAAAGCATTTGACAAGGTCCCACATGACATTTTAATTGGGAAGTTGGAAAAATATGGGCTAGACGGGACAATCGTTAGGTGGATCCGCAACTGGCTCAATGGCCGCACTCAAAGGGTTTTAGTAAATGGTTCTGTGTCAACCTGGGGGTCCCCTAAAGACCCCTGGTGCAGGGGGCCAGCTGGGAAGATCTGGCAGAAACACTGGAGCCGCTGCAGCTGGAAGAAGACCAATGTGGAGCCTTGGGGGCGGGGAGGCGCCCGACACACTCACCACAGACGGCAGCCTCCTCCTCCCAATCCTATGGAGGTCTCCTCAGAAGTCAGTCCCATGATAGTGAGTGGGGCCTACTCCCAGGGAAGTGCTAGGATTGCAGGCTTAGAGCCTTTTGATCGGGTTACGAGCTTACTGGACAGTGGCAATGCTGTGGATGTCATTTATTTTGACTTCAGCAAAGCATTTGACAAGGTCCCACATCACATTTTAATTGGGAAGTTGGAAAAATATGGGCTAGACGGGGCAATCGTTAGGTAAATCCACAACTGGCTCGATGGCCGCACTCAAAGGGTTTTAGTAAATGGCTCTGTGTCAACTTGGAGGTCGGTTTCAAGTGGGGTACCCCAAGGCTCTGTCTTGGACCCGGTTCTCTTTAACATTTTCATTAATGACTTAATTCCACTTAGGAAATAAAAACCAAAAATACAGGTATAAAATGGGGGATACTTGGCTTGACAGCACAACATGTGAGCGGGATCTTGTAGTTGCTGTGGATCACAAGCTGAACATGAGTCAGCAGTGTGATGTGTCTGCAAAGAATGCAAATGCCATTTTAGGCTGCATTAAGAGGATTGTAGCTTCCAAGTCGTGAGAAGTCTAGTTCCTCTTTATTCAGCATTGGTCAGACCTCACCTTGAGTACTGCGTTCAGCTCTGGGCACCTCACTTGAAGAAAGATGCAGCCAAGCTGGAGCAAGTCCAGAGGAGAGTGACAAGAATGATCAGTGGGATGGAAGGGAAGCCCTACGAGAAAAGGTTGGGGGAATTTGGGATGTTTAGCCTGGAGAAGAGGAGGCTGAGGGGAGACATGATTGCTCTCTTCAGATACCTGAAGGGCTGTCATAGGGAGGAAGGGGCTCATTTGTTCATAGCTGCTACTGAAAGCAAGACTAAAACCAATGGGTACGAACTGCAAGAGAGGAGATTCCAGTTGGATATCCGGAAAAAATTCCTGACGGTGAGGGCAGTGGAACAGATTGCCAAGGGAGGTGGTGGACTCTCCCTCGCTGGGGATCTTCAAGCAGAGGCTCGACGAGCAGCTGTTGGGGATGCTCTAGGAGGATTTCCTGCTGCAAGCAGGGGGTTGGACTAGATGACCTACTAGGTCCCTTCCAACTCTATGATTCTATGATTCTACTTGAGTGATGTAATTTTTATAGATTACAAGTTTATGTAGCTTGACCTTTGTACATTGCAAAGTGCTTTCCTGCTGATTAAGCTAATACAGCATGGCTTGACTAACATGACTCAGGGCTTGAGGTACAACATAAGATATAGCTTCAGGATCATTCAGTACCAGGTATAGTCTGAAATCAAGAAAACCCAAGTTGTAGAAAATGCACAAGTGCATGTGATCAGTAGGGACGGCCCAGACTGGGTTTGGGTAATGTTCTGTGTGAGGAAAAGGTGCAGTAATGAACACATACAAACACAGTGGATAGCTAACCGTAGAAAATCAACACTCCAAGCCAAAAAAGGTGAAAATTACATACCTGGCAAAGTTTTTTGCAACTTTGATTAAATTTTGCACCTTCCTGGAAATCTTCTGCGGACAGTCATGGCCCTCCAGTGCATACAAACTCTTTGATTTTCCCAATAATTTGTCTCTGTCAATTAAATAGCCGACAGAAGCCATCTTCTGTGTGACATCATAGTGATGTGACATGACAAATGTATTAGAATCACTGAGGCAGTTGAGGAACAGTAAGTAAGTATGGCTGCATTTGGCTTAGTGGTTAAAGGCGCTGTGCCTGTCAATCTGAAGATCTGCAGGCCAGTGGTTTGAGACCTGAGTACTGCAAGACAGGGTGAGCTACAGTGCTTGGACCAGCTCCTGCCAACCTAGCAGTTGGAAAACATGCAAATGCAAGTAGATAAACAGGTACCACCTCAGTGGGAAGGAAAGGGTGTTCCATGTAACTTGGCATATAGTCATGCCAGCCACATGTATATGGCAGCATCTTTGGACAATGCTGGCTCTTCAGCTTAGAAACAGGGATGAGCACTGCACCCTAGAGTCGGTCACAACTAGCAGGGCAACCTGCAGGGGACAACTTTACCTTTAAATACATAGGGCAAATTTTTCCATGTTTTTCCTTTGATTCATTTGGGAGTTTAATTTTTTAAGTTTCTTTTTAAACACTCTAATTTATGTAGGACTACTTTGGCTTAGGATAATGTTAAGAGTAATATCTTCTCCTGATTTGGGAACTGTGATTTTGTGGGAAAGCTGACAATTCCTTTAGAGTTTTGTCCATCCATCAATCCATCCCTGCAATCTATAATTCCGAGTTTATACTAATGAGAGAACCATGACAATTTAAAAAGGTTTCAGCTTAAAGTGTGTGGTTGTTGGGGTTGAACATAGGAGAGAGCAATTGGGAACATTAACTCTTCCTACTTTTAGGGACCTCTCTCACTCAAAGCAATTTTCCCCTCTTTGTTTCAGGGCAGGAGGATTATGATCGCCTACGACCACTCTCGTACCAGAACACCAATGTAGTCTTAATTTGCTATGATGTCATGAACCCTATTAGCTATGATAATGTTTTAATTAAGGTAAGAGATCTTTGGTAAGGTTACATTTTGTAAGCTAATAAGATGGTTCTGAAAGAAAGATGCTTTTGCTCCACTTTTCACAAGCGGTGAAAAATACTGGGCAACCTTTGCAACCGTCACCTCTAACCTTGCTAACAAATTAACACTATCATGGAGTCAAGAAGGGAAGCTGCCCATTGCACAGTGACAGTTTTGGTTTCATGCAATATTTGACTTGGTTGGTTGGCTGGCATGCCACTTCTATTTCAAAATATGTTAGCTTTTAGTTTTATCATGTCTAGCAAAGTTTAACGCTTTCATCTCTGTCTGCCAGTGGTTTCATGAGGTGAATCATTTCTGCCGTGGAATCCCCATAGTACTTGTTGGCTGCAAAACAGACCTCCGAAAGGACAAGGAACAGCTGCGGAAACTCCGCTCAGCTCAACAGGAGCCAATCACTTACAGCCAGGTAAATATACACAGGGTTACAACCTGTATGCTAACCAGTCTCCCAACTTGGATGAAGATGCACTGTAGCATCTTTTACTACTGTTGCATTTATTTTACATAAATACCTAAAGCTCACATCTCTATATACTATCTATTCTTATCTTGTGGATTGTGTTTGGCCCACCTTCATCCTGTAAGACTTTCGTGGATATTTTCTTCCAGGGTGAAGATGCTCGACGCCAGATTAACGCAGATGTTTACTTGGAGTGTTCAGCCAAGTTTCGTGAAAATATTGAGCAGGTTTTTAGAGAAACTGCAATCATTACACTGAATGCCATGAAAAAGGCCAGACGGCAAAAGAAAGGGAAGCCTTGTGCCATATTATGATGATCTGGACATTTAAAACTTGCAGGAATTGTTTTCATCTTTCTCCAGCAGTTCAAGAAATTAAAGCTTCCTCCTTACAAGCCCTGCCAATTTTAATACTGCAGTGTAGCTGGAGGACTAGCAGTTAATTGTCCCTTAAATGTAAATAAGAGGGACAGAATCAAGAAGGGAACTTTAATTGGTATTGGGGAATCTTGCTGAACAGGATGTATTTGTGGATAAGCATTATGAAAAGTTCATGCCCATGAGGAAGGACATTGCTGGATTGTACAGTACTAGCTTTCATTAATTCTACTTCTAGCTAATTGCACAAAAAGCAATTAATCAGAAGTATTCAAAAGTTCCAATATATTTTAAAAATTGATTTTATATTTTTAAATTGATTTTTTTAAAATGTTGATTCCCTCTAGTACTGATTACATACCTCAGATGAACTGCTTGTCTAGAAAGCCTGGCTGCAGTTTTGAGTCTTTATTAAAAATAAGGTCTTTAAATAGATAGAATTCCCATGTGATGCAAAGTACCACAGCACAGAGGACAGGTGCACTAAACTATTACTTGGGGGCTGGATAGACATTACCTAATTAAAATATTTTGTGGAAATCAAGAGGCTGTAGGCAAGTGTATATTCCAGCCACCGTTAACTGATTACATGGTGCAGCAGTCAACTTCTATTCATATCACTTGCCTGACAGCACCAATAAAAATATTATTTAAGTCAGCAGAATCTAGCTGGTTACACATCCCTGGCAGAAGCACATGAGTATGTAGATAAGCTACATTTGAATGATAAGCAAATGAGAATATTGCTGCTTGAACTCAGAGTGGGAAGGGCAAAAGGTCCAAAGAGCAGCAGCTTTTCTGTTGGCTCTTGCTAGTGTCTCCTTTTGTGTCTTTTCTAGATTGTGAGTCCTTTTGAAGACAAAGCTTTTAATTAAAAACAATTTAGCTATGTAAGCTGCGTGATGAACTGTTCTGTTGTAGTTTTTGAAGAGTTACATCACAACAGTAGCATTAGATGCTGGTATGCTGGCTCTTCAGACTTTCCTCATAACTTGCCTCCTGGTCTCCACTGTCTTTGTAGGAGAATCTTAATTTACTGCCAGTCTTCAACCCAATATAGAATGCCACCGCTAACTGGGCAAGTCAGGCCACAGAAAATTTCCCAGATGTTGCTCAGAGCCAGGCCTGAAATTGATTCACCACTGATATTGAAGGCCACTATATCTCATTTCAAAATATATCATGACATAATAACTACAAAAAGTAAATGAGCTGTGGCAGTTATTTATTTGCCAATTTTTCTCCCCCTCCCTGTGACTCTATAGATTTAGTTTACACAGATCTGTTCATTTAACACCAACACACTTAAACGACAACTCATGACATCATCCATTGGATTTCAAGAGGCTTTCTAAACATCTTCTAGCTAGACTAGCTTACGAAAGAACAATTATATTGCACAGGCAATGTTTTCTTCCACAGGCTGTTTATAAACATTTTCCACTGATTGCAAGTAGGAGTCATTATGATTCCAGCTCTTCCCACATAGGTCCTGCCCAGCCCCTTTTAGTTTTGAGGAGAGGCAATGACACCCACATTTGTGGGGGGGGGGGGAGAGAATGGTATCTCACGCTGAAGAGGGGGAGGATAGCCCCCAGGTGGGGAGAGACAGGCAGGCTTAGAACGCAGCCAGGGAATGGACAGGGGTTTGGAAAGCAGGCAATGACACCCCCATTTGCAGTGGGGGGGAGAGAATGGTATCTCCTGGTTTGAGTGTGATTGCATCCTGGTTTGAGATCTGGACAGGGTCAGGATGCCCCATGTGTACGAGGAGTGGACTCCAACTCCTTGGAGCTCCTCAGCTGGAGAAATAAGATGAAGATGATGAAATATGTCCCAAACAATTGCACAATCACCAGGCTTCAAACACCTCCAATGGCAAGATGACAAATCAAAGCTTCCTTTACTCCAGAATAATAAAATGTCCATTTTCTTTCTACTGATTGTCTTTTCGCTGTAGGGATCAATCTCTTTGCTGGGTCACAGAAAAAGGCCAGAGGGGTTTTGGATTAAGTTTACTATAAATAATTAGTCTACCAGCCAAAGAGAATAGCACTTGCAGAGTCAGTAGAGGAAGACATAGCAGCAAAAATGTGGATGGAATTTCCTCCATGGTTCGCTTACTGTAGGACCAGCAGAGGTTAAGCCAAAAGACTGTCTCAAAATTGAGTCTAAATGCAGAGGAGGAAAAGGAAATCCAGACCATCGGTCCTAGCATCCATAAACAAGGCCTCCTTTTTCAGAATTTCTTTGCTTTGTTCTTCTGAAGTTTGGCATGCACTACTTTCAGGGTTGTGAGGAAGTTCCCAAGGAACAGCACTAGAAATGTGAGCGCAAGTACAAAAACCTGGAGAGAAAAAAAACCAAATAAATGCAGTTTAATATAATAAGCTTCATTGAAGGAAAAGCAAACATCAAGAGGAACATCTCCCTTCTGTCTGTAACCACGGGATTCACCATACCTCATAAACAATGAGGTATGGTGAATATTACCCCTTTTGTTTCTATACCCCGTTGATATATGGCAAATTCAGGTCAACCCATCCCCATTTATTGGGATGAAACAGGATATTTGTGAATGTTTACCTGCCATTCTTTACATTCCTTATGTCTAGACAATTCAAAAAGTGTGATGGCGTTGTAGAGTTGCCAGAACTTCAAAGAAAGGAGAAATGTAGAAGAGAATTAAATTAAGGATTTCAGAGAACAAGCAAGAATTTGTTTTATGTGGTATAAGATCAACTTACATGCCCAAAGAACAAGAAGGGAAGGAGGAAAGTCAGGCCTCGCCACATCCAAGACTGAAATCCCTCTGTGGAGAGATTGAGATGAGAAATAAATTTAGGAAACATAAAATAAACGAGGAAAGATTTAGTGAGAAATAAACGCAAAACATCTTTCCCATTGTCTTCTTGTATCAAAGATTTTACAGTTCTTTGGCTTTCTCCTCTTGAACACTGATGGTGCTACATGTGAGCGGGATCTTGGAGTCGCCGTGGATCACAAGCTGAACATGAGTCAGCAGTGTGATGTGTCTGCAAAGAAGGCAAATGCCATTTTAGGCTGCATTAAGAGGACTGTAGCTTCTAAGTCGTGAGAAGTTCTAGTTCCTCTTTATTCAGCATTGGTCAGACCTCACCTTGGGTACTGTGTTCAGTTCTGGGCACCTCACTTTAAGAAAGATGCAGCCAAGCTGGAGCAAGTCCAGAGGAGAGCAACAAGAATGATCAGTGGGATGGAAGGGAAGCCCTACGAGGAAAGGTTGGGGGAATTTAGGATGTTTAGCCTGGAGAAGAGGGGAGACATGATTGCTCTCTTCAGATACCTGAAGGGCTGTCATAGGGAGGAAGGGGCTCATTTGTTCATAGCTGCTACTGAAAGCAAGACTAAAACCAATGGGTACAAACTGCAAGAGAGGAGATTCCGGTTGGATATCCGGAAAAAATTCCTAACGGTGAGGGCAGTTCAGCAGTGGAGCAGATTGCCAAGGGAGGTGGTAGACACTCCCTCACTGGGGATCTTCAAGCAGAGGCTCAACGAGCACCTGTCGGGGATGCTCTAGGGGGATTTCCTGCTGCAGGCAGCAGGTTGATGACCTATTAGGTCCCTTCCAACTCTGATTCTATTCTATGAATGATAATTTTCATGAAGGAACAACCCAGAATAAATGGGGTGGAAGGAATTATGTTTTTTTCAAATGAAATATTCAAACAGGAAATTTCTTTATCCTAGATTTTTCCCAATGAGAGACATCTGCTCTATTTTCATGTCCACATTAAGGGAAACTAACCCACTGTGAGATCCAAGTGATTTCTTTCTCCTAAAGCACGGAGTCTGTATAGGCAGCCACTTTGGTAGTAATATTGTAGAAATTGGACACAACCTGGGAAAAGGAAGACATTATTACACTTCACAGGAGCATGGTTGTCCACATGTTGTCATATGTTTCACAATTAAGATCAGTAACTAACCATAAGAAATCTTCCAGAAGAAAAAAGTCTTACTATCATATAAAACAGTGGTCCTCAATCTTTTTGGCCCCAGTGACCAGTTCTGCGGGAAAACATTTTCCAGGGACCAGCCCGTGGGTGGGGGGAGAGTTCTGCCTCTGGCAACCTGGAGGGAGGGCCCACCTAGAACACCGCACAGCTGCATCTAGCTGCTAAATCTCATTCTAATAAATAGAGCTATCGCTAGGTTACTGTGGATAGGATTGCAGGGGAGAACCCAATGTCTCAATGCTTGTCTACTCAGAGCAGGGTTTTCAACCTTTTTCAATGCAGGATGCATTGATAATGCACAAACCCATTCTAGTCACTCTTATTGGAGAAAAAGCCTCATTCAGGGGTGGGCAGATGCCGGTTTGGGCCTACTTGCCTGAACCGGATCTTGCCTTTTCCCTGCCGTTGGCAAACCACCAGCAGCAGGGAAAGGAAAAAGAGGGCGGACCGGTTCGCGCCGGCCGCCATCTTTCCCCCCCTGCGTCTCCTCCTGCTGGAGGAGGCGCGCGCGATGTGCGCCTCCTCCAGCAGGAGGAGATGAGTGTGTCTCCTCCAACTGGAGGAAATGTACTGCACATGCGCCGGCCTTGGTACCTGCGCAGTACGTCTCCTCCAGCTGGAGGAGACACACTGCGCACACGCCCGCCAACCCTCAGGGTTGGTGCATGTGTACTGTCTCCTCCAACTGGAGGAGACGCAGTGCGCACGTGCCAACTCTCGGGGTCGGCGTGTGCGTACTGTGTCTCCTCCAGTTGGAGGAGACACAGTACGCACGCGCCGGGGGTCAGCGCATGTGCAGTGCGCCGGGGTTGGGGGTCTGCCCCTAGCCCCCCCCAACTTCTGGCAAACCGGATTTTGGGGGAGGCTCAGCCCACCTCTGGCCTCATTGACTGCAGTGGGACTTATTTCTGAGTAGACAGGCATAGGATTGGGGTCTGAGGCTGCAATCCTATTCACACTTTCCTGGGAGTAAGCTCCACTGACTACAATGGGACTTACTACTAGTAGACTGGCATAGAATTGGGCTCTGAGGCTGCAATTCTCTGACAGAGTCCTCCTACTGTGAGGAGGAGAAGTTGCACTTGTAGGAGTTCTCTTGTGGACTTATCAGGCAGCTGCCAAGGACCTCCAGTGGTCCCTGGACTGGAGGTTGAGAAACCCTGTCCTAGAGTTGCTGTACAGTGCTGGGAAGCAAGACGTTAGGGGCCATCCATAAAAGGCTTTTTTGACACCGGCCACCTGCCTCACTGACAGCAATGCTATCAAGGATTCTCACTGAAGGTGCTCAAAACTTCAGGTCTCATACAAAAAATCTGGGACCAAATTATAAAGGGCTTTAAAACTCTGAAACCACTTAACACCTTGAAACTAACTCTAACCCACACAGTTGACCAGCACAGCTCTAAATAATAATTAGTGTTACACTATCATCAGCTGGTTCTAGCAATTCATCCAGCTAAACTACTTGGCATTTCTGAGCTGTATTCAGGACCAGCCCATGTAAAGCACATTGTGTGCTCCAGTAACCTCTCAGCTGGACTATGGACTACTGTGTTGAAATACCTCTCCAGTTCTCATCACAATGTGTCCTATTTGGAGACACATGCATAGGTCCATAGTGGTCTGATGTCCCTTTTAATTTAGAGGTAATCACCACATTTTCTTTCCCTCTTGTGCCACTTAACTCTGAAAACCTTGTCAGGTTCTTCTGGTGGCCAATTATGCCACCAAGATTCACTAAACAGAATTGTCCCCAGAACAGTTTTGGTGTTTTAACAGTGGGTATTTACATAAGATAAATGGCCTTCTTCCCTGAAAATGCAAAAATGCTGTCCCCAAATGATAATGTAGCCCAGCAGCATGCAAAATATTTATCCACCAGTGACACAGGCAAATGGTTCTGTGTTTAACACAGAACTTAAAAGTGTACTCACTCTGAAAAATTGAAAATGCTAAAAACTGGTTGCGGAACATTTGGTATATCAGACCATCTGGCCTAGGAAAGAAGGGAGGAAGAGAGACAAAGCGTAGTAAGGTTTAAATCCACATGATTTCCAAAATCATAAAGAAATGCCAAAAACAGTCTGATCACCATGTCATGTGCAAATCAACATCAGGGAACACAATTTTAGACATTAGACCAGCAGAGAGTGGTTGAAAGAATGAAACATGTATTGAATGAATGAGTCCTGGATATAAGTGAAAGGTGTTGAAAGAGCACAACTATCAGAAAATGGTGGTGGGGTGTTTTAAATGTGTATGTTAACTGCCTTGAGTCAGCTTTGCTGAGAAAGGCAGAATATTAATCCTATCAATAATAATAAAATGAACTGTCAGAAAGTGGGGGATGCCTGTAATGAGCTTCCTAAAATGGAGGAACTTACCATGTTAACATCACACCAGACAGGAAAGTAGAGACGTAGTGATGAGATACCCACCAACCTTTAATCCTGAAAAGAAAAGAGAACACATTTAGGGCTAGTTGATAATATAGGTTTGCTCACCCCCAAGGCTACAGAAAAGCCAGATGTTCACCCAAATCAGGGCTCCAGAAAGCATCCCAGTTTGCTGCATTTATATATTACTGGTAGTACCTTGATCCATTGCTGATGAGGATACTTTCCCTTATTGTCAGTGTGCAGTAGTACCAAACTAAGAGGAAATTAAACACTTCATCTGTCACCCTACAAAGGAAAAGTGGTTTTTTGTTGGCAAGATTTAAAAAACACTAATTATGATACACTATAAAAATTCTCACTCCAACCCCCAAATAATACCTATTGAAATAAGTGAAGCAAACCTTCCCAAGCAGACAGGCAAGTTTGCAACTGTGCTGTTAATGCCTTCTGAAGAAGCTCATGTGCCAGAGGAGCAACACATCATCCAATTTGCAGAGGCATCTCAGAGCTAATTCAGTGAAGGGATTCCATTAGATCTAGATAAATCCAATCAACTGGAAAAGCAATACTAGCTGGCAGGGTATGTCAAAGGCCTGGGAAAATCCTTTGCTGGTATACATCTTCCTATATATTAAGCCAGTGATTTTCAACCAGTGTGCCATGGCACATTGGTGTACCACGGATAGTCCTCAGGTGTGCCGCAAGAATTTGGGGATGGAAATTTATTAATAGGAAAACATAGGTATTTATACGGTATCATATGCCTTGTCAAGGGTAAAAACAACTGATGATGTTCCATGAGATGAAAAAGGTTGAAAATCACTGTATTAAGCACTATAAAAGTTAAGATCAGTAAACTGAACTTTTATTTCATTCTCAACAATGGAGCCCAGAATTTTTGCTCTTTTCAGACCCTGTGAAATAGACACATGGACAAGCAAAAGTCACTGTAGCTTTACCTGTAATGAAGAACAAATCGGCAAGCAACAGCTCCGAGTAATAAGATTATAGTCAAGTACAGTTTGAATTTTTCATATTCATCTTTGTAGGCAAACCTGGAAGAAGAGGATGCAATTAGGACAAACCACCTGGCTTGTTGTCAGGTGGGTTTGGTTTTCCTGACAAACTCACAACCACCTGGCTTTTTGTTGTCAGGGCTGAGCAAAAAGATTACATCAAAACGCTTCCCTCTTCCTCCTCTTCAACCCCTCCCAATTCCACCCTCCTTCCCATCAACACACAGAAGCACAAACACAACTTACTTGGCCTGATTACTGAGAAGGGTTACATTCACATTGCCCAGCACCAGATTTAAGTACAAACTGAAAGGAAAACAGAATAGATGAGAACCAATAAACAGCTCCTCTCCTCCCACTAGGATTCTTTCCTATTGTACTTAAAACAGTGTTAAATTTAAAAAGCAACACTCTCTGCCTTTGCTGTGTCAGATCCAAACATATTTGTTGGATCACAGAGCAGACCCTGTTCATGATCAAGGCCTGTACACTTTGGAAGTATAGAATCATATCATAGTATCCTAGAGTTGGAAGGGACCCAGTGGGTCATCTAGTCCAGCCTTCTGCCTGTAGCAGAAAATACTCCTAGTGGCATCTCCAACAGGTGCTCATTGAGCCTCTGTTTGAAGATCCCCATTGAGAGAGAGTCCACCACCTCCCTTGGCAATCTGTTCCACTGCTGAACCGCCCTCACCATCAGGAATTTTTTCTGGATATCCAACTGGAATCTCCTTTCTTGCAGTTTGTATTTCTAGTTCTACTTTCCAAGGCAGCTATGAACAAATGAGCCCCTTCCTCTTCCTTTCCGCCTGTACTTTAATATCCGCCTGTACACTAAACCAACTTGCTCCAAATTACAAACTTGTACATCAGCCTGGTCTAGAAAAGTTACTAACCTGCTTTCTAGGATTTTAGTCCTTCCCGGGAAGGGCTGTACCACTACACTGCAGCCACACCCCTTAGCAAGAACCTGCTTGGGCAAAAACCTTGATCACATCAAAGACTTTTCTTCCCCCTGGGACTCTTCTAAGAATAGTCTTCCTAGATTGCTCCCTGGGTGCAATGCTGCACTGTGATTAAAGATGGAAACTATTTGCACATGTGATACCCAGGCTGTGCTCAGCTTCAGGGCCTCGCACAGTTAGGCATACATGCTAAAAGGGCAGCAGGCTCCAGGGAGAGCTTGGAGAGGGTTCCAATAACAAGCATTTATCTCAATGGGTCTCCCTCTGGGAAAGGCACACTGCTGCAAGTACCCTTGGTTTTTGCTTGGAAGAGTGACTTAATAGGGAAGGCGTACCCGTTCTTCTTTGGCAGGTAGGCCTCCATGTCGAAGAAAACATTTTGCCGGTCCTTGATCTGGGTGTTGATTTGCTGTATGAGTTCCAATTCCTCCTGATTGCAGTCACGTTTGCATCTTCAGGGTGGGATGAAAACCAAAAAAACAAAAACATATGGTACTTAACTAACAAGGGAGATCTTGACACTAGCACCGCCCAAGACCCTCTAACCCAGCATTCCCATTGCTCACTTGTTCCCTTTTCTGCCCTATCTTCCTCTGCCTTTTCCAGATGAGGGAGCAAGAGGGAAAGAGGGAGAAGGCAGATGGGGAAGGCACCCAACCCAACCCATTTCATGAATGGGATGGCCTTGCTCATCCAGATCAAAACTTGGAAGAGATTCTAGCTGCTCTGCCAACCAGCCATGTACCCACCCACCCTCAACTCACTGATCCTCTGCAAGTCCTACTTTCTGGAAGGGAGCAGCAATGGGCAAACCCAAATGGTGATAAGGGAGGACAAAGCAGGAAAAATTGCCTGAATGATCCAAGCATCAAATAAAAACCACATCCTTTTGGCTCCCAAACCAAGTGATCTTACTGCAGACAGGCCTTATGGAAGCTGCTGAGAGAGCCTCTTGAGGCTATTTTAGACAGAAGCTACCACCAAGAAAAGATGGAAAATAAGGCACTCTGTGTTAATTTTTTCTTTACACTAGTTTAATGAACCAATGCAACGTTCAATGCACCAAGCTAAGAGATACCATTTAGCTCTCTCCTGATCTCCAAGATACATGTGTAATGTGTCAGCAGATCCAAGGAGGAAGCCAGATCCCCTCCATCAGGACCTCCATCAAGTTGTCCCTACCTCTGGAAGGGCACAGAGGTAGGGAGGATCCCAGCTCTTCCCTCCCATCTGCCTCAAATTGGAAAGGAGATTCAATAGGGAGTGACTGAGACTATGAAGTGGACCCCGCAAAAAGAAGATCCCACTACTGGGTACCCCATAGCCAACTGCGAGGATATGCAGTTACCTTTGAAAGCCATACTGCAATTCTTTGAGGCCCTTCTTTTGCTTCTGTATGGAGCTGCTGCAGGTGGTCTGCAAACTGTTCAGTTCCTCTAACTTCTGTTTGTAGATCTTGTGAGCTTCCTGCAACAACAAAGAGAAACAGTTTCAGTCTGCTTGGATATTATAGTCAGGTAATACAGATGAGGAAACTGAGTTTGGGATGTCTTCTAGGGATAGAAGTCCACCTCCTGAGTAACCGTCAGGCTCATCACCTGTGCACTTCACTGAATTACCTGCCCCCAAAACATTCAGAAGCTGTTACTTGTCAAAGATCATCTATGCCATTCATGGGCTTACTTATTAAGCTACTCAATCCTACCACTCCATAACCAACTTTAAAACATTTACAGCAATATACAAAGAGCCACAAGAATCAGGTTTTTCTTTAATGAAAAAACACATATAAGCAAAAGTAGATTACAGCAGCAAAATTCAATGTTCGACAGCACTGAAGCTAGACAAACTTCTCAGGGGGACCATTTCTGTGTGCCATGCTCAACAAAGATCCATCTTGTATCCTCTGTCAGATTCACCTGTCAGATTCTGGGGACCCAGGATG
This sequence comes from Cryptoblepharus egeriae, assembly GCA_030015325.1. Taxonomy (NCBI): domain Eukaryota; kingdom Metazoa; phylum Chordata; class Lepidosauria; order Squamata; family Scincidae; genus Cryptoblepharus; species Cryptoblepharus egeriae. Next base: position 7,194,925 of record JAREYC010000017.1, on the reverse strand, counting down.
GTCCCCAGAACCAATAAGCTCATGTGAACCACATCCTTGGCAGACCACCTGCATCCAGACATGCCCTGTTGTGCACTTCATTCAGCAGTGGAGTCCTTGCTTTGTACTTCATCAGTGAGGAAGACTTGGCAAGATCAAGAAGCTTGGCCCACCTTCTCAGTGGTGGCCCATGCTCTCCTTGAAAAGGAACATGTCTGTCTCCCACACACTACCATTTACAAGATGGTGCCACTGATGGTGGACTGTACTTCCATCTCTGTTCTGATGCTGTGATTTGAGTTGTTGCAAGTATTTCTTAAGCAATATGAGGACAGATTGCCAATGGCTCTGGTGCAAAGCCCTATACTGGTTGCCGCCCAGTAGCAGGTTGGGTGCTACCACTGGGAATAAGACTTCAGGGGTCAGCCTGATCACAATCAAAGAACATACAAGCATCCAAAAAAATAGAAGTCCTCCTGCGCATACAGTAAGCAGCTTTCCTGGTTTATATGGAAACTCATCTGACCCCATTGCAAAGCCCCTAATCCCACCTTTCATTCACCATCTGTCTCTAGGGAACAGCTGGCTCCATTGCAGCTCAGATACAACTTTGCTGTGAGATCCAAAATGCAAAATAATAGATAGGGAAGAGATATCCCATACCACCAGGAGAGATTTGTTGTTGTTTTTTTTTAATTCAAACCTCCTTATGCAAAGCACGCTAAAAGTAACCTGCTCCCCCCTCCAATGATTTACTATGAGATACATAAGTACCATGATTGCAATAAAGAGAGCGAGCATCTCCATGGCCATCTTAGTGACCAGATAACTAGCAGCATCCAACCATCTAGACCAGCGTTTCTCAAAGTGGGGGTCGCCTAATGACTTCTGATGCAGGGGGCCAGCTGGGAAGACCTGGCAGAAACGCTGGAGCCGCTGCAGCTGGAAGAAGACCAATGTGGAGGCAGGGAGGCGCCCGATACACTCATCACAGATGGCAGCCGCCTCCTCCTCCTCCCAATCCTATGGAGGTCTCCTCAGAAGTCAGTCCCATGATAGTGAGTGGGGCCTACTCCCAGGAAAATGCTAGGATTGCAGGCTTAGAGCCTTTTGATCGGGTTATGAGCTTACTGGACAGTGGCAATGCTGTGGATGTCATTTATCTTGACTTCAGCAAAGCATTTGACAAGGTCCCACATCACATTTTAATTGGGAAGTTGGAAAAATATGGGCTAGACGGGGCAATCATTAGGTGAATCTGCAACTGGCTCGATGGCCGCACTTAAAGGGGTTTAGTAAATGGCTCTGTGTCAACCTGGAGGTCGGTTTCAAGTGGGGTACCCCAAGGCTCTGTCTTGGGACTGGTTCTCTTTAACATTTTCAATGACTTAGAGGAAGAGATACAGGGGAGCCTGATCAAATTTGCGGATGACACCAAGCTGGGAGGAGTAGCAAACACATTAGAAGACAGGAGAAACCTCCAGGAGGATCTGGATAAACTAGAATTCTGGGCTGTTACAAATAGAATGAATTTCAAAAGAGAGAAGTGCAAAGTTCTGCACTTAGGAAATATAAACCAAAAATACAGGTATAAAATGGGGGATACTTGGCTTGGCAGCTCAACATGTGAGCGGGATCTTGGAGTCGCCGTGGATCACAAGCTGAGCATGAGTCAGCAGTGTGATGTGTCTGCAAAGAAGGCAAATGCCATTTTAGGCTGCATTAAGAGGACTGTAGCTTCCAAGTCGCGAGAAGTTCTGGTTCCTCTTTATTCTGCATTGGTCAGACCTCACCTTGAGTACTGTGTTCAGTTCTGGGCACCTCACTTTAAGAAAGATGCAGCCAAGCTGGAGCAAGCCCAGAGGAGAGCGACAAGAATGATCAGTGGGATGGAAGGGAAACCCTACGAGGAAAGGTTGGGGGAACTTGGGATGTTCAGCCTGGAGAAGAGGAGGCTGAGAGGAGACATGATTGCCCTCTTCAGATATCTGAAGGGCTGTCATAGGGAGGAAGGGGCTTATTTGTTCATAGCTGCTTCTGAAAGCAGAACTAGAACCAATGGGTACAATTGCTACTTCCCTTCCAACTCTATGATTCTATGTGTACTCAGAAATTATTCCTATTGAGTTAAGTGAGGTTTACACCCAGAAAAGTGTGCATAGCACTTCAGCAGTAGCAATGAAAATAGTTTTATGGTTGGGGTCCCCACAACATGAGGAACTTATAAAGGGGTCATGGCATTAGGAAGATTGAGAACCACTGATCTAGACCAGTGATTTTCAACCTTTTTCATCTCATGGCACACTTAACAAGGCACCAAAATTGTCAAGGCACACCATCAATTGTTTTTACCATTGACAAGGCACACCAGACTGTTCAAATCCCCCAATTTTCCTATTAGTGAATGTCAAAACCCAAATTCCTGTGGCACACCTGAGGACTACCCGTGACACACCAGTGTGCCGGGACACACTGGTTGAAAATCACTGATCTAGACTCTGCAAGAGTTTCTCTTGTCTGTAAAGCAGTGCCTGGTGGAGACAACATGCTCATCATCTGTTAAAGATGTATACCTGCACAAGACCTATATTGTACACAAGACCTATACTTCCACAATATCCATTCACTTCAGTGGAGCAAGAAATTCGTGGCAGAATTAATATAAAATGAGAAAATTACTTAATATAAAAACCAACTTAAACATTAACTCGATCTTTATCTTATGCCTCTGCAATCAGTGGTTTTTTATTGTTTGCACTTCCAAGAAAAAATGAAACTTGGAGATAAAAAAAGAGAATATGGCTTTTTTTTAATATGGCTAAGAATATATCTGTACATATTGAGATTGCAAGTTGCCGTAGATTAATTCTCACATACCAAAGGCGAAGACGGCAAAAAACATGGCTTTCAAATCTGGAGCAAACTATGCTTGCAGCAAATACTAAAGTTTATATATTGAAATACTCAATGTATTAATGCTATCAATGCTATCAATGGAATTAGAGACCTTATTTTAAAATCTTGCTTTTGTAATGTCTAGGGTTGCCATATATCCTGGAATATTCTGGGACTGTTCCCAGTTTGACTGTTCCCAATTCTGGGACTCTTCCGGTTTTGTTGGGATTGCATTCACATATAGTGGTACCTCTCATAACAAGTGCCTCACATAACAAGCGTTTCACATAGCAAGTATAAATTTCCAGGAAATCTTGCTTCACATAACAAGTTCCGCTTCACTCAACAAGCAAGTGCGCTATGGGCATGCATGCTTTGCAGCCCTGACGCTCCATGCAGAGGCTCTTTAAAAGGGCTGCTGGCCAGTGTTGCTGCCTCTAACTGCCCCCAACTTGTGGGAAGTTGCCTGGGGGTGCCAGAAGCAGCTGGCCCTAACTGCCCTCAAGTACCCCCACTGGCCACCTTAAAGCTCCAGCAGCAGCCCAGGTAAGCCTCCCAGGGAAGTGTCTTGGATTGCAGCCTCCTAACCATGTCTACTTGGATTGTAGCCTCCTAACCATTGTGTTAAATGGGGCTTACTCCCAGGAAAGTGTCATTAGGACTGCAGCCCAAGTAGACTTCATAGGATTATGCACATTGAATGGATGTTTTGAATTCAGTTCCAGTGTTTTGTCATCATTTTTACATCCTGTTAATATTTTATATGAATATTTTTTGGGTTGTGGAACCAATTGTCTGAGTTTCCATTATTTCCTATGGAAAAATCTGCTTCACCTAAAGAGCATTTCACTTAAAGAGCATGCCTCCGGAACAAATTAAGCTCTTTATGTGAGGCACCACTGTACTGACAAGTTTGACAGGGAGTCCTTCCTGGTTTTGTGGAGGAGAATTATGGCCCATCCTTAATATGTCAGGTGTGCCAACTGAGCTATTAGTGCCCATTTTTGACCAGTGGGTCAGAACAGGCACACAATACCTGCAAACCCTTAGTCACAAAGTTGTGCAGTCCAAATCACTCCATCCGTTCTTGTCTCGCAAGCATGAAGACTTGGCAGGGAAGGAGACAAACCAATGACCTCCGAGGAGATCCCAAGAGGTCACGTTGGGTCGGTGGCTCCCATTCACCATCTGTGTTTGTCTTCTTAGGTTTGAACTTTGATAAACCTATCAAGAATCCAGCATGGCTGGTGCAAGGAAGGAAGAGTTCAAGCATCCAAAGAACCACTGCTTATTATGGGATGGTGATAAGCTCCAGACACACATGTTCTCCTTCTGGCCAAGGGCACAATGACGATGCCACCACTGGTTGAGACCCAATTTTGATCCTCATCTGGATGATCCTCCCTGGCAAGGCCTGCTGATCTCCTTGGCTTCAAGGTAAGGACCCCCACTCCCAAAAATAAAAATAAGAACCTCAAACATCACCACAAGGTGCAAGTCAGAGAAAAGGGCCTAATAAGAGGGATGCCAGGTTGGGAGGGAGCCTCCAGGTGCTCAGAGGAAACCCGATTGCGACACTGCAAGGCATCCTTGAAGGGGGGGGGGGTTTTCTCTTTCAGCTTGATGGCTGCTGCAGAGGTGTCCCCCTCAACCCAAGCATCTGATGATGCTGTTTCCCAGCACTTGATGCTGCCAAGGCAAACTCAGGCTGCACCCCAACAGCCCCCCATCTACCCCCAGTTAATCCAGGTTATCAAACTGATCCCTGTTCTCAAGGGGGGGGGGGGAACTGATCAAGCAGCTCTGCCTCCCACCCCTGGGAAAGTTGGTGGGGTTTCCATGCCAAGTGATCTTGTAGGGAGGCTCCCTGCAAGGGGGCAAGCCAGGGGGGACAGACATGGGGGGGGCAGACATCAGAGGGGCTCCCCCCCACCAAGAAGGGCCCACCTGCAGCTGCTGGAAGTCCTCCTCCAGCTCCTTCCATTCGCTCTGGCACCTCTTCAGGGGCAGCTTCATGGTGCAAAGGGGGGCACGTGTACCAGGCCCCCCCCCTGCACTCCTCTGGGGTGGGGGTGGTGGTGGTGGTGGCGGCTGCTGCTGCTGCTGCTCACAGCCTCATCCTCCAACAAGGCTGCGCTGATACCGCTGCTGCTACAGGACTGGGAGGACAGGAGATGCTGCTCCGAGCACGACCTCCAGGCACTGATACTGTTGCAGCCGCTGCTACATGCCCAGCCCCACTGCGCACGCGCGCCTTCTTCCTCCTCCTCCTCCTCCTGCTCTGCCCAGTGCGGCTGGCCCGCTCCACCCACTTCCCGCCTTCCCAGTTAACCCTTTGCCTGCTGCCCCTGCGCCCTATACAATCCTATACATATCCTATGCAATGCCATGCAACCCTCAATGCACTCCTATGCATATCAATCCTATACACTTGCAATCCTATGCAACCCTCTATGCAAACCTATGAACTTGCAATCCTGTCCAATCCTCTATGCAGTCCTATGCACTTACAATCCTATGCAATCATCTGCACTTGCAATCCTCTTAATATCAATCCTATGCACTTGCAATCCTATGCAACTCTCTATGCAATCCTATGCACTTGCAATCCTATCCAATCCGCTATGCTGTCCTATGCACTTACAATCCTATGCAATCATCTGCACTTGCAATCCTATGAATATCAATCCTATGCAGTCTTATGCACTTGCAATCCTATGCAGTCTTATGCACTCCTACGTAATCTATGCAGTCCTATACATATCAATCCTATGCAACCCTCTATGCAATCCTATGCATATTAATCCTAAACAATCCTCTATGCAATACTATGCATATTATGCACTTGCAATCCTATGCATATCAATCCCCTTCAATGCTATGCAACCCTCTATGCAAACCTATGCATATTAATCCTAGGCAATCCTCTATGCAAATCTTTGCATATCAATTCGATGCAGTCTTATGCACTTGCAATCCTATGCAGTCTCTGCAATCCTCTGCATTTGCAATCCTATACATATCAGTCCTAGGCAATCCTATTTGCAGTCCTCTGCACTTTGCAATTCTATGGATATCAATCCTATGCAGTCGTATGCACTTGCAATCCTATGCAACCCTCTAGCCCATGCAATCCTAAGCATATTAATCCTAAGCAATCCTGTATGCAATCTCTCATATCAATCCTATGCAATGCTGTGCAACCCTCTATGCAATCTTATGCATATTGATCCTAGGCAATCCTCTATGCAAATCTATGCATATTAATTCTAAGCAGTCTAATGCAGTCTATCCAGGTTCAGCACTTAGGAAATAAAAACCAAAAATACAGGTATAAAATGGGGGATACTTGGCTTGGCAGCACAACATGTGAGCGGGATCTTGGAGTCGCTGTGGATCACAAGCTGAACATGAGTCAGCAGTGTGATGTGTCTGCAAAGAAGGCAAATGCCATTTTAGGCTGCATTAAGAGGACTGTAGCTTCCAAGTCGCGAGAAGTTCTGGTTCCTCTTTATTCTGCATTGGTCAGACCTCACCTTGAGTACTGTGTTCAGTTCTGGGCACCTCACTTTAAGAAAGATGATAGTGCACAGTACTATGCCATATGTTGTTGGATTTGTATTGAAGAGCAGAATCCAATGCAAAAATCAGTTTTGAGATATCTCTTTCTTATCAAAAGATAAGGTCAAAAAACCGAAAAACAAAAACAAAAGAATACATTTTTGGCAATTTTTTTCCAGCGGGTAGGAATTTTGGCCTAGGATTAGGAATTTTGGCCTTGGGGTTCAGGAATTCTGGGTTTGGCATCTGGTCACCCTGCTCAGTGGGGCTGACTCTGAGTAGACCCTTGCATCTTTTGTACATACAACTAAAACTGTACATATGCATTGACTTTCTCCTTCTCATATCTTGATTGATTTGTTTTTATTCCTCATTAAGCACCATGTATCTGGATGACCCAACAGCTGGGGTCAGGGAACTTTTTCACCTTTTACCCCAAAATATATTTAGATATGCCAACATTACCTCCTTGATATGTTGAGGTTACCCCCACCAAATCCTGCATCCTTTGCTTTCCCCTATATTGTTACGTCCCTCCTCCTGCTCCCACAGTCCCATTCCCCAGGGCCCTGCCTGTTGCCTTCTGGTCTGTGTCACCTCAGTTCCCCTGCCGTGCCTAGCAAGCAGCCAACGCTGAGACCCCTGCGGCTCTCAGGGGTGTGTTGCTGGTGGCCGGGGTGCTCCAGTGTGCATTCTGGCTGGCTCTTGGAGGCTTCCTGCCACAGTGGGCCTCAACCCCTGGACCCTGTTGAGAGGGGTAAGGAGGGGGGCTGCCCCCAACAGATTCATATGCATGCCTAGCTGTGTCTTGGCAGTGGTAATGTCTGTCCATTACCCCCAGGAATTTCATTTTTACCCCATTTGGGGTAATTTACCCCTGTTCCCTGACCACTGCCCTACAGAGGTAAATAATAAAAACAATATATCAGCATGAACACAGATGACATTGTAATAATATACTGTATATACTGTACTCTATTTTTAATATCAGATGTAGGAGTGTACTTCTCTTCTGTGACCACCAGGAGGCAGTGCCAGACACAGTTTATTCTGGAGCTGTAATGCTTTCAACATTAATGGGTTCCTCCTGGATACCTGGGAATAATTTCCAGTCTTTGGGATGTTTGGGGAATTTGATTTTGTCATATGGGAGATGTGTCCTCTTTTTCCAGGACATATCCTCTTTTTTAGCCATGTGTCCTGGAAAAAAATCTTTATTATCCTCCTTTTCCTTGTGAACCAGCAGCATGGAGTCTTCCATAAAATAAATGCAAAAAATGACATGTAATTGTTTTACAGTGCAGTCCTAAAGCTGTCTACTCAGATGTAAGTCCTATTGTATTCAATTGGGCCTACTCCCAGGAAAGTGTGTTTAGGATTGCAGCCTTAAATTAAAGAATAATACAGTGTAAAAATAATAAAAATAAGTAAAAATTTAATATACCGCATTTACTCGAATACAATGCGCCATCGAATATAATGAGCATCTGATACCTAGAATCAGAACACTGTATTTACTCAAGTATAAGTAATATTGAATATAACGCATAATATTGAATATTCTGGATTTTGAAGACTGAATTTGGCTGAAAAGGTGAGCATTATATTTGAGTAAATACAGTAATTAACCACATGAAAGTAAAGCATGTGAGTATTTGTAGTATTTATTTTGTCATGTCCTACATTTTTCTTGAGTGTTCTTCATTTTGGGGGGGGGGGACTTGCCCTCTTTCCTTGCTATGGCTGCAACCCTAAAGACACTTTCCTGGAAGTAAGACCCATTGAATACAATGGGGCTTACTTTTGAGTAGACTACCCTACAATCCAGAGTAACTACAGGAGCATATAAGAGACATTTACACTGACATAGTTATGGCAGCACCTAATGAAAACCTATGGGAAATTCACATTGCAAAACACAGTAAATTGTTCTTACGTCGGAACAAGGACTCCCCGTAGTTACTCTGGATTGCGCCCATGGTTAGGATTGTGCTTGATGACGTATGGTCACCCTGTATGCAGGCAGTCCCCATACATGCTGCTCCTTAACCACAGTAATGAGAAGCCAGATTCTTGTCCTGAAATGCTCACAATCTGAAATGCACACAAGAGGAGTAGAAGTGGAGTGGAACTGGGTGGAGAATTAATAGTAGATCATTTCAGTTGTACATAGGTAGATTGTTAATTATAATTTTGCATGTTGTGCAAACTTCCCCCTTCTGATGCATTTTTTCCTGCACAAGTGTTTTTCTTAATTCTTGATCTGAGCAGTCCAGGAACAAAAACACAACAAACAACTGCCCTGTTGTCGCTCATGAGTTGGTGTTTTGTGGAGTGGGAAAGCTTGACATCTGCATGTCCAGCAATCCCCAGAAGAGCAGGAAACCTTTGGAGCTGCCTGTAAGCTTGCCCATGTTACTATGGCTACCTCAGACAGTGCCAGCGCACCACAACCAACACTATGGATGTCCGCCTCCCACATTCCAGCACAACCTCAACACTTCCAGCACATCAGACCACAGATCTGCACCACCGAAGCCTGAGGTAAGTCTTTCATTACACTGTCTTGCAAGAGGGGAAAGCTGAATGCAGCCCAAGATTCCCTTTGCAAGGAACCTGATTTCCATTCAGACTAGGGCCCGATCCAGCAGAGTCTTAGATTCAAGAGATCAAGTTCTTAGTACAGTTAGTATGATTCTTTGAATCTATAAATCAAGGACCTTTCTGGGCCAGAAACCCTCAAAGCCCCCATCTTAACCAAGGGAGTTCGGAGCTGTTTCTTTTCAAGATCTAGTCGTGATATTATGGGTTCTTATGTGTCTGGGGCTGCAATGCTAACCACGTTTTCCTAGTAGTAATTACTATTGAACAGAATGGGACTTACTTCTGAATAGATGTGCTTAGGATTGCACTGTAGGACTGACTGGGTTTTGGAATGAGACTAAGGGCAAAATCCAGAGTAACTATGGGGAGTCCTTGCTCCGGTGTAAGAACAACTTACTCTGGATTCCAATATGAATTTCTCATAAGTTTTCTCTAGGTGGTGCAGTAACTACGGGTGGACGCAAAGCCTCTTATGTGCTCCCGTAGTTACTCTGGATTTGGGGGTTACTCCCAAATCCAGAGTAACTACGGGAGCATATAAGATATTTTACGTGCACCCGTAGTTACTGCACCACCTAGTGAAAACCTATGGGAAATTCATATTGGAATCCAGAGTAAGTTGTTCTTACACTGGAGCAAAGACTCCCCGTAGTTACTCTGGATTTTGCCCTTAGAGCACAATCCTAACTCAAAAGAAAACACCATTGAATTCAATGGGTCTTACTCCCAGGAAAGTGTCTTTAGGACAGAACATAACAGGGCTTACTTTTCAGTATGCATGGTTAGGATTGTACTCTTAAATGGGTTTTGGAATTTAATTTAAAACTACAGTATAGGTTTTCAGCAGTGCAGTCACCCAGTTAAAGAAATCTTAGGCTGAACTCCCACATACACTTTTCTGAGGGTAGATTTCACTGGACACAGTGAGATTTATTTTCAAGTAAGTTTAGAATTGCACAGTTAGGCAATCAGAATGTCTGTAACAGGTTTAAATCATATTTTGCAACAACAACATGTCTTTTGTCTTCTGTATTATAGCATAAATTCTGCAGACCCTTTTCTCCAGAGGGCTTTCAATACTGAGTTCATTCAACCATGGGTGAGCACTGTAGTTGATTGGGGGAGCAACAGTTTGCTTGCAAAAGGCCCCAATGTGGCAGTAACTGGGAATGCAGATGGGACCATTCTCTCCATGAGAGTCAACTGGGGTAGTCCCTCTAAGTTGTCCCATGAATATGTTGAGCTGTGGGTGGGTGTGGTTCAACATCCTGGGATTAAAAGGATTAGGATGGTGGTGGCCCCTTGCCAACTCCTCCATAACTGCACCCAAAACTTTCTAGAAAGGTGTCCAAACTTTTAACTTCAGGGCTTCTGGACCTTTAACAAGTGTGTAAAGGAGGGAGTTTCAGCAGGTGCATCTTCTCATCTCACAGATAACAAGCTGTACCTGCTGAAATTCCCTATTTTACAAATTTGTTAAAGGACCAGACACCCTAAAGTTGAGAGTTTGGACACCTAGAGTGATTGGGCCATGTTTACAAACCCCTCCGACCAGGCAGGCAGTATGATGCTGATGCCCCTTCAATTCCTAGTGTTCTCCAATGCCTACCCTCTTGGAAGAATAGTGGCAAAGGGGAAAGGAATAGGAGCTGATAGCAACATGGGGGCAGAATATGAGGGTCAAACACCAAACTGGTTTCAACTAGGCTTAATAATTAATAGTAATGAGTGCACATATAGGCTAAATTGTTTGGATACCCCCCCCAATTCCGCTGGGGTGGGAGCTCAAGTGGCAGAATATCCAGGATCATGGGAGGAGATGGAACCCTGGCATCCTTGGATAAAGGGGGCAGGTTTTGACTTCAGGCGACTCAAGGTCTTGGGCCAGCCCTCAGTGGGGTGATACCAACACACCCAGGGCTGCACTGTTCAAAGACCACAGGGGCATCTCCCAGGAGATTCAATGTCTCACAATAAACACATCCTTGACCATCAGGTCTCTGTGACCTCATGAAGCTTGAGCTGGAAGGCCCAGATCCTGCTCAGCTGAATGGTGTCCAAGGAACAGACAGACAGGTTTGCTCATAGAATCGGGGACAGATGGAACCCTCGTCTCTAGAAATTTTTTCGTACATAGGAATTAAGGAATACTTAAGGAAGCCTGTCGGGCAATCACAATATGGTGCTGTTGATTGCGTGGGCTGATCAGATTCCCTGCCCCAAAGACCTTACAGCCTAAGCACAAAACCACCTGTAATTGGATCACTTATCCAAAAATAGTGGTTATTTTTTGGAATATACATATGTGCAGGATCTCAAGTTTGATTGGAGCAGTGGTTTAGCCTCTCCTCCCCCCATTCAGGTTCCCTGATCACCCCTCAAGCCCAAAGCATACAATCTAAGCTGCTGTTAGCCTCATGGAAGAAAAAAACACAGGTTCCAATTAGGCCCAGATAACAGAGGATGCTACGGCACCTTTTGTGTTCACACACATATAGTTTTGAGCCAGGAATAAGATCCACCAAGGCTACAGAGACTCAGGAGGAGAGAGCTGATTGTCAGTGACATCACAGCAGCACAGCCAATGGCAGGAAGCAAGAGCACAGCCAGGCTTGTCCCATATGCAGACATCAGGATCTGGTATTATGTATGGCTGTTTTGCTGGGACTTTTAAGTTATAAGGTCTGACTCATAAAGGAGCTACTGGATGATGCAGGCAAAAAAAACAACACATGAAAAGGTGTTCTTATATTTATTCTTGTTTACACACACATGATGGGGGTGTGTATACGTGCATAGATAGATGTAGATGTTGGCAACCTCCAAATGCCAGATACAAGGGAGGGCACCTGGATACAGGTGCCATATGTGCTCCCTGAGGCATCTGGTGGACTGCTGTGTGATACTGGAAGCTGGACTCAATGGGCCTTGGGCATGATCCAGTGGAGGCTCTTCTTATGTTCATTTTCTGTTGAATGTGTGAAGTTTCTCTCTCTGTTGCTTTTTCCCTGCAGACAAGAACAATATGCCTATAGTTAAATATCCCCGGACAGTTGACCCTCTTTGGCACGAATGGGATAGGAAAGCCCAGAAAAATGGCTTAAGGCACACTATCTATGCCGTGAACGGGGATCGCTATACTGGAGAATGGCTGGACAATCTAAAGCATGGTAAGGACGTTTTCTGGGTTCATTGCTGAGTCCTTCCTCAAGTGGAGGTAAGTTAGAATGAGGTAGGGGAAGGTGGCATAGCTCAAGGGGGTGGAGCAGTCAGTCTTGGAGGGCATCTCACTCCTTAGCCATTCCAGGCAGAGGGAACGGTATGATTCCCCCTGCTTGATATGAAGCTCCCTCCAAAATTGACTGCTCTGCCACCCCCCTTGAGCTATGCCACTGGCAGGGCCACAGGTGTAAATTATGTTCAGGTGATTGTGGTACTTACCATTCAATTTGCATTGGTCTTGTGGTGCATTTACTATTCTTTTGTGGCATGTGGCTTGGACATTGCGGTACCCACAAGTTAGTGACAGCAATAAGCACTGACATTAACAGCAAATGGTGGCTCATTGCCGTTTCCCCACTGTTCCTTCCTCTACCAGGCAAGGGTACCCAGAAGTGGAAGAAGACAGGAGCAATATACAGCGGTGACTGGAAGTACGGAAAGCGAGATGGATACGGGACATACAGCCTTCCTGATCCTGTCACAAAAGAGTATAAAAAAGTGTATGCGGGCTGGTGGAAGAATGACAAACAGTGTGTAAGTTGTGCTCTGTTGTGACATCTTAACCCCTTCCTCTTTTTGAAAACTAAATCCATTTTTAATACCCTCTTTTAATTTATTTTGCTTTCTAATGGCTTTGTAAGTATCTTTTGTTGTTGTAAAATGATACATAAAACGGTAAAAGGTGTCTCCCTATCAGTGTATTATTGTTATTTTATATGATTGACCTGGAAATTAGCCCCCTGGAGTTCTGTGGGACTTGCTACTCATTACCTGCACTGGGACAATAGCCTCCAAGTCAGAAGAAATACAAGGAAAATATAATTACCCTGTCATTTTAGGGTTATGGAATCAAGTTTTACTCAGATTCAGAGTATTATGAAGGGGACTGGAGTGGAGGGAAGAGAGACGGCTGGGGAAGGATGTACTACAAGGATGGATCCATCTTTGAAGGCCAATGGGCTGAAGACAAGCCAAACGGACAAGGGATGCTCCGGTTTAGTGAGTACCAGCATCATCAGTAGTGGCTGTGATGCCAGTCTTTGTCCTCAAGCTGCGGGCCTTTTGCTGAGTAAAGTCTGGTCTAGATGCTCTCCAAGGTCCACACCTAACATTTTATTATTGTAAGCTGATTCTCAATCAGAAGTGGGGGGTCAGAACCCTCTTGGGGGTTGCAACTTCATTGCAGGGGGTTCTGAAAAGCTGGATGAAGCCATCTTGTAATCTGGCACTGGGCTTCTTTAATGTAACTTCTGGCCATGACATCACTTCTGTCCCACTTCTGGGGGGGTCCCAGACTCCCATACATATTGTCATTCTCATAAGGGGGTCCTGGCCTGAAATGCTTGAATACTACTGGTTTACATACATTGTTTTAATGATAGTGTATTGTCTGGTTTTGATTTTTTTAATGTAGTTTTAATTATATCTTAATTGTATCTTTTCTGTGCTATTTTTAATTGCTGTAAGCTGTCTTGGGTATCCTAATTAGATAGAAAGGAGAGATAAAATAAATAAATAAGTAAAAAAAATTCCCACTAGTTTCTCTGTATATTGACCCTAAACTGTGTCCCTGCAGAAAATGAAAATCGGTACGAAGGTGGCTGGAAGGATGGCAAGAAACATGGGCCTGGAAAATACTTCTACTTGGACACTGGACAGCTCTTTGAAGGTTACTGGGTAGCAGATATCCCCAAGTGTGGGACGATGATTGACTTTGGACGTGATGAAGCTCCCCTGCCTACTCAGTACCCCATACCAAAGGTAACGTGTGTAGTGTCATGCTGGCAGACTAAGGGCTCAGTCAATAACAGTTATGGCAATTTTTGCATCAATGTACATAAAAATTACTGTGGATTGCAATATGATTTCCTATAGGTTTCCATTAGATGGCACCGTAACTGCATTGACAGAAATCTACCTTGCGGTGACACATCTAGTGGAATAGTTACTCTGGATTTGGGGGTCAGGCTACACTTCTAAGCACACTTTCTTGGGAGGAAGCCCCATTTAATATAATGGGATTTATTTTTGGAAGACCTGCTTAGGATTGAGCTGAACACATTTGTTTTCTGAAATATTGGGGGTTATGTTATATAACAGCATGATCCGAAGCATGTCTATTCAGAAGTAAGTATTGTATTCTGTGGGGCCTACTCCCAGGAAAGTGTATTTAGGATCTTAAAATGAACCAACACTTGCAAAGGGAGGTACACTCGTTCAGGTTGCCAACTTTTCTTCTGAGCCCTGTTCTTGAACCTTTAACAACAGGATCTACAGGCATCAGCAAATGATCATTAATGTTTGTCTCCCTGCTATGAAAAGATTCAGCAGCTTGTTTGCACTTCATGACACAGGAGCATTCAAGGCTGTTTCTGTCCTGATCAGTTGGTAACCCTGGTACTCAACATATTCCCATCAGGACTTCAAAGGTTCTTGAATCTGGTGCCCAAGACATTAATGGCACAAATAAGGTTGCCTTGTTGTGTGTTGAAACAGAAAGACATCTGAAGTGCTTTAAAGACTAAGATATCACAACATAAAAGTTTTTGGGAAGTGGACAGCTGTCCACAAACGTTCACGCTGGATAGACGGATTAATCCGTCTGCAAGAGGTGCAAGGCTCATGGATTCCAGCTGGATTCCAACACCAAACTCTGGCCAAAGAAGGAAAGTGCAGGTAGAAGAGCCTACAAGTTTGCCTCTTTAACAAGCTATAGACCAGGTGGTATTGCCCAACCTCCCTCTAAAAGCTTCCAGGTTATAGTCCAGGTCTGCTCCACAGAGTGAGGAACTGGCTAGAGTCACAACCCATTGGTTTGGGAGAGGGGACACTTGCTTTTTCCAACCCTTTCCTGGATCTGAAATTGAATTGGCTTAGAACAGCAGTTCTCAAACTGTGGGACCCAGACCCATCAGTGGTTCATAACCCAATTTTTGGTTGTTGATGAAACTAACAGGGCAGCTATTAGACTATGTGCATCAAAGGTTAAACAAGCTACTATGGGGGGGGGCACTGTTCCCAATAACCTTTTTAGCCATACCCCTTGGCATTTATAAATAAGGCAGCAGCCTCTGGAGTCTCTAAAAAGATTGAGAACAGCTGGCTTAGAAAAAAATGGAACCAGCTTACTATTTGTGGAGAAAATAAATTCATGGTGGGCTGCCCTTCAAAGATGAATTAGCAGAGCTGTTCAAAACTATTAAATCCAAAAGCAACACAATTAAAACATAATTGCATAATTAAGAGCACAATCCTAACCATGTCTACTCAAAAGTAAGCCCCATTGTGTTCAATGGATCTTACTCCCTGGGAAGTGTCTTTAAGATTGCAGCCTAAATTGTACAATTTTTGTGCACAAAAAGGAATTAAAATGCAAACAACCAACTGAAAATATGCCCAACAAAGGTACTGTTTCAAGCAAACTTCAGGTGCAATTCTGAGCATGAAGGAAGTCCCATTATCTTCTATGCAACTTATTCTCAGGAAGGTATGTATAGGATTGCATTGCAACCTATAGCTAATAGGATCGCTCTTTTTATGTGCTGCAGCAATGCCAAGACCAATCTGGGTAATTTTCCTCCCCGATGGAGGCTGCAGCCAGCAAGGCTGGTCTGACTCCAGAACCAAAGAGGACTGGATTGTTGTTGCATCTATCATCTGACCTCTTTTGCTCCTTTAACCAGTTCAGTGTCCCAGGCTTTGCATATTTTTGATAAGTTTGCCATCAAGCACAGCCTGGGGCATAGTACAAATAATAACATTAATTGGTTGCTATGTAGACCAAAAACACCATCAAAAGCATCCTGAAGCTAATTGCAGAGAAAAATCAAGGATCGCTCAAAGGCATGAGCTTCAGCTATTCGCCTTACAAGGGTTTGTTTACATTATTCACATTCAGACTTTTGGGGTTCCCCCCCCCGAGTTAGTGTCCTGAGAAAAGTTTTCATGCTTCTTCTTCCCCTGGAGGTGGGATCTTCATGGTGCTGCCTGCGCTCCCTTTCGAAGAAGGGAGCCCTGGAGGTTGGTAGCATTTGCTCTGCTCTGCTTCTTGACTAAGGTGTAATCAGGGGTCTGGGGAATGAAGTTGAGACCCACTTGGCAACCTGGAGAGGAGAACATGGGTTGCCAGGAAGAACATTTTTGTACAAACAGCTGTTGGTGCAAGCATTTTGGAGGTGCAGATACAGAATACCCAACAATTGAGGGGATGCTTGTCACCCACCTACCAACCTTCGCCACTCACTTTCCATTTCTTTGGTTCGTAAAGGAATGGAGCAAAGTGTGGGAGACCCCAAAAAGGTCAAAGTGGCAATTCCATTTGCTAGTTCTAGATCAGTGATTTTCAATCTGTGAAGGACAAGGTGCTAACATGGTCAAGGCATACTATCAGTTTTTTTAGAAATTGACATGGCACACCATAATGCATCCCCATTGGCCCTATTAAATAATATTTTGTCTCCAAAACTTCTGCAGCACACTTGCAGACCATTTCTGGCACACCAGTGCGCCATGGCACACAGGTTGAAAATCGCGGTTTAGCTCAATACTTGAAAGGCCTGACACTTGAAAATCCCGGTTTAGCTCAACACTTGACTCACACACTGGTGAGTGCTCACAGCTTTGGCAAAATTAAAGCCAGACTGGCTATTGTGGCTCTGCTCAGCCTGTCTTGCACTTTGTTACAGGTCGAATTAAAAGACCCAGACGGCGTACTGGAAGAGGCGGTTACACTGCTTGAGAATGCTGAGGAGGCCGATGCGCAGCTTAGTAAAGAAAGATGACAGGCAATACTCTGGATCTTCTTGGTGATGTCCTCCAGGAGGAGGCCAGGCGGTGCTGCATGTCAAATCCCACTATATTCAATAATCAGCCCCCGCAGTCTCATTCCCAAGTACGTTATCTGGTGTCTTACTGAGTAGCTGCCCTTTTTTGTGCATGTAAGACTGTTTTGCTCAGCAGCATCGCAGCTGCCATGGCTGGGAAGTGGGAGGATAGGAAAGAAGCAGCTGCAGCAATAGTTTGGCACAACTGGTCCCCCGTCTACCAAACGGTGCTGCTTCCCAGTCCGAGAATATTACAGGTTGCAAGATTTCCCAAGGGAGGAGATGGACTTTAAGCTGACACTGCTGAGATTTATAAGCCAAACTTGGCTCCTTCGACTGTGCCTGGAAGAGAACAAGGAAATGGGTGTCGTTGGGACGCTGATGCAACACTTCTGGTGCCTCACCCTTGGCTTGTACTGGAAGTGCGCATTTGTAAGCACTCAATCACAAAACGGGTGTTGTTTTTTCTGCTGGGGAAACAATTATAGTGGCATTAAAGCAATACCAAGGCAGTTGGTTTTAAAATGTTTGTGTTCACCCAATAATGAATTTCTCCTTCATTCTTTGCATGTTTTGCCCAGCTCTCCCCTACATAAAAATGTAAATAGGAAGCCCCCAGGGGCACAGATTCTAGCTTACAGAAGCAATTTCAGTTTAGTTGAAAAAATAGGACATTGAGGCTGCTCCTATGCACTTTCCTGAGAGTAAACCCCAATAAACTCAGTGGAACCTACTTCTGAGTAGACCTGCATAGTATTGGGCTAATACCCTGTACATAATCTCAAACAATGGCTTGGGGCTTGTACGATGAGTCCTATATGGCAATTTTGTTTCTTCATTTTGTATACGAAAACTCCTGAATTCTTTTCCCACTACTGTTTTAGCTCAGTGAATTATGGTTTTTATTTGCCCCCCAAATTAGGATTAGGCCATGCTTCAGTTTAGCCAGTATAATAAGGTTGGCACACAAATGAAGAAGTATAAAAGGTATCTGTATCTGTACCTGTACTGAGATCAGTATCATTTCTGCCACTACACCACCTTTACAAAACCACCTTCCCCTTTTCCTCAGACGTCCCCATCTGTGATATGGGAAAACTTTAATTCTATGATTCTATAATTACCTGTACAACAGTCCTGTAAGGTTGGCATCAACACATGTGAGGTGCCTGAGTCACCAGTGATAGGCCCAGCCTGGCCCAACAACCTATTCCCTGGAAGTGGGTGGGGCCAGGTCAGGGGACGGGGCTGGGTCAGGGGGAAGGGCCGGGGAAAAATTAAAAATTAAAAAAAATTAAAAATTAAAAAAAATTAAAATTGACTGTCATGGGACTTACCTCTGAGTAGTCAGGTTGGGCTCTCAGGCTGCAGTTCCAGCCACTTTCCTGGGATAGGGTTGCAGAAGTACTCAGAAGTAAGCCCTATTATAGCCAATGGGGCTTACCCCCCAGGAATGTGTGGATAGGGTTTCAGCATTCTCAGAGCCCAGACCTGTGCAGGTCTACTCAGAAGTAAGCCCTTTTATAGCCAATAGGGCTTACCCCCAGGAAAGTGTGGATAGGTTTGCAGCAGCCACTGTCCTTTCGCTGGCTGCTGGGGCTTGCGGCAAATTTAAAAGTGCCTGGCCAGCCTCTTTAATTGCCTCCAGCTGCTGAACAAACCAGTTCCCAGTTACCACCCCCTCCCCGCAGCTACCGAATCGCCACCAGCTGGGAAATTGGAACAACTGGTTCAGGCGAGCCAGTCTCAGCCCACCTGTGTGCCTGACACACCTATATCCCTATGCAAAGAGTAGGTATACAGTTCATTTTTTGTTGATGAACCATCAAGCACAGAAAGGCAACCAACAAACGCACAATTGGTTAAACTGGAAAAATAATTTTATTTTCTAGTTTCGTTTTTAGTCATCTGAGCTATCATTTTCAAAACAAGAGTCGGTACAAAGTCTTCAGAGAAATGTGATTTACAAAAAAACCCCACTCAAACCAGACAGTGCACCCCACATTACTTAACTACAGTTCATCCTTCCCGAGATGCAGAAGAAATAAATATTTCAAGGGGCCTGAGAGGGGGCTTGGATTGTTAACTGCAAAAATTTCATTGCACCTGCAAAAAGAGGGAGGGGAATCATCTTTGGCACCCTCCACATGTAAAAATT
Organism: Cryptoblepharus egeriae; assembly: GCA_030015325.1. Lineage (NCBI taxonomy): Eukaryota > Metazoa > Chordata > Lepidosauria > Squamata > Scincidae > Cryptoblepharus > Cryptoblepharus egeriae. The sequence goes on along the minus strand of JAREYC010000017.1, from coordinate 7,175,683 downwards.
TGGACACATGAATAATGCCTACTTCTACATTATGAACAAATGTACATTGACACCACAAATGTTTGTAGGAAACAACCACTGAAAATGTTCATTTTGTGTGTGTGTGTGTGTGTGTGTGTGTGTGTGTGTGTGTAAAACAGACCAAAGGTATGTATACAAGGTATGTATAAAACTGACCAAAACAGACCAAGGGTGAAATCCAGAGTAACTATGTAACTATGGGGAGTCCTTGCTCTGGAGTAAGAACAAGTTACTCTGGATTGCAATATGAATTTCTCATAGGTTTTCACTAGGTGGTGCAGTAACTACGGGTGCATGTAAAGTCTCTAACATGCTCCCGTAGTGATTCTGGATTGTGCCCCAAAACCATCATTTTATGCTTGTAAGTAGCTCATATGTAAACATTAAAAAAACTCTATGGAAAAAACCAACAGTCTGAAATGCACAATCCTACAAAGATCTCATTCTAGGTGAATCTCATTGCTTCACTTGGTTTGCAGGTTCAGATTTCCAGGAGAATGTCCTGAATGACAGGACAAGAATAAGTCTTGTGCATCATCCAAAGTGGTTCTCCTGTCCTCAAACCCACTTGTTAAAATGTAGACTGTAAGCTCCTAGCTGCAGAGAACTGCCTTGTTCCTTTACATGACCCTGCCAATTAGCTATTGAGAAAGTGGTTAGCTTACCCTCTTTCATTGCAGCCCCAATCCTGCAGCCCCAATCCTGCTCAATACAAAAGGAACCAGAGGGGAAGAGATCCTGTCTTTAAGCCAGGATCCTTGGGAAACCTGACAATGGATACCATAGTTTTGTGGAGGCCTACTATAATATTTTGATTTACCAAGAGCTTACCATAAATTCAGACTTCATTGACTTCTATATAATCCAATGATGGTTTTGCTTTTAAAAAATTGTATAAGCAAATCGAGAATCCCTGATTGCTCAGGAGGTTCGTCTGCTTGCCTTAGCCTGAGATTTAAGCCTCTGAGTAATGAGATTCAATTAACAAGTAAATTGGTGTATTGCTCCTATCCATAAAGCTATGGCAAAAATGTATCAAAATACACATTTCTTCCACCAGCACCACATTAAAAAATAAATCAGATTACAGTGCCTTGGTTTCAATTTCAGAAATGGAGCATTCAATTGCTCAAATTCTTCATAAGGTACAAATGGATTCAACCCTGGATATGTAGATTCATTATGTACAGAGAAGCTATCAAAACACAAGAATCTTTATTTAAAAATTGATATTACCACCCCCTCCCAAAAAAAATATGAAAACAGGCCTTAAAACGTACAAATATTTGGTGCAGGAACATGGTGTTTCCTCTCCTGGATAACTAAACGTTCAATACAAGCAATTGGCAATTTCAAGTATTCTCCCAACCCGATCTAGGGCAACTTACTGGTTTTAACAACATACAAAACTCTTTCCACCACTGGGTGAAAACTGTGCCTTATCTTTCCCTAAATCCAGCTTTCGAATTTTGTTCCCAAGAGACAGTGCTTACCCCCACCACTTCACATGGTTCATTACCACAAGGACTAGAGTCAGTGGTGTGTGGTCACGTGCGTTCTGACAAGTGCAGAAGATGTGGTAGATTGAAAACTCGATGTCCATCAAACCCCAGTTCATTGCTAAATTCCCCCACCGCACAAACAACCATCCCATTAAAAATGCATGATGCATTTTTCTGCAGCTCTGCCTAAAATGCAATTTTGCCCAGGGGAAATCTCCAGCTATGACAGTGTTTTGACCCAAAAAATAGATTTAAGCAATTTTTTTTCAACAGCAAAACTACACAGAAACTTGCATTCCAACCCTTCTTGATAAGAGTTGAAAGTTTTAAACATGCCAAGAGCAAAATATTCTAATGTTACAAGACAACATTTTCCTTCAAGAAGTGGAATATAAAACTTCAGAGCAAATTGAGAGATCTTGTAACAAACAAGACTGTGTTTTAAAAAAAAAACAGCTACTAGCTGAAGGATTCCAAGACCAGTTCTTACTGGTTAGCATCCAATTTATTTGCAATCTATCTGTCCATATAAATACACACAGATATATATACACACACTCTTTTTTAAGGTCTATAGAAAAATAAGTGCCCCTTTATTTATTTGTAAGGACAATTCTCTTCTGATCTAGAAGCCAGTAGTTAATTTTTTTAAGCAAACATAAAAACTTTGCTCCGCTTGCCTTGCAATTATCCACTTCCAGATGTGGGGGCAGTGATGAGACCCAGGCCCCCTTAGGGAGGCTGCTTAGTCAGCCTGACTGGAAGAAGACCAAGCAGGGTTACCCCCCCCCCCCGCCCAGATTGTGACCCCGGCCAGTCCTGACTCAGGAACCGTGTAGGGATTTTAACCCACTGCTCTCCACCTCTGCCAGCCACTGGAAGCTTGAAAGAAGGGGGAGCAGGTAAAAAGTACACTTTGATGGAAATGGCACTTATAACCTGGGAACTATATTCTTGCCACCATGATGCTTCCATACCTCCATATCCCCAAAACACCACCTTCTAAGACCTGTGAGAAGGTGGAGTCGGAGGTGAGCACAGAAAGTGACAGTCTTTAGTCTGAGGGTAATATCTTGTTGTTCTAGAGATAAGGGTAACATCCAGAGATCTATATATTCCATCCCCAAAATAAGATTAGGGCTGAAATCATTGCATAAGTATCTTTGTAGGAACACTGATTTAAAGTCTTATCAATAGACTAGAAATCAATCACTATTTAGGCAATTCTTTTTTAAAAAATTGCATAATAAAATCTGTTAAGTGGCCATTACTATATCAGAAGAAGCTTTCCCCTTTGTGCCATAAGGACCTTTCTTAGGCTTGCAACCTGGAAACACATCATCTAAATAATTTTTTCCTTCCAAACCATTTATTATATTCATGCAGAAAAACAGACTAACCAACTGAAGCTGCAATCCTATCCATCTGCAGGCAAAGCAAACCCTTTCACATAGCAGAGTTTACTTTGAAGTAATTTGGCACAGGATTGTGGTGTACTGTTTCTTTCAATTGCACAGCAGGCCTGAAAAAGACAATATTTATTCAAGTTTGGAGCCATAAACACACTGCAAATTATGCCACTTTACTTGAACATTCCTATTTTGTAGTTTTATTCTGCTTCTGTTAAACACATTGAGTGGCAACACAGTGGCAACTCTTTCTCCAGTGGCAACCTGGCCACCCACCCAACTTCCATGATTTCAAAAGACATGGATTTCCATGCTTTTAAGAGTAGTTAAGGACTAGAACTGAAAATATAAGGACTAGAAAAAAATGGCTTTGATACTTCTGTTTTACACAGCATGGTGCCCCCGCTTCCTACGTTAGTGGGTTTTAATTGCCTTACAACTAGTGGCAAATCCAACTGCTCATAGACACGCTCTATTTTGTGCAACATGAAATCTCACAAGCAAAAGAGGCGCTCTACCCAATGCCAGTCATTAACTACACTAGAATAATATAATGATTTTTTTTCTAGTAAAGTCCAAACAATCGTTCCCCCCCCCCATTTGCCTTGTCCTCTTGTCATAGGTTTGCCCTCATTCCATTTTGACATCTGAAAAGACGGATGCCAAAAGTTTGAGCACAAGGGCAGTTTGCCCCAATGCCTGCACCTTCTGATGTTAACTCAATAGGTTAAGAACAGTGAATGGAGTATATATTAGAAGAGAATTAAAGGACAAGGCACAGCACTTCTAAGCTCTCGTTCCACACAAACGGTTGGAATTCAGCTAAGTCCACACATGAAACAAAAGTAGAAACATCTGCTTTTTTAAAAAAGGATTGTTGTTCTGTCTTTATGCAAAGTGGCTGCCAGGAGGTGGGAGGGCATCACCTCTGTGGTCCAGCTGATCCTGCAGTCGAGCAAACTCGGCCAGTTCATTCAGTTCCTGGAACTGTCGGTCTGTCTTGTGGCTCACCAAGGAGCGGTAGAAATGGACCGCAAAGACAATGAAAACTAATCCGAAGGGGACCATGATGGAGGTGGAGGCGATGGCAGCTGCCTCGCCAGGAGAGAAAGAGGTGATGTTGGCCTTGGTGCCATCCAAGGGTGGCTTCTTCTTCAGTGGCAGGAACTTCACCCAACACAGCAGGACCACCTCGGCCAGGAAGAGCAGAGTCCCGATGACAGTTGAGAATGCCCAAGCCAGCTCAATGTGACGGTGCATGCGCTCATGGGGAGACTCCTTGACTGAATTGAGGTTGTGCACATTGCTGACTGCCTCGATGTTGGGCAGGATGCAAGTGCTTATCATGAGGGCAAAGAGGTGAACAGCCACCAACACTGTTGTGCAGGCACTGAAGGCAATCAGGAGTCCCTGTGGATAATTGTGATCTGTGTCCAGCTGGACTTCCACCATTGCCACCTGGAAAGGGGGAGAGGAGATAAGAACAGGGGTTCAAGGTGGGTCCGACCATAAGCAGCTAACAAGACAGCCTTCCTATCTGGCAAACCCCATTGGCTTCATATCCTGCCCCTGGAAATCAGAAATTGCACATCTACAGCAATACCTTTCACATTCATTTGTTTAAGGGCGCAATCCAGAGTAACTACGGGGAGTCCTTGCTCCGGTGTAGGAACAATTTGCTGTGGATTGCAATATGAATTTCCCATAGGTTTTCACTAGGTGGTGCAGTAACTATGGGTGCACATAATGTCTCTTACGTGCTCCCGTAGTTACTCTGGATTGTAGGGCTAGTTTCATTTTTCTCCTCCTGCCTGGAATGACTCCAAAAGGGAAGAGCTCCTTGCGAGCCACTAGATCCTTGCGAGCTCCTTGCGAGCTCCCTTCAAGATTGACTGCTCTGCACCCTCTCCAGCTACAGGACTGGTATACATGTATGCATCTCATGTACATCCTTGGGCAGAATTTTAACCAAGGCCTGGAGGTACAACAGTTTTCCCAAAAGACAACCCAGAAATTCACAATGGGAAAAAGGCCTGCCTCTCTGGTGCAAGACTGACAGTTCTTCCAGCCTCCCTCCAGTTACAGGGTCACTGTATCTGGTTACTTAATCTCCAACAGGGCTCCTCCTTTAAAAAGAAAAAAAGGAAGAGAGCCTCTGCCCACATCCTCTTTGCACATCCAAGGGTCATCTCTGTCCCACAAAATAGAATTAATTGTCAAGGTTAAAGAGAGAATAGCTTTTCTTCCAAAGGAGAATGGAGCCTCTGCCAACAGCTTGCCATGACTCTGGCTCACTTCCTGCTGGGACAAGGCAGCACTATTCAATTCCACACTCCCGGTTGGCACAATGCGCCAGGCAGGAATCCAAGAGAAAAGAAGGACCCGGTGCAGCATCCTGAGAATGCTCTTGGGCAGAAGCACTTGCCAGGGCTTTGGATCACAGCCAGGATAACTTTTCTTTGGGGGAGGAAAATTAGCTGCAAACTGTCAGATGGGGCCCAAGAAAACCATTTCCCCACCGCAAGAGCTAAAGGGCCACGTGCAATAAACGCACAGGAAGTCAAAACTCAAAACAAAGCAAGGAGGCTCATGGATAAGAGGTGCTGTTTTCACAAGGGAGTGGCACAGAAAATGTACACGCCATTCCAGCGTCAAAGAACACAAGAACACTGTTCTTCTTTGGGTTGGATTACTCAGTGCCCATCACTGAACTGATGCCTGGTAAATGACATCCATATTTATTGGCCTTTAGGCCAATAAAAACCAACAGGAGAGATTGCTATTTAACCAAGCTTTCCTCTTGTGGGCTTTAATTGAGAAGGGAGCTGTAAGATTTATAGTAAAGCACATTAATTTACAGTACAATCCATGCACTTACACCAACAAACAAATTCATTGCTAGTTCACATGCTTGGGCTGCAGCTCTTCATCAGTAGATAAGTTGACAGTGCAATCCTAGTCATGTCTACCCAGAAATAACCTGAATTTAATAGGCTTTACTCTTAGGTAAGTGTGCGTAAGACGGCAGATGCAACTCTAATGCAAAGGCAATTTCTAAAAATAGGTGCAATGGCCTTATTTTAGCAGGTTCGCTTTTGTTCCTTATACGTCACACTCTCCCACGTTCCTTTCTATATCTCAAAATGGCACCTAAGCTGAGACTGGGGAGGGGGAACGGACTTACAAGTCAAGGCACTGATGAACCAATTAATCTTATTAAAAAGGTCAGCGATTAGCCCTGTGAAGATTCTTGAATCAGTCCAGGGCTTCAATGGAGAAGCATTCACTTAGAACCACGAGTTGAAGTAATACTGCAGCAAGAACCTGGCTGTTAATTGGCACAATATGGGGACCTGTTATTCAGACCTTTCCTTCACCTCTGAGTCATGTTGCTGACAGGATGACATTGGGCTAGTCACTAACTGTTAGCCTTGCCTACCTCACAGGGATGTTGTGAGGATTTTCAAAAAAGGAGGAAGAGACACCATTCTGAATATTCTACTGTAATGGTGCAAAATACATGTGAATGAATGGGCGAGGGCAAGCTATAAACCATTAAACTTGGCATCCATCAGTCTTGAAAGACTATGGTATCGTGCTCGACGCTGTATGCGAAGCATGAAGGCCTGGTTAGATTGATATGGAGGATAGGCTGTTACCCAAACAGCAAATGCCCCTCTCCATGCCACTGAAATAGTCCAATGGAATGGCAGAGCTGAAACAATGGGTTCCAGCTACGTCACAGAGCTGGGCTAAGGACAGGAGCTCACCCTGTCTTGTGGGGACCCGGGTCTCGAACGCGGGCCTTCTGGTTAACAGGTAAAGTGTCTTAACCACTTGCGCGACCCACAGCCCATAAACCGTTAAGTCACTACTATAAAATCATAGAATCACAGAGTTGGAAGGGACCTAGTAGATCATCTAGTCCAACTCCCTGCCTGCAGCAGGAAATCCCCCTAGAGCATCCCCGACAGGTGCTCGTCGAGCCTCTGCTTGAAGATCCCCAGTGAGGGAGAGTCCACCACCTCCCTTGGCAATCTGTTCCACTGCTGAACCGCCCTCACCATCAGGAATTTTTTTCGGATATCCTACCGGAATCTCCTCTCTTGCAGTTTGTACCCATTGGTTTTAGTTCTGCTTTCAGGAGCAGCTATGAACAAATGAGCCCCTTCCTCCCTATGACAGCCCTTCAGGTATCTGAAGAGGGCAATCAGGTCTCCTCTCAGCCTCCTCTTCTCCAGGCTGAACATCCCAAGTTCCCCCAACCTTTCCTTGTAGGGCTTCACTTCCATCCCACTGATCATTCCTGTCGCTCTCCTCTGGACTTGCTCCAGCTTGGCTGCATCTTTCTTCAAGTGAGGTGCCCAGAAGTGAACACAGTATTCAAGGTGAGGTCTGACCAATGCTGAATAAAGAGGAACCAGAACTTCTCGCGACTTGGAAGCTACAGTCCTCTTAATGCAGCCTAAAATGGCATTTGCCTTCTTTGCAGACACATCACACTGCTGACTCATGTTCAGCTTGCGATCCACGGCGACTCCAAGATCCCGCTCACATGTTGTGCTGCCAAGCCAAGTATCCCCCATTTTATACCTGTATTTTTGGTTTTTATTGCCCAAGTGCAGAACCTTGCATTTCTCCCTGTTGAAATTCATTCTGTTACAGCCCAGTATTCTAGTTTATCTAGATCCTCCTGGAGGTTTCTCCTGTCTTCTGTTGTGTTTGCTACTCCTCCCAGCTTGGTGCCATCCGCAAATTTGATCAGGCTCCCCCGTATCCTTTCCTCTAAGTCCTTAATGAAAATGTTAAAGAGAACTGGTCCCAAGACAGAGCCTTGGGGTACCCCACTTGAAACCGACCTCTAGGTTGACACAGAACAATTTACTAAAACCCTTGGAGTGCGGCCGTTGAGCCAGTTGCGGCTCCACCTAACAATTGCCCCATCTAGCCCATATTTTTCCAACTTCCCAATTAAAATGTCATGTGGGACTTTGTCAAACGCTTTGCTGAAGTCAAGATAAATGACATCCACAGCATTGCCACTGTCCAGTAAGCTCGTTTAAACATCATTTATAAACATCAAAATAAACATCATTTTGATGCAACTTTCTTTTATGGCACACATCTGTGGGTTTTTCAGAGCCTGGACCCTGATAACCCCCAGAGAACTGATCTGACCCACTAGATCACCGCAAGCAGAGCCATGGCAGCTGTCAGGCAGATCACTTGCTGTGTGAGGCCCTCCCAGAAGGTGCACCCAGGGGGCTCCCTAATGCACTCTGAAGCGCCTGCACAGCTGTGCAATTAGAGGGCTCCACTTTTGAGGCAGGCATCACATGTTGCGCACAGCCAGGTCTTGAGCACCAGCTGCCTGTCACTCAAGCCGATGTGAGCCGCCTCTGAAGATCTGCGCCTGTTTTTAGCCCTGAAAGAACAGCTGACATTTATCAGGCTACTGGGAGGCTGCAGCCCTCGGGAGGCTGCCGTTTGGAACAGAGTCAGCTTTGCATCAAAGAGCTCAAAGATCTGGATCAGGTTCGAGTCTGATTTTGTAGGCCCAATTCCTAAAAAGTGGACCAGATAAGCACATGCAACAATTCACTCTGGGCAGTAACAAATTCCATTAAAGCTAAGTTAATGAAATCCACTGCTTGGTCAAGACCGACAGGCGGCATTAAATCTGGCCATCTATACCTTTCATTTAAGGTTCACAAGCCAGTGGCTTTCAAAACCTTAAGTGGTGCATCTAAAAAGAAAATAAGGAACTTGTTTTATAAAAGCTACTGTTGTTTTGCATTATTTCGGTGGCATTTTTTTTTTCAAAAAGGCATTTTTTTCTGCCATTGCAGGAAAAAGGCCAGAGAGAAGGGCCATTCAGAGAATTATCCGCTTTCATAGAAAACTGTCCCAGTTAAAAGTATATAATTCAAAACTGGTTTCTGGAGCTAATGTCACTGTTTCACAACAGTTAATTGATGTTTGCCTTTGACAGAATACAGTCTTTTTTGCATAGTATTTTTGAACACACAAAAGTCCATCACTGGAATGTCTTGGTGTTATCCTTAGAATATTCCTGTAAGGCAAATAAGTATTTTTCTCATACTACAGGTGAGAAAGACCGAGGTCAAGCAAGAGCCTAGCATTGCCAAGGAATTTCATGGCACAGGTAAAATTCCAATCACTGGAGTGCTAACTTATAACTCAGGATGCATTCCTAACAATTTCAGCCAGCACAACCCACCCATCTCTCCATTCCCGCAGTGGTGTGGGGAGGTTGGTGCGTGTTTGTGCACAGACCGAACCCCCCACCACAGAAGTGGTACAGAAGTGCCTTAGGGTGTCTCTTCCACCAACCTCATGCTAACTTGCGACTTGTATCGGGACCTGCATCCTAACAGGATTAGGATTGTGCTGTCAGTTTTCCCTTCCATGGCCTAAAATCGATGGCTCAGACTCACCTGCTAAATGTAAGTTAAAACAAAAATGCTCTTTTGTTAAGGGCCAGTGCCGCACCCACTGGTTAAGAACATAAGGCTACAATTCAATCCATACTTTCCTAGGAGTAAGCCTTACTTACTTCTGTAATGGAACTTACTTCTGAATAGTCACACATAGAATCGGGCTCTAAGATGATCAGCCCTGTGTTCAAATCTATCCTTCACCACAAGTGCCTAGACAACCTTAGATAAGTCTTTGCAGCCTCAGGTCCTCCACAATCTGCAAAAGAACCTCCAAAAGTAGTTCATCAAAAGTTCTAGTCTACAATAATTCCTACTAGCATGACAACATTACTATCTCCATTGAGCCACATTAAAAACAATTTTAATCTGTCTTTAGTGAACAGCGATCTCTTTTTCTATCTCAGTTTTATTGAAGCTTGGCCTATATTAACGGATCGCCTTGTATCTGATGGTAGTCAAATGTTTCACAAAGCTAAGAATGCCAACAGGCTGCTGTAGCTGTAACAGGAAACCACAGTTTCCCGTTATATATGAATATGTTCCTAATCATTCTGAGCTCACATGGTCCCTCCTCCCCTTACCCCCATGGCTCTACCACAGGGATACCATGTGAAGATCACAAAATAGCCCAATTTGCATAAATTTGCATTTCCGGACTCTGGATCCGGATGGGCATCTAAGGGTTACACCCACCTTTCATTGTTCTATTACATTCCCTGCATTTAACAATACTTGACCACTGCAGGAAAACATGTTGCCAGGAAACACGTAGGAAAACCACTGCAGGAAAACATGTTACCAACATGTTGCAGGAAAACACGTTAACATGTTGCCTACATGGATATATCTACAATAAAATAATCTACCTTTTTAGATAAAAAGGTGGGGTATGTATGTATGTCTGTAGGTATGTATGTATTGAAACATTGGTGTTTTTAGGTGGCAAGGGGAAAATCAGGTTTCTCAGATAATGGGGTTTATCTTCCCTTAATTTTCGGTAATTTGTTTTTTTGTGTGCCCCACATTAGCACCGCATCCTAAAGTCTAATCAACCACCCTCTCTCACTACAGGTGTCACATCGCTGGGTTAAGAGTCAGGCATGTACAAATCAGTTCCCTCAAGTGTTGCACATGCATTACAAAAGCACATCATATACAAGCATGGGAAGCACACTGAACACATTCAGAAGAGCATGATGCAGAATCTGATCCATAAGTGCTACCAGTTAGGACCCATGAAACTGCCCCTTTCAATGTTCATATCAAATGGAAACCATTCAATCATCTTAGGGTAGAGGGATTGTTACACTCACTCTGGCCCCATTAAGTAATAGGCGTTTCCCCTCTGGGATCCTGCTTCTCACGTTACAATCCTATCACAATCCTATCCCACTTGCCTGGAAGAAAGCCCCATTGATTATATTAGCTCTGCGACGCCAGCTGGATCCAATCATATTGGCTCTGCCTTTCCATTGGACTAATTCAGTGGCGTGGAGATGGGATTTGCTGCTTGGGTAACAGCCTATCCTCCATAACAATCTAACATAGGCTTTCATGCTTTGCATGCAGTGTATGCAGCACAGAGCAAGATACCATAGTCTTTCAAGACTGACGGAAGCTTGCTGCTAAGGAGATGCGCAAGGTCTGAGAACAAGATGGTGAGGCACCCTGCAAAACTGAGTGCTTTGACCCCTGGCTATGCCACTGCTACATCTCATAAGCCAAAGACAGAAGGCAGGTGAAGGAGACCAAGTGATGCACCAGATTGTGTCACTGTAGATGAGTGTGATCTTATACATGCCTATGCAGAAGTCAGCCACATGAGAGTTAATGGGACTTACTCCCAGGTAAATGTGGACAGAACGGCAGCCTAAGAGCACAATCCTATGCATGCCTACTCAGAAATCAGTCCCAAGGAAGTCAATGGGGTTTACTCTCAGATACGTGTGGATAGGGTGGCAGCCTAAGCATGCAATCCTCTGCATGCCTACTCAGAAGTCATTCCCATGGGAGTCAAGGGAGCTTACTTCAAGGTAAATGTGGATGGGGTGGCAGCCAAATATGCATTTCTATGCAAATGTCAATGCATGGAAGTCAATAGGGGCTTACTCCCAAGTTAATGTAGCTAACGAGGGAGCCTAAGCATGTGAACATGCCTTCTCAGAAGTCAGTCCCATGGGAGTCAATGGGGCTTGTTCCCAAATAAGTATGGACAGATTATGGACAGTCAATGGGAGTCAAGTGCCATGAGTCAATGGGGCTTACTCCCAGGTAAATGTGGACGGGATGGCAACCTAAGAGTACAATCCTATACATGCCTACTCGGGAGTCACTCCCATGGGAGTCAATGGGGTTTATTCCCAGGTAAGTATGGACAGATTACAGCCCAAGCCTCTCCAAGAGGTTCTTGCCAACTGTGATCCAAGGGACTCTTGGAGCTCTGGACAACCCCCCTGGCAGGGTAGGCCTAGTGACTGTCCAGGTCGAGGAAGGTCCTGAGCAGTCCCTACACTGCTGTTTCCTCGCGAGTAAGCCTGTTGCTCCCCCCCCCGGAAGGAAGAGGACCCCTTGCAAGGCTCACCATGGCGAAGCCGGAGAGGAGGGCGGAGGTGCGGCTGGAGGCTTTGAGCTTGGCCCGGCTGAGGTAGAGCTTGCGCCAGGACAGCGCCTGCATGGAGTGCTCGTTCAGGCTCATGGGAGGCGGGGGGCGGCAGGGCGGGGGGCTCCTCTTCTCTTCCCTTCCCTGGGGCGCTGCGCTGCCTCCTCTCCTCCCCGCACCGGCCGGTCCCGTTGCACCACCACCCGGCTCGACTGGCCTGGCCTCTCCAAAAGCGCCCGCCTCTCCCTGCTCGCCTCCGCCTCCTCCTCCGGGGCCGGCCCCAGCCCGGGGGGAGGCGACCAGGGGAGGCAGGCGCTGCCCCTTCTCCGACCAGCCCCAGCCCCAGGGCTCACCGAGGGCGCAGCCACAGACTGCCAAGCAGGCAGCAACACTGGTGCGCTTTTACGCACCACTTTTACGCACCGCTGGAGAAGCTCCTTGGGGACTGCGGGAGGGGTCACCGCTAAGGGGGCGCCCCCCGCCTCTGGCATTGAGGGAAGGGACTCCCTCTCAGGTTGTTCTTTGGCTCCAACTGGCAGGGGAGGCAGGGGCAGGCACTGCCTCCCTTCCCAAAGCACAGCCCCCCCCCCCAAACAGGCACCACCCATGTGGTTCCACTTGCCAGGCCTCACCTTCCCATCCTCCACATGAAGACCCCTTTGGGCCGAGCCCTGGCACCTCAGTTTGGGCACCTCTGGCCTGGCAGCCGTGGCACCAGGGTGGGAGCACTTGGAAGGCCTTCTGAGGGGAGGCTGTGCCTCACCTGTCTCCCCACTGTCTACATACAGGTTGTTTCTTACCCACTATCTACACAGGGAGGCTGCCTCACTTGCATCCTCACCAACCAGACAAGGAGGCTCTGCCTCACCTGTCTCCCCACTCACCACAAAGGGAGGCTCTGCCTCACTCTCTGTCTATACAGGGAGACTCTGCCTCACTTGCCTCCCTACCCGCCACACAAGGAAGCTCTGCCTCATCTGTCTCCCTACTTACCCCAAAGGGAGAGTGCCTCACCCATCATCTTCACAGGGAAGCCCTGCCTCACTTGCTTCCCTGCCCATCACACAAGGAGGCTCTGCCTCACTTGTCTCCCCACTCACTACGAAGGGAGCCTGTGTCTCATACACCCTGTACACAGGGAGCCTCTCACTTGCTTTCCCACCAACCATACAATGAGGCTCTTCCTCACTTGCCTCCCTGCTCATCCCCCCACTCACTCTGCCTCCTCATTCCTCCCTCACCACCAGACAGAGAGGCTCTACCTCAGCTACCATTATACAGGGAAGCTTTGCCTCACCTTAATCTCCCCCCTCCCTGCATCTCCCCAGTACCCAAGAAACTGGCCAAGCCAACTCAATGTCAGGATATTTCAGTCTGTTGGCCTCCAGCTCAGAGCCTTTGGTGAGGGTTGTCAGGGCCCAATCCTGGCTGGTTTTCAAGGACTAATGCAGCTGCAATGCAGCTCCTGAGTCAGGGAAAAAATGCTCCCTTACCTTAAGGAGGCCTCTGGGACCACCACCCCACCAAAGGCTCCATTGACACAGCTGCATCAGTGTTGAAGAGCTGGATAGGATTGGGTCCTCAGTCCTCCAAGTGTTTGGCTCCTTGGCACTTCTGAAGGCTGGCACTGGGCTTGGCAGAAGATATGCTAAAGAGTCTCCAGCAAGGCTTGTTCTTCCTCTGTGTGCCAAATATTTCCACCTCCATCCCCCAGATCTGGCTTTGAGCTTGCCTCCTTAGCAGGAGGTCATCTCGATCTGGTAACTGTGGTTTTCAGTTCCAATTAAATTAGGCCCTGCTTTCACTATACACTTTTGTGCCTGGGGCTGGGGACAGCTTGGATCACAACCAGGAAGAGCGTGCAGTTTTGTGCACCCTTAAGGGTGCATGGAAATCCCATGCACAATTCTATGATTCTATGTCATAAAAGGGGAGAAAAACCCTCCCTGTTGTTAACTGCTCAAGGTTTGTGGATGGAGGCGAGAATGTCTCTTTTGTTGAATGCCTCTCTGCTTCTCCAAACCTTTACAGATGCAGGGAGAGTGAGGGGAAGGAATAAAGGACTTACCAGCTCCCCCCTCCCATTCCATACAGTGGTGGGATTGTGCAGCAAGGCTGCCTCCCAAAACCATGGATACCACACGCAGAAAGATTTTAATGAGCTCCGACCTTTTTCTTTCCTAGGACGCCAGTGGCTGTCAGGTACAAGCTGCCCCTTTATTTTCAGGGGCTGTGGAATGTGGAATTGGCTGAGTGGCTTTTGGTTGCCTGTCTCAGGGTCTGTTCCCCCCTGACCCCCAAAGGAGGATATTCAGACAGTGAGTAAATAAATATTGTAGCAGGGGACAAATGAAACTTCCCTGTGAGGAAAGGTGATGGAACTCACTGTGAGAAGTTTTTATAATGACAACTAGCAAAAAGTGTACCTGCATTGCGGGAGTAACATATCCCCATACAACATCCCCCCACAGCGCATCAACAACCCATGTGCATCATCCCCCTGTGCGCATCATCCCCCTGTGCGCATCATCCCCCTGTGCGCATCATCCCCCTGTGCGCAACTTCCCTCCATGCACAACTTTCCTACATGCGCATCATCCCCCCATGCGCAACTTTCCCCCATTCGCAGCATCCTTGCCAGTGCAACCTCTTCCTCCGAACAACATCCGAACAAGCACCAGGTACTGAGCACCAAATTGGCTGGATGTTGGTCAGTCTCCGTTGTTAAGTATAGGACAAAAACACGTTGCCCCCTTTTCAGCCCCTTCAGGGTTAAATTTCTCCACATGGTTCTTGGTGGGAGTTCAGGTGACAGAAGGAACTCCCTCCCAGAATTCCATGCTTCTAGGCCCAGCAGTTGGGTCGGAATGTTCATGAGTCATCAATTCTCTAATGCAAAGTATAGGGAGGAAAACGCGTTGTTCCCCTTTTCAGCCCCTTCCGGTTGGAATTTCAGAAAACCGGTTCTTAGGGCACCCCTCCATCACGGAAGGAACACCCACCCCAAATTTCACGCTTCTAGGCCCAGCAGTTTTGGCAGGGCGATGATAAGTCAGAGTCAGTCAGTCAGTCAGTGAGTGACTTTTCTCTTATATATATATATATATATATATATATATATATATATATATATATATATATATATATATATATATAGATTACTATAGAAAGCCTGCTATTGATTAGCCTTGAGTAGAGCCTCCAAGTTCAGAAGCAGCATATTGCTGAAATCTGCTCCCTAGGGAGCTAGAACAGGAGAAATAAAATCAAATGTGGCCCAGGCCCTATATTCCCAACCCCACTGGGGCAACAAGCTTGCAAGGAAAGGGGTTGTCTATATCCGGATGGCAGTGCATGTCCTGCAAATCACCAGCAAGGACTCTGCAGTTTTCTGCCTAGCAGGAATCTGGTGATCTAAAGGTCAGCTAGTCCTCTGTTACTACCCATCATGGCCTATGAACACTGAAAAGAAAATGTTATGGTCATGGAAATACTTCTACCAATTCAAAACAGTTCAACTCCTGGCATGTTTATGATATGATATACTTCAAGGCTCCAGCACCATTCCCTTAAATCTGAAATTATAATTTAAAAAGAGACTTTCTTTAAGGATGTAAAGTGAGGTTTTGTGATTATTTTTTTTTTGCCTTTCTCAAGTCTGGGATGAGAGTGTGTGATCTCAACAGTTGGAAGGCCTGCACCTCAAGACTGCTAGGAAGAGCTAGAAAATTAAGTACAGTACAGGTTAGTTTGGAACTGTCACCCCCTTTAGTAATGGGCTTCTTGAATTTAAACTGAATAATTTAAATGAAATTCAGGCTACAATCTCATCCACACCATCCTGGAAGTAAGCCCCAATGACTTGCTTCTGACTTGAATGGGCTCTAAATGATTTAGGCTGCAATCCTAAAGACACTGTCCTGAGAGTAAGACCCACTGAATACAATGGGACTTACTTTTGAGTATACATGATTAGGATTGCACTGTTATAGCACAGTCCTAACCATGACTACTCAAAATGGATCTTTACTTAAGAATACTTATACAACTTTGAAGCACAACTGAACAATTCACAAAGCATTTTTACAATTACAAAGCATTTTATATTTTACAAAGCATAATAAATACTCAGCTCTAAAAATAGATGTAGTATGTACTTACAAATAGTATTTAGAGTTTATAAAAATATTATTTAATAGTATAGTTTAATAGCAGAGGTGTACTCTTCAAAAGCAGTACAGTATATAATGGTTGAAAAAGTAAAGGTAATGGTGTCCCATGCAGGCTGCCCTGCTAATTGTGACAGACTATAGGGTGTGATGGGGAGTTCAATGGTTGAAAAGTTGAAATACTGTTGATTGTCTACACTAATAGAGTACTATAGTGATAGTATACTATTGTTATAGTACATTTTTACTAAGTGGGCTCTAAACTTTTTGGCAGGAGGGCCATATTGCTGTCTGATACTGTGTTGTGGGCCAGAAGAAAAAAAGAATTTATTTACATTATAATTTTGAATAAATTTACCTAAATATATGAGTGATGGAACTTATGAATGAAAAAATTCAAATCAGTACATAAACACTTTCCAACCCAAAGAAAGAGGGTGATCTTCAAACCAGTTCATAAGCAGTTTCATACACAGAGAGGGGAGATAAAGTATAAAATTTCACCTGTTGGGTGACACCAATAGCCGGATCCTCCTGCATGCCTACTCAGAGGTAAATCCCATTGTAGTCTGTGGGCTGTTCCCAGAAAAACCTGCATAGGATTGCAGCCCAAGGGAATTTCTGTTTCCCGTCACTCCTAACAACAACCCTGTAGGGTAGGCCGATGCCACCACCTTCCCCATTGAGGACTGACTTCTAAGGTGCCAAGGACAGGATCCCAGCAGGTACTTCCTCACTTGGTGGGGTCTTGGGGGGAGGGCATGAGCAGCAGCACCCAGATGGGCACATTTTGGGTAGGGAGGTGGGGAAGCAACCAGGATCAGAGCTGCTCCCCAAGCTGGTGCCAGAGCTGGGGAGGTCCTGGGGATGCTGGTGGCACCCTGGATTCCCAGGAAGGAGGGCTGCTGCGGGGGGCCTGCTCTGCCCCCAACCTTCTTCCTGGTGAGTCCTCTTGCCAGCCTTTCCAAGCCCACCCCCAAAATCTTGGGTTCCCCCCACCCCAGCTCTGATGCGCATCACCTGCCAGGATTTTTACGCACCAAAGTTGGCACCCTTGGACAGGTGCCCAAAAGGGACCCCGATCCAGCGCACGTGCATCTCAAGGATGAGCCCCCCAGGAGAGGGGGAGGACCCGGGATTCCCCCCCACCTGTGCCCCTCCCCCATGTTTACGTTCCGGGGCCGAGGAGGAGGATGGAGAGAACGGAGCCTGCGCGCCACGCTGAGCTGTGATGCTTGGAAAGGACCTGGAGCCTGGACCCCCCCAAACCCTCCACCCCAAAAAGTGCTGATCTCCCCCCACCCAAGCAAGGAGAGGGGAAAACTTTTGGGTGGGGGAGCCTGGGGGGCTGCAGAGGACTTGGGGGATTGAAGACGTTCTGCCCTCTTCCTCTTCTCCCCCCAGGAACTGTTGACTGCAGAGAGATGCACTTCTTCGGAGGATGGAGACTGCAGAAGACCCCCGCGGAGGAAGAAGACTGGTGGGTGTCACTTGGGGGGCATAGGGGAAAGAAGGAGGGAGGCCCCCTAAGACTGACTCCTCCACCTCCTCTGGCTATGCCACTGGGAGGGGTTCAGAAGGGCTTGCCAGCGGGGGGTGCAGGTTTGGAGAAGGGGGAGTCCCTAAGAAGGGGTTCCAAACCTCCCCCCTTTCCTGCATGCTTGGAAGTTGGGTTCACACGTGCTGGCTCTTTTTGTTCTGAGGCTGGGACCCCCAGGTTCTCCCCCCTCCCTGTGTCTGCTCTTGTGGTGGGAGGTTGTTTTCTCTTTACCCCACCCCCCATCCCTTGGTCTTGTATTGTGCAAACCCCCACCCCCAAGTTTGCAGGCTGGATTGAAAGGGGAGTGTTTGCACTGGAAACAGATCTGGGGTGTTTTGGGGTGGAGGGGTCCAGATCTGGGGTGTTTTGGGGAGGGGGGCATCTCAGCTCCCCCGTCCGGTGTTATATAATGCCAGAGTGTTTTTTAAACGGCTGGCTTCCGGTGTGAGGAGGGAGGGAAACAGTTTCAAGCAGGAGTGGCTACTTTGTGTCTCCAGGAAGTGTCTCCAGGAGCTGGGGGGGGGCCCTGACCCCCCCCCTCTGCAGAAATTGCCTTGCTATGCACTGCTATGCTTGGGGTGTGCTTGTGTTGCAGGATCCCCACTCCTTGGTTCCCAAAACATATTTAAACCTGTTCTCCCCACCCAAACTGCAGCTCTGGGGAGGTTTCCCTGGGTGGAAAGTCCCTAAATGACCCCTTGTGAACAAGTGGGGCTTCCTTTGGGGTTAAGCATTGATTGCACTGCATAGCACCCCTTTGCTTGTAAGGTGCAAGCATGTGTCGGTAGACTAACACATGACAGCAGCCCTCTTACTCCCATGCAAAGGCTGTGAAGGAAGAGACTGGAAGAAAACAAAGAGTGGTTGACTTTTGACTTAAAATATACAAGGTGGTGCCTTAAATACCAGCAATTGATTTAACATGCATTTATAGCCTATTTACTTGGGTTAAAGCTTTGGGGGTTACACTGGCTGCATCATGTAGAAATCTTGAGGCTTTCTCTTGAGATAGTTTTTTTAAGTTATATGAGTTTTTTCAGTCTGGCGCAAGTTAGGCCCTGCCAGCACATAGGAATGTGACTTTTTGGCATCAGCCATAAATCTGATCTGCTTGCAGAAAATAAAATAAAAGCAAAATCTTTTCTCCTGGTTGCATTCTCCCCACCTACACGCATGTCCGCAGAGTCCATGCATGTGTGTCATGCATGTATCTTGTTTGCAGCGATCCGTTGGCAGACAGCTGTACGATGAAGATGAGGACCTTTCTGACGTGGAGGAAATTGTCAGCATCCGAGGTTTCAACCTGGAGGAGAAATTAAGGAGCAAAATGTACCGAGGGGATTTTGTCCGGCCCATGGAAGGAAAAGGTGAAGACCTGGGAAGTGATAGGCCTAGAGGTGCCTGCCTATATGACCCCCATCCGACAGCTTTCCATGTGCAAATTGCAGGCTGGAGTTTGTATTTCCCGCCAGAGTCCCCTATTCCAGAGGATGTGGTGATGACGAGTGAGAAAGGATGGCAAGGAGGGGCCTGGTGGCAGCATCAACAACAGCTGCAACAATGAATGGGTGATTCACACATTCACACAGAAGAAGACCCTATGCAGATGTTGGTCTCTTGCTCTCTGCTTTGAGGAATTGTAGGGTTTCCGGCTTTCATTGTTATCTATTTGCATGCTGGGTCACTTTCCCCAACTGCTTCCATGAGCATCATTTGGAGAAGTATCCTATCCAGTTGGATCCCATTGTGGTCCGAAAGCAGCCTTGGATCAGCATCACCACAAAGCAGCACAGCCTCTATCCCATACCCAAATTAACATGATCCTGGCCCCCCTTTCCCTTCTT
This sequence comes from Cryptoblepharus egeriae, assembly GCA_030015325.1. Lineage (NCBI taxonomy): Eukaryota > Metazoa > Chordata > Lepidosauria > Squamata > Scincidae > Cryptoblepharus > Cryptoblepharus egeriae. Next base: position 7,156,138 of record JAREYC010000017.1, on the reverse strand, counting down.
AATCCAGAATTCAGTTGCAAAGCCTTTTCCCAGCCTTTGAAATGGGTTTGCATGTTAGAAACAAACATCACTGTGTTGGAATTATAAATCCCAGTATGCAAAAAACAGGATTATACCTCTCATTTATAGGCTTGTCTGTCTCCAATGGCGTTTTATGATTGGCCTAGAGAGCACAATCCTAAGCATGTCAACTCAAAAGTAAGCCCCATTGTGTTTAATGGGTCTTACTCCCAGGAAAGTGTCTTTAGGATTGCAGCATTACTCTTTGAAAATTATCTTTTTAATATAAATATAGGCTTATTTTTTCACAATCCCTATGGACTTAATTTGCTAAAAGCAGTTATTTGTATCTAATTCTAACAGTGCACTCCTAAGCATGTCTACTCAGAAGTAAGTCCCATTTTGTTCAAGAGTACTTACTCCCAAGAATGTGTGGTTAGGATTGCAGCCATAGTTTTTGCCTGTTTTTTCCTCCATAAAATATAATATTTGTTAACTGTGCTTTCTCTGTGATCTCCTTCCCATCTTGTCACTCATGACTTGTATGTGCTTACATGGGAGTAAGCCTCTCTCCCAAACTGAACAGGACTCATTGCCGAATAGGCAAAGATTGTGCTCTTTGAATTATTTTTTAATTGGTTTAATTGTAGGCAACAACTGGTAAAATATATTAAAATTTGATTCATCTTCCTTTTAAATTAGTTAAATGAAACATTATATTACGAAAACATCAGTGTAGATGTGTTTTGGAGCTTAGAAGAAACAGGTTGGAGGTCTTGCTCTGTTTATACATCTAGCCTACCTTACTGGGTTGTTTAAGCCTTCCTTACTGGGTAAAATGAGGTATAATGAAATCCATTTAGCTCCTTGAAGGTGATTGGAGTAGAAATGCAATAAATTAATTAAAAAATTGAAGAAATTAATAAATTAATAGCTAAAAATAGATAATAAATATAGGGTGATTACAGGATAGCAAAGAAAAGCTGGACAATATTAAATGCCATTTCCCCTTCTGTATTACAGAGCCTAGGCAAAAATAGCCTTTAAAAACAAAGTCACAGCTTGTTTTCTAAATATTTTTTTCTAATTTTATAACCAGATTTCACTTTTGAGTATGTACAGCAAGAAGCGCTCCGAATCCCCCTCATCTTCAGAAGTAAGGATGGACTGGGAATTAAGTAAGACAGTACTCTTATTTTAATGTCTAATAATATCTGTAATCAAATTGGGTGCATAGTCTACCCCATCTCAAGGGCCTGGAGAGGGGAAGAGGGTTTTAACTGCTCTGCCATGCTTCTAGCCACCAAGGCCTGTTTGAATGAATGAATCTTCCACTGATATTGGAGAGGTTTGAACTTCTTGTGAACCTTAAATAAGATAGATTTGATCAACTGATAGATTGATTATAGGATTGGGCTTTTATGAACCTCCAAGGGTTCCTTCAAGACCTCCCAAGTAGAAGAAGAGGCACTGGAAAACATGCATTTTCCTTTATCAGTAATATGAAAGGGTCATTAATTCACCTCCAATAGCTCTTGTGGGAAATATTTTGTGACCTGAAGCAGTTCCACATTGCATTCCAGGAAACTGGGCTTTCTGACAAATCTGCTGAGCCTTGTACCCTACAATCCAGAGTAACTATGGGAGCGAATAAGAGACATTTACATTGACGTAGTTACGACACCACCTAGTGAAAACCTATGGGAAATTCATATTGCAATCCAGAGTAAATTGTTCTTACACCGGAACAAGGACTGCCTGTAGTTACTCTGGATTGCACCGTAAAAAGGGAAATTCTTAAAAGATACAATTGCAGTGAAAATTCTTCTCATGTATTTTCTGGTCACCAAATTTAGGGAGCTAGCAAAATGAGATGCGTGTCCTTATCATGCTATCTTGCCAGTGTTACCCGCCAGCCCCTATCAGGGTGACAGGTGTTGGGGGAAAGCAGAACAACCCATGATTTTAGTTCTAGTTTTAATTTCCTCCTCTGCTGTTTAAATTCAGTGATTTTAATAAACTGTGATGGTATTTAACATGATTGTTGTTTTTCTTTTGCTCATTGCAGGATGCCAAACTCAGATTTCACTGTGCGGGATGTGAAGCTCCTGGTGGGTAAGTTTTCTTGAGGTTTGCTGGAATATACTCCTCCTTGGATATCCTTCCTAGGAAGAAAATTAATCAAAGGAATCATTAAATCAAATCAAAATCAATCAATCAATGGCACAGCTGCTTTTGTAACAGGAGTTCACTCTCTTGGAGAAGTGTACAGTACAAAAAGAATGTCTGAAGCCACTGTTTCTCAGATGGCACTATACACTTGTTCCACAGTGATATATATGATCAGTGCTTTTCATGTCCCACAACCCAAAAATATTCATATAAAAATGATGTGCTGGTCTAAGACCGTAATAAAGGCATCTTCTTCTTCATATAAAAATGATGAAAATACTGTACAGTGGTACCTCACGTAACAGAATTAATTTGTTCCAGAGGCAGTTCCTTTACGTGAAACTTTCTTTACGTGAAGTGGATTTTCCCATAGGAAATAATGGAAATGCAGATGATTGGTTCCACAACCCCAAGAATATTTATATAAAAATATTAACTGGATGTAAAAATTGAATTCAAAACATGCATTCAATGGGTATGATCCTATGAAGTCTACTTAGGCTGCAATCCTAAAGACACTTTCCTGGGAGTAGGACCCATTTAACACAATGAGGTAGACTTCTGGGTAGACATAGGTAGGAGGCTGCAGTCAAAGACACTTTCTTCTGTAATCCAATCTCCCCACTTTCTCCTTCTCTCCATCCTGAGCCTCTCTCTCTCTCTCTGCTCCCTCCTGGCTGGCCCTGAGCTGCTTCCCTCTTCTCCACTGCTGTTCTCTCCCTCTGCCCAGCGGATGTCTGGCCACAGGAGGAACAACGTGGAAGTGTTACTTTCACTATGGGCAGGTGCGCTAGGCAGCCCTGACACTTTTTATACAGGTTGCTGGCCAGCGCGTCTGTCCCAACTGCCAACTAATGTTTTCTTTACCTGAAGCACTTTCTTTACGTGAAGCAGAATCCTAGAGAAATTTTTTTTTGTTACGTGAAACTTACTTTACGTGAGGCGTTCTTTACGTGAGGCGTTCTTTACGTGAGGCGTCACTGTAATACGATCCGTTCTTTTCATGTCCCACAGGGGAGTACCACTCCTAGTTTTAACCAGAGGTTGCATGTACAGTGGCGCCTCACTTAAAGAACTTAATTCTTTCCGGAGGCATGTTCTTTAAGTGAAACACTCTTTAAGTGAAGCAGATTTTCCCATAGGAAATAATGGAAACTCAGACGATTGGTTCCACAGTCCAAAAATATTCATATAAAAATATTAACTGTTTATAAAAATGATTACAAAACACTGCAATATAACATTGTACAAAGCACTGTAATATACAGTAACATACAACACTGCAATAAAGAAAATACTGTACAGTACTGAACTGTACTGTACCTTTGAAAACCTTCATGGCTGGTGTGAGGGTTACAGAGAGGGGATGACTTTGGCTGCAATCCTAAAGACACTTTCCTGGGAGTAAGACCCATTGGACACAATGGGGCTTACATCTGAGTAGACACGGTTAGGATTGTGCTCTTTCACAATCACTAATGGAGTCACTGCTATCCATTGGCTCAATGGAATCTATTGTCTTATTGTGCAACTTTAACATTCCCAAGCTGCTGACGGGGAGCAGCACTAGAACATTGATAAGGCACACCTTCCACACTGCCACACACAGATCCCACATACAGATCTGACTCAGGCTGCTCCCCCCGGACGTCCCATGAGTTCCCTGTCAATGGAAGCCTATTTAAAACTTTGCCCAGGGCCCCACTGTAGCTCAAGCTAGTCTCTTCATCCCGCCTGTGAGTTCCTTTGCCATGGAAGCCTGTTCCAAACTTCCTCAATGTGCTCTTTAAGCAAGTCAAAATTTCTGAGATTTTGCTCTTTAAAATTTTGCTCTTTATACAAAACGCTCTTTATTCAAGATGCTCTTTATTCAAGGTACCACTGTAATTTAGTTGAGCAGGTCCTCTTTCCATATTCTGAGGCCATGGATTTTTTTTCCAGATGGTGCTGACATCTGTGATCGGTGGCTGAGCAGCAGTTGCTGGTTTTTTCCTTACTACAGTGTTACTTTCTTGAAGTTTTTTTTCCTTACTGCAGTGTTACCTTCTTGAAGTTTTGTAGGAAACTGCAAGTTTTCCTGGTGTGCAAGTGGGTGGGCAGGCGAGCCTATGGAGTAAATGCATTTCATACTCATATACGGTGGCACCTTGGTTTACGAGCAGAATTCGGTCTTGGTTTACGAGCATAGGTAATGCTTGTAATCCAAAATGCTTGTATAGCAAAGCAAATTTTCCCATAAGAAATAATGGAAACTCCGATTCATTCCGCAACCCAAAAATATTCATATGAAAATGATAATACTGTAATACAAAATAATAAAGAAAATACAAAATATAAAAAAATAAAATCAATTACCCTGCAGTAAGGCTGTAATCCTAAAGACACTTTCCTGGGTGTAAGATCCACTGAACATAATGGGGCTTACTTTTGAGTAGACATTGTTAGGATTGTGCTCTTAGGGCAAAATCCAGAGTAACTATGGGAGTCCTTGCTCCGGTGTAAGAACAACTTACTCTGGATTGTAATGTGAATTTCCCATAGATTTTCACTAGGTGGTACAGTAACTACAGGTGCAAGTAAAGTCTCTTATGTGCTCTTTGAGTTACTCTGGATTTAGGACTTAGGGTGCAATCCAGAGTAACTATGGGGAGTCCTTGCTCCAGTGTAAGAACAATTTGCTCTGGATTGCAATATGAATTTCCCATAGGTTTTCACTTGGTGGTGCAGTAACTATGGGTACACGTAATGTCTCTTACTTGCTCCCGTAGTTGCTCTGGATTGTATGGTAAGTCTCTTAGGCTGCAATCTGCACCCCCTTACACAGGAGTAAGCCTCACTGATTAGAATAGGGCTTACTTTAGAGTAGACATGCAAGGCTAGGTCTCTCAAGCACCTTTCCTTTGCCCAGTTTACACTGTGGTGAGCCCAACTGACTGTAATAGGCTTTCTTCAGAGTAGACATGCATAGGCTGGTCTCTCAGGGGAGGCTGGTGGAGTGCTGAAACCGGCCATATCCCAGCTGGGACTAAATTTTATGCTTCTTTATCTCTTGTATATCAAGTCAAAATTTATTAGAAATGTTTGCTTGTTTTGCAAGACACTCTCAATCTAAGGTTTTTCTTTATCTGTTCAAGGTGCCTTAGCTAACAGCCTGTGGTAAGGATGTGAGAACCTAAAAAAACCCCACTGAATAAGGCTAAATGCGCAACACACGGTTGGGTCCCCACAAGACAGGGTGAGCTCCTGTCCTTAGCCCAGCTCTGTGATGCAGCTGGATCTAATCATATCGGCACTGTCTTTCCATTGGACAATTTCAGTGGCGTGGAGAGGGGGGAATTTCCGGCTTGGGTAACAGCATATCCTCCATAACAATCTACCCTGGCCTTCATGCTTCGCATGCAGTGCCAGTGTCAAGCACAATACCATAGTCTCTCAAGACTGATGGATGCCAGCTTCCTGGATCTTACAGTAGTCCAACATATTCCTCAGGGAGCACAAAAGGCTACAAGAGTCCTGCATCCTCGTGCCTTTCCAAGTGTCTGTCATTCTGAGATAGCCAATTCTGAAATTAGGAGGTTGCACATACCCATAATAACCTGTGATATATAACCTTATATCAAGCTTAAAACTTGTGATAGACTTTTCCTCCAGAAGTCTATCTAATCCCCTTTGAAAGGCCTCTAGGCCTCTGGGGACTAACGGCACTGGGTGCATGAAAATATTTTTTTCACAGATTTTCATGATTTTCACATGTTTTTAATCCAAGTTCTCATCTTTAATTTAATTTTAAACACTTAAAAAGTGTACTAGATAGGTAAAATAGGTAATATAGGGCATCATCCAGAGGTGTTCTTGCTCCAGTGTAAGAACAACTTACTCTGGATTCCAATATGAATTTCCCTAGGTTTTCAGTAGGTGGTGCAGTAACTACAGGTGCACGTTAAGTCTCTTACGTGCTCCCATAGTTACTCTGCATTTGGGGGATAGTGTCAGCAGATGGAGCCACAATAGTATTTCAAACTGAAAAAGGTATCCTTTTTCAGAAAATATATCTTTCCAGAAATTAAAATAGATTAACTTTCATAGTTAGGAATAATATTACAGCTATATGTGCTGACACCAGAATGTGGTGTTTTAATCTCCCCATTCCTCTACTGATGACACAATTAATGCTTTGTGTTGTTAGACATCATACTCTTCTGTGTTTTTAGATGCCCAACTTAAAATGCAGTCTTTAGGATTTCAGTTTCCTACTGTAATTCTTTTTAGGCTGAATTTCTGATCTCGTCTCCCGAGTCCTTCCATGCAGCATGCAATTTCTGCAGGAAGACAAATGCTAAAAAAGGAGAACCATTATCTTTGCTCTTTCCTTCTTCAATCAGACACTAAAGTGCTGGGATGGGTTGCCCCTTTGCCATTGTTTGCAAGTGCTAAAAAAAGAAGCGGAGCTAGGAAATGTCACCACATTTCAGTGGGGAAAGTAGGACAGCTTTTCCTGCTACTGTTATTATGGTATAATTTGGTGTTTTACAAAAAGAGAAAGAATTTGCACTGGATGGAAATGAAGTGTCTTTTTTAAAAAAACAAGTATTTAAGAACATTGGCTTCAAATGATTAGTAAAAAATTACATTTATCAGGCACCCACCTTTAAAAAGCTTTATATATCACAATTTTTGCATTGTTTGGATATTATTCCTCTGCAGCAGCGAAGCTGGGTGATGAGGCAGGCTGCCCACTGGAGTATCTGGTTGTTCTATTGACCTTCATTATGGCTTTACATCACCTGTAAAAGAGCGATACAGTATTAATTTGATTTTGTCCATGTTCTTGTGTTGGATTTGGAATCCCTGATCTGTTCTGAATGTAGACTTGTACCAGGGGAAGCAAGGTGTTTTGGTGATCATTTATGGGGGTGGGGATCACAGTGCTGTGGGCAGCTGACCTTTGAGTTGCCACCTGGCTCCATTTGGTAGAAATGAAAGGCTCTCGTGAAAATATAAAATAAATCTTGCAGCCTTGAAACTGACCCTGCAACAAGTGAGGACATTAACTTGCAAAGGTGCCTAATGTGAGATTTGAGGCTCTGAAGGCATTTGGACCCCTGACCCTCTTATCCCATTCTTTCAGAGCAAGCTATTGGTAGGGAAAGGGCTCAACTAGCTGCAGCCCTCTAACGTGGGTTCTCCTTGGGTGGTCCCCCACCTTTTTTTGCTTTATTGCACACAGCTACACTACAACAAGGAGCTAATGGGGCTGCTCAAACTTAACAAGCTTTTGAAAGAATTACTTTCTGCTTTTAAAGCAGGGGAGAAAAAGGTCCCCTTATTATTTTCTTTCTGCTTTTAAAGCAGGGGAGAAAAAGGTCCCCTTCTTCTCTGGGGCCATGAGGTCTCTGGATGTGATTGCAGGCCCCATGTGCCAAGAGAGCCAGCCGCTGAATCACTTTCTAAAAACAGTATCTAGGGCAGCACCTTCTCGTGCAGCATGGTGGACCCCCATCCGGCCTCTCTGATTTCAGATCAAGGAGAGAGGTCGACTGGCAACTGCACTACTGGACATCTGATACTGTTTGATAGTATAACTGCTCTCCCTGGTTTTCTAAGCTGGTACCTTTTATGAAAAAAATGTTTTTGTCCTTTTATAAACATGGGTTGTGGTGGCTTGAAATGGGATAATCTGCTCTAGCACTGCAGGATTGAGGCTACAATCCTAATCCCCAGTTAGGCCAACATAAGCTCCAGCACAAGAGCCATGCTGGACTGGGGGTGTCACAAAACTGTTGGAAGGCACTTCTATGCCATTCCTGGTGGAGGGTTAGGCCGCCCTATATCCTCATGGGAATGGACAGACTAATGAGTTGGGCTGGCCTAAGTTAGGACTGCATCCCTAGCCACTTCTTTATGCTGCAATCTGTTCGACTAGACTCTATGTGGACAAAATCTCCCCTGTCTTGAAGGCAGCCATGTTATGACCTTGTGGGATCCACATAGCGGCAGTCAAGTAAGGGGAAAGGTATATAGAACTTTGTAGATTCTCTTCTGTTTCCTGGTGGTCTTTAATGCCCTCTGGTGGATACTACGTTGCAGTCCACATATTCTTTAATTTCTTATTGCTCTTCATGCAGGACATAAAGGTCTATTAATTAAGGTCCTTGAAGGTCTACTTATATTCTTATGTTCTCAACTGAGAATGCTCAGGGAGTACCTTTCTGGCACCCTTGCAGCTGAATCTCTGGGAGGGTACTGATGGCGGTTCTAGTATTGCTTGAAACAGTGATCTAAATTCATGAGGTCTCCTTAGGGAAAGAAGCACTGAGTGTAGTTTGCTTGCTTGTTTTGACTGTTGATGCCCATCTGTGCTTTTTTTCCCCTCCTAGGGAGTCGTCGGATCGTGGATGTGATGGACGTGAACACGCAAAAGGGCATCGAGATGAGCATGTCCCAGTTTGTGAGATATTATGAAACCCCTGAGGCTGAGCGTGAAAAGCTCTACAACGTGATCAGCCTGGAGTTCAGCCACACCAAACTGGCAAACATCGTCAAGCGTCCCAATGTGGTGAGTTGAGACACCTTTTGGGGTTGTCACTGATCTGAGTTTGTGTAATGGTTTTTCAGCCACTATGCCATTCACATACCCCCACATCCAGAGTAACTACGGGAGCACGTAAGAGACTTTACGTGCACCCGTAGTTACTGCACCACCTAGTGAAAACCTATGGGAAATTCATATTGCAATCCAGAGTAAGTTGTTCTTACACCAGAACAAGGACTCCCCGTAGTTACTCTGGATTTTGCCCATGGTGTGTTAAGAATATGAGTTTGGGGAGTTTGAAGAAGGAGGTAATAAAAATACATTATCCTAAAACCGATGGTGTGCCCTGACAATTATATCGTCTTAGTGCACCATAAGACAAAAAATACTGAAAATTGCTGGTTCAGTGTATGTTTATTGAGTGCTCTAAAGTTGAGCTGCAACATTTACATTAATTTGATGTCAGATCACTGGTTCCCACTGGGAACAATTTTTTAAAATGACACCCTATTGGGACCCATCTAGCTCTACAAGGTTTCACCTTACCAGCTGTTCAAGCACATTTACCTACTCATGAGTAAATGCATGCCGCTGTTCAGCTTTACCTATCATAGGGCTGAATAAATGTTCTTTGTCAGCTATCAGCTTGTCGATTTCAGTTTCAGAAACACCAGAAATCAGGTTGCAACTCGCCGTTTGAGAAACACTTGAGTTAAGATGTTAAAACATCAGTTAATAAACAAAAATGCATCTCTGATTCAGTGTTAATTATATTTAAAATAAATGTTTATAAAAACTGCTGTCCCTTTAGGTGGATTTAGTTGACTGGGTGGACAACATGTGGCCTCGGCATTTGAAGGAAAGGCAGACTGATGCAACCAATGCCATTTCTGAGATGAATTACCCCAAAGTTAAAAAGTAGGTGTTGATTCTACTTTTATCTACTTATACCACTTTGGCCTATATCCTAAAGTGAAATTAAGCCCCTTGCTCCTGAGCAGTTAGGATGACTTTCCATAAGATAACTCTAGAGGGTGACATAACTGTGTGGACCTGTAACTGCTATGGATTTAGCCCTTTGTGTGTCAAGGGAGATACAAAGATCCTGTTCTTGCATTTCCAGCTCATTTTTCCAGTGTTTTTGATGTTGTTGCAGTATATCTTTGATGTTGTCTTTCCATCGTCTTCTCTGTCTACCATGCGCTCTTTGCCCTTTTCCTCTCTTAATATATGCCTTATGGTATAGCATCCCAAAAATACAGTAATATATATATTTTGTGTGTATTTGTATATAACTGGCCCTACATATCCCAGCAATGTCTGTTATAGTGGCTGCTTCTGGTATTCTTTTCGATTTTAGATTGTGTGACTCCTTCTGGGACAGGGACCCATTAGCCTTTAATTTTTTTCATTTTCTTTGTAAACTGCTTTGTGAACTTTCTAGTTGAAAAGCAGTATATAAATACTGTAGATAGACTGATTTTTTCCCTTACTGTCCTGTTCCTGATTTTATCTCTTCTGGTTACTCCGGCAGCTTTCCTCAAACATCTCATTTCCATAGTAACTAATTTTCTCTTATGTTTTATTGAAGTCTCCAAATCTGACACTAATAACATAAAATGAGGATATACTTTGTATGAGACGTTGCTTTGTACTAATCGGTATCACCTTATGTTGTAAAATTGGTACTAACTGTCCCGATACTTGCTTTGCCTTATTACATCATAGTACAGTGGTACCTCTCCTAACAAGCGCCTCCCATAAAAAGTGTTTCGCATAATAAGTATAAATTTCCAAGAAATCTTGCTTCACATAACAAGTTCCACTTCACTTAACAAGCAGAGGCTCTTTAAAAGGGCTGCCGGCCAGCACTGCTGCATCTAATTGCCCCCCAGTGCCTCCACTGACCACCTTGAACCTTCAGCAGCAGCCCAGGTAAGCCTCCCAGGAAAGTGTTTTTGCAGCCTGATTGCAGGTTGTTAGTGCTTAAATTTTCTCCCATTCTGGATAATTTATTACAAGAGATTTCTGCTGTAACCCTAACCATGTCTACTCAGAAGTAAGCACCGTTGTGTTAAATGGGGCTTACTCCCAGGAAAGTGTATTTGATTGCAGCCTAAGTAGTCTTTATAGGATCATGCACATTGAAATCATGTTTTGAATTCAATTCCAGTGTTATGTCATCATTTTTACATACAATTAATATTTTTATATGAATATTTTGGGGTTTGTGGAACCAATCGCCTGAGTTTCCATTAATTCCTATGGGAAAATCCACTTCATTTAAAGAGCGTTTCACTTAAAGAGCAGGCCTCTGGAACGAATTAAGCTCTTTATGTGAGGCACCACTATATATTGATCTCTTCATTCATTTTACCATCTTCAGCAAATGTTATTCCAGATATTTAAACTCTGACACTTATTTTATACAGTGGCGCCTCACTTAAAGAGCTTAATTCATTCCAGAGGCATGCTCTTTAAGTGAAACACTCTTTAAGTGAAGCAGATTTTCCCATAGGAAATAATGGAAACTCAGACTATTGTTTCCACAACCCAAAAAATATTCATATAAAAATATTAACTGTTTATAAAATATTAACTGTTTATAAAAATGATTACACTGCAGTATAACACTGTACAAAGCACTGTAATATACAGTAACACACAACACTGCAATAAAGAAAATACTGTACAGTACTGAACTGTACTGTACTTTTGAAAACCTTCATGGCTAGTGTGAGGGTTACAGAGGGGAGATGACTTTGGCTGCAATCCTAAAGACACTTTCCTGGGAGTAAGACCCATTGGACACAATGGGGCTTACATCTGAGTAGACACAGTTAGGATTGTGCTCTTTCACAATCACTAATGGAGTCACTGCTATCCATTGGCTCAATGGAATCTATTCTTTTTGTGCAACTTTAACATTCCCAAGCTGCTGACGGGGAGCAGCACTAGAACATTGATAAGGCACACCTTCCACACTGCCACACACAGATCCCACATACAGATCTGACTCAGGCTGCTCCCCCCGGACGTCCCATGAGTTCCCTGGCAATGGAAGCCTATTTCAAACTTTGCCCAGGGCCCCACTGTAGCTCAAGCTAGTCTCCTCGTCCCACGTGGGTTCCCTTGCCATGGAAGCCTGTTCCAAACTTCCTCAACGTGCTCTTTATTCAAGACAGTGCTCTTTAAGCAAGTCAAAATTTCTGAGAAAATTTTGCTCTTTATACAAAATGCTCTTTATTCAAGACGCTCTTTATTCAAGACGCTCTTTATTCAAGGTACCACTGTACTTGATTTCTTTTTTGCAACATTTAGAGTATGCTTTCCTCTTCCAATTGCCAATACTTTGGTCTTCTGAAAAGGCCAGTAATCCTGAATTTCTAGCAGTAAGAACACATTAAGTTTGTTGTCTTGGAGTTTTTGACTTTGTTGTATTCATGGTGGTACTGAGCTTTGGGGTGGTGCCAAGTGTTTAAAAACTTGGCATCCATCAGTCTTGAAAGACTATGGTACCGTGCGAAGCACGAGGGCCTGGGTATCGTGCTCGACACTGGCACTGCATGCGAAGCATGAAGGCCAGGGTAGATTGTTATGCAGGATAGGCTGTTACCCAAGCAGTAAATCCCCCCTCTCCATGCCATTGAAATAGTCCAATGAAGGGCAGAGCTGATACGATGGGTTCCAGCTGCGTTGCAGAGCTGGGCTAAGTACAGGAGCTCACCCTGTCTTGTGGGGCTGACCTGGGTCTCGAACCCTGGCCTTCTGGTTAACAGGCACTCGCACCACCCATAGCCCACTGCCGAGTGTTTAATAGATGGGCAGTTGGGGGATTTGAGCTCCCAACAGCACAATGGTGTGCTTTGTCAGTGGTCAAACAACTAATTGTGTGTCTTGACAATTTTCGCACCTTGTTAGTGTGCTGTGAGAGTTTAAAAATGGTGGAAAATCAGTGTGCTAAGTCTGTGTACTTGAGCATTTCAGCACAGGATTCCCTTCTGATAATGACAATCTGCCCAGTACCCGACCCTCAGAAGTGATGTCATGGCTGGAAGTTTCATTAAATTGCCAAATTCCAAGATGGCTGCACCCAGCTTTTCACAACCCCCCCATGGGAGTCCTGACCCCCACTTTGAAGACCACTGTGCTAAGGGGTTTAGAGATGGTTGTTTGGTGAAGATGAAACCTCTGGCAATGAGAGGTTCAACGTCCTGTGCATTATAAGTGCTGGCTAATCAGTAGGATATCTGGTTATGATTGCTTTGTCTGCTTGACAAATAGGTGATCTGAGCAACCTTAAATTATTTTATGTGATTTAGTCTGGATTTGCTAGCCCTGCCTCAGGCAAAAAACTTTGTTCAGCTTCTGAGATCTCAGCAGCAACAGTTCCAACATATTTTCACCATCATAAGGACTAGAAAATTGATCTTTTTTAAAAAAAATAGTAACTGTGATGTGCAAGAAGCTGAATTCTGCACCCAGTGAAAACTAGATTTCATGTTTTTTTTATGTGCTGTGGGTGTTGTTGCTCAGATGCAGCCTGGATAATATTGTGTGCTCCTTGTGAGGCTGCTGCATTCTCTGTGTCTAAATGCCGGACTAGTGCTCTCAAGCGGAAAGCAGGCCTGAGCAAAGTAATGGTGGTTTTGGAAACACAGATGGTGCCGTCAGATACAAATGCCAGTTTTGGGTCCAACCTGCAGCATTCTCTGCTGAGGGGGAGAGGAATTAGTGAACACTCCATCTGCTGGAGCATAGTATCCGGTCTGGATACTATGCTCGAGAAAGCTAAAGACTGTCCTAGATCTGGCCCATTAACTCTGGTCCAAATCCATGGTCCTCACCCCAAGGGGCTGTAGATTTTCTACAAATCTAGTCATGCAATACAGTGACCTCTCAGTATTGCTAGCTTGGATGTTTCTTACAGCTCATATTGGTCATAATATGCGATTTATCTTTCTATGCTGGTTTGCACCTGTAAACGTGACTGTAACATACATAAAGTTCTTTTGCACACCTGTATCTGCAAACTGTGTATTTTTATTCATATGTCACTTTTGGGAATGTATTGATTTCTGTGAATTTTGCGGAATTCCAAGTTGCCAAGGTTGAGTTTGGCAGTTGTGAGCTGTGCCGTCAGTTCTGGAAACAGCTCTGGATCATAAAGGCACTGCTGACATCTTTCTGCATAGAAGATGGAGGGGCACTTAGAAGAAGAGACAAATTTCTCCACTTGAACATGACACACCACTGATGTGTGGTGTGTTCGATGAGTGGCGAACAGCAGTCCTGTTTTTAGCTTGCCAACATGCAGAGTTTAGGCAATCTGCCTTTGATTCTCCTTCTGCTGTGATTACGTGTTTGTATTAAAAGGCAGTTTTCTTCCCTGGTTGATCCTGTTCGCTGACAAATTGTGTATTCATTTTTGATTCTTACGTAGTTGTGGAAATGCACATCATGTGTTTGATGTAACTGTAAGGCTGCCATCCAGCAGAAGGGAATTTGCAAAGGCATTTTCAAAAAACTGGAAGGGACTATCTTAGGAGAGCTCCAGGCAAGGAAACCTCTGCCCACGCATCTGCAGGGCCGACACAGGAAGAAATAACTCCCACGGACAATAGGGACAGCCTTTTCAGTGGCACGACAACCCAGCATATGTCCGCTCTGCTGCTTGCTTCTAATTTGGCAGTGGTTGAAAGCGCTGACACAGATGCTGCCTGCGTCCTCGAACGAGAGCTGTGCAAGTTCAGCCTCCGCTAAACGGCAGCACAGGAAATTCCCCAGAATCATGGCTGTGAATCCCCCATGCCATTATTTAAGTGCCTTCCAGATTGTTCTTGACCTTTGCAGAGGTGGAGGTGGAAATGGGAGAACTGTTGTGAATGCTATTCATATCCCAGTCTTGGTTGCTACTGCAGCTTCCTAAGGGAAAACCTCAGGAATAGGGGTGCAGTTCAGTGGGGGTGGGGATGAAGGAGCAAGGGACAATGTGGCTGATATGGACCATTGGATGTCATCATAAGTGGGGTCAGGCCTTCCTTGGACCATCTTGCTGACAGACATAATTGTTGCCTCAGTTTCTCTGCCCTACCTAGAGATGCCAGGTGCAGGGAAGGGAACTTGATGCAGGTGCCACATGTGTTCCCTGAGGCATCTGGTGGGCCACTGTGTGATGCAGGAAGCTGGACTGGATGGGCCTTTGTTTGGCATGATCTAGTGGAGGCTCTTCTTATGTTCTTAGATGCTGCTTAAGATCAAATGTAGGGAGTTCTGCATCCCACTGAAAAACATCCCTCCCCAAAAGCAGCACCTGTAAGACCCACAGCATGTCTCTGTCTGGGACGACTAGAGTTTTGTTTGGGTGTTGATAACAACAACCCCTTGATTTTCAATGCTTTGCTCTTTGAACCTTTTCAATTATAACTACATCTCATGTTTTACTCTTTTGTCCACTTTTGCCCAACTTTCCACAACATTTGCTGATATCCTTGTGTTTATTTTTCTTCTATTTCAGTTTATATAGGTTTTGTATGTGGTATATACAGTAGTTATTTGCATATTTTGTGGCCAGAATCCATTTGCAAGATAAAGAAGACGTGCTTTGATATTCACCCTTTTTTTTACTTCCATAACCAGCTGAAAGTGCAGGGTATTGCTGTAATTCAGGCAGCATTTATTTCTTCCCTCCTCCATCACTCTCTGCCTTCTCAAGTGAGAAGGGATGTACGGTACATTATTTTATGATGTTCCTATCCAGTCCGGTTGCAGGGAAAGAGACAGGTACCCAAAGATGCTTTTCCAAAATGCATTTCTGGCTGCTGAGAGACCCTTTTGGAAAAGTTCAGCTTCGCTTCCCATGTCCAAAGAGTGTCCATCTGGGGACAAGGCACAGCTCATGGAGACTGGAATGGGGTGTCAGATTAGCCAGGGCAGGAGAAAGATGCTGCGCTGTGTGGACCATGTGACTGCAGCGTTGCATTGAGAGGAAGCTGTAGAGGTCAATGCAAAGGCATTCCACCAGAGACTGCATGGCGGATGAGGCTGTTCAGATCCCCAACCCTTTCATCAGCTGCTGGTGTCAAGAGAGCGAATGAATGGGAGGCACATCTTTTTTAGAAATTTGAGGAATGCACTCGTTTTGGGTTGATTCAGAGAAGGAATGGGGGAGCCCCACAAATGCTCCTCAGGCACATAAAGACTTTTGATTAACCTCCAAATCCAGAGCAACTACGGGAGCATGTAAGAGACTTTACGTGCACCCATAGTTACTGCATCATCTAGTGAAAACCTATAGGAAATTCATATTGAAATCCAGGGTAAGTTGTTCTTACACCGGAGCAAGGACTCTCCATAGTTACTCTGGATTTTGCCCTTAGTCACTCTGGGTGGGAAAAAAGAACCCTTCTTAGGTGCTCTGCATTTGCAAAAGCTTTGGGTACCTGTTTCAGAAATTAAGGGGTCAAGTGGCAGCCCAGGGCCGTAGCTCAGTGGGATTGGGAACGCTACTGCTTTGCATACTGAACGTGTCAGATTCATTCTCCCATTGAAGATTTCAGGCTTTGGGGCTTGGAAAGGCCTCATCCCACAGCCCCAGAGGCCATGGGTCCGAAATCAGAGTTGATATCCTAAGCTGAACGGAACAAGGGTCTGGCCCTGGTTGCAATTTGAATGCAAAGCTTCTATTGATGATGGTTTGTTAACTTGAATAAATAATATAAATTCTTATTAGTTGTGTGACAAGATTTGGATGTTGATATTTTCAGCAAACCTAACAACATATCTGTAAATAAGCAAATATCAGCAACTCCATATTTGCATGGGATTTTCTGGTTAACACAACAGCCTGGCTAACCAGTGGAAATTTTCCATGCTTTGGAAATAAAACAAGGTTTTTAGTTGCCAGATAGATGATTGTTGGCCCACAGGTCTCGGGACAAAATATGAACGGATTTATTGATGCACTTCTTCAGTTTTGTCAGCCAAAACCAATGATTTCCACCTGTATTGAAATTTAAACTTGTGCTTCTTCAGGGTTTTGGTTATTTTTTTTTGGGGGGGGGGGGTCATCATTTTCAGCTGATGACTGATTTAACAGAAAGTGATTTTTTGTTTAAACTTTCACGCAGAGCTAGTCTTGGCTTCCAATTCAGTTGGGCACGTAGGTAGGTGGAATAAACATCTCAAAAAGGACTAATTTTTTCAAAGTGTGGAGGAGTAAAGGACACGTAGTTTGTGGAGGTTGCCTTCTTATTAAGCCCCATTGAAATCAGTGGGTTAAAACATCCCCAGTTCTGGGTGCAGGATTTGGCTTTGTGGACTTTCTGTGATACCTTTTTTCCACTGGCTTTTAATTTTTGTTTTTTTAAAGCATCTCCCGAGGCAGAGGAAGAGAAAATTCCACATCTGGCTTCAAAGTGCTGCTGGAATGCTAGAGCTGGGGAAATAGGTGAAGCTCGTAATTGTACAAGGGAAGCTTATAATTGCAAGGCGGGGGGGGGGGGGTCAGAGGCTGCTTCCCCCCACCAAGCCTATAAATTTACAATCTCCACGAAGCATTGCGTATCACTCTGTCAACTCCTGAGTCTGGATGGGGTTGCTAGGCAGCCGGCTCTTCTGTATCCCAAGACTTTCTGATTTGCCAGCCTCTCCGAGGCACATGGTAAGGCTCTTCCTAGCCTATCGTCTAGCGGGGCTTTTACATGCCCATTGCATACTGCTGAGATCCTATACCTGAAATGTGCTAGTTGGGGGGGTGGGTGGGTAGAGTCTTGCTTGGTAAAGCCTTTTCCAGGCAGATTTATGTGATGAGTAGTACCAAATCCTCAGCTAAGAAGAGGATAGCAAGATAGGAAGAGATGCAAGCCCTGATCCAGCCACCGGTTCATGGAAAGGAGGTTAGTGGGCTAAGTGGTACGCGTTTCCTGCCGTTGCGAAGGTGCCAAATGGTGAGCAAGTGTGAGAATGGAGGCAGTAATTCAGCCATTAAGTGCAGGCAGAGGCTTGGGGATTGAGAGGAGGGGAGCAGAGCCCCTCTGCAGCTACAAAACTGCTCCAAACTCCCCAAAGATAATCCAGGGAGGAAGCAGAATTCAGGACTTTACAAAGCTGACTGGGGAATCTTCTTATCATCATCCCAGAACCTAAAAATAAAATCAACCAAAGAGAAATATATGCACAGGGCTGGGTTAAAACTTTGGTCACCATTTGTAAAGAACTTGCAGAGACCTTTCTTGTTCTTGGGCATCCATGGTGAGCTGGAAAAGCAACGGAACAGGATACAATGGGCAGCGCACATAGATAACCTGTTTAACTCTGTAGAGTGGATCAATTTATTTTCATCGGAACAAATAATCCTAAATTTGGAAAGATCTTTTTTCCTTCTCTGAAATCCTCAACTCATTCCGAGGATTAATAAAAAAAATTGTGTGTTTTAAAAAATGAGAGTCTTTTGCCGTAAAGATGAATAATAAAGCAGGTAAAGATGAATAATTAAACCTGAGCTTTTTGGATCCAGTTTTGATCCCTATGCATTCTTCCCCTTCCACTTGTGTGCTTTGCAGGTACTGTCTGATGAGTGTGAAAGGATGCTTCACAGATTTTCACATTGATTTTGGGGGCACTTCAGTTTGGTATCATGTTTTTCGAGGAGGGAAGGTAAGTGATTACAACGTCTTTAGGGGGGAGAGAAAGGAGGGGAAGAGACTGATGAGATG
Source organism: Cryptoblepharus egeriae (assembly GCA_030015325.1). Lineage (NCBI taxonomy): Eukaryota > Metazoa > Chordata > Lepidosauria > Squamata > Scincidae > Cryptoblepharus > Cryptoblepharus egeriae. The sequence goes on along the minus strand of JAREYC010000017.1, from coordinate 7,137,718 downwards.
GAACCACTCATGTGATAGTCTCTGTTTTTCTGCCCTTTCCAAATCCCTCATAATTGCTTACGCTCTAAAATCTTCAGGAGATCAGCTCGAGCAGTAGAAAATCTTAAGAAGGAAAGGACATCTTGGGTGGTGCTTGGAAATGAGCACACTTCGTGGTCCTTTTTTGGGGCGGTTATTTTTACATCCATTCCTTGTTTTTAACCCCTCCAGGGGTCTAAAAGCAACTCATGTCATTGAGAAAACAAACAGACCTTCAAAGCTGCTGCTAAAACTGCAAATTCAATTTTTAGAAAACCCATCCACTAAAATAAATTAAGAATTAGGCAACTGTCTAATTCCAAACCGGTTCCTAACTCTCAGGTATCTAGCAAAAGAGATTGTCTTTGCTTCAGAAACTGGAGAAAAAATAGATATATTTCTTTAGTTCTTTTGAAATTTGATCCTTCTCGTGGCGCAGGCTGGGCTGAGTGATCTATCCAAATATCTTGAGTATACCACAATTTCATAGCACAATTTTATAATTGTGTATAATTATAAATTTATACACAATTTTATAATTGTGTATAAAAGGTGACAGGTTGGCAGTCCAGGTGACCTTCCTCATGGAAAATGAGAAGACAGACCAGAGGATTTAATTATTTCGTAAATGCACAGATTAATATATTTATTTAATGCACAGAGACACTAGCCAACAGGTTGGCTCCTCGTTTGTGTGTCCTGGACCTTCTCACTTGTCACCAGGGGCCAGCCTTCCAACACTCAGGAAAGGGATTTCCTTGCAGGGTGTCTGATAGGGGATGCTTTTATTGGATCAGGACCACATTCTTCTCAGCCAGCCCTATCCAAATAACTAAGGCAAGTTCATCTACTCACAAGTAAAGGCACACTATGGGCACAATCCTGAGTAACTATGGGGAGTCCTTGTTCCAGTGTAAGAACAATTTACTCTGGATTGCACTATGAATTTCCCATAGGTTTTCACTAGGTGGTGCAGTAACTATGGGTGCACTTAATGCCTCTTACATGCCCCCATAGTTACTCTGGATTGTAGGGTATGGCTCCCTTTTAGTTCCCATTGAGATCAATGCAATTATCAGGGGGGTTTACTTCTCGGGTAATTTTGGAGACTGCATTCATTGGATCAGGACAATTCTGGTGTCCTTGGATTCTCTCAGCCTGGCCTTTCCATCGGATTTATGGCACATTTGCCTGCTCGCAAGTAAAGCTGCAATATGGGACATTTTCACTTTCTCCTAGAGCTCAAGCACATTTTTTATTCTTACTTTTTTGAGCATAACTTTTGATAGGAAGGAGATATTTCAAAACTGATTTTTGCAATGGATTCTGCTTTTCAATATGAATCCAACAACATTTGACATGATGGGGTACTGCACACCATTGCCAACTTCCAAAATGAAGCTAAAATGGAGGTCAATTAAGACTTTTTGAAGGACACCCAGACTGATGAAAAGAGGATGAATCTGAGAATTTCCAATCATATGGTCACTTATGAGGCCAGGATTTTGTACAGCCAGGTGCATAAGGGATCCTTATGGGATACTCAGGCAGGCTGGAACTGCAGCCAAAGTAGTGTCAGAATTCATGTTCCATTCCTCTGTCATTTTGGGTCAAACCATGCCTAAAATTTAGCCCAGAAGCAAATTTCATAACCAGCTAAAATAGATCAGAAAAGAGATAATATAATTTGATTTGTCCACCATGTTTAATAACCAGGTGGTTGCGTTTTTGGATCAACTGGCACTTCCAAACTGTCTTCAAGGAGACCTCATAAAGAGTTATCCAAAAGCGTGTCGGGACCCACCAGAAATGATGTCATTCACTTAGAAGTGATGTCATTGCTGGAGGTGACATCATTAACTTAAATTTCAAACCTAAGGCACGATCAGCTAAAGATTCCATTACGCTGTGCTCTTATGCAAATGTTGATTCTAAGTTTCAAACAGTTATATTTCCTCTCCTCTTCTATTACTTCAAATGTAGATTTTCTGGTTGATCCCCCCAACGTTGCAGAATCTAGAACTCTATGAGGAATGGGTTCTTTCTGGGAAGCAAAGTGATATATTTTTGGGAGACAGGGTGGAGCGGTGCCAAAGAATTGAACTGAAACAAGGACATACCTTCTTTATTCCTTCAGGTAACTCTTTACAGCTTTTATGATTTTAAAAAATCCTTACCTCTGCAATGTATGGTGTATCTTGCTTAACAATTGATCCACATAACAAGCAAAAATTTCTCTAGGATTCTGCCTCACATAACAAGCATTGCTTCACTTAACAAGCACATTCGTTTGGCAGTTGAAGAAGACACACTGGCTGGCAGCCCTTTTAAAAGTGTCAGGGCTGCCTAGCACACAGTCCCATAGCAAAAGCAACTTCCACACTGCTCCTCCTGTGGCTGGGCGTCTTCTGGGCAGAGGAAGAGAACAGCAGTGGAGAAGAGGGAAACAGCTCAGGGTCAGCCAGAAGGGTGCAGGGGGGAGAGAGGCTCAGAGGAGGAGGAAGTGGGGAAACCCTTGGAAAGTGTCTTGGATTGCAGTTTCCTAACTATGTCTACTCAGAACTAAGCCCCATTGTGTTAAATGGTGCCTACTCTCAGGAAAGTGTCTTTGATTGCAACCTCTTAACCATGTCTACCCAGAAGTAAACCCCATTGTGTTAAATGGGGCTTACTCCCAGGAAAGTGTCTTTAGGATTGCAGCCTAAGTAGACTTCATAGGATCATGCACACTGAATGCATGTTTTGAATTCAATTCGAGTGTTCTGTCATCATTTTTACATACAGTGGCGCCTCACTTAAAGAGGCGCTTAATTCGTTCCGGAGGCATGCTCACTTAACTCGTTCCGGAGGCATGCTCTTTAAGTGAAACACTCTTTAAGCGAAGCAGTTTTTCCCATAGAAAATAATGGAAACTCAGACGATTGGTTCCACAAACCAAAAAATATTCATATAAAAATATTAACTGTTTATAAAAATGATTACAAAACACTGCAATATAACACTGTACAAAGCACTGTAATATACAGTAACACACAACACTGCAATAAAGAAAATACTGTACAGTACTGAACTGTACTGTACCTTTGAAAACCTTCATGGCTGGTGTGAGGGTTACAGAGAGGGGATGACTTTGGCTGCAGTCCTAAAGACACTTTCCTGGGAGTAAGACCCATTGGACACAATGGGGCTTACATCTGAGTAGACATGGTTAGGATTGTGCTCTTTCACAATCACTAATGGAGTCACTGCTATCCATTGGCTCAATGGAATCTATTGTCTTTTTGTGCAACTTTTAACATTCCCAAGCTGCTGATGGGGAGCAGCACTAGAACATTGATAAGGCATACCTTCCACTCTGCCACACTCAGATCCCACATACAGATCTGGCTCAGGTTGCTCCCCCGGACGTCCCATGAGTTCCCTGGCAATGGAAGCCTATTTCAAACTTTGCTCAGGGCCCCACTGTAGTTCAAGCTAGTCTCCTCGTCCCGCCTGTGAGTTCCCTTGCCTTGGAAGTCTGTTCCAAACTTCCTCAAAGTGCTCTTTATTCAAGACAGTGCTCTTTAAGCAAGTCAAAATTTCTGAGAAAATTTTGCTCTTTATTCAAGACGCTCTTTATTCAAGGTACCACTGTACAGTTAATATTTTTATATGAATATTTTTGGGGTTCTGGAACCAATCAACTGAGTTTCCATTATTTCCTGTGGGAAAATCTGCTTCACGTAAAGAGTGTTTCACATAACAAGCATGATTCTGGAACGAATTAAACTTGTTATGTGAGGCACCACTGTATATTTTCTGGTGGGCTGAACTCAAGTCTGTAGCACTGGTTAGATGGTAAAACTGCCACATTGCTATCCCTTGGGTTTTCTTACTATAAACCAGTGATTCCCAAAGAGGGCGCCATCGCCCCCTGGTGGGTGCTGCAGTGATCCAGGGGGGCGGTGAAGGCCACAGGTGCATTTGGAGGCAATGAATAACTGTAAGGGGGCAGTGAAAGCATAAAAGAAAGAGAAGATTTAGAAAAATTGATTTATATATTCTGCTCATAACGCTTAATTTTTCTTTGAACAACGTACTGGACGTTGGCTCGGTTCCCACATACTCCCTCACTTGCATTGAGGTATGTGCAATCGCGCACTGCTACTGTTCATGTGATGCCACTGAATTGCCGTGAGGACTACGAGCAATTCCACCTGCAAAAGGAGATCCCTATGGCTTATCCTGAAATATGGGCTGTAATTCAAAAGTTCTTAATTGCATTTCCTTCATCATATTTAGTGGAACGTGGATTTAGTGGGTAACCAATTTTTTTTTTTTAAACTGATTGCAAATAGTCAATCGCGGTGATTTAAAATTACTGCTGACGAAAATAGAGCCAAGGATTACTAAATTGGTAGTAGCACACCAGTTTCATCCTTCTCATTGAGATGATTTTGAATGTTTTAACTTTTTTTGTATTACTTTTCTATTCTAAGTTCAATAAATAGTTTCATAATTTCAAAGTTCAATGTTTCTAATTTATACCTTTCTTTACTATATTTTACGAAAAAGGTAGAAACATTAATACATATATCTTTCTGTTTAATTGCTATTAAAATTTTAAAAAAAATTAATTTCCAGGTGGCGCCAAGTAATATTTTTTCTGGAAAGGGGGTGGTAGGCCAAATAATTTTGGGAACCACTGCTATAAACTGACAACAATATTCTTACAGTCTTCTACAATTCTTACTACAGTCTTCAATCTTACTACATTGATCTCCCTTCTGTCTGCCACTGCAATAAAGATAGCTTTCAGTATATTTTATATATGGCCTACATATATGAAATGTTTATATATAAAAGCATATATCCGAGATGGCTTACAACTTAATATGCAGAACGGGAGGGATTGGAGAAATAAGCAAAACCCTTGTTTTCATTGAGTTCTGTTCTATTTTTGTGGAAGTTTTTCCCATTTTTTAAGGAAGTGTTTTCTCGCTTTTTGTTTTTCTCCATCTCTCTAGGATGGATTCACGCCGTTTATACTCCCGTAGATTCTCTGGTGTTTGGGGGAAACATCTTGCACAGCTTTAACGTTCCCATGCAGCTTCGGATCTACGAGATAGAGGACCGAACGAGGGTAAGGATGCTCTGATTTGTTCTGACTGTGTGTCTGCATGAACTCAAAGGTTGTTTCGAAAGGCAAGAAAGACCCCAGGAAGCAGGACAAGGATATCACTTCCTCTGTGCCACCATTGTCCTAATTCTCTGGGTGATACAGTGAGGAGTGGCCCATTAGCTTGGAGAACTCTTGGTCATTGTAGCAAAGCCCTACCCGACTTGTTGGTAAGGGTCTATGGATGGTTCCGAGACAGAGCACCTCACACCACCTTTGGTGGGCAAGAGTCATTGAATGCCCTCTATCCTCCCAAAGTGGGCATATAGGCCTCCAGATCCTGCTCTTCTAGCTGCCTTCAGAAGTGCCAACTCTTCTCTGGCACTTCTGTTCTAGGAGCTGTAACCCTCTGCTACCCCTTGCCTTGCCCTGTGCTGTCTTTCTACCCTATATGGTGAACACTGGCAGATCATCAAGTCTTGCTTGGTGCTGCTTGGCAGGAGTTCTGGGAACTTTTGTCTCCTGATGCATTACAGGTGCCACAATGTCACCATCCTCTGCTTTCACCCTCCCCAGATTTGGCAACCGCTGGACCTTTAATGCCAGTCAGAATGTGGGTGTAGGCACTTTCCTGCCCCACCTTTAGAGGAGATTGTTGGGAGAAGCAGGTCTTGGATGGAACACAAAATCAAGGTGTTTCTGCTTTCTTTGCCAGGGAATGGATGTTGCTGGAGTCTGGTAGGATCTGCTTGTTAAGTGGTGTGAATACACGCTAGAGGCACGAGATGTGTTGCAGAGGAGCCACAGTGGGTGGAGGATTCTAGAAGATAATTACCTTGGGAAATGATGCAGCATCGTGACATTATGGCCACTTAGTGCCTTCAGCAAGCCAATGATTCTCAGCCTCAACCTTCCCATTTGAATATGGAGATCATCGTTCTGACCCTATGGAGTTGCTATAGGGGTGACTTGAACACATATGGAGCCCTCAGAGCTCTTTTGTAGCTCATGGGCTGTTGATATATGTCATATTCTGTTGTGTTTTTTTCAAAGTAGGTTTATTGCTTTCACAATTGCAATAGTGTTTGTAGGGAACTGGTGTGATTTGAAGGAAAGAGAATTGCACCTACATCTGAAAAACCCCAAGCCATGAATTTCTTGTGTGGCCAACTCACTATCTCTCAGCCTAGGTTTCCCAGAAGTACAGTTAAGACTAGGGAGCCTACTTAACAGGGATGTTGTGATGATAAATGCAAAGCAGGCAGGGTGGTAGCTGTGGATATAACTAAACATCTCAGGGGACATTTGACCTATCCATGATGAATAGCTTTGAAAGTTTTATGTCCTGCCTCTTACTTCAAAGATGGCTTACAACACGAGACAATTTTAAAAAAGCTTTTCAGAGTAAGGTTGCCATATGTCCCTAAAAACAGGGACAGTCTCAATTTGGGGGGACTGTGTTCACATTCTGGCAAATGGGACAGAGGATCCTGTTCCAGTTTTGTGGAAGAGAATTATGGCAACCCTATTTCAGAGGCCGCCAGTTTCTCTGGTGGTTGATAGAGGCTGCAATGCCATTTTTGCTCTTGCTTCTGATGCCCTGGGGATGCCCTGTTATAGGGTCCAGCAAGTGGCAGAGTCCTTTTTGGAAGGGAGAGGGAAGTGAGGCTCCTCTTACCTGCAGAGCCCTAAATGTTTCCTGGTTCCCAAACCAGCAAACTTGCCTAAGCAAGATTCAGCATAAAACCACATCATATATATTCATGTATGCATGTGAGTGAGAGAGGGATTTATTTTCATGTGTTTGAGCACATCGCCTTCAGAAGGAATCCCACTGAAATGGGTGTTTTAGGATCGAAGTGCACATAAATGCATCATTATATTTTTGCATTTCCTTTTAGAAATTGTGGGAAGTTTGCAGTTGTGGGAAACCCACACAACATGCGGGAGGGGAGAATGAACTTAGCCCTTCCTCGCTGTTCCATTTTCCCAATGACAATCTTCCTCCGAGTTGCTAACTGGCATCAATAAAGGCTTCTCTCCTGGGGTAGTATTTTCAGGAGGTGGTGGTGGTTTTGATGAGAAAAACAGCATTCGTCCATGCTGCAATTGTGATGCAAGTTCTCCATTCAAAAATAAGATTGCTCTGCATTGAACATCTGGTGTGGTTTGACCCTCACTTGCAAGCAAAAGCATTTTAAGAGTGTTCAGTTTTTCCCACACAAATCAAAGGCACCCGTTGTTGCTTCACCATTTAAAATACCAAGAAGGAGCAGTTCATCATCCATAAAACTTAGCTGGTGGGCCCTGTTTAGGGTGACACCCTGCAGATGACTTTCTCTGGAGTACTGATCCTTCACATCGTGTGGCTGACAGAAGGAAATGGGGGGGGGGGTGATGCACAACCCAATTATAGCCTGTGCAAATAGAGCACACACTTCCACCAGGTTTTCAAGTGGTCTTGCTACGCCTGAGCCTGCTGTGTACCGCTTAGTCAGTCTTGATTGTTGGCTTTTCAGAGCAATTTCATTTTTATTAGGATTTTCGGAACGGCCTGGTGTTAACCTGGCGAGATATCACGGCAGAGACGCGGTCCTGACTTGCAGCTTCATTATGCTTCAATGTGCACCCTTGGGTGGGGTTTGTTATAGGGTCCAGCATATAGATATAGTTCTCCAGTGCTGGAAGACTTGCAAGAGAATTTTCTGGCTGAGGACTGGAGCAATGAAATGGCTTAGGCTGATTTCTCCCATCTGTGGAACAGACTTACATGGGAGGAAGTAAGAAGGAAGCAATAGATTTCAGATTCCTGTTATCAGTTTTGTCAGTTCTGTAGGGTCAAGGAATCCCACACCATATCAGTTTTGTCAGTTCTGTAGGGTCAAGGAATCCCACAGCCCCAAATCCAGAGTAACTACAGCAGCACATAAGAGACTTTACGTGCACCTGTAGTTACTGCACCACCTACAGAAAACCTATGGGAAATTCATATTGGAATCCAGACTAAGTTGTTCTTACATTGGAGCAAGGACTCCCCGTTGTTACTCTGGATTTTGCCCATAATCTCCGTTTCCCAAAATGAACACTTTCTCTTGATCTGCCATACTTTGCCCTTGAAACTAATTTTCCAGGCTTTTAATAGGCAGTGATTGACAGGCTAGAATCCCAGGGTGCTTCCTTCATGCATTCAAACAAGATGGTGATCATATAATTAAGCACTTCCTTCATGGATCATATTAGGACAGGCTCACATAAACCAGCAGGCTGAACTGATAAAATCTCTTTTATGGATTCAAAGAGAAGGAAAGAGGGGGCCAAAGAGAAGGAAAAAGAGAGACAGCTTTGGTCAAGCTGTCCTGATTGCCTACCTGCCTTGGGAGGACCATAGGCTGAGAATTCTATAGTTCCCAGGACGCTTTGTTTGGGAGGGACCATGACAGTTAAACTGGTATTAACAGCCATCCAATATGTTGCATCCACAGTTAGTAATCTTACTGAGGAGGGTGGGAAGGAATTGGGAGAGAGCTGTAGGTTCTGGAAAAGTTCCCTGCCTGAAACCCTGGAGAGGTGTTGCAGGTGAGTGTAGGCAATATTGAACCAGGATTGTAAATAGATCTACAGAAGTTACTAGTCCTCAAGCATTTTCATTAATCTTCCCACACATACCTATGTTAATCCATCTTTGGCCTAAATGTGGGGGGAGAGCAACCGTTTATAAAGCACAATGCTGATTGCCTGGAGATGATCCTCACCCAGCCCTAGGCAACCAAGTTAATTGGCTGGAAATAGTTAATTGCAGCCCAATACTGCACTCTCCAGAGCTAGGAAAAGTTCACCCTGATCCAGGCAAAGTCTGAACCTGAACAGGACAATTTCATATCCTTCCCTTCTGATTAGTCAGTAACCAGCCTGGTGGGGTGCAGTCACTCCTGTATTTCCTGGGAACCCACAATGACCTGGTGGGGTGCAGTCACTCCCGTATTTGATGGACCCCCAATAACTCCAAAAAGTTTGCTTTGAACTGTGGAAATAAAAAATCTTTTCCTCAATATCTCCTTCAGTGATCAGAAATAATTGGGGGGGGGGGGAAACCTTGGTTGGTTTGTAAATTATTGATCGGAGAGTTTACAGCTGGGAAGCATAAATTAAAATCCTTTCCTCGAAACCCCTTCGGGGTAGAATTTATTCCTGTGGTATATTGGAATATTAAATGGGATAATTTCAGACATTTGGAGATTTGCAATTCCGTTTCCTAAGTAATGGAAGTCTGGTTTGGCCTTTGGATGTACAGAGACGGTTTGCTGCTTGTGAGGGATTCACTCTTCCTCCAACCCCACCCCAAGAAGTTGGACTGCCTAAATCTACAAATAGATGACTTTTATTGACAAAGCAAGGTCACCTGTTTAATAGTGTGTCACAGACCTGGTCCCCAAAAGACCATTGTGCCCTGAGCAGCCCCTTCCCCCAATTAAACCCCATTTTGCATTAATGGGATTCAGTCTGAAATGGCTTCACATTCTGAAGCCTGTTTTTTGTGCAGGTCTCTTTTGTGGGATTGAACCGTCATGATTGATTGTAACCCTGAATCAGTTTGATTGAATGATTGATCTCCCTTGTAATCATGCTTTAAGGCAGTTCGCAATTAAAAACACATTAAGGCATCCTAAAAGCACATTAAAACAGGGTTTTTTTAAATAACGTAGACGAGACAGAGAGGATTGGCCCAAACAGGTGGGTCTTACTCTTTAGGAGCCATTTGAAAACTAGACAATCAGAACTACAAATCCTTTGTGGAAGGGAGTTCCACCAGTTGTACCAAATATTGGTCAGCTAAGATGATGTTGCCCCACATGCTGGTCGGCCGAATTTCAAGAACTGATGGCTTGCCCAAAATATTTCAACAGGCAAGCAGAATCCTATGGCAGTAGGCAGACCTTTAAGGTACCCCAGGCCCAAGTAAACATACCCCCAAATCCAGAGTAACTACGGGAGCACGTAAGAGACATTACATGCACCTGTAGTTACTGTACCACCCAGTGAAAATCTATGGGAAATTCATATTGATATCCAGAGTAAAGTGTTCTTACACCGGAGCAAGGACTCCCGTAGTTACTCTGGATTTTGCCCATATTGACTGAATGCCATAATTCTGTACACAGTGCTCTGACAGACAAGTCCCCTCGATGTCCCCATTTATTATTTATTTATCCCACTTTTGTATCCCGCACAAGGGGGAATCAAGGCAACCAACAGAACAGTAAAACACATATTGGAGTTTAAAACATTTTAAAAACCTTTTAAAACATTCTACACCCTAGAATCACAATAAAAGCAATTATGCATCAATTATGCATCAATCAACAGCCTGGCATCAATTGAAAAGCTATCTAAATAAAAATATTCAGAGTCTGATCTGCTCTACACTTTGGCAAAGCGGCTGTATTGTTTGCTTCCAGATTAGCAATTACAGATTGGTATATTGATAATATGGGGAGGGGAGATGGAAAGGGAATCCAGCATTCAGGCAATTTTAACTTGACCCCGCAAATTACTGCAATGTAGTGCCACACAACTATTTCTGGCAAGGTTGTTCCATGACCAGTTTATAAAAGCAGTCCTAGGGCCCCCCTAGTCCAGTACCCCTATGTTCCACAGTGGTACACCAATCCCAAGAAACGCACAAACAAGGCAGGGGGAGTCCCAGCCCTCTGTTGTCGTCATCCCTCCGCAAAGCTAGTACTTGACAAGGCCCATCAACATAGCAAGAGGAGGGCCATTTGTAATAGGATAATGCAGTAGCGAGGTGAGAAGGGGCAGGAAACCAGATAGCGAACCCATTAGGAACTCAAATTGACAATTCGAGATTGATCTCACCGGACTGGGAGCACTGCATGCCTTTGACTGCCTTGTCTTGTGCATTTGATTTTTTTAAAAACAAAACCAAACAAAACACATTGGCTAAATTTGGTGACGCTCCGAAATCTGTCGGCAAAATGTTGAGCAAATCGTGTCTTTAATATTCCCCAGGCAATGTGGCTGAAACCCTTTTGAAGGCCGAGGGGTAGAAGGCGGCTTCCTGTTTGTAAGTCAATTTTTTTTTGAAATTTTTTTTGAAAATTTTGCTTTCTGCAGTGCTCTCTTGGGGGAAAAAAGTAATTTTTTAAAAAGAAAAAAAATAATTTGAGTTCCTTTTATTATTCATTACATTTTTTATTCCACCTTTCCTTTAAGTTCTTTGGGGTGGTTTCTGTGATATTCCCACTTCTCATTTTATGCTGAGAGATCAGGTTAATTCACTCACAGTGCAATCCTAAGCATATCCTCTCAGAAGTAAGTCCCATTGTGTTCAGTAGTACTTACCGGGTACTCCCAGAAAAGTGTAGTTAGGATTGCAGCCTCAGTGGTTAATTCACCAGCATTCCTGATTCAGTGGGAGGTAGAAGCCAGATCCCTTGTCCCAATCCAATTTCCTAACCCATCCTCATTGCCTTTTGCCTTTTGCCACAATAACCTTGTGAGGTAGGACATGAGAGGTCTTCTATTGCAAATGGGAAGCAGAGGCTGAGAAGTTGCAAGGGCAAAGATAGGAGACTTTGATCAACCCATTGGCCTTGATCTGGTCTCCATGGGGAGACCATTCCTGGCATCTATTCAGATGGAGGAGGACTATGGCCTCTCCAAGATTTTTAATGCCTTTCTAGTGAAGGTTGCTTGTGTGTTTTCCAATGAAATTTAGGATTGCATACTCAGAAACCTCTTCAATGGCAATACAAGAACTTGCCGTTGTCCCAATGCTGGTAGGTGTTGTCATGATTATTGTTTCAACAGTGCCATCAGTGTGCATGATGGCTCTGCAGACTTAAACAGAACAAGCCTCTGCCCTAAGGATCTTACAGTCTAAAATTTGATTGGGGAATGACAACGGGACAGGGAGGGCAGGGTAAACAGGAAAAGAATGCAGTTATTGCAGTGACAAGTACTTAGGCTTGGTAACCTTCAAGTATTTAGGCTTGTTAGGTTATGAGGACTAGGAGAGTGTACCAAGAGAAGGTACGTTTTGAGGAAGGATTTGAAGCATTTACCCCATTGCAGTTCAGAATCAGTGGAGCGGTGGGGGGAGGACAGGAGAGGAAGAGAAACATCTGGCACTGATAGGTATATTTCTCCTGAACATGGAGGTTCTAGTAACAGCACTTTTTATAACACACGGGGCAGCCTGCCCATGAGGTTGACTGGGGCAGCGACACCTGTTGTATTAGCACCTGCTTGTCTCCCCCTTCCTGAATAAGGAAAAGCTACCTCCACACTTCTGCTCTGATCCCTTCTTGGGTCTGTTGCTGGCTGCCTTGCAGACAGGGTATAGCCCCTGCTAACGCTGAGATCTGAATGCACTTCAGAAGCAGAGGAGATGGGGTCAAATTTGGAAGCCGTCTCAGAACACCTGCCTCTCACTTCCACACTTGAGTTCTCTGGAAACTGGCATCTACATGAGACTGTCTCTGCTAGAACAGAAGACCAAGCTACAGGCAGGCTGTGTGTGTGTGTATGGGGGGAGTGAATCCATTATGAGGCTGCAGCCTTCCTCCCAAGGAAGGTGAAAAATTAGTGAACCACCAAATGATGCTCTTCTGGCCCTCAGGCAAACAGGGCTGCTCATTGGGTATGCCAAAGGCATCCATTTCCCTGGGGCCCCCACCTGCTCTTCCCCTCCTCCTGCTTTGGCAAAGACTGCTTGTGCCATCAATCAGCTGATAACCTTCTTCATGAGTTGCAAACTTGCCTACCTCCCCATAGACTGATCCTTTCCATCTCCCTTCCAGGTGCAGGCCAAGTTCCGTTACCCCTTCTACTATGAGATGTGTTGGTATGTCCTGGAGAGGTATGTCTTCTGTGTGACTCAGCGCTCCCACCTCAGCAAAGAGTTTCTGAAAGAATCCAGGTTAATTGGTGAGTGGCCTCCTATAAAGTCAACCTATTTATTTCATTTTAGCTACTCAAAGCATCATATTCTGCCCATTGGATCATGGTTTATATCAGTGGTTCTTGGGCATTTCAGTCCAGGACCCTCTTTCAGATTTAAAAATCTGTCCAGGACCCCCTGTCAGACTTACCAGGATGTGACATCACTGTGATGCCAGAACTTTGCCATGTCTACTCAGAAGTAAGTTCTATTGTGTTCAATGAGACTTACTCATTGAGCCCAGTGCCAGATTCCAAGATGGTGGATCACCCTCTCTCATGACTCCTTCCAACCTGAGGTTGCGGCCCCCCCAAGGAGTCCCAACCCCCACTTGAGTACCACTAGTTTATGGAACATCTTTGGCATGTGGTGCCAGCAGGATTTGAATACAAGCCATGCTCCTCTTGATTAAGCCTTTGGATGCAAGCCATGTGCCTTGTGCTCAGTTTTGGCTCTACAAAAATATGTTTTTAGTGCCTCACGGGCACTAACTAGTCCTGAGCAGCAATTTTCAATCCAAGTGGCAGGCACCTTGGTGTGTCATGAGTGGTCCTTGTGTGTGCTGTGGGACTTTGGGGGATGATCATTAATTAATTGGGCCATTGGGGATTGTGAGCCCCCCACCATTAGTACAGTGTGCCAAAAACATACAGTGTGCCTTGACAGTGACATGTCTGAGTACAAACTTTGGGTTTTAATTCTTTTTCTTGTGCCCTCAGATGCAACAAGAAAACGCAGCCTAGACAGCTTCTCGTCAGATTCCTGGGTAGACATGGATGACGAATCATGTGAGGCTCACTCCCAGGAGAAGGACACCTTGGATAAAACCCCCAAGGTTTTAGCTGATGGCTCCTCCTCCCCCAACAGCACACATTCGGAAGGAAAAGAGATTTTGGGACGGAAACAAAAATCAACAGCTGCCCGGTACCTCAAGAGGACTTTGTCTAATGAGTCGGACGAAAGCATCAAGTCGACCCCAATGGACTACCCCAAAACACCTACAGGGTCTCCAGCCACTGAGGTCTCAGCCAAATGGACTCACTTGACTGAGTTTGAACTGAAAGGGTTGAAGGCCCTGGTTGAAAAGCTTGAATCCCTACCCGAGAATAAGAAGTGCGTCCCAGAAGGCATCGAGGACCCCCAGGCCCTCCTTGAGGATATGAAGGTCTGTTGATAGGTTTGCTTGTTCAAACAAGGACTGTGTAGGATGAATGGACTTGGGAAGGGGCAGCCAAAATGATGTTCAAAGGTTCCAGGGCACCTTCACATCAAGTGGTGGGGATTTTTAGGAAGAGGAAAGGAAGAGGTTGGGGTCATGAATCACTTGTAAAATTGGGCAGAACATGGGCAGAAGGAATTCTGTATTGATAGTAACTCTATAGTTTGGCCATCTCTGAAATGGATGGGCTTTTAGGTTCAAGGCAGAAATAGCACTTCCTTTCCTTTTCGGCAAGACAGGGCATCCTGCCATGGTGGGCAGGTTCTGTAATGTTTGGATGAAGATCCAGCTTAACAAGCCTATTTTTCTAAAACAGAACATTCTGAAGGAGCACGCAGATGACGACCAGAACCTCGCCATATCTGGAGTCCCCGTGGTGTCCTGGCCAAAGAAAAATGCAAAGGTAGGAGATATGAGCTGAAATCACCATAATGATTTGCGACATTGCTACAAAAATGGCTTCTTCTGCAGAGTGGGATTGCAGGATTTCTCTCTTTCAATTGCAGGATTTCTCTCTCTCTCTCTCTCTCTATGCTAGCATGACACATTTAGCTGGAGGAGAGGTAGGCAGGCTAGTTTCTTAGAAAGCCACTTCATGGCGGAGATCACAGAGTAGGTAAAGGATCATAGCCTGTGCCTTGCCTAGATGCGTGCGCTTCCTTTTAGGTTCAACTCCCATTGCTACATCCATTGGGAGGTCAAGTCCATAGGGTGCTACATCCATAGGGAGGTCTTTACGGAGCTGAGGACAAGGGCCAAGCTGTCTCTTTTGTGGCAGAGGATCAGAAGAGGACCATTGTACCCCAGAGATCTCCTATCTACAATTTATCTACAGTATATAAATACTATAAATACGCCTTTCAACTAAAAAGGTTCACAAAGCAGTTTACAAGAAAATGAAAAAAATTAATAGCTAATTAATAGCTAAAGGGTCCCTGCCCCAAAAGGGCCCACAATCTAAAATGCAAAAGAACACCAGCAGAACCCATTTGAACCCAACTGCTGGGTGAGGAGGGCTAGTTACTTTTCCTCTGCTAAAAAAAGAGGAACACCCACTTGAAAGAGTGCCTCTTGCCCAGTTAGCAGGGGTTAGGTTTCCCAGGCTGAGAAAGACCCCCTTGAGAAGGTAATACCAATCATGGTGAATGGAAGATCTGAGTCAGTGGAAAATAATATTTAATATTTTCCTTACACCCTGGCCTTTTTCTTAAGCTTCCCTTGTAGATTGTTCTCAGTTTTGTGTCACCACAATTTTAACTGCAGAATTATTCACCAGCTGTACTATTGTTATTGCAAGTTGTGTTTGTATCTCAGTTGTAAGCCATTTTAGAGGATGAGTGTGTACCAGCATATTTTTAAAATTTATTTATTATTTTTTAAATGAATAAACACGAAGCCAGGGGTGGGAGAGAAAATCCACTGCTGTGTATAGAGAAAAAAGAAAGTTTTCTCTTGCTTTTGCTCTCTTGCTTGAGAGCTCTATAGGGGGGTCTCCAAGGATCCCCTTGAAAGTCCAAAGTGTTGCTGCAAAGAAGAAGCAAAGCAAAACGTTCCAGCAGCATTCAAATATCAATGTAAATGCTGCAGCATTTAGATTCTGATTCTATGCATGTCTACTCGGAAGTAAGGCCCATGATAGTCAATGGGGATTTATTCCCAGGAAAGTGTGTATCAGATTGCCCAGTTCTATTCATATCTACCCATGATAATAAATGGGGCTTACCCCCAGGAAAGTGTGGGCAGGTTTTCCCCATCCTATGTTCAGTATATCTACTCAGAAGGTAGTCATGATATTCAATGGGGCTTTACTCCCAGGAAAGTGTGGATCGGATTGCCCAGTCCTATGCATGTCTACCCAGATTGGGGGGAACCCATGGCTTACTCCTTAACCCTCGATCCTCAAGAGGAATCCCATTGGAGTCCATAGATTTACACCCAGGAAAGTGTGGAGAGGGTGGCCGTCACCTTCTGCCTGCCTGGCCTCAATGAGCCCCAGTGGAGCTCTTGTGTGGCTGGAGCTGTCGGTGGGGGAGGGGAGGGGGCTGCCCTGCCCATCTTTGGTTTGCCTTCCTCCTCCTCTTTCTGCTGCTGCTGCTGCATCCCTGCTGTGCGTAAAAGCGCATCGTGCGTAAAAGCGCACAGCCTGCCTCTGCTCTGCTCCGGTTCTTCCCTGCCTTGCCCAGCCCCTTCCTGGCCGAGCTCCTGCCTCTGCAGCGCCCCTTCCTCCTCCTCTTCCCGGCTCCTCCTGCTCCTGGGGCTCCGAGGGAGGCGAGCCAAACCCAGCCTAGCCCGATCCCGGCCGGCGGAGGCGCCTGCAGGGTGCCCGGCCATGCGCCATGGCGCTGCCCGCCAGCCCGGAGGAGGAAGACTACGATTCCGAGGAGCAGGAGGCCGAGCAGGTGGGCTGGGGGGATCCCCTTCCCCTCTCCCTCCCCTCGCCCAAAGAGGAGGGGGAGGCAAGCAAGGCAGGCGAGGGTCCCTCCCCCCTTCCCTCCCCTTTCCTGGAGATGGAGAGACAATGCCAGCCCCTCCTCCGCTAGGGTTGAGCCCACCAAGATGGGGGAGGGTGGCTGGGTTGGGAGTTTCCAAGCTGCCTCCCCCCTCTGCACTGGATGGGGGGCAGGGAGAGGGTGGGGGACCACTATTGGTTCGCCTAGCAGATCCAGGCCAAGGCTAGGCCACCAATGGTGTCCTCCTCTGGATCGGAACCTGGCTCTAGGGGGGATCTGCTCCACTGGGTGTGCACATTCAGCACATGGAGGGCTGGCAAGGCTGGGGTGACACAAGTCGGCCGTCTGGCACCCTTGCTGTGCCGCCACCCACAGTGTAGGAAGCATGAGATGAGGGATCCTGCACCCCAACCCACCCACCACCATCATCATCCACGTCCCACCCACAGCCCACCCTGTTTGCTGGATCTACAAGAGACTGGGATGGGTATCCATGGAGGCTGGCACTCTAAAGCTATTTTGAACCTGAGCAGGGCTGGGACACCAGCTCCTGAAGGGGGACACTCTCTGCCCCCTTTGACCTGGTGGTAAAGTGGTCCTCAGCCTTTGTTGTTCCCATAAGCTGCTGCATCCCCACAACTGGGGCTTTGTAACCCCTCTGGGGTCCCGATCCCAAGTCTGAGGAACATCAGTACAAGCCATTTGTGGTCTGCAAAAGAACAGCATGAGAGTGCAGAGGGTCCTGGTAGCAAGTCCAGAAAGAGGCTAAACTGAAAAGGGGCTTCTTATAGGATTCTATGCATGTTTTCTCAAGTTTATTGTTGTTTGTTTACTGTTGATTTCACTAAGTCTTGTGAGTGTTTGCGTAGGACTGTACCCAATTTTCCTTGAAACCAGACCTGCTGCATTCAATGAGCCTCGCACCCAGGGAAGGTAACATAGGACTATGGCCTGATTTGCTCGACCTTGGAAGTAAGGCTGAAACCTTGTGTGCACTGATCTGGCAGGATGGTTCATTCAGTGCAGCAGGCTTGGCTTCTGGGTGATTTTTCTGAGTGTGTAACATGTGAGTCCTGAAGTTGGTGGGGTCTCCTTTGGAGTAAACACACAAAGAATTGGACTGGCAGGTTGCATCCATGCTGAACAGGTATAAGCAGACCCCAGGTGGTGGGACCACAGGAAGCCCAAGGAACCTGCCAGGGTTAGTCTGCTACTGGTTCATCTTCAGATTCATGCCAGGGCTGGGCCACCAGTGGTGCATCCTCCTCTCTGGATTGGGGCCAGGCACTAGGATGGCTTCTCTCAACTGGGTGGGGTGCTTGGCACCAGGAAGACTGGAATGTCTAGTGTGACACAAGCCACCCTGCTTACACCTTTATGCACCACAGAGAAGTCACCTTTGAGGAGACCCTACCTGTGCCACCCCAGTAAAGGGTTGGCACCTCATTTCTTGAAGCGACATCTGACGGCGTTTCTTGGACCGTCTGAGCACTTCTCAATTTTGATGGCATTTTCAACAGGCCTGCCTGGTGGGCTCTGCAGAAAGAGGAACATCTTTTTGCTGATAAAAAGTTAACTGAAATTTCTAATGACTTTTACTTCCATATGATGCGCCTTGTCTCTTCAGAGTGCCATGTGCCTGGTGCGGCTGATGTTTTCTGGGAACTGTGTTTAGGAAGGCAGCCAAAATGTCCTCTTGGATATTTTGTCTGTACATATTGTGTGTACATGTGCACTCAAGTAAATAAAATACATCCCATTGTGGTAACTAGTGGTGGTATCTCTTGAGATGGTTTATTCCAGTGTTGGTGGTTTGTTAGGACTAGTTGGGCATTAACCACAGTCTTGTGTTTCTCCAGAACCGTGCAGTTGGAAGACCCAAAGGGAAATTGGGCCCTGCCTCGGCCGTAAAACTTGCAGCAAACCGGACGACTGCGGGGGCACGCCGGAGGAGGACTCGATGCCGCAAGTGCGAGGCCTGCTTGCGCACAGAATGTGGCGAGTGTCACTTCTGCAAGGATATGAAGAAGTTTGGGGGCCCTGGCAGGATGAAGCAGTCGTGCATCATGAGGCAGTGCATTGCGGTAAGCAGCCCCCGGGGCAAGTGCTTGGGGTGTGTATGTGCCCATGTTTAGCTCATGCTAGCATAAGCAAATCCAGGGAGCTGCTGGCACATGCAGGGCACATGCAAACCTCTATCTTGGACTGTGCATGGCTGGGCAGGCTCTCCCCTTCCCACTTGTCTAAGCAGGGCTGTCCATCTAGATATCACAGTGGCCATCTAGATATCTCTAGAAAACTTGCAACCAAGTGGGGAAGATTATATGGAGCAGGAAGCCATTCGGAAACCAGAGATCTGGCAATGCCTGTGCCTGCTACCCCTGATCACATACACTTTATCCTTGCTACAGATGAGAGAGGCTTATACCTGTTGGGGCTTAAGGCCCTCTGCCAAGTTCCTGGCCAAGGTGTGATAACAACTAGGGAGTTTCAAGTTCAAAAAGAGTTTTGAATCTGTACCCTTAAAGCCCCAGGCACTTTTAGAAGAAGAAACTTGACAAACCAGTGTAACACTGAGAGCCAGATTAAAATCCAGTGCAGAACGAAATCTCCAAGAGTTTGCTGAACTGGGTGGAAATGTAGAGGGAATTGGATCTGAAACTCATCCAAAGCTTGAGTCAGTACAATAGGCTCATCTTGGCAGATTCCAGGTGACTCTGGGGAGAGCAGCCATATTTGGGGCTCCTCCTACTAACCTGTGTGCATCCAGGACAGGGCTTGGTGTATGGGCAGGATTGTATGAGAAAAGTTATACCTTTATCCTAGGGCATTCTAGGTCAGGACCAGGACTGGCATTGATTGATTGATTGACTGGCAGAATACAATTGCCTTGGTGAATGCCAAGATTAATTATCTGGTTGCTGTATCCTTGACCACTTTGCAAGAGCTCCTTCTCATTAGCCATTCACATTATAACTTGTTGTAGGTGTCCAGCCAAATTCTAGAAAGCCGTTGGTTCTTCCAGCAATTGCACCATCCTGTGGGAGTGAGTTCCATAGGTGTTGACCACTTGATGCAACAAGGTTTTCTGTCTGTTTACCTAAAAATGCTATGTGAGGCTTGAGGGAACTTAACTAGCAAAAATTAATCTTCCAAATGTAGCATGGGGTGAACGCAGAGAGTGTCGGAGGGTGGACTTGGCAGGCACCTGTGAAGATGCATTACTGCCTGTTCTCTGATTCCCACCTCTGCTTTCTCCCCATTTTCCTGCACAGCCGGTGCTGCCTCACACAGCTGTGTGCCTGGTGTGCGGAGAAGCTGGGAAAGAAGACACAGTGGAAGAGGAGGAGGGGAAGTTCAACCTTATGCTGATGGAATGCTCCATCTGCAATGAAATCATACACCCAGGGTGCCTTAAGGTGAGGGGGGTGGTGTCAGTGCCAGGTTGATGAGGACTGGTGGGGGGGGGGGTCCTTGGGTCCAGGTGGCAGTGGGGGGGGGGGGTCCTCTGGTAGCAGTTGCTCCTCTGTCTCTCCCCCAGGTGGGAGAAGAAAGAGGAGCTGCCTGTGGGGGACGGGATTGACAGAAGCACTTCTTCTTCCCATTGACCAATTGTGGCTGTGCTGTGCTGGATCATGCCTGGGGAACTTTGCTATGTTAGAGGGGTTGCAGGGATTAGCCCGGCTGGGTGAACCTCTGCTCAGCGACAAGTCTGCCTAACTTCTGATAGCACATTCCAGCCAGGCACATCTAGGTATTTTAAGAGCTAAGTGCATTTGAATTCTGAGACCTGCCTGACCAACAGTGGGTCATCCCTAATGTGGCGTTGTGTCCACTGCCACCAGGTGCGGGAGTCAGATGGAGTGGTCAACGACGAGCTGCCAAATTGCTGGGAATGTCCAAAGTGCAACCACGCAGGCAAGACAGGGAAAGTGAGTTTCACTGGAAGGCTGGGAGGAGGCTGTGGCTGAAATCTTGATGCCTTCTGGGTTGTGGCGGGTTTTATGTGATGTGGGTCCTCCTAAAGACCCCTAATTATAAAAGAAAACTTCTTATTGCTGCATAATGGTATCAAATGGATCCCTAAAGTCAGTCTTCTGTCTAAAACGTTGATCAATGTTTTCCAAGCTTTCTATGCTCAGCAGACCGCTCATGTGCTATTGCAGAGCATTTTGGGGATGTGCTAAAGTTGTGTTATCAGGCTGTGTCTGCCCTTGCAAAAGAACGAGGTGGGAGAAAAACATATACCTCGCAAGTAGAAGGCTAGCTCTTCAGGGTCTAAACCAAACTGCTTCCTGTGCTAGATTTTTCCTAGCAGGGGAAATTTTTTAAAAGGAGTGTGATTCCCCATCTGAAGTTTGTAATCACCAATCAGATGAAGGGAAAAAAGATCCCAGGGCTTGCAGTAGAACAGGTGATGATCCATTCCTGTGGAAATTTGTGCTGAGTTTATGTACCACCCTATAGAAAGCATAAGATATAAAGATTGCCTTGTGTGCTTTGTGTCTTTGGCGTACAAGCAAAAACGTGGACCTGGGTTCAAGTACGCCTCCAATCTCCCCGGCTCACTGCTCAAAGAGCAGAAGATCAAGGAGGTTGTATCAGAGGCTGCCAAGCGGAAAATGGAGTGTGAGGAGCCACTCCGGAAGAAACCAGAGGAACATCTCAAAAAGCCCCCCAGTGATCCTCTCCTGAGGAGGAAGCCAGAAGACGTGCACCTGCGG
This sequence comes from Cryptoblepharus egeriae, assembly GCA_030015325.1. NCBI lineage: Eukaryota > Metazoa > Chordata > Lepidosauria > Squamata > Scincidae > Cryptoblepharus > Cryptoblepharus egeriae. The sequence continues at coordinate 7,116,249 of JAREYC010000017.1, read as the reverse complement.
CGGAAGAGAAAATTTGAGAAGCCCCAGGAACCTGCCGTGAGGAAACGGGTAAGGCTGGGGAGCAGACCCTGGGGGTCGTGGGCCTAAACTGCTTGTGTGCTGTAGTTTTGAGAGTGTCAGGCTGGGACACAAGTCCACATGTGTTCATCAACACAAACTGACCTTTAAGAATAAAATGGTGGTGGGGAAATTGTACATCCCCAGGGTGGGCATTGCTTCTGCGGCTCAGTTGATTAGCCTGTGCTTAAGATCAGTGGGATCCAAACTCCTACCTCTGGACAGGGTGTTGTGACTGGGTGTGGACCCTAGCAAAGAGTAGGGTTTGCCACTCCTTAAAACCCGGGGATTGCCAGTTCAAGTGAGTGAGCCAGTACTCGGCATTTGATAAAGCTTCCTTGAAAAGTGATCCAGGTCTTGTAATCCTTATGACTGGCCTGTCAGTTTCATCATCTTGATGGTTTGGATGAGGAATTGAGGCTGAAAAACATATCTTGCCCAAGACCACTCAGTGGCTTTATGGAGAGAGGCTGAGTTTGAATTGTGGGTGTTCTTGATTAGAAGATCAGTTTCTGAGGCTGCAAATCCATAACAATTTCCTTGTTATAAGTTTCATTGAACTCCATAGGGCTTACTTCTGCGTAAATACTGCCCAAAGACCCTGACAGTATCCACTTTAGCTTTGGGTGTGCTTACTTCTGCGTAAATACTGCCCAAATACCCTGACAGTATCCACCTTAGCTTTGGGTGCGCTTTCTGGAACTGGGGAAGCCCACAGTGACCCCAGACCCAGTCCCTCCTTTCCTCTGGAACAACGATACCTGTTTGGAGACAGTTCCTCTTTTATATCTTGGCCGCTAGATGGAGCTGCCCGAAACCAGTTCTCTCTTTCCCCTCCAGCAGGTGTTTGGCAGATGAACGTGTGCACCTCCCAGGGCTGAAGAAATGCCCGCAAGACAAGTGTAGCAAGGCTTCCCTTCCTAAAACGCTGGCTACCCAACTGTTCCACTGTTCAGAGGACTATGGCCGTCCTCTGTGCCCAAGTCCCGGCCTTGGAACCACCAATCAGCCAAACAGTGTGCTGAGTTTCAACCCCTTTTCATAGAAATATTACTACTACAACAAGTAAAACCTTTTCCCTCCCCTCTCTCTTCCTCTTCCCTGTCTGACCACAGCTCAAACTGGGCAAAGAAGAGAAACTGTTCAGGAAGAAGGTATGTCATTGGCATCTTAATCTGTATACGTTTTGCCCCCCCCCTTCCCAATTAGTTACTACCTATTCCTTTTGGAAAAAGGGTTTAGTTATTGCTTGATGGCTCTTGACCAGGATAACTAAATGGATCCTTCAAGTTCAAGGATTCCCTGTGGAGAGGAAATTACAATTACAGCTTTAGACTGTGGTTCTGTTGTGTGTGCATGTGTGTGTTTGTCTCCCCAGTTCTTGCCATTGCACTTAGTCCTCCAATCTTTACTTTCCAGAGGCGATCATGGAAGGGCACAGATGACCGGACAGCAACGGTCAAGCCACTGCGCCGTTTCAAGGAGGAGCCTGAGGACAGCTTCACAGAGGAGCCTCTGAAAAGCAAGGAAAGTGATCAGTCTCGCTCCAGTTCCCCCACTGCGGGGCCCAGTTCGGAGGGTGCCGAGGCCCGTGACAAGAAGAAGTTTAAGATCCGGCGGAAACCCCGTCTTCTGAACAAGGAACTGAGCAAGGAACTGAGTAAAGAGCTCAACCAGGAGATCCAGAAAACAGAGAACAGTCTGGCTAATGAGAACCACCAGCCGATTAAGTCAGAGCCTGAGAGTGAAAATGAGGAGCCCAAGTGTGACCTGGGCCCTGAACGGCCCCACCGCTTCAGCAGGGGCTTGAACGGGACCCCCCGAGAGCTGCGGTACCAGCAGTTGTCCAGCCTGCGCAGTAGCAGCACTCCCCGAGCGATCACACGGCCCCCACCATCCCTCTCCCCGCCCAAGATGGAGCGCCATGTTATCCGACCACCCCCCATCAGTCCCCCTCCGGACTCTCTCCCCTTGGATGACGGGGCTGCCCACGTGATGCAAAGAGAAGTCTGGATGACCGTCTTCAGGCTACTCAGCCACAGTGAACTGTGCGTCTGTATGAGGGTCTGCAGGACCTGGAACAGATGGTAAGAACACCATCTGTGTTCGGCACAGATGAGGGCGGTTCGGCAGTGGAACAGATTGCCAAGGGAGGTGGTGGACTCTCCCTCACTGGGGATCTTCAAGCAGAGGCTCGATGAGCACCTGTTGGAGATGCTCTAGGGGGAATTCCTGCTGCAGGCAGGGGGTTGGACTAGATGACCTACTAGGTCCCTTCCAACTCTATGATTCTATGATTCTATGATAACACTGGAGGGGATCTGGTGACCATTCCATGGCTGGAGCATTAGATTTGGGTCCAAGTTGCTCATCAGTCACAGAAACATACTGGGAGAAGGCACATGATGTGTTCATACTGTGTTCACCCTCCAGTTTGGGTGAACTCTTGCTCAAATGTGAGAATTCTAAGTTTCTCTCCCGTATGATTGTGATACTGTAAATGACGGAGTTCCCTTTCCCCCATTAGTCATTTCACCCAGGTTTCCTCTGACACCTTCTGCCTTCTCATTGTAGGTGCTGTGATAAAAGACTCTGGACCAAAATAGACCTAAACCATTGTAAATCCATCACTCCTCTCATGCTCAGCGGTATAATTCGGAGGCAGCCGGTGACGCTTGACCTGAGCTGGACAAACATATCCAAAAAGCAGCTGAGCTGGCTTATCAACAGGCTCCCAGGTACATAGGGGAGACCAGTGTGCAAAGAGGGGGGGGGGAGGGAGGAGTTTGAGGGGGTCACCTACAGAGCAAAAGGTGGCTGAACCAAAACTGACACAGCACCATCTCTTTGCACAGAAGCCAAAGAGAGCCAGAAGTCTGGTGTTGATGTAATGGGGACACAATCAAGCAGTTAGCCACAATCCTTGCCTAAGTTCTTGGACAAGCAGTGTGCTGTGTGGGTGCCAAAATCAGTTGGGGGAGTGTCGTGGTATACCTGGACAGAAGTCAGGGTGAGAGCCTTTGGCCTGGCTGTGCTTTCTCTCCGCCTGCCATGACTGGAATCCCAGGTCTTGCGGTTCAGATAAGATCTGTCTGCAATTCCTAAAGTCTTCACATAATCACAGTGAGGCTGTTGCGTTTGCCCCTGCTTCCTTCCAAGTATTGTCTACAATTGGATTGCCAACTTGGAATTTCTCCCCAGCCCAAGTATCTTGCAAGCTACATGGGTGGGTATCTGCTCTCACTCAGGAGTATCCTGGAACAGAAAGCATCAGCATAGGGAGACATGGTGTAAATACAACACTAGTCCTCTGGAATAAGAATGTGACACTAACCTTACTGGTGTGACATGCTAGCACACCTACACCAGATCCTGGCATTGCCCATACTGGCATGCCTACAGATCCCCCTCATAGACAGCAGCCACAACCAGTTAGTGTGGGGGAAGCTAGACACAGAAGGAGAACACGGAGGAGGGTGGTGGTGATTGGAGATTCTCTCCTGAGGGGCATGGAAGCTGTATGCCGACCAGACCCGTTTTCCCGTGAGGTGTGCTGCCTCCCTGGTGCTAGGATACGGGATATCACGGAGAGGCTACCAAGGATGATCACACCTGCTGATCGTCACCCGTTCTTACTCATCCACGTAGGAACAAACGATACTGCTCGGGAAACTTTCCAAAAGATAGTTGGGGATTATGAAGCTCTGGGGAGGAAGATTAAGGACCTGGGGGATACCCAGGTGGTATTCTCATCCATCCTCCCAGTAATTGGCAAAGGTCCTCAGAGAGATAGCAAGATTTTTCAGGTCAATAGCTGGCTTTGAAAATGGTGTCATCGGGAAGGATTTGGATTCTGGGATCACAGGATGAACTTCCTTGAGGAAGGACTCCTAGCAAAGGATGGACTACATCTTACGGGTTGGGGGAAGAGTGTCTTCAGACGGGAGATGGCCAACCTTATCAGGAGGGCTTTAAACTAAATAAGAAGGGGGTGGGTTATGTCCAAAGGGAACCTAGGAATGAGGAAAATGCTCTGGATGGAAATTGCCAGGGCACAGCTGTAACTCAAAAATCTTTAGAGGGACCTGGCCTTGCAAAAAAGGAGGGAAATGCATTGAGTTGCAACCTCCAGGGCTTAAGTTGCATTTACACAAATGCACAGAGCCTGGGAAATAAACAAGATGAGCTGGAGCTTTTAGCAAGTGAAGGGAAATTTGATTTGATAGGAATAACTGAAACTTGGTGGGACTCCCATGACTGGAACACACAATTGGAAGGCTATCAGCTGTTCCGGAGGAACAGAAGTGGCAAAAGGGGAGGTGGAGTAGCATTATATGTCAAGAACATATATACTTGCTCTGAAATCCAGGAGAGTGGTCCGGATATCCCTGTGGAGTGTGTTTGGGTAAAAGTAAGGGGGGAAAATAAGAAACAAAACATTGTGGTGGGCGTCTACTATAGACCGCTAGGCCAAGGAGAAGGAGTAGACGATGTCTTCTTGGAGCAACTGGCAGGCATTGCAAGGAAATATGAGGTAGTAGTAATGGGGGACTTTAACTACCCAGACATTTGCTGGGAGACAAACTCAGCCAAACATGGAAGCTCCAGTAGATTCCTGATGGGCCTGGAAGATAACTTCATGGTCCAGAAAGTGGAGGAGACGACAAGGGGAGGGGCCATCCTTGACCTGATCTTAACAAATCGTGAAGAACTGGTTGATCAGGTCAACATAGTGGGAACTTTAGGGGAAAGCAATCATGAGCTGCTGGAATTTAGAATAATGTGGGAAATAAAAAGAGTGCAGAGTGAAACTTATATGTTGGATTTCAGGAAAGCTGATTTCAACAGGCTTAGAGGAGTCATAGGTGGGATCCCATGGGTTGATGATCTAATGGGGAAAGGGGCCCAAGATGGGTGGGAGCTCCTTAAGAGGCAGCTTCTACAAGCACAGTCAGAAACAATTCCAATAAAAAAGGGGGGGAAATGCTGAAAAAACCAGGCTGGCTCCACAGGCAACTTGGGGATCAGCTGAAGTTAAAGAAAGAGAAGTATAGGGAGTGGAAGACTGGAAAGATCACCAGAGAGGAGTACAGGCAGGTAGCCCGGTCATGTAGGGAGGGGGTCAGGGATGCTAAAGCTCAGTATGAGCTGAGGATGGCCAGGGGAGTCAAAGATAACAAAATGAGCTTCTTTAGATATGCCCAAAGGAACAGGAGGAGAGACGAGGGGGTGGGGCTGCTCTTGGACAAGGATGGACAACAGGTGTCTGGAAATTAGCAGAAGGCGGAGCTGCTCAACTCCTACTTTGCATCTGTCTATTCACAGAAGGAGGGCTGTGCTAATGGGGGTGCGGGATCATTGACTGATTTGGGGATATGTTTCCATCCCCTAAGAGGTAATGAAAACATGGATGGTGCAGAAGAGCAGATTAAGATTGACAGAGAACTGGTTCAAAACCACTTAACTGGCCTAAATGAATTCAAGTCATTTGGACCAGATGAGCTGCATCCTCGAGTTCTTAAGGAACTGGCAGATGTCCTTGCAGAGCCTCTGTCGATCATCTTTGAGAAATCCTTGAGGAGTGGAGAAGTGCCACTGGACTGGAAGAGGGCAAATGTAGTCCCAATTTTTAAGAAGGGGAAAAAAGAAGACCCGGGAAATTATAGACCAGTCAGTTTGACTTCAATCCCAGTTTGACTTCAATTAGAGCAAATCATAAAACACACAATTTGTGCACATCTAGACAAGTACTCAGTGATCAAAACAACCCAGCATGGATTTACCAAGAATAAATCTTGCCAGACAAATCTAATCTCCTTTTTTGATCGGGTTACAAGCTTACTGGACAGTGGCAATGCTGTGGATGTCATTTATCTTGACTTCAGCAAAGCATTTGACAAAGTCCCACATGACATTTTAATTAGGAAGTTGGAAAAATATGGGCTCGACGAGGCAATTGTTAGGTGGATCTGCAACTGGCTCGATGGCCGCACTCAAAGGGTTTTAGTAAATGGTTCTGTGTCAACCTGGAGGTCAGTTTCTAGTGGGGTCCCCCAAGGCTCTGTCTTGGGACCGGTTCTCTTTAAGATTTTCATCAATGACTTGGAGGAAGGGATATGGGGGAGCCTGATCAAATTTGCAGATGACACCAAACTGGGAGGAGTAGCAAACACATCAGAAGACAGGAGAAACCTCCAGGAGGATCTGGATAAACTGGAATCCTGGGCTGTAACAAACAATGAATTTCAACAGGGAGAAGTGCAAGGTTCTGCACTTAGGCAATAAAAACCAAAAACATAGGTATAAAATGGGGGATACTTGGCTTGGCAGCACAACATGTGAGCGGGATCTTGGAGTCGCCGTGGATCACAAGGTGAACATGAGTCAGCAGTGTGATGTGTCTGCAAAGAAGGCAAATGCCATTTTAGGTTGCATTAAGAGGACTGTAGCTTCCAAGTCACGAGAAGTTATAGTTCCTCTTTATTCCGCATTGGTGAGACCTCACCTTGAGTACTGTGTTCAGTTCTGGGCACCTCATTTTAAGAAAGATGCAGCCAAACTGGAGCAAGTCCAGAGGAGAGCGACAAGAATGATCAGTGGGATGGAAGGGAAGCCCTATGAGGAAAGGTTGGGGGAACTTGGGATGTTCAGCCTGGAGGAGGCTGACGGGAGACATGATTGCCCTCTTCAGATACCTGAAGGGCTGTCATATGGAGGAAGGGGCCAATTTGTTCATAGCTGCTTCTGAAAGCAGAACTAGAACCAATGGGTACAAACTGCAAGAAAGGAGATTCCGGCTGGAAATCCGGAAAAAATTCCTGACGGTGAGGGCGGTTCGGCAGTGGAACAGATTGCCAAGGAAGGTGGTGGACTCTCCCTCACTGGGGATCTTCAAGCAGAGCCTCAATGAGCACCTGTTGGAGATGCTCTAGGGGGAATTCCTGCTGCAGGCAGGGGGTTGGACTAGATGACCTACTAGGTCCCTTCCAACTCTATGATTCTATGTCTTGTGACTTGCTTAACCTTAAGATCTATTAACATTATACCTGAAACTGCCTTTAAGCCCCTTCTGCCCACCATGCCTCACTAAGGCCTGCTTCTTCTGCCTTCCCAGGCCTCCGGGACCTGCTCTTATCAGGGTGCTCGTGGATTGCAGTGTCTGCCCTCTGCAGTTCTAGTTGTCCGCTCCTCCGAATGCTGGATGTCCAATGGGTGGAAGGCTTAAAAGATGCACAGATGAGAGATCTATTGTCTCCACCAACCGACAACAGACCAGGTATGTCACCTGGGGCTATTTTCTGGGTGCTTTAGAAAGCTACATGATATTCCAGACTGTGTGTGTTGTACACCACAGACCAAAAACATGCTGTCACATGCAGCATGTTTTTCCAGCTGGGTCAGGACCAACTACTGTAGATGAGTTTAAAGGCTTGGGTTGATAGTTGGGTTGAGCCTCAATATTTTGAGGTATGTGTAGCTCACCATTGTGTGTGTACTTGAGTGTCGAATCACAGAATGCACCCTTCCCTGTCATTGCTTAGGCCAAATTGACAACCGGAGCAAATTGCGCAACATCGTGGAGCTGCGCCTGTCTGGCCTGGATATCACAGATGCTTCTCTACGCTTGATCACTAGGCATATGCCACTGCTGTCCAAACTGAACCTCAGCTACTGCAACCACATGACAGATCAGTCCATCAACCTGCTGACAGCTGTGGGAACCACCACGAGGGATTCTTTGACAGAGGTTATTTTACAAGGTAGGCCGGTGGTGATGGGAGGGCGAGGAGGAAGCCTGTGCCTGCAGCCTTTTGTAAATTGCTAGAATTACTTACACAACTGCCCTGTGAATTACTTAACAGGTGCTGGAGTGGGGTGGATCTAGGCTGTGATTGTGAGCCAATGACATGAAAGGTGTACACTACCACCTCTTCACAACCTAACCCTGCATGAGCTCCCAGAAAACATTCATTGTGGTACAGTGTCAGGGGACCCCCCAACTGATCTTCCTCTGTTTCTCCCCCTCCCCACAGACTGCAATAAGGTGACAGTCCAGTGCCTTTCCTACTTCAAGCGCTGTGGCAGCATCTGCCGGATCGACCTGAGGTACTGCAAGCAGGTGACCAAGGAGGGCTGTGAGCAGTTCATCGCTGAGATGTCTGTGAGCATTCAGTTCACACAGGTGGAAGAGAAACTGCTGCAGAAACTGAGTTAATATTTACCAGGGCAGGGTTGTAAATATGGGGAGGGGAGAGACTCTGACAGGACCCAGAGCACTGTTCTATTTTGAGGTTGGGAGATGCTGACAGTGCAAAGCATCACTGGTTGGGATTGTACAGGAGCAAAGTGTTTGGATGAGCTGATTTTGTGGCGACAGCTCAGGACAGTGCAGGCCTGGAGCAAGACTAGGGGCCGGTGTATTTAAAAAGTACCAGGGGTGGGTAGTATGTAAATTTTTAAAAAATATTTTGGAAGAAAACCAGAAAGCAATGTTTAATTTTGGAATCATCTCTGGGCCATACTGTGTTTCTGCCTTTTGGGAGCAGTTTGTTTTACATCAAACATTATGCAGAACTATTTTTGTACAAAATTGTTTTTAAAAATTTATTTATGCAAACTTTGAATGGATTGCAAGTGTTGTGTTTGGTTTCAGATTGCCATGTTCTCTCTTGAAGGTAGGAGAGATCTTCAAACCCAACTATTGCCTAGAGAAGTGACCCATTGACAGCTGGGGCAGTGGGATTAAGAGCAAGTTAGGCTTTAAAATTAGACAGCTGGTATTTAAAGGGAGCTCTTATCCTGCAGTGGGAACTGTTCACAGAGGACCTGGTGGGCTGGAGCCACTTTAAAGTGTATGAGTTCAGTTCTTGTCCCTTAGGTTTATTAAGTTCAGATTGTAAAAAAAGAAAAGTTCAGCCTATATAAGTGCCAACATTGTAAAGTGGTGTTCTTCCCTCGCAACAGACTCTTCTTCCTGATAGTTTTACTGCTGTTGAATTTGTATAAAAGGTTGTACAAAAATGGAGCACCTGTAACTGTGCATTTTTAAGTTCTCACACCTCTGCAGACAAGTTACGGCAATTTGGGGCTGCATCTGGCTTCACTGATGGTCTATGTGCCACCCCCCTGCCAGGGGGACAACATGTCTCCATGGGGACCAGGTGTCTCCAAACTTTTTGGCAAGAGGGCCACATTGTCTCTGACACTGTGTCAGGAGTCAGAAAACTAATTTACATTTCAAATTTGAATAAATTTACATATAAAATGTTTTGGAATGGATTATAAGGTTTCCCAAGGGCTGGATAGAGGGGTCTTGCTGAGGGCCACATCTGGCCCCCCAGGCCAGGGTTTGGAGACCAGCTTAGACTAATGGTTGTACATCTGTAACTTGCAAGCAGCTGGGCCAGCAACTGCAAGGACTTACGCCAGCTGCGGTTAAGGCCCTCCTGTGCTTCTTGGTCTGCTTTCAGCCGGAAAAGAACACAGCCAGCCACAAAACCTGTTAACAAATATTTATTACAGCAACAGCCATTGTTCAACATGTTATGGATATGCTACATTCTGTTACGCATGTTACCCCCTGAACAAGGCCTTGGGTCACGTGCTTTTCTGCAAATAATCTTAGAAAGATCTTTCTAAAAATAAAGCCATAATGGTCTTGCTCCCTTCTGAAAAATAAGTCTGCTTTAAATGTATGAATGTTTCCCCCCACCCCAGAGGCTGAACATCAGCAGGCTCCAAAGTCCATCCTCCTTCAAATCCCCCCAAGGTTAAAATTCACCTTGTACCTACACAACTGGGAGAAAGCCCCCTGTGCGATAAAGGAAAACAAACTCACTGCAAGACCACAATGGATATGCAAGGGTGAGGCAGTTGTGATGGGGGGGGGGGGAAGAGAACCTCTGAAAACATTCGCTTAAAAAGGCCTCTTTCTAGCACCTCCACCTTCAAGCTGCTGCATGTTAAGGGTTTAGCTACAATCCATTTAGCACTCTCCGCACACTTCTTATGAAGACCGGAGAACAAAGCTTTCAATTGCTAGAGCTTTCAGCTGCCTGGGGCACCTTGAAACAGCTTCCAAAGGCTTCTGCATGGCCCATCAGTGGCACTGTTCGAACTATAGGGCCTCCTGGGGCTTTCAACAAGAAAGCAAGTCAAATTCTCTGTTCAGGAACAGGCTTAGACTTAATGCTGACATCTTTTCATGAGACAGGGCTTCCAAATTAACAGCCTAAATATAGCCCAGCTCAGCAGTTGTAGGTTGTACTCAGCTGGAGGGCGTCCCTAGTATCCCATACCTGCCTTGACCAAATTCACAACCAAGGCATCACACAAATTATGTTTTCTCTCTCTTCACGTTGTGCCTGCAACTAGGAGATAGCTTTTAGCCACTATGATTAAGGCCACTGCAGAGCCTGCTGCATCCATGTGGAATGAATGACATTCAAGAAAAACTGGCACACAAGCCTCACTACTTGCCTCAGACATTCACCGAAGTCCCTGGCCTGGAGCTGGGGGTAGGCCTTGCCTTTGAGGACTCCAAAATCCCATTCCATGAAGTGGCTGCATCAGACTATTCCACTGGACAGCCACAGCAGTGGATTTGGACACAGTTGGATCTGTGGAACAGCCATGCCCTGCTTTTTGACCCTTTCCTTCCAGGGGTTCATGAGTTACAGATGTATTCTTCAGAAGAGAGCAATGAGCAACACTAGATCTGCTGCTGCTGCTGCATTGGACTTGGCCGAACAGCTGGTTTTACTCTGATCACAGGGTTCTATTCTTAACAGGGCATCTGTTATATCAGCCAAGCTTCTGTTCAGGTTGCTATGAATTATTGAAACTGAGGTTCTACCATGGAGCCCCTGCATTCAAACGCCACAGCCTATCCTTGCCCAGGGAGTTTTTGGCTTTGGTCTCTGCCGCTCATGACTTGAAAACGTGCACGGCTCTGACAACGTACTGACGGCATATGGGACATTCGCTCATGCGCTTGCCACATTTGGTGCAAGTGACCATGTGGCCACACTCCAGGAGCACGCAGTCGATCACGGCATCCATGCAGATCCTGCAGAGGTTGTCATCGCTTTCGTCAGCCAGCTGCATCTTCTCCCCTTCTGCTTAGAAGAAACCCGGAGCCAATGTTAGAGTGATTAAGGCCAGGGCAGAAACCAGTTTGGCTTGTAACTTCTGCACAGAACATGGTTGAGTTTGTTCAGAGTGGAACAGAGTTAGATCAGTACATTTAAAACAGTTGCTAAATACCTCTCTTGTACTCTTTTTTTACTTTCTGACATGCAGGCCTCCGTCAGTCTTGGAAGACTGGTATTGTGCTCGGCGCTGCATACGCTACATGCGAAGCATGAAAGCCTGGGTTGGATTGTTATGGAGGATAGGCTGTTACCCAAGCAGCAAATCCCCCTCTCCATGCCACTGAATTAGTCCAATGGAAAGGCAGAGCCAATACAATTGGATCCAGCTGGCGTCGCAGAGCTGGGCTAAGGACAAGAGCTCACCCTGTCTTGTGGGGCCGACCCGGGTCTTGAACCCTGGCCTGCTGGTTAACAGGCACAGCGTCTTAACCGCTTGCACCACCCACAGCCCCTTTCTGACATGAAAATGAAGAAAATGGAGGTTTCTGGGTTTCAGGTGACTTTCCTCTACAGAAACCCCCATTGCCTTCACCTTCGTGTCAGAAAGTTAAAATTAAACCTGCCTCCACACACCCACGCTTTGGCAAACAGTAAGGAAGGTCAATTCACTTACGTGTCTTCTGGTTTGCCTCTGTCTCCCTGTAGAGCCTGCTCACTTTCTCCACCAACTCCCATTTTTCACAGCATCCTGAGTAGTTCACAAAGTTACGAGCAAGGATTTCTTTCAGTTGACGAACACTCAGTCCTTCAACATCGTCCAAGCTTGAAATATCGGAGAGTGAGGCTCTTGGGCGCTTCCTGGTCTGCCCTGGGGTCTAAAATTCAAACAGTATCACCAATTGCTGACAATTAACATTATTAACGAACCATGCCAATGATGGGGCTGGACCAAGAGCTGACAATACACAGGAAGGGAGAGAAAAGCAAGTACACATATCTCCACTTTCTGACAATCCACTTTCATAAGCAGAACTCATTCATTCAATGCATGTTCCGTTCTTTCAACCTCTCTGCTGTTCTAGAGGCCAAAATTACCCTTCCCCATATTTTAACTCATCTAATCCCATTTCTGAAGGAGTTAATGAGAATCCATTGGCAGACATCTTTGTGAGGCAACAGGAATTTGTAAGATAAAAAGGTTACTTGCAATTTATTAGAACAACATTAATAAACAAAGCAACATTTATAAACTAAGAAAGACTGGGTTTCACTTTTGGATGGTGCTATGCAGTCCCAACCTGTCCAATAAGTGGGGATGCCTATAGTGTCTCAAGGTTATTCAGGAGATCTTAGGAAGCCCTACCTTGGATCCCACTGGAGCCAGCTAGCAGTAATCAAGTTCAGCATCCTGGTTTCCCTCCTCCCTCCAAATGGCCATCCAGATTGGCTGGGAAGCCCAAAAGCAAGACTGGCACGTATGAAGACCCACTTCTTCAAATTTGGCTGCTTACCTGTTCTTCTGCATCCTCCTCCTCCTCACCAAGATTTGCGAACAGCCTTTCACTTTGCCCCTGAGTGCACAAAAGTACAGGCATTACATTCTGCCTCCCAGAGGCAGAATTTCTATTCAGACATGACTGGCTCCCCCGCCCCAGCTCTGCCCCCCACCTTGCTAGCATACCTGGACTTCGTATCCTGCTGTCTCATTCCTATTTGCAAGCTCTCCCTGTGAAGATGAGATTGAGACTGACAGAGAAACAGGGTGGGTAGAAAAACTAGAAGTCTGTGAGCGTGTGGAATACAAGCTGCTGGTGTCTGTGTCCTCCTCAAAAACCAGGCCATGGTGACACAGGACAAGGTCCACCAAGTCTTCTTTTTCTCGACAAGTATCTGTCGGGATGTTCCGGAGAAGCAGGTACTGGCGCAGATCTTTCACTTTCAGGCGCATGAGTTGGGGCCGCTGGAAGGCAGTTTCCTGTAACAACTGGCAAGTGGCGCATCGTCTGAGGTTTTCTTGCAAGACCGAACAGAGGGAACAAAAATCCTTCTTGCACTCGCAACACACGTGCTAAGAAATGGCATGAAGGACAAACACACAAGAGAGGCTAGTACAGCATTGCAACAGCCTGTCCAAACCCCCACCTGAATCACACCATGGGCCCTTAGACCAAAAACAAAAACGGTCTGCTTAAGGAGCTGTTACAGAGTCAAATGGGTGATGGCAGACCCTGAGTTAGGATGGGGGCAGGATCAAATTGTGACAGATAAAATAGATGGAGTCTGGTGCAAGGTATCAAAGCTGAAGTGCAAGGATATTCAAAAGAGGGGCAAGGAGGGACACACTGAGGATTACTCACTCTTTTCCTGAACACTGAGAATGAAAGGCCACAGGCTTTGCAGACTATATTTGCACCTCCTCCTGCTGCTGATGTGTAGACGGTGAAATCTGTACTTGGTGCAAATCGAAATGGGTTTGCTCCACTTCCAAAGCCAGGCTGCTGGCCACGAACTGCTCCTGTGCCCATGACTTCATTCAGCAAGCCGCAACAGGAAGCCCACATGGATGTTGCTCCCGCCTGAGAAAAAGGATACACACCAGCCCATGTGGTCAGCCTGTAGCTCAACACAGAACACCATGAGCATGTTCTGAAGAATGTAGGAGCCACAATGCGTCATTTCCCAACCCCCTGGATCGCCTCCCTTCATCATACTCGCCATCTGTGTTCTGAGGCCCCTCTATTCCTTTACCCCAGTCCTCTCTCTCTTCAGGCCCATCAGTGAAGGACTCATGTCCATGTCCCACTGAACACAAACAGAAATCAGCTAATTTTTAAACCATCACTGTTTCTCTTCCAAAGATTCAAAAGGGAAACTGGCAGGGCTGATAAAATCCAAGGCCGCTGAATAAAGGATAGTTCCTGAGCCTCAGATGCCATCTGGTTCTAGGAAAGCCTTGCCCACATTCCAGTCCAGATGCCCAAAGGGCTAGAATTCACCTCTAAAATGTTATCTGACTGCTGAGCAGCATCAGACTCTTCTCAGCAAAATGTACACAAGGAGAGCTTTCAAGACCTATATCAAAATCTCACTGCTTTAAATTGCAACTAAGAGCCCAAGCCTTATGCCTGTTTAGTTACCAAGAATAAATCTTGCCAAACAAATCTGATCTCCTTTTTTGATCGGGTTACGAGCTTACTGGACAGTGGCAATGCTGTGGATGTCATTTATCTTGACTTCAGCAAAGCATTTGACAAGGTCCCACATGACATTTTAATTGGGAAGTTGGAAAAATATGGGCTAGACAGGGCAATTGTTAGGTGGATCTGCAACTGGCTCAATGGCCGCACTCAAAGGGTTTTAGTAAATGGTTCTGTGTCAACCTGGAGGTCAGTTTCTAGTGGGGTCCCCCAAGGCTCTGTCTTGGGACTGGTTCTCTTTAACATTTTCATTAATGACTTGGAGGAAGGGATACGGGGGAGCCTGATCAAATTTGCAGATGACACCAAACTGGGAGGAGTAGCAAACACATCAGAAGATAGGAGAAACCTCCAGGAGGATCTGGATAAACTGGAATCCTGGGCTGTAACAAACAATGAATTTCAACAGGGAGAAGTGCAAGGTTCTGCACTTAGGCAATAAAAACCAAAAACATAGGTATAAAATGGGGGATACTTGGCTTGGCAGCACAACATGTGAGCGGGATCTTGGAGTTGCCGTGGATCACAAGGTGAACATGAGTCAGCAGTGTGATGTGTCTGCAAAGAAGGCAAATGCCATTTTAGGTTGCATTAAGAGGACTGTAGCTTCCAAGTCACGAGAAGTTCTAGTTCCTTTTTATTCTGCATTGGTGAGACCTCACCTTGAGTACTGTGTTCAGTTCTGGGCACCTCATTTTAAGAAAGATGCAGCCAAACTGGAGCAAGTCCAGAGGAGAGCGACAAGAATGATCAGTGGGATGGAAGGGAAGCCCTACGAGGAAAGGTTGGGGGAACTTGGGATGTTCAGCCTGGAGAAGAGGAGGCTGAGGGGAGACATGATTGCCCTCTTCAGATACCTGAAGGACTGTCATATGGAGGAAGGGGCCAATTTGTTCATAGCTGCTTCTGAAAGCAGAACTAGAACCAATGGGTACAAACTGCAAGAAAGGAGATTCCGGCTGGAAATCCGGAAAAAATTCCTGACGGTTCGGGCGGTTCGGCAGTGGAACAGATTGCCAAGGGAGGTGGTGGACTCTCCCTCACTTGGGATCTTCAAGCAGAGGCTCGATGAGTACCTGTTGGAGATGCTCTAGGGGGAATTCCTGCTGCAGGCAGGGGGTTGAACTAGATGACCTACTAGGTCCCTTCCAACTCTATGATTCTAGTTAGAATTAAGACCCACTGTAGTTGACAGTCACTCCCAGGGAACTATTGATAGGATTACAGCCTCAGTATTTCCCCCAAAGAAATGGGGGAATTTCTATACAAAACTCACCAAAAATCTATACTACTATACAAAAATCTATACAAAAACTATACAAAAATCACCAGTATGCCATTTCTTGCTCTTCCCAGCAGAATACTTTTACAGAGGGATGGCAGCATTCAAAACCAAAAGCAGCAGTTGCTGAAAATACTCCCTGTGTGAATGTCACGGAAATGAACAGGACTTGTGAAGGTGTGCAACACCTCCCTGGTTGATGGAAGGTCTGTGCAATAACACAGAGGATCAGACCCCGACACTGCACTGCAGATCCTGCACTCTTCTAACCAGACACATTGTAGGAAATCCATCTCAGCAGCAAACAAACACCAAGAAACACATTTGGGGCTGTGACTGGACGGTAGGACAAGTGAGAGATGTCTGCAGTCAGCTGAGCCATGTGACTTGACAGGGCTGGAAAAATCCCAGGCACTACAATGTGATGACGAAATCCAGGGAAGGGATTTTTGATCAGGTCATGACCCAAGAATCAGGAAGGTTCCAATTCTGTCTGTCCATCCACAGCTATATGCCAACTCACTGGCTCACAAAAGGCTGCAGACCTGAAACCCAGGAGTAGAAAATTCAAATCAAAGTTCAAATCAGTGTTCTCATTTGGGGGCCCACCAAACAGTATATGATATTTATCTGGGCCCTGGTTACAGCCAAGAGGAAAGGATCTGAATGATTCAAGTACTGTGAGATTAAACTCTAGCATGTCAAAGCATACAACAGTTCTAGCACAGTTAATATTAAATTGGCTACTTGATTTTTTCCACTTTATTTTTTTCCTTTATTTATTTTTTCTTTATTTTTTCCTATTACATATATTTGGTGCTTGCTTTATGGCAGCGTTTCTCAAAGTGGGGGTCGGGACCCCTTTGGGGGTCGCCTAGAGCTTTCCTGGGGGTCGCCTAAAGACCCCTGGTGCAGGGGGCCAGGTCAGGCTTGCCAGGCCTCCGGCTGTAGCTGCGTGTGCACTGGGGCTGACTGACAGCCTCAGGGCCCAATCCTATGCATGCCTACTCTGAAATAAATCCCATTAGGGGGCCTTTACTTCGATGCAAATGTGGATAGGATTGTAGCCTCAGGGCCCAATCCTATGCATGCCTACTCTGAAATAAATTGCATTGTGTTCAATGTGTGCATAGAACACACATTTCATTTGTAACAATGAAAATACATCCTGCATATCGGATATTTATATTACAATTCATAACAGCAGCAAAATTACAGTTATAAAGTAGCAACGAAAATAGTTTTATGGTTGGGGGTCCCCACAACATGAGGAACTTTTAAAGGGGTCACGGCGTTAGGAAGATTGAAAACCACTGCTTTATGGTTTACTCACATCATGCAAAATGTTTGGACTCCTGTATTTTGTACGTGGGTAGGATCAGGCCTCCAACATCAACATACAAGTGTATGCCAAAGGAGAGTTACAGCACCTCACAAGAGATATTCTAGAAAAAACTTAGTGTTAACTCCAGCTGGAAGCAACAGGTGCTCTCTACTGAATTTAAGAACTGGGAGGACACTGCCCATAACCCCGGGAGCCTCCCGCAATCCTTCCACCTTTTGGTATCAAAGCTATGCCACAGGGAGGCCAAATTAAAGGTCTGTGCACTCTGGAGCAAGCAACTTTTTCAGCGTTTGCACAACCCAGCAGGGCAGCTCTGAGGAATTAGTGCTTCCAGCCTAGGGCAGAGTAATAAGAGGGGGAGAGAAGAGTGCCCAGTACAAATCACCCTTAAGGGAAGGGGCCTTTTCGGTCCAATACATTCCTGCTTCCTTCACACCTTCACCCTTTTGCCTGCAAGAGAGGACTTATTACTCAATTGTAATCTGTTTATGTCACTGTAGGTAATGCGACTGTCTTAATGCCAAGGGAGGTGGTAGACTCTCCCTCACTGGGGAACTTTAAGCAGAGGATCAACGAGCACCTGTCTGATATACTCTAGGAGGATTTCCTGCTACAGGCAAAGGGTTGGGACTAGATGACTTACTGGGTCCCTTCAAACTCTAGGATTCTATGATTAGACCCTTGGCTTAGACTATGAAGCTTAGCAATTAGAACCATAAGGAAATGTCTTTAAGAATATCCCTCCCTGTTCCACCCCAACAAGGCACTTTGATGAGAAATGGGACAGCATTGTAGCAATGAAGCTGCAATTGTGAGTCGTGACCTGCCCAGTTCCAATCTCTCCTCTGCCACTAACCCTCCAGCTTGCTTTGGTTAACACTAACCCTCCAGCTTGCTTCTCTGTTTCATTATGGGAACCACCACCACCTGGGACTGTTGGCAAGAGCTCTGCCACTGAGTCTAGCCCCTCCTCATAATGCTTCAATACAGGCTTTCTGAGCCTGCCAATGCCTCGCAGATAAGGTGTTAGCATTGGTGTAAGGATGCTGACGATCCCATGTTAGGTCCCGGGAAGCTCTTCCCATGAAGGCTGAGCTAAGGAACTGCCTGAACCCCTGGGGAAGTGCTGCCAGTCTGTAGAGGCAGCTCCAGATCCCTAAAGAACTCCCTGTACTCCAGCAATGTTTGGCTCAGTATGTCCGACCATGTGTCAAATCAAAATGGTGTTAGTGGCATGCATAACGAGACATGGTCCTTGTGTGATGCAATTCAGACTGTCACACACATCATTCCAGACTAAGAGGAAAAAGCAAAGAAGATTGATTTCTTATTGCACTTATCTTCACCTATCTGCACCATTTCAAGTCCAGCTGAGCAGCCACGAGTCTCTTACAGTACACAGCTCAGGACTGTGTGTTATCTTGATGTGTGACTTTTTTTATCTTTATGTGTGACCGTTTACAAGTTGCACCTTCACATGCAACCTTCAACTCTCTCCCTGGAAAGCCACTGATTCTATGAAGCAATTACACAGTAATGCCCAGTCCTTACTGTAACTACATATAACTGGAATACAGTAGTTGCACATGCTTCCCCCCCCCCGCCCCGTATACTCCTGGCTTCCCTCCCTCTGCCTTGTCCCTTGTGTCAATCCAATCATTAAAGTAATACTTGATAGCGTACTACAAAAACCAAGCACCGTTTTGAAGGACTCTTACTCTTCTTTTTTGCACATGTGCAAGTGAATGACACATCTGTGCACATCAAAACAAAAAATATAGGTTTTCCTCCTCCACTGTTTCCTTATATGCAAGTTTAAAGTGAACATATCAATGCAATAAGCCTAAATTTAAGCCACAATCTTTTATACTAGTTTTTCTCAAATAGGGGCTCAGGACCCATTACGTGGATCATGAGCCAATTTCTGGTGAGTCCCATTCACCTCATATTCTATTTTTACTGTTTCAGACTTGAT
The DNA here is from genome assembly GCA_030015325.1 of Cryptoblepharus egeriae. Lineage (NCBI taxonomy): Eukaryota > Metazoa > Chordata > Lepidosauria > Squamata > Scincidae > Cryptoblepharus > Cryptoblepharus egeriae. Next base: position 7,097,300 of record JAREYC010000017.1, on the reverse strand, counting down.
GCTACCAAGGTACGTAACTGCAGAAATGTTATAGATCTGTACCTTTCACTGTGTGCTTTTAACCATGGGACGTACTCCTAGTTGTGTGTTTTTAAGATTGCTGTTTAAGTGTGAGTCTCCTGAGGCTTACTTCTGAGTAGATGGGTAGATAATTGTACTAGCACACAATTAGTTTACTCAGGCTGTAATCCTACAAATGCTCTCCTGATGTAGGGCCAGTTTGAATACTTATTTCAGTGTAAGCTTCTGCAAGCTCTCGACAGACCTAATTTTTTGTGTTAAATCTGGGTTGATGAAGGGTACGAGTTTCTTTTTATTACCATTAGAGCTGCATAATCTGCAAATTACACCTAACTGTGTGGAGCTGGGCACAGTAATTATTGAAGGAAAAGACAGAATCCTGCCTTGAGGGATCACCACCCTAAAATCTACACAAGCGAGACTTCAACAGAAAGTGAGGCAGTGATAATGGCATATTCTCCATATACCTGAATGCTATAGGAAGATACAGGAAGCAGGGCTTTATGGAAAAGGAGGTCTGAAGAAGAATTTGAAAGTGATACGGTGATGGGCCTTACACAGGCCGAGTGTACGCACAGCCAATACAGCCCTAAGAGTGTTCATATGTACATACTTCCCATACTGTTTAATGAGCATTATGTCCATGCAGTTCTGCTGAGAATTACAGTCTACAAGCAAAAATATTTCTATTTTACATTTCTAATATTTCTATTTCTGCTATAGGTTGATCCAAAAGCAACTTACATTTAAAAGAACAAATGGTATGATTGGAGCATGTACAATACATTATCTGCCTCATTCTCAAAGTGATCTAAGACAACTAACAAGGTATCCATAATGCAACAAGGCATTGAATAAAAAATAAAGCATAATAAACAGTGGTGGTGTTAAACAAAAACTAAACACAATCTAGGAAAGAATACACAAATGACAGAACTTAGTACTGCTAAAATATATTTATACAGTCATCTGCAGCAGAACAAGTTCACAAAGCAGTTCACGTAAGAGAAAGAATCATTCCCAGTCCCGGAAGGCCTCAGAGTCTTCAAGGTATAGCAAAACCCCTATGCAACCCCAAATTGCATGGGGGGCAACCACCAAGAAGGCCCTCCAATGTGTTTCCTCTGATCTCACACTGGACAAGTGAAAGGGGCCCCAAACAGACCTTAGGTTGGATTATATTAGGGAAGGCAGCCTTCTTGCATTACACACAAGATCAACAACTAGACTAATCTAAGTATGTACAGTATCTTGTTACATTATAAATGTTATACTCTACATATAAATATTGATGCAAGAGCTGAACATATACCTGGAAGATCCCTGCTCAGCCAGGAAGCTTCTTGGGTGACCTTGGGCCATTTACCTTCTCTCATTCTAGCCTAGCCTACCTCATAGGGTTGTTGTGAGGACACAAGAAGGGAGGAACAATGTCTGCTACCCTGACCTTGGATGAAGGGTGGTGTATAAATGGGAGAAATAATACAAATAGACATTGGAAGAAGGCAGCCTAGAGCTGGTATGTTACTTTCTAGGCAATCCTAAGCCTGTCTACTCAGAAGTAAGTCTTACTGTATTCAATGGGGCCTACTCATGGGAAAGTGTGTTTGCCTCATTTGCACTCTTTGCCTCATTTTTTTCTTTGATCCAAAAACTCAGAAAAGTTATCACCATTCTCTCCTACCCCATTTTATCTTCACAACAACCCTGCAAGGAGAATGGTGTAGTGGTATACAAGCTGAATATCCAGGATACAGCCTACCCCATACCTCGCATGGTTGTTGTGAGGACGAAAGAGGGGAGGAACCATGGCCAGGAGGAAGGACAGTACAGAAATGTGAAATAATTATATACAGTATATGCATAATTTATTCATAAAATTATATGCATTGTATGCAGTTGTAAACACAATGCACAACAACTGCATGCAGTTGTAAACACACCTTCAAGGGAGAAACACAATATACACAACCACTGTATGCAGGTCCATGAACAGCTACAGGGGAGTTTCACAAACAACCCAAGCAGAGCTACAGGAGTGTCTGTGTCTCACATACATCACACACACACCACCACTGAATGCAGGTCCAGCTACAGAGAGTAACACAATCCATTCAAGCCTATACTCAGGTGCAACAACAGCTACAAGGGAGTCACACACATACACAAGGCAAGAAGAGGTTCAGTGGAGTCTCACAACACAGAAGCCAAGGAGAGTTACAGGGAGTCACACAACACACACACTGCGTGCAGTTCTAAGCATACCTTCAGGGGAGTCTCGCACACAAGCACGCACCTAAGTAGAGCTACAGGTAAGTCTCACACATCACACACACAATCACTGGAAGCCAGTCCAAGCAGAGCTATAGAGGAGTCTCTCTTATACACTATACACACAATCACCATATTCAGGTCCAAGAACAGCCTAGAGGGGAGTCTCATATACCACACACAATCTAAGCAGAGCTACAGGGGAGTTGCACACCACACACAATCACTGGAATCAGGTCCAGGTACAGCTACAGGGGAGTCTCACATACCACATACACACAAACACACAACCAATGAAAGTACTGCATTCAGATCCAAGGACAGCTACAGGGGAGTCTCACACAACACACACACAACCCAAGCACAACTACAGGGGAACCTCACACCACACAATCACTGCAGGCAGCTCAAAGCACAGCTACAGGGAAGCAACACACACAACCCAAGCACAACTACAGGGAAGCCTCCCACAACATACACACACAGGCAGGCCCAAGCACAGCTTGGGGACACAATACACAAACCTACATAACCACTGCTGGACCCAAGCACAGTTACCAGGGAGCCTCACACCAGGAACACACACACAGAGGCAGGTCCAAGCACAGCTACAGTGAACACAACATAACACACCCCACAAGCGCAGCCACAGGGAAGCAACACACAACACAACACATCCCACAGGGAAGTAACACACACACCCTCCTCGCACCTTCCCCTGGGAGGGGGCGCCTTTTAAGGCCCCCCGCCCTACCTTCATGGCCGCCTCAGCAGCGCCTCTTTCCTTCTGTCCTGCGGGGGAGGGGCGCGAGGGGCGGGACTTCACCAACCGCCTTAACGGTCCATCTCCGGAGGCCGGGCCCGAGCAATACGCATGCACGCCTTGCAGGAAAAGAGGTTGCGGCGCTGCGCATGCGCACCGGAGGGGGAGGGGGAGGGGGAGGGGGAGGGCGCCTCGCGACTCGCCAACACCACCCCGACTCACCACCCCGCCTTCCCATTGGCTGCCCCGCTAACCAATGGCGGCCCGAGCTTACGGTGCGTCGTAACCAATCAGAAAGCAGGAGGGGAGGCTGATCCATTTCATTGGGCAGGGGGGAAAAGAGATATGGAAGAGACCATTCAAAGAAATGGGGGGAAGGAATAGAAGAAGCCCTGCTGCACCACTGTTTCGCAGCTGTGTACAATCCTCTGCGTGTCTGCTCAGGAGTAAATCCCATTACAGTAAATGGGGCTTACTCCCAGGTAAATATACATGGGATTTTACCTTTAAGAGCCTAACCCACTGTATGTCTACTCAGAAATTAGTCCCATTATAGTCAATGGGGCTTACTCCCAAGTAACTATAGCCAGAACTGCAGCTTTGAGCCCAATTTTCACGAGTAGTCCCATTGCAGTCAATGGGGCTTACTCCCAGGTAAATATACATGGGATTTTACCTTTAAGAGCCTAACCCACTCTATGTCTACTCAGAAATCAGTCCCATTGTAGTCAGTGAGACTTACTCCCAGGTAAGTGTGGCAATGCATGGCAGCTTTTAAGAGCCCAATTCTAGCCTTACTTACTCAGAAGTAAGTCTCATAGTCAATGGGGCTTATTTCCAGGTACGCTATATGCCAAATAAATAGTAAGGCTGCAAACCTAAAAATACTTTCCTAAGAGTAGGACCCACTGAACACAATGGGACTGTGCTCTAAGGCTACAATCCAGAGTAACTACAGGAGCACGTAAGAGACATTACGTGCACCCGTAGTTACTGCACCACCTAGTGAAAACCTATGGGAAATTCATATTGCAATCCAGAGTAACTTGTTCTTACTCTGGAGTAAGGACTCCCCATAGTTACTCTGGATTGCGCCCTAAGTCTCCCTTGTGAAGTGCAGAAGGGATGGGAGACTTAGGCTGCAATCCTAAATACACTTACCTGGGAGTAGGTGCCACTGAATACAATAGGACTTACTTCTGAGTAGACATGCTTATTTAATCTGTTATTTAATCAGCACTGTTATTCAATTCAATTCAATTTTATTTGTGGTCACAGACCCAAAAATCAATTTACAGCAACAGCTGGCATATCAACAGTTGAAATAATTAAAAGAGATTAACAGGTAATTAAAAATAGTTTAAAATAAATTGAATAATTACAGGACAATTAAAATTTTATTCATTTAATCAGCACAATTGTTATTTAATCAGCATAATTAAATTATTTAATCAGCACTGTTATTTAATCAGCACAATTGGCAAACACTACTATCCTGTCCCAAGAGTTTAGGATTGTTTACATGCTTGCCCCTATTTTATTGTCACAACCACATTAACCCTACAGTTCGGAGTAACTACAGGAAGAGGCACTTACTCTGGATTGCTCTATGCATTTCCTATAGGTTTCCCATAAGTGGCACCGTAACTACATCAGTGTAAAAGGTCCAGTAATTACTCTGGATTGTAGAGTAAATCAAGTGAGGGTCCCCCCCCCCCACACTGATAATCTGTCAACACTGCAGCAGGGAATTCCACAGGTTAACACAAAGGCATGTTCAAAAGAGCTTTGTTTTAATCCGTCCTGCCAGCAAATTTCAGCAGTAACCTGCAGGTTTTAATGAAAGGTTGAGAAACTTCTCCATCCAATATCTCCATTCCAGATAAACCAGTATTTACCCAAATCTAATGCACCACTGAACCTTAATGCCTATCCCTATTTTAAACGGGCTTGAGATAAAAAAAATCTCTTTGCTGGCAATTGTAACACGCAGTTGTAAAGCAGGTGCAAAATTTAATTTTACTGCATACAATGAGTTATGGCAATAATACGACGACACTGAGTTTATATTATGATTTTTATCCTAATTTATACAACAATGGGTTTTTTATTACAATATAGTAAACTGTTAAACTGCATAATGACATATACAGGGCACCTTTGCAAAGGGCACCTTTGTTGTGCAATGAAACACACTCCTCTCCTCCTGCCCTTGCAAGAGCTAACAAGATTACATGGTCGGGAAGTAAACCTCTCTTGTGTTGCTACTATATTTATGCCGTCAAATCCTCTTAAAATTGCACCAGATTTACTAGTGGGCGTGCTAGAATTTGAAGCACCGAGAAAAAATTATTCTGCCTCATACAACACCAGAAATAAAAATAGGTTATCTAGGTTATTTGTGCTGTCTTTTATTATTTGCTAATAAATCCCACTAGCTAGACAATCTTGGAGCATCAATTCAGTAAATCAAAATTGTATTTTAATTGTGTTTTAATCTCTTTGCTGATAATTTTACTGATAATATTTACTGATAATTTTAGTGGTGTTTTATTGTTGTTTTAATTACTGTTAGCCGCCTTGAGTTCCCTTTTCTTGGGAAGAAAGGCGGGATATTAAATAAATAAATAAACAAACAAACATATAAGTGGAATGTGCTTATTAAATATGTTGATTTCTCTCTGTGCAACATTTGTGCATTCACTTCCCAGAACACACAACCTGTTTTTCTATATTAAGGTGCTCTGAACATTTATACTATATTTTAATAGTATAACACATTAAATATTAACATACACAGTATAACCTTGGATTGAGAGAGTTTTGCAAGACAAGCAAACATTTCTAATAAATTTTTATTTCTTGTAAAGCAAGCCAAAAAAAGTCCCAGGCAGGATACACTTTCAGCACTCACTCAGCCCCTGCTCAGCATCTCCTATATATCAGGCTGTGCATGTCTACTCTGAAGTAAGCCTATTGCAGTCAATGGGGCTCATTCCTATGTAAGGGGAGCAATGGAAAGGAACCTGAGAGACCTAGGGTGCAATCCAGAGTAACTATGGGGAATCCTTGCTCCAATGAAAGAACAATTTACTCTGGCTTGCAATATGAATTTCCCATAGGTTTTCACTAGGTGCTGCCATAACTACATCAAAGTAAGAGCACAATCCGAACCATATCTACTCAAAAGTAAGCCCCATTGTGTTCAATGGGTCTTACTCCCAGGAAAGTGTCTTTAGGATTGCAGCCTACATGTCTCTTACGTGCTCCCATAGTTATTCTGGATTGCAGGGCTAGCCTTGCATGTCTACACTAAAGTAAGCCCTATTTTAATTAGTGTGCACAGCTCATTCATGTGTTTGCTGTTTGCTGCTTGAGACACCAAAGAGCCTTTGGCTGCAATCCTAAAGATATTTTCCTGGGAGTAAAACCCATTGAACACAATGGGGCTTACTTTTGAGTAGACATGGTTAGAATTGTGCTCTAAGTACAGGTTAGTTTGTCTTATTTTTCTTTTTCTTTTTTATTTTCTTTATTATTTTATATTACAGTATTGTAATCATTTTTATATGAATATTTTTGGGTTGTGGAACAAATCGTCTGAGTTTTCATTGCTTCTAATGGGAAAATTTGCCTTGATATACAAGCATTTTGAATTATAAGGATGCTTCCAGAATATAATATGCTCAAAAATCAAGGTTTCACTGTATTAAAAACCAACACACACAAACAAATTCTGAATTGCAAGATCTTAGAGCCCAACATCTGACATAATTCCTATATGGAAAGTATTAAGAAATTATATTTAATAACATTTACACACCTGTTAATTCCAAACACTATTTCTGCACCTTCAAGCAACTAAAACCCAATGCAAAGTCTCCAAAGGACAAAAGAATAATTCCAGACACAATACCTTGCATGTATAACAATTGTTTTTCTGGAGTAGACCCCAACATTTAATAGGTTTAACTCATTTACCTTGTAGTAAGGCCTGCAGAATATAATGGATTGGAGGTCCAATGCCATACAGATTACTAGAGTGGATACAGCTGTGCCAATGGGGAAAGGACAGTTAGAAAGGCCTTTTCCAGGTCAGGCTTGGGGCAAGTGGCTAAGACACTGTGCCTGTTAACCAGCAGGCCAAGGTTCGAGTCCAGGTCGGCCCCACAAGACAGGGTGAGCTCCTGTCCTTAGCCCAGCTCTGCAACACCAGCTGGATCCAATTGTATAGGCTCTGCCTTTCCATTGGACTATTTCAGTGGCGTGGAGAGGGGGGATTTGCTGCTTGGGTAACAGCCTCTCCTCCATAACAATCTAACCCAGGCTTTCGTGCTTCGCATGCAGCGTATGCAGAGTCTTCCAAGACTGACGGAGGCCTGCTTGGGATGATAGGCTGTCATTATATCCACTCTCACCTGGAAGTCAGCCCCATTGACTCTGATGGGACTTACTCCTAAGTAGACCTGCCTGGCCTTGGCCACCCTTACCTGCACAATTGGTAAGGTCAGCCCCATTGACTCTAATGGGGGTTACTTCTGAAGAGACCTGCCTGGCCTTGGCCACCCTTACCTGGGAGTCAACCCCATTGACTCTAATGGGGGTTACTTCTGGGGAGACCTGCCTGGGCTTTCCACCCAGAGCCTCCTTCCTCCTGTTCCAAACCAGCAGCGGAACCTTCATCACTGGGTTGTTGTCCTGCCCGGACCTTATAAGGCTGCGCTCCAGCGCCTGCTCCCTGATTGGCTGGAGAGCGGGGGGCGGGGCGTTGCTCGTTTCCGATTGGCTGGAGCGGCCAAGGCGTTCACCCTCAGATTCGGTCCCCCAGGAGTTTCCCTGCGGCGACCATGGCGAGTGTGCACGAGAGCCTCTACTTCAACCCCATGATGACCAACGGGGTCGTGCACGCGAACGTCTTCGGAATCAAGGACTGGGTCACGCCCCACAAAATCGCCCTGCTGGTCCTCATCGGGGAACTGGGCGCGGCCGGGCCCCACTTGGACCTCCTCGAGCAGCGCCGCCTCAACCGCCTCCTCCTCCCCCTGCTGCAGGTCGGACGGAGGGACCCCCTCTCTGTGGCCTGCGGGACTCCTTGTCACCGTCTGGGGTCTGCAGAACTCCCTGCCACTTGCCAGAGACGGAGAGGGTTCCCTGGGGCCCGAGGGACTTCCTGCCAATGGGCAGAAATAGAGGGGGTTCTCTGGGTCCTTTGGGACTCCCTGCCACCAACCGGGAACAGAGGGGGCTCCTTGGCCCCTGAGGGACTCACTGTCACCAACTGGGCCCTGTAGAATTCCCTGCCACTGGTCAGAGACAGGGGGGGCTCCCCCGGGCCTGTGGGACTCACTGAGGGGGTTCTCTGGGCTCTGTGGGACTTCCTACCACCAACAGGGAACAGAGGGGCTCCCTGGGTCCTGCGAGACTCACTGCCACCAACTGGGGTCTGCAGAACTCCTTGCCACTGGCTGGATACAAAGGGGACTCCCTGCCACTGGGCAGGAACAGAGGGGGATTCCCTGGGGCCTGCAGGACTCACTGTTATTGGGTAGGAGTAAAGGGGGCTCCCCAGAGCCTCTTGGATTCCCTGCCTCCAACTGGGGATAGAGGGGGTTCCCCAGGGCCAGTAAGACTCTGCCACTGGCTGGGCATGGAGGGGGCTCCCCGGGCCTCTGGAACTCTCTGCCACTGGCCGTGAATAGAAAGGGCTCCCCATGGCCTGCAGGACTCCCTGCCACTCTGTTATAGTAATACAGTATGTTCCCAGGTAAGTGTGGATAGGATTGCAGCCTTACTGTTCCTCATCCAGGGCCCTGATATGACGCTGTCTCGACTGATAAAAGCAATTGAGGAATGCTGCCCTCACTTAGCAAGCTCTGTGCAAATAAGGTATGTTTGTTTGGTCATTGAGTAAGGCTTTCATTTGCTGGGCGCTGTGCCTGCGGGTGGTCCATTTTCTGACCTTCTCTGATCATCCACAACAAAGACATTCCTTGGGAGATTTTCCCCATGAACCACTAGAGAGGCTGGAAATGGTCCACGTGGACCATCTGCACCCATAGCCCGCACTGCAGGTGCTCCACAACAATTCGTGGAGATCTGTGGGCTCCTAAAGGCTGGGAGGTGCTGGGTTAGATGGACCTATGGCTTACACTGCTGTATCCTGGCTTCAAATTGTAGGATCAAGCTGATGGCAGGAGGGGAGCTGAAAGATATGGAGCAGTTCTTTGATGATCTGTCCGAGGCATTCAACGGAACAGAACCCGAAGTTCACAAAACAAGTGTAATAGGTACTCTTCTGTTTGTTATTAAAACCTTATCAAGATGCACCACCTCCTTATAAAAACTATTGTCATGCAGTCATAGGGCGCAATCCAGAGTAACTACGGGGAGTCCTTGCTCTGATGTAAGAACGATTTGCTCTGCATTGCAATATGAGGTTCCCATAGGTTTTCACTAGGTGGTGCAGTAACTACGGGTGCACATAATGTCTCTTCTGTGCTCCCGTAGTTACTCTGGATTGTAGGGATAGATTAACAGTGCTTGACTTTTTCCCTGGCCATATATTAATTAATTTTCTGAGCTTTGGGAATACCACTGATTGTGATATACAGTTGTGCCTCACATAAAGAGCTTAATTCGTTCCGGAGGCCTGCTCTTTAAGTGAAACGCTCTTTAAGTGAAGCAGATGTTTCCATAGGAAATAATGGAAACTCAGACGATTGGTTCCACAACCCCAAAAATATTCATATAAAAATATTAACTGAATGTAAAAATGATGACAAAACACTGGAATTGAATTCAAAACATGCATTCAATGTGCATGATCCTATGAAGTCTACATAGGCTGCAATCCTAAAGACACTTTTCTGGGAGTAAGCCCCATTTAACACAATGGGGCTTACTTCTGGGTAGACATGGTTAAGAGGCTGCAATCAAAGACACTTTCCTGGGAGGCTTACCTGGGCTGCTGCTGGAGGGTCAAGATGATCGGTGGAGGCACATGGGGGCAGTTAGGGGCAGCTGCCTCTGGCACCTCCAGCAACTGTCCCCAAGTTGGGGGGACAGTTAGAGGCAGCAGCGCTGGCCGGCAGCCTTTTTAAACAGCCTTCATGCGGAGCACCAGGACTGCATAGCACATGTGCACATAGAGCATTTGCTTGTTAAGTGAAGCGGAACTTGTTAAGTGAAGCAAGATTTCTTGGAAATTTTTGCTTGTTAAGTGAGGAACCACTGTATTGTAATTTATTTAATGCTCACCTTTTCCAGCTGAATTTAGGCTGCAATCCTAAAGACATTTTCCTTGAGGTAAGACCCTTTGAACACAATGGGGCTTAAATTAGAGTAGAGTATCCTTAGAGGATTGCTTTCTAAGGGCGCAATCCAGAATAACTCCGAGGAGTCCTTGCTCCAGTGTAAGAACAACTTACTCTGGATTGCAATCTGAATTTCCCATAGGTTTTCACTAGGTGGTGCCGTAACTACTTCGACATAAATGTATCTTACATGCTCCTGTAGTTGCTCTTGATTGTAGCATTAGTCTCCAAAATCAGGGTGCACATTAGATTCAATGGTTAATTAGATTCAAGTAAATGTGGTATTTTGATTATAAGTATAGGGTGTGCATTAGATTAGAGTAAATATGACACTATTTTTAGCCGCTGCATTTACACAACAGTGATCAAATGTGTACAACTGTGAGCTGGGCAAAAATTGTTTTGTGGAACTCACACATACAGTGGCGCCTCACATAAAGTATGTTTCACGTAACAAACAAAAATTTCTCCAGGATTCTGCTTCACGTAAAGAAAACATTTGTTGGCAGTTGGCGCAGACATGCTAGCCGGCAGCCTGTTTAAAAAGCATCAGGGCTGCCTAGTGCACCTGCCCCATAGTGAAAGCAACACTTTATTTATGAGCGATTTTAATGATGTTTTATTTCCTGATGTTAGCCGCCTTGGGCTCCCCCTAGCTGGGGAGGAAAGGCGGGATATAAACTGGTTAAATAAATAAAATAAACACTTCCATGCCGTTCCTCCTGTGCTGGGCGTCCGCTGGGCAAAGGGAGAGAAGAGCAGTGGAGAAGAGGGAAGCAATTTAGGGCTAGCCAGAAGGGAGCAGGGGAGAGAGGCTTAGGATGGAGAGAAGGAGAAAGTGGGGAGACACTTTGAAGGTGTCTTGGATTGCAGCCTCTTCACCATGTCTACCCAGAAGTAAGCCCCATTGTGTTAAATGGGTCTTACTCCTAGGAATGTGTCTTTAGGACTGCAGCCTAAGTAGACTTCATAAGATCATGCACATTGAATGCATGTTTTGAATTCCATTCCAGTGTTTTGTCATCATTTTTACATCCAATTAATATTTTTATATGAATATTTTTGGGGTTGTGGAACCAATCATCTGAGTTTCCATTATTTCCTATGGGAAAATCCGCTTCACGTAAAGAAAGTTTCACGTAAAGAAACTGCCTTCGGAACGAATTAATTCTGTTATGTGAGGCGCCACTGTATTTAGTTATGAAGAATGGCTCCCCATAGTGGTCAAGAGAAGTATTGCCAAATGGGAAAGATGTATAGTAGTAACATCTTAGTAGTAGTGTGGGTACCATATATAGGGCTGCCAGAATTCTCTTGCACAAAATCGGGACAGGACTCTCTGTCCCATTTGCAAGCATGTAAACACAACCCCCCAAAATCAGGATTGTCCCTATTTTGGGTGACATATGGCAACCCGGGGGCCTGTGTGTGTGTGTGTATCAGTGGCGGGCTGAGGCAGGTTCTGTCTAGTTCTGCAGAACCGGATGTTCCTATTCCCCTGCCACTGGCAATCTGGTAGCAGCGGGGGGGGGGGGGGGGGAGGGCGCGATAACCATGTGGACCGGTTTGCATTGGGCCACTGCAGTGGTAGTTAAAGAGGGCACCCAGCCGGCACTTTTAAATTTGCCGCTCCAAGTGGCAGTCCGCAGAGGTGCCCCACAAGCCCCAGCGCTAAAACGTCCTTTCCCCAGCCGCTGGGGCTTGTGGGGCATCTCAGCGGGCTGCCGCTTGGAGCGGCAAATTTAAAAGTGCCGGCTGGGTGCCCTCTGTAACTGCCGCTGCAGCAGCAAACTTAGGGGCGGCTACAGCCCTGTCGGGAGCATCCTCAGCCGGGGGAAGCCAGGCAGGCGCTGAATTTCCTCTCCCTGCCTGGCCATGCCTCCCCAGGGTCTCCCCGCACACTATAAAGGAGGCGCAGAACTAGCAACAATAGGAACAGCAGCTCCTCTCCTCCCTCTGGCAGCACTTCAATAAAGTGAGTGTGTGTGTGCCCCAGCCTTGCTCCTCTAAGAGCAGCTGCCTCTTACCAGCCTTCCCCTTCCACCCTATCCACACTTTCCTGAGAGTAGGTCCATAGACTGCAATGGAGCTTACATCTGAGGAAGCATGGATCTATGCCTCTCACCAGCCTCTTTCTTTCACCCTATCCACACTTTCCTGAGAGTAAGCCCATTGACTGTAAAGGAGCTTACATCTGAGGAGGCATGGATCTATGCCTCTCACCAGCCTCCCAGCCTTCTCCTTTCACCCTATCCACTCTTTCCTGAGAGTAAGCCCATAGACTGCAATGGAGCTTACATCTGAGGAGGCATGGAGCTATGCCTCTCACCAGCCTCCTCCTGCTCCCTGTGCACACTTTCCTGAGAGTAAGCCCATTGACTGTAATGGAGCTTACATCTGAGGAGGCATGGATCTATGCCTTTCACCAGCCACCCCCTTCTCCTTTCACCCTATCCACACTTTTCTGAGAGTAAGCGCATTGAATGTAATGGAGCTTACATCTGAGGAGCTTGGCAGAGCTTGGATCTATGCCTTCTCCTCCTTTCCATTCTCCTTTCCACACTTTCCTGAAAGTAAATTAAAAATAAAATAAACTAAAAATTAAAGATATGCATTGAGCTGTATGGGAAAGTGAAAGAGTCCAATATGGCTACCACTCATAAGTAGGTGAACCTGCCATAGTCCGCGAGAAAGGGAAGCTGAGAGGAATCCAATGACTCCATAACGGTCCTGATCCAATGAATGGAGCCTCCAAAATCACCCCCAAAAGAGGGCCCTGATAATTGCATTGATCTCTATGGGAACTGACAGGGAAATTTATTGCACTTTTACTTGCAAATAGGCAAATTTGCCTTAGATATTTTGGGCAGGCTGAGAGAAATCTGGTCCTGATCCAATAAATGAAGCCTCTTCCAGGCACCTCACAAGCCTTCCTACAAGCTCCACTGCATTAAACCCTTTTGAAAGACAGATTGCACAGCCATTTTTACTCACAAGTAAGCAAGCATGCCATGCTGGTGTGGAAGGTCAATCCAAAGAGTGTAAGGCTTTCAGAATGGTCTTGATCCTGGGCACTTGGAGCTTAACAAATGCTCCACAAGGCAGCATTTGACTGTTTTCAGCATATGAGTGTTTTCAGACTTTGTAATGCCCTACATTTTGTTTGGATTTCCTGCATTTTGGGGGCCTTGCTCTTTATGGCTATGATTATGGTTATGCTGACTACTCTGAAGTAAATCCCATGGGACTTACAATCAATGGGACTTACTCCCAGGAAAGTGTGGTTAGGGTTGCTGGGGGGCACTAACAAAAACTTAGATTTTTTTAAATTTCCCCTTTAAATTCTCCCCGGTCCTGCCCCCTGACCCTGGCCACGCCCCCTGACCAGGCCTGGCCCCACCCACTTCCGGGGACACACACACACACATATATATATAGAATCATAGAATTGGAAAGGACCCAGTGGATCATCTAGTCCAACCCCCTGCCTGTTGCAGGAAATCCTCATCTTGTGGGGATCCAGGTTTCAGTCCCTGGCCTGCTGGTTAACAGGCACAGTGTCTTAACCACTTGCGCCACCAGAGGACTATAGTAACATGGGAACATGATAACAGGTACTAACAGTAGTAGTAACATGGGAAAGTTATAAGGACAAGGCAGTGCATGAATTTAAGGGAATTGGCTCCTTATTTTTCTCTCCATAGGCTTATTCCTGCGCCAAATGAACCTGGCCTACAACAAGCTTTCCTTCAGCCAGGTTTACAAACTTTACAAAGCACTTCAGCTGTATTTCAAAAACAGCGAGAAGAAGAATGAAGGAGAGATGGAGATGGAGAAAGAAGAACTTGACGAACCCAGGTTGCTTTAAGATTATCTTTGATCTGTTTTGATAAACACTGGCAGCCTGAGATGCCAACCAGTTTAACTAGGGCTGCAATCTTAAAGACACTTTCCTGGGAGTAAGACCCACTGAACACAATGGGGCTTACTTTTGAGCAGACATGGTTAGGATTGTGCTCTAGATGTTAAATCTAAGCAAGCAACAGCGTGGTTTGGCTGGCAGGCAGGCAGTGTTTTGCCAAGTGGTCTCCTAAAAAAAATCTTAAGGCTCTGGAGGGGTGGATTGCATCAAGGGATGAATCCTCGTTGCTGTCTGTGCTTCACGTGGCTAGAAATTTCCTTTTTTGTTCAAAGGGAGGAAGAAACATCATGCAGTGGGCCACTTTCACAGAAGCAAGCAGAATACTTTCTTTCGCAACAGGTGTGTTAGTTGTGTGTATTGCTGGGGAGGAGAAGCAGCTTAGGCAGCAATCCTAAAGACGCTTTCCTGGGAGTAAGACCCATTGAAAACGATGGGGCTTACTTTGACGTAGACATGCTTAGGGTCGTCTGGAGGTGCAAGTTGTTAAGACACTGTGCCTGTTAACCAACAGGCCAGGGTTCAAGACCCAGGTCTCCACAAGACAAGGATCTCCTGCTACAGGCAGGGGGTTGGACTAGATGATCCACTGGGTCCCTTCCAACTCTAGGATTCTATGATTGTGCTCTCATTCTGTTTAGCTGGCCTGACACATTCAACAGACACATTCCTGGATCTCATATGGGACTTATGCCCATCCGGGGGTTGATGCGCATCGGGGGATAGTTGCACTTGGGTGGTTAATGTGCATGGGGGGACTGATGTGCATGGGGAGGGATGTTGCGCATGGGGGTTGATGCACTATGGGGGGATAGTGTACGGGGAAATTTTACTTCCGCAACATGGATACACTTTTCGCTAGTATCTAATATGCAGTTTTGGGTTTGCACCAATAAGACCCTTGTGTATTGCTGATCATCCATTTTCTTGTTTTAATTCCTGATTGCACTGAGACTAATATATTAATGTTTATTGTTTTTCTCAATTATTATAGAAAACTTGCTTTAAAATTTGGCAGTGACTTGTGGGTTGATGCCCGGGTGGCATTCTTCCTTAAATCTTTTAAGCCAGCTTTTCATCACTCATAATCAAATTACTCACAGCCTTCCGCTTTTGAGCATCTTATACTGAAGCTTTGACTTAATTTCTAAGCCTGCTGTCAGACTGCCTTCTTCCCAAAATGCAAAGATTTTGTTGCTTTGGTAATAATAAAATTAAATTAATAATAATGATAAAATTATTTTTAAATTTCTGTTATAGGCTTCTTTGTTGAAGAACGATGAGACAAAAGCTCTCGCTCCTGCGTCTTTACAAAGGGAGTTAAACAACTTGTTAAAATTTAATCCGGATTTTGCTGAAGCGGTAGGTTTGTTTTTGTTTTCTTCAGTTGGGAATCATTTATACAGCAACCCTACAATCCAGAGTAACGACAGGAAGACGTAAGAGGCACTTAACTTTGGATTGCTCTATGCATTTCCCATAGGTTTCCCATAAGTGGCAGTGTAACTACATTGGTGTAAAAGGTTGCATAGTTACTCTGGATTGTAGCCTAAGAACACAATCCAGAGTAACTACAAGGATTCCTTTCTCCAATGTAAGAACAACTTACTCTGGATTGCAAAATGCATTTCCCATAGGTTTTCACTAGGTGGTGTCATAACTACGTTGACGTAAACGTCTCTTACGTGCTCCCATAGTTACTCTGGATTGTAGGTTAAGTCCTCAACTTACGAACGAGTTCTGTTCCAAAACCTCGTTCATAAGCTGAAATATTAGTAAGTCCAATACCACTGAGGTCAGTGCATTGATGTCAGTGCAGGGGTATGGTATGTATGAATGTTCGCATCTTGATTGCTTGTAAGTTGAGGCCTTACTGTACTGTAGCATAGGCTGCAATCCTAACCACACTTTCCTGGGAGTAAGTATTATTGAATACAATGGTCTTACTTCTGAGTAGACATGCTTAGAAAGGCACTATTACTTAACAAACAAAGGACTTGCTATTTGTTACTGGCAGTATCAGCAGCGGTGCAAAAGCTGCAATCCTAACCACACTTTCCCAGGAGTAAATACTATTGAACACAATGAGACTTACTTCTGGAGACACCTTGTTTTGAGCAAGCAGCCAGATTGTAGGCATTTAGTATCTTCTGAGTAGCCAGCAAAACATTGGTCATGAAGCCGGTTTGCCTGCTGTTGCAGTTGACTTTAATTAAAGCTGATTTGCTGTTGGGCCTCCCTCCCCAGCACTACCTGAGCTATTTAAACAGCCTCCGAGTCCAAGACGTCTTCAGTTCCACCCACAGCCTCCTTCATTACTTTGACCGTTTGATCCTCACCGGCGCAGAAAGTAAGAGCAACGGTGACGAAGGTTACGGACGGAGCCTGAGATACGCGGCTCTCAACCTGGCTACGTTGCACTGCCGTTTTGGCCACTAGTGAGTCCAACTGTGAACATCGGATGCAACATGGGGAGGGCACGAACTTCTCCTTGGAGAACTCGGGGCTAGATCTTGGGGAAGAGGACTTCCAGGGTCCCACAGTGATTCTTTGAGCTACTCTGTCAAACCAAAGCACTGGCTGCTGCCAAGCCTGGTCCCTTCCGGGTGCTGGATTTTAAGCCCCTGCCTGAAATAATCTTCTCATTTGGTGGTTCCCCATTAATCTGTTTCTTTTGGTTGTAGTCAACAGGCTGAGCTAGCCCTGCAGGAAGCCATGAGGATTGCACAGGAGTCCAATGATCATGTCTGTCTGCAGCATTGCTTGGTAAGATATGGAGGCTTCCTATTTTAAGTGATTAAGAATAAAAAGTGTATTTAAAAACACACATTACATCTTGCACCTGTTCTTCCCCTTTATGTGACTGTAGGATTTGGGGCACCTGACCTATTGTGCTTTGTGAAGTACTGTTACATAGATGGCACTCTAAAAATAAAAATACAAGTAATGTGTTGGTTTTCTGTCTGCTTCGTGATGTGCCAAGACGTGCCGTCACACCGGCTGTGCATCATGGAACTGTTATCTGCCATGGACCTTGCACAGGCTGTGGGTATCATAGTTCTGGCTAGTCTTGTGAAAGTCTTGTGGCCACAATGTTGCTGTTTCTTCCTCTTGGTCCCAGATTCTGATCTAGGATTTTCCAAAACAAGGCTGGCTCGTCAAGGGGAATGGTCTATATAGTGTTGAGGGTATTTAAAAATAAGATTTATATCTCAGCCATCAGATCCTCAGGGCAACTTCAAATTATACTTTAAAATGTTGTAACTGCTTATGTGTCTGCCCAAATTCCCAGTACCCCAGGCCTCATGGCCATCTGGTTCTGCAGTTGCCCCTCCTTCCCAATGTACTATAACTGTCACTCCTCCTCAAGCTTGTAATCAGTTAAAGGAAGGCAACATAATTGAATCTGCTTTCATCTCAAATGGCAAATGTCCTCCCTTTTGTTTTCTTTGCATTGGTGTCCTTAATGAAGTTGGGTAAACTCTCTCCTTATAATAGCTGTTAATGTAATGAGGGTGGGAGGCACACCAGTGAAAACAGAGCGCAACACTAGTGTAAATTACATGATGAGAGTTTTTTGGATGCTGCGTGAAACCGTCGGGATCAGCTACTCATGGTCCAGTCCTAATGACTGCAGGCTCCATTGATCTGTTTCTCTCCTCCCCCCTTTCCTAATGCAATCCCCTCTCCTAGTGCACATGGTGATACGTATATTATATATATAAAACAAGCAGGATATATTCTGCGTTTCTTTTCATCGTTTTGTGCAAAATCCCAGTGGGATCTTCAGTGTTTTATGTTTCAGGGTAGGAGTGTTCTAGAGGCATCAAACTTGCATTTTGCATGCAATAAATTCCAGGTTCCATCTCCTGATAAAAGGATCTCAGGTAGCAGGATTTGGGGGGAAACAGGCTTGCATGAGGCTATGCCTAGTGGAACTGAACAATCCAGAACTTGGGGGAAAATAACTATCAGTGCAAGGTGGCATTGAGCAGCTTCTTATAGTCACATTTTCCCCTTCTTTGCCAGAGCTGGTTGAACATCTTGGAGCAGAAGAAGTCGGGCAGCTGCCTTCTTTTGGAGCATTCGGTCACCAAAGCAGTGCATTTTGGACTCCCGGTATGTCCTCTTCCAACTTTATCTAGGTTGATGTAACCAGCAGCTCAGGTAGCATTGGATAGTAACAGGGCCAATCTATCCATGAGACCAGTGAAGGTTGCCTCAATGAGCAGATTGGCAGAAGTGCCCACCTATGCCCACTCTCCCTCCTCCTCCCCCCATTTCCTGGTTTGGGAGATACATCAGCCTGTAGCGTTCGGCTCTCACCCTGTGATTCATGCATAGAGCCAGAGGCTCCCTGTTTTATCCCAGGCATCTTCTGCCACCATCCCCCCTAAAAGTCTTTGACTTGTACCTTTCTTTTTACTTGGTCTTCCCAGTGATAAATCAAATCCTTTTAAAAGCACACAGTGTATTTTTTACCTGTTGTTTTTCTTCCTCCCAGTATTTAGCTTCCCTGGGGATCCAATCCTTGGTTCAGCAAAGAGCTTTGGCAGGGAAGACGGCCAGTAAGCTAATGGATGCTTTGAAGGACTCTGACCTCTTGCATTGGAAACACAGCTTGTCTGAGCTCATCGATATCGGCATCGCCCAAAAGACCGCCATTTGGAGGCTCTATGGTCACAGGTGCTTCTCCAGTCTGTTTAAAACCATGATCTACACAGCTAGGGGCTGTGTGCACCTAGTTATGTTTTTTGTACAATGCTAACCCAATTCCCTTGCTATAGCACCATGCCGGTCCAGCAAGCCCAGATGCTGCTGAGCATGAACAGCCTAGAGGCGGTGAACGTGGGTGTGCAGCAGAACAACACCGAATCTTTTGCTGTGGTGCTGTGCCACCTGGCTGAGCTGCATGCGGAGCAGGTGAAGTGAGGGGTGAGGTGGGGGTGGCTCCGGTTCTGCACTAGATCCGTGACAGAGCCCTCTCTCTTGCAAGCAGGCAGAAGTCAAATGGATCTTCAAGCTGCTTTCTGTCCCTCCTGCATTTGAAATGGAAGAGGGAAAAGGGGTAGAAGATACAGTACGGGGGATAAGAGTGGTGGGCTAGAGGGTCTTCTGCACTTCCTCTTCCTTCTTGATTGGCATTGAGGATTTCTCCTTTGCTCACTACAGACTATTTTTTATGCATCAGGGTTACTTTGCTGCTGCCTCTGAAATCCTGAAGCACTTAAGAGAGAGATTTCCCCCCAACAGTCAGCATGCCAGGGTGAGCTGCCCTTTTATTCTTCTATTTATATCCTGTGCTCTCAGAGAGCAACAAACAGCATTTTTCCACCTGCAGGAGACTCACATGCAGTCTGATTGTAAGCTCCCTGCAGGCAGAGTCTTGTTATGCATTGGAAGTTATTGAAATAAATAAATTGAAATAAACAAATAAGTTTACCTCTGGTTTACTCGAATTACTCCTGATTGTTGCTGAATCCCTTGGAGGGATGTATCTTCTGATGTATCGAGTCCCTTGGTGTTTCTGCTTCACCAATTCTACAGCATTAGCCACATTATAGAAGCCCCTCTCCAGAAATGGGCTGTCACAACCTGACATATTCAGTGCTGTCAACCCTGTCATATTCACAACCCTGTCATATTCAGTGCTGGTGCAGCTCTCCACCATGACCCACACCCTTTCCAGTACTGAAATCTGAACTTCGGATTCCTCAAACAAGCCTCATCCTGCCCAATCTATGATCCCGTCTGATCTATGCCAAATCAGATTGGTAGATCAGGGGGTAGGATATGGCAGAGGCTTATCTTGTTCTCACCTAGGCCTGACATACATCCGTTCCGCCACTCTCCACCAGCCCCTATTCCTCTTGCAGTGCAATCGTAAGCATGTCTACTCAGAAATAAGTCCTATTGTATTCAATGGAAAGTATTAAAGATTGCAGCCTAAGTGCCATATTCACCAGTGCCAGTAGCTGTTTCATGGGATTCTTTGTCAGCAGGGCGGCTCAGGTCTTCCCACCAGCACTATTTACTGCCAAGGTGCTATGTAGGACACTCAACAGAATATTTTATTTATTTTATTTATATCCCGCCTTTCTCCCCTAATCAAAGGGAAGATAAAATATATAAAATAACCACATCTGTACATCATAAGTCAGAACTCCTTTCTCTTTGTTCTTGATCCAATTCCCAAACACTGTAGCTGTGGATGCTGTGTGATCAGAAAATCCAGTTTGACCGAGCTATGAATGATGGCAAGTACCATGTCGCCAGTTCACTCATTCCTGGGATCACAGCCCTGAGTAGCATTGAAGGGGTTTACAGGTAAGTAACTGCAAACTTGCAGAAACAGACTTCTATTTCCCACTGAAATGGGATTAGCATTAATATGAAATCACACTTTCTGTGAAATAAAGAATAAAAGAGCACAATCCTAAATATGTCTACTCAAAATGTAAGCCCCATTGTGTTCAGTGGGTCTTACTCCCAGGAAAGTGGCTTTAGGATTGCAGCCAAAGTCTTGTGTTTTTACAAGCTGCTCCTGCCAAGCTGTTACTGCTATCCAAAAGAATAAAAACATTGTAAAATATTTATTTATTTATAAATCTATTTTTAAAATATTTCATTATGCAGATGGGTATAATTGCATACATTATTCTGCATAACTGGGTAAAATTCTGCTGGGCTCCATTCTATGGAGTGCGCAGGACACACCAACTTGGAGAGCTCACCAGATGCTGAAGGTTCCTACTGGCTTGTGTTGCGAGTATGTGTAATGGTGTGCAATTCTGTGGTTGTCTCTTTCAGGAAAGCCCTCGTGCTGATAGTGCAGAACCAAATGTCCGAGGCCCATCGGCTCCTGCAGAAGCTCTTGATCCACTGCAAGAAAATTAAAAACACAGAGATGGTAATTAGGTAAGAGGCAACCCCACGATGGTGGTCTTTGGGGATAGCACTATGGCAGGACTCTGCAATGCAGCTGGAACCAATCATATTGGCTCTGCCATTCCATTGGTCTATTTCAGTGGCGTGGAGAGGGGGGATTTGCTGCTTGGGTAACAGCCTATTCTCCATATCAGTCTACCCAGGCCTTGGTGCTTCACATACACCGTCGAGCACAGTACCATAGTCTTTCAAGACTGTTGGATGCCAATACTAATAGTTTCAAGAGCTGTGCTCCCTTCTTGTGACTAGGGTGCTCCTGTCCATAGCTGAGCTCTACAGGACATCTCAGTGCTACAGCATAGCCCTACCCATCCTGCTTCAGGCACTTGCTCTTTCCCGGGAATACCGGCTCCAACATTTGGCTTCTGAAACTGTACTCAACTTGGCCTTCTCCCAGGTACTTGTGACTTGTCTCCAAACAATTGTCCTCCACCACCACCATTCGTGGTGGGTGCCACTCTTCAAGTTGTTCCAGGGTGAATTTAGTCTTGGAGGGCAGGGGTTTTCTGGCATGGTGGAAACCAGTTCTCTCCATGAACCAAATCACTGGCTTCAGAAAACTGATGGGGTAAAATAGCCTCACGGTGATTTGACCAAGTGAAAAATTGGCACAAGGGATAGAGTTAATTATTTAACTCTATTAAATAAATTAATTATTTTGATGAATTAATTATTTTGATTTTTTTTTTTTTGCTTGTCAGTTAATCCTTGGCATTCCTGAACAAGCCCTAAGTATTCTGAACATGGCAATAGAGCCCATCCTGGCTCACGGGACTGTGCTGGATAAAGGTGCCGCCATGTTCTTGGTTGCTAAGTGCCAGATTGCCTCTGTGGCCTCCTACAGTCCCCAGAAAAAGGCAGAAGGTAAGGGTGGTCTCTCCTCTGTGGTGCCCCTTCATGGGAGTATGTTGTCCCCTATTCGGTTCCGTCTGCACCACTAGTGTGTCCATGGCTTTGTATTGGGCATAGAGGTGAGAACGCTGTGCCCTGGAAGGCATCTTTTTTTAGCAAATCAGTAGTGGTGATGGAGGAGGCTCTGTTTGTGGGTTTGCTTGGAGGATGGTGGCTCAGAAGGACCTTCAGTCTGACCCAACAGGGATGTTTGTATGGAGTTGAGGCTATGGAAACACTTTTGAAATGCTTGTACATTTGACCTTCCTTTGCTAGCTCTGGAATCTGCGATCCTGAACCTCAACGAAGCCAAAACCTATTTTGCAAAAGTGGACTGTAAGGAGCAGCTCCGCGACATCTTCTACCTCCAGGCCAGGATCTTCCACAGCCTGGGCAAAACCCAGGAGAGGAACCAGTGCGCCATGCACTTCCGGCAGTTGGACCAGGAGCTTCCTGCTCGGGGTGTTCCCTTGATCAAAGGTTTCAAATGAAGTGTTTGCCTAGAACCACAATTCTTAGGGAAAATTATTCTCCTGCATAAAAAAGACCTGTGTTGGAGCACCAGATTATCCTCTCCAAGTGCATTTCTCTCCCCTATTTTCTAACATGTGTATTGTTTGTTGTAAACCTTGGAAATTTATCAATAAATATTTTTGTAATGTGAATTTGACTCTATTCCAAGAAACCTGATCAGTGGCCTGCTTTGCATAGGTGGGGCCATAATACATTTTCCACCTGCACTTCTTCCTGTATGATTTTGGCCAGCAGGGTTTAGAAATGCACCCATTCTCAGGGAAAACGGATTTTCAACACATGGCAAAATCCAACCACGGGGAGTCCTTGCTCCAGTTTAAGAACAATTTACTCTGGATTGCAATATGAATTTCCCATAGGTTTTCACAAGTGGTTGCAGTAACTACAGGTGCACTTAATGTCTATGTTCTCCTGTAGTTTGAATTGTAGGGACAGAAGGACTTTTGTGTGGCTGGCTGGCTTGCAAATTGTACAACACCTTGCAAATGTCTCCCTGTCTCCCTAAATCTTGAAAACAAGTGCTGTTTCCTCCATGCACTCCATCCAGTGGTGGGCTTCAAGGGGTCCTCACAGTTTCTATAGAACCCTTTGCTAATGAGCAACTGGTTCTGAGAACCGGTTACTAATGGGACATAGAACCTGTTGTTAATTTAGGTTATTAGGCCATAGAACTTGTTAATTTATTTGAATCCCACCAAGGACTTTACCTACAGCTGTGACTATAGTGTGATTGTTATGAAGGACTGATAGAAACACAAACACCTCCCACCGCTTCTGAAACCATGTGGAGCTTAACAAGGGAGTGACAAGTACTTTGAGTTGTAATTTCAAAAAAAATCAGTATATAGGAGGCCCTTCATATTGCAAGGAATAAATTCCAGATACTGGTTTTTGTGGATAAATAAATCTTCCTACAGCCCTTCTGTTGACACAGTACTGTGGATGTTGGCAGGGAACCCAGCACTTTTCAAACAGCAAGACACACCTGTGTGCAAAGTCCATCAGTTGGCAACAGGCAGCTGTTCCAGGCAGCTCTTATGCCAGAACCCTGAACGATGGGTCTCATACATTATTTAAGGCCTCTGTGATGGGAACATCCTTCAGTTAGGATCTCAGCCAGAGATAGACCAGCTTTTAGTGTATGCAAAAGTAATGTCAGATGAGCCCCAACCAGAGCTGCTATTATTATTATTTATTTGCTGAGATATTGCTCAGTGATGTCAGTACTTCTGAGC
This sequence comes from Cryptoblepharus egeriae, assembly GCA_030015325.1. NCBI lineage: Eukaryota > Metazoa > Chordata > Lepidosauria > Squamata > Scincidae > Cryptoblepharus > Cryptoblepharus egeriae. The sequence continues at coordinate 7,073,405 of JAREYC010000017.1, read as the reverse complement.
AGACAGCTGATACCTTCCTCTCAGTCAGTATGTCTGGGTGGAGGTACTTTAAGAACTGATTTCCAACAAGGAGACTGCATCAGTCTTGCCCCATCCTGTAAGCCTGCACAAGAAACCTTTTTTGCACATTTTTTCATTTAAAACAAATTTGCAAACTCAAAACAAGAAACCGGTAAAGCAACCATAATATAATTTTTAATCAACAGACAGAAAATAAGCAGAAGATCAATGCCGTCTAGACTCTTAGATCATGAGTTTGGGTTGAGATTCTTCTGCCTGCTCGGAAGCTACTGTAATTATTCTGAAAAGAAAATAGCATTTTATTTTAGTTGCTGTCCTTGCACTTTGTATTTTAATAACCTGCTGCTATAAAATAAACCTATGCTATGCCTTGATCTTGGGAACCCATTAACCACCTCTGCCCAGATTGTTCCCAAGTCTTGCAGCTGGTCCTATGCATTGCTACTTAGAAGAAAATTGCACTTAATTAGATGGGGCTTATTCCAAGGAAACTGTGCATAGGATTTGGATTCTCGTTGCATCACTGGTGGTTCAGGCCAGAAGCAACCCTCCACCCCCCTGCAAAAAATGGTTAATGCTGGGTGTGGCATCTATGAACTACCTGATAACTGTAAGACAAGTGTGGGTGAGAAACATTGGTCTGTTTCTTGATCTGATACACCCAACTGTGGGTGTATTTAATGCTTAGGAAGCTTAATTTATATGTCCAGTCTTGACTACAGCAAGTGAATCATCCCTAGATGTTCTTTGTAAGGGAGATGCCCTATGTTTTTTCCTCTGATCCTATGAGGACAGACCTACCATCCAAACTCGGGAGGTGGTGCAGTCGTCCATGATGAGCTGTAAGTAAACGATGCATTCATTTCTCACTTTCTGGATCTCAACATAAGAACCTCGAGTAAATCTATTACGATCAATAGATTTGATCACAAATCTGTTGTTGGATTTGTTGGTATGTTTCCAGACATGGTATTTTTGAAGAGATGGTGTAGCAGAGTGGCTCAGACTGCAATCCTGTATGAACCTGGGAGGAAGTTGGGACCACAATAGGTCTTGCTTTTTCTTGCTTCCAAGAGACCTGTCCTGCAGGAGGCTCAGGGCCCAAACCTATCCAACTTTACAGCATGGATGCAAGTGTGCTAATGGGGGGATCACTGCAGCCCATGATGGGGAGGCCATTGAAGTCTCCTTAAGGGATTTTATTTATTTAGCTTACAGCAAATATATGTACTCAAGGTAAATCAGATGTTAATGTTCCATTGCTATGTATTTTGAGAGCCAGGAATTCCACATTGATGTCTGGCTGTCAATTGCCAATTCTTCAATGTAGTCTGGCCGCTAATGGTTGCTAGTTGTTTAGGACACACACGCTATCACAAGGAGGTGAACTAGCTTCACACCCTTCCGTAAAGTATCATTTGCTCCCTTGCCTTGTGCTGCAAAATTGGATAGGATAGGGTTTTACTTACTTTTACTTACTCCCGAGTAAAAGTGGCTGAGGTGGCTTCTAGGTAAAGAAGCCCAGGGTTGGCATGGTGATGTTGGCAGGCGCCTTGATATTGCAGATGGGAGTGTGTGGTTTGAGAACTGGCATCAGTTGATGCACGCTGAGTGGTCCTCAATTGGATTTGTGTGTGTGGCTGATCATGTGCTGACTGATGTGGACACATGTGCCAGCTGATCTGGGTCATGCATCCATTAATGCACCCCCTGGCCTTGCATCCATCAGTGGATCTTGCTTTTCCTCCTGCATTTCCAGACAGTGAAACTGAAAGCAAGCATCACATCCACCAACCTAGCCAGGATTGCCCAGAAAGGCCTTTTTTGGGGGGTTGGGGGGGGGAGGAGGCTGCCTGCACATCTGGACCAGTCAGGCCTTCCTGTGCTCTGCCAATCAGCTGCAGGCTGATGCTAGGCACTTCTCCATTGGAGACAGGCTCAGCTCCCAACTACAGCCAATCAGGGCGCAGCTGGCAGCATCTGGGTGCCTGGAGAAGGGAGGGCTGCTGGGCAAGCAATGGACACCCTGCAGGACCAGAGGCTGCAGTAGCATCAGCTGTCCTGCCCAGGAGAAAGAAGCTCACCAGGGCAGGTAAGGGATGCCAAGGGGAGGAAGGGATGCCGGGCACTGCTGATCCCCTCCTGCTTGGGCGGAGGTGCTTTGATCACTGCTTCTTTGGGGTGCTGGCAGGCAAGGGGGTACCAGAGGGTGGGAGGAGGGGGTGACAGCTCACCATCCTGCAAAATGACATCTTGCAAAATGGATGCAAACCAGCCCCACTTTTTCCCCGTGGTGGTGACCGTGGTGATCGTGGGTGGCTATGCCTGCCATCTGGTCACAGCAAGCTTGGCAGCACCTAGAGGTGGCCCACTGCCTGGACACCCACCTTGACAGCACCCTAAGGTGCTGGACACCCAGCTTGGAAACACCCTGGTGCTGATCCTGGTTGGCACTTGGAGATCTGGAGACAACCCTTGTTACCTGGTAACCCTATCCTTTGTCTTTTATTTAAAAAGCCATCTAAAGCTCCCTTTCATCATCATCATCACCACCACAGTGACCCTTGTGAGTATCAAACAGGCAACCCCTTTTCAACATCTGGCTGTGGTTTTCTGCGGCATTGTTCAGTGTTGTTAGAGTTTCTTGCCAGGGGTTTGGACCGTATGCTCAGGATGGAAAATCCAGTTTATGATTGGCAGGAAAATGTCAGAGAGAGAGAGAGAGAGAGATGTGAGGGTTCTGCATTGTGCATTCTGCATTCAATATATATATTTTATATAAATATATAAATCAATTCAACAGTATTTATATCTGTTTTTCAAAATCTGGCATTTTTCAACCACAAAGGGAGGATCTGGAAGCTTTTTGGGAAGGGGCTGATCAGGAGACAAGGTGGAGGGTTATGTCAGAGTGGATGGAGAGGAGCTTTCTTCTCACACTCTGGGTCATCCAGTGATATTGAGGTTCAGGGCAGGGAGTAGAAAAGAAAGACCCATTGGCTAAAAGTGTGATTTTCCACCTTTTCCTTCAGTGTGATTCTATATTTTATATGGCTATCTGGTGGCAGTGAGTCCCATAAGCTTAATACGCCTGGTGGAAAAAACAGTTCCTTTTATCTGAACCTGAACCTCTTGGCAACATGTGGCATGGTCCCAAATTCTCGCACTATTTAAACAAGGCAAAACAACCCCCCCCCCAAACGATTTGTAACTTTATAAGCCTCCATTGTGTGGATTCCTTTATGAGTAAGTCTCTCTTAGTGCAGCCTTGGAGGCCAATTTTCCATGTGTGGCAAGAATGCAAGAATGTGTGTTTTTTAATGCAATTATGTTTCGATAGTCCACGTAATCTGGATTCTCAAGGATTTTGCTGCTTTGTGTAGGTGTCAGTTGAACAAAATGGCTATGTTGTATTTGTGTGTGTGTGTATTTTTTTGTTTTTTAATTTTCCAGAACGAGATTTGAGTCCAGTGAATAGAACGAACTTGTATTCTCAGAGCATGGGAATTGTGGTAGATAAATCCAGAGGAAACAAAGAGCCTAGTTTGTCTCTTTTTAAACTCCAGCAAGACCGACTGGGCTGGTGATCTCCCTTTTTTGTCCTTGTCCTCCTCTTGTTTTATCTTTCCACCTTATCACCTCGGATTCTCAACATTCCCATGGGCTGACGATTCCTGAAAGGCACATGGTTGGTGTGATATTGTGGAGACATGGTGTGGGTGTATAGGCTGCTATTCCTCCCCCACCCAATTCAAAGCTCTTGTGGGTTTATCTTGTAAAAATTATCTTTATGCTACAGTATTGATCAGCCAGTTTACGCAATCGGCAGATAATAGTGATGGTAAGTTCTAAAATTTGTTAAACACCATTAATTTATAATAATCATTTATTATAAACATTGTTTATTAATATTGAGGAATTGAACCCCTCCTCCATTGGTGTACCTGGTTGGTTGTCCAAACATTGGTGGTGTGTCTTGATAATTTTAGTACCTGGTTGGTATGCCACGAGATGAAAAGAGTTGAAAATCACGTAAGGGGAGAGGAAAGTTGTTTGAACAACCATAGACTATGTATATAGCATTTTCCAGTGGTTGCTTTTACTTGAAGAAATCCTTATAATAAACAACGTAAGGTAGGTGGTTTTATTTTTAATCCCCATTTTGTTGCTGAAAAAGAAGAGGTTCCTAAGGTGAGAGTCACCAACAGCTCTCCAGCATGGGCTTGGAGTCTCCAGGAAACAGCATTGATTTCCGGGGAAAGCAAGCTGGAGATGTGTCAGCAGGATCTCCCTGGCTAAATTGCATGATATCAGCTGGGAGGAACAAGTCCCCAAGGAGATGGCAGCCCAACCCATCCTGTGAGTTCATGGTGTCGAGGAAGAGAGATCCAGGAATGGGGGTTCCTGAGCACACTCAGTCACTTTCTGTGGGGCTGCAGCAAATGGGGCCAATGCAATTTTGCAGGAGTGTTTGTCCTTCTGTATTCACACTTGGTTCCAGGCCAACTAAAACTATGATGCCCCCCCCCCAAATTTTTGTCTTGGGGGCACCACAGTGTCATCTTGAAGCACTAGTTGTAAGCAACATTAAAAGGAGATTAGTCATGGAAGTCATAGAATCATAGAATCCTAGAGTTGGAAGGGACCTAATAGGTCATCTAGTCCAACCCCCTGCCTGAAGCAGGAAATTCTCCTAGAGCATCTCTGACTGGTGCTCATCGAGCCTCTGCTTCCCCAGTGAGGGAGAGTCCACCACCTCCCTTGGCAATCTGTTCCACTGCTGAACCGCCCTCACCGTCAGGAATTTTTTCCAGATATCCAACTGGAATCTCCTTTCTTGCAGTTTGTACCCACTGGTTGTAGTTCTGCTTTCCAAGGCAGCTAAGAATAAATGAGCCCCTTCCTCCAATCACCAGCTATTGAGCTGTAGCCAGAGAACCTTCTTGGTCAGATGCAGTCTACCCCAGAATACTTTGGAAAGGATGGAAGGCCATTGCCTTCGTGTTCTATTTTTCAGAAGTATCAGGCTCTGTGACATGTCGTGGACATTTGATCCGTCTAGGAAGGCTGGAACGATCAGGGAAGGCTGTACAGGCATCCCCTACTTATTGAACAGGTTGATGACCAGAAAACCATCCAAAAGTGAGAAGCATTGAAAAGTTGAACCCAATCTTTTTAAGTTTATAAATGTTGCTTCCAAAGCTTTTTAGCTAGCAAATTGCAAGTGTCCCTTTTTATCTTGCAAATTCTCCTGCCCCATAAAGATTTCTCCAAATTGATTCTCATTAAGGGAACGGGATGAGACCAGAAGCTACAACATGGGAGAGGTTGAAAAAGTGAACATGCGTTGAATGAATGAGTTCTGGGTATTGTGTTGAAAGCATGGATTGTCAGAAAACAAACCATCAGAAAGCGGGAGATTGCAAGTGGCTTTGGAGTTTGTACTTATGAATTTGTAGCCTACGTGGTGTTTGGATTGTTAAATTTAATTTTGCATGTGTGTTTTTATATTTAGTTTTCCTTGTTGTTTGTTTTGAAAATCTCAGTCTTGGTTTAAATGCCTTAAAAGCAATACCAGGCTAGCATTTGTAGGCTTTCAAGAGCTGGCTGGAAAAGGGGATTCTTTGGGATTTAAGAACTGAGCAGGAACGGAAGGAGTCCTAACCGGCCCCCATGTCAACCTGATTAAAAACAGGCAAAAGTTGTGGTCTCGTCTCATGTCAGATTAGTTGAGCAGATTGAAAGAAAGGAAAGAAAGGAAAGAAAGGAAGAAAGAAAAGGCAAAAGTTGATATACTGAGCTGTCTCCTCAATAAGGTAATTTTGTTTGCTGGGATTCCAGTGTGACCATATTTTTTTTTCCCAGGACATGCCTGGAAAATAATATTTTCCTTGTGAGCAGGCAGCATGTAACCTTTGTGTAATTAATAAATTTTAAGTAAATTATATGTAATAGTTTAAATTCAATAATAAATAATATCGTGTTGATACTATATAATAATGAATAATATTGTGTTTTACATGAAAGCAATATATATATATATGCATGTTTTTAACTTTTAATCACCCATGCAATGAAGGAAGATTTTAGAACAGTGTCTAGAGTTGGAAAAGTGTGCTTTGCAGAACTTTGGGGGGGACCAGCATGTAGCAAGTTCCCACCTCCTTGCATTGTTATGGCCTGCCTTACAGGGCTGTTGTGAAAGGTGCTGCAATGCTGCCTTTCTAAACAAACAGGTGTTGGAGAAACTCAGCAAGATGGAAATTTCTTGAACTCAGTGGTCTTACTTCTTACTGAGGAGTCAGGTCTGGGACTCCACTTCTTCCTCATTATTATAGGTGCAAAGGGGTTGTCTTTTCCTCTTCTTCTTAACCACATGTCCTTTTGCCCCACAACCACTTCCCCTTTGCAGGCCTCGACTTTTGGCTTCCTCCCCTTTACAGGTCAGTCCACTTCCTTTTTTGGTGCACTTTCTGATGCAGTTTTCAGTGGGAGAAGATCAAGGGATATTTGGTCCTAGCTGGGGGTGCTGCAGCCCCAGCACTGTTCCCGGTTAATGGGATAATTATTTATATATGCAATGGTTGGTGGAGTTCCCAAAATGCAGACCCTACAGCAAATGGTGAACCAGCCTGGTTGGCATCTGCTGCGACTCCTTATGTGTTCTGGGTGCATATTTTATATGCCTTGATGTGCCCTCGCTGGGAAGAGCGGCTGTGATGGATTCACAAGAAAGCTTTTTTATCCGTCATAAAAGCATCTAACGGTAATGAAATCCATGTCCTAGATTTCCGCGATGCAGTGTGTAGGCTGGCATGCCTGCCCCAAAACTCCTACACAGGCTTGGTTTTAGGACGGGTACTGGGGGAGAACCATGTCTACCGGGAGGAGGTAGAGGCAGAAATTTTGGAGACTGGCTAGGGAAGCATGGTGTTGTCGCTGATGAGGCATCCATCGCTTTTTATTTTTGTGTATTTTTAAAATGTAAATTATGGCTTTTTAAAATGTTATATATAAATTTTGTTGTCAGCAGCCTTGAGTCCTGCTTGTGGGCAAAAGACAGGGTACAAATTCGTTTAATTAATTAAAGCCATCAGGCAGGAACTGGAAGTGGCAGGCTGGGCGATCCAGAGTGTTCCGAATTCTAATTCTGGGAGGACCTGATTCACAATTAAGACTTACCCAACAAGTCCTTCTGTTTATAAGTAAGCAGAAAATAAATTTGGTAATCTTTTATTCCCCCACATGTGTGTTCATTTTAGCTCAAGCACCCCAATGGAGCTAAGCGGGCAATTGGAATGAAGTTTGCCAGCACATCATGTCAATATGTGGCTCCAGCAGGCCCTTTGCCAAGAGGCTCGTATGCCAGAATGAACCATTCTTCAGCTATCACTGGGAAGCTCCCAACTTTCCTCGCCATTTTTTGGCAGTGAGCTGTGTGGGCGTCATGGATTCTTTTGTGGTGGTGGAGTACGATTTGAGTGCCAGATCTGGACAGGTCCGACAGGAGGATCTGGAGTCTGAGGAGCCGATGGAGCCCTGTGAGGAAGAAACCGGGACCCCGGATCCCATCGGACTTGAACACAAGGGGCTCCTGAATGTTGCACCTGGGGTCCCCTTCCAGGAGATAAGGGAGCCCCGAATTAAACTGAACCTTTCCAGTCGTAAGCTCTCCCTCCAGGAACGGTCCCAGTCGGTCCAATCCCCTGGTAGCAATGTGGGCATAAATGGACGCTACATCTATCCTTCTCTCCCGTATTCCCCGGTTACATCTCCACATTCTTCACCCCGTCTTCCCAGGAGGCCGACAATAGAATCCCACAGAGTTTCTATAACGGGTTTGCAGGTAAGACAACATTTTGGAATGGGGTAGGATGCCTGACACTTGCAACTTTACAAAGCTTTTAGTTCCTCCGCTACTACTGTCCTCACAACAACCTTGCAAGGTAGGTGAGGCCAAGGAGGGAAGTTGGTTTTTCAAGGATCAGAGGAGCTGTCCAGTTAAGGAGTCACCTGTAACTAGACACTGATCCCCAGAAGGTGGACACCCAAAATCATGTCCATCCTTGGAATACCATGTGCTGTGCCCTTTCCCATGCTCTGAATTGAGGCCACTTCAATTGTGGGCACCCGAAAATAACAGGATGCCTTGGATAGTTTTTATCTGTGTTCCTGGATGTCCTTGGTCCTGGCATCCTCGCTGCCCCTTCTGGAGTGGTCCATGCCTACCCAAGTTGCTGCATTAAGGGAACTTCCTGGATGGGTTTCTCACGAAGGAGGGGACGGGTGGATAGATGATGAGTGTGGGGGAAGCAACCAAGAAGATAAACGGGGGCAAGAATTCTGTTTGGAGCACCATATATGGCATTGTTCAGTGACAACAGCGGTTGATTTTAACCAGAGGTGGGTGGAATGGATGCTACTGCTTCCAGCCCATTTACTCTCAATTATGGGATATGCAATGATGCAGCCCAGCTCTCAGCATGAATATCTGACGGTTTTGTGCAGCCAAAGAAGGAACTCTGCAGTGGTTGAGTAACCAGGGAGCAAAGAAGGAGTAATTGTGGGCAACTCCTTACCAATCTGCTGCCTTAGGCGATCATCTCAGTTGGCCTCCTGTATGGCCTGAGTAGGGAATAGCATTACAGAGCAAATCTCTCTCTTTCCTGCCCAAAACCTGTCCTGAATGAAGAGCAAGCCATAAATTTAAAGCATAATAAAGTCGGTCCCTGATTGTTACATACTTGCAAAGCCCTCTTCACTTTTACAACACGTTTAATCCTATCTGTCCCAGGATTGTACAAACAATGTTGTGTGGTCGGATTTCTTTGACTCTTCCTACTGTTTAACCACATGGAGAAAATCCTCACTTCCTCAGCCACTTTGTTTCAATAAAATTCAAAATGTTCATCGGCAGTGGTTCAGGGTAAATTTACTTTGTTTGCGGATGGCAATAAATGGCAGTAATGGATGGCAGTAACAGATGGGGTTTTATGACCCAAAAAGTGTATGAGAGTGGTTTCTCTGTTCACTCCTTTGCTGTTAGTAATGGGATCATGTGTTGAGGTATTCATGGCCACAGGATGTGGGAATGGCTCTGAGCCTAGGGCCTTTAAGCCTTTGATAGGCTTTTGTGAGCCTAGAGCTATATAAGCCTTTTAGACAGACAGACAGACAGACAGACACACACACACACACATACATACATACATAGGCATTTCTTATCCGTCTATCCATCCATCCATGAATCCATCAATGCTTCCATCCATCAATACATACATACATAGTAGGCATGTCTTATCTGTCCGTCCATCCATCCATACATACATAGGCATGTCTTATCTGTCTATCCATTCCTTTAACCAATCCATGGCATACATGCATACATAGGCACATCTTATCTGTCCATCCATCCATGCATACTTAGGCATAATTTCTTATCTGTCTATCCATCCTTCTAACCAGTCCATGACATACGTACATACATAGGCATGTCTTATCTGTCTATCCATCCATCGAGTCAATCCATGTTAGATAGACAGATAGACAGGGATTTATAGACAACTTCAGATAAATTTACCAGGATATGGCATCACTGTGATGCTAGTTCCTCCAGGTCTACTTGGAAGTAAGTACCATTGTGTTCAGTGAGACTCTCAGGAAAGCCCAGTGCCAGATTGCAAGATAGCAGATTCCACCCTCTTGCAACACCCCCTTTGAGTACCATTTGTCATCCTCACTCTGTCCATTTTCATATCTACAGAGCAAAAGGGGCAGAGTTGCAGCGGGGGTTAATGGGGCAGGTAGCAATTTGCAAAAAGGTCTGCTAGGCTTAGTATAAATTTAATACAAAAAGTGATAATTATGAATGATACATTTATTTCCATTTGTACGTGAAAACACAAATATATGGATCTTTTTAGGGCTTGCTTGTTAAGCTCATTTTGGTTTTAATGTCTTCCTCTCTTCTAGGATTGCGTGCAGCTGAACCAGTATACACTAAAAGACGAAATTGGAAAGGTGATTTTTTTATTAATTCTGCAAACATACATATGGGTATATGGCTGAGGCTGTAGTGATATAGGATGGGAAAGAGAAGGATAAGAGTGGGCTCCTAGCAAACCCTAGTGGGGTCCCGATCCAGTTTAATACACACCACCCAGAGGTGATGTAAAAGATTTGAGCTGGGCTACCTTCGGGTATCCTGTTTTGCTTGGCGATCCTCAGTGTATTTTACATCTTTCTTTAGGGCTCTTATGGGGTGGTGAAGCTGGCATACAATGAAGACGACAACACCTACTATGTGAGTAGTAGTCATGGAGTTGTATGGCAAAACAGCTTATAGTGCTGGGGAGTCAGGCATCCTGAGTACATCCTACAAGACATGGGAGTTGATGCTGTCTGTCGGGTGGATCAGGGAGGCAATGGTGGTGCAACAAATAGGGCAAGAACATAAGTGCTTCATGGAAGACCAATTGGGAGGGAGTTATATGGTTGTGCTGGAGGCATTGCATATTAATTATACATACAAAGGGTGCCCAGTGGTCTCCCAACCTGGTGATTAATCACATACTCAGCATCAGGAGTGCTGCAGCGCTTGGCACTTTTGGATCATTGCCAGGACCGTTTGATGTGCCCATTTGTTTCTCCTGCAGGCAATGAAAGTGCTTTCCAAAAAGAAGCTGATGAGGCAAGCAGGGTTTCCACGTAAGTGATGAACAGAAGGATCCAGTGGTCCAAGTACTATAAAAAATGCCGGGATATTGGAGCGATGCTGTCCTTCCTGGCTTGATGAAAATCCACTGTGTGCTTATCTTTAAAAACAGGCCGTCCGCCCCCTCGCGGTGCTAAGCCCCCTCTGGAAGGCTTCTGCCAACCTAAAGGACCCATTGAGCAAGTGTACCAAGAGATTGCCATCTTGAAAAAACTTGACCATCCAAATGTTGTGAAGTTGGTGGAGGTGAGACCGTTCTTGAACGACGATCATAAGTCTTGAGTCACCATATTTACTCAAATCTTATACACCATCAAATCTAATGTGCACCCTATACTTATAATCAAATACTCACATGAATCTAATTAACCATCAAATCTAATGCACATCCTGGTTTTGAAGACCAAATTCAGCTGGAAAAGGTGAGCGTGAGATTTGAGTAAATTTTTTCAGCATCGGTACGTATCTCTGATTAAACTGAGGGGTGCATTTCGGGATCTGTTGTAGTGCTTTTTGGAAAGTGCCTCTGTTGTGAGAATCAGGACGTAGGCATGTTAACTGCATCTACTTATGCATTGACAGGTGCTGGATGACCCCAGTGAAGATCACCTGTATATGGGTAAGCAAATCCCACTTTTTCTTACTTATTTCCCCACCACCCCAAAAGATTCATCTCCCATTTGGGTGAGATGGTGCAGAGGGTGATGGGTCTACCCGTCATGGAAAATAAACAGAGCCAGGTTGCTGGTGTCCCTGGAGAAAGTCTATGGCATGGGGGACAGATGGACTACAACTGCCAACATCCTGAGGACTGGGAGATCAACCAGTCAGAAAACTCTGTGCCACTAAAGGTTTTACTGCCGCAGCATTTCATTTTTCTTAAGACCTGTGTGGGACTTAACACAAGGATTGTCGTTGACGCTTGCAGTCCAGGTTGTGCAGGAATCCTGCGTACTCAAGTGGCCAGTTCCAGCTGGAACTGAATTTAAAATAGATCTTGAATAGCATTTCCATTACTTTCTCCCTCTGTGCACCATCTGGTGTTTATTTCAAGTTGGTTTTTAATCAAAGGGCCTCTATAAATTATTTTTTCAAAAGCATAACAGAATTCAGGATTATCTTTTGGGGCAAGTTAACAACTTCCCTGTGCAAATCTCTCTTGTTATCTTGTTAATTGATTGTATCTTTCTTTTGCGTTTCAGTATTTGAATTGGTGAAAAAAGGGTAAGGAGATGCTGGTTTGAGCCGTCACTAATGTACATTGTGTGAAGTGATACCCAAAAATGTTAGCAGAGGAACCCACTTTTAAAAACAATCATTATTGCAACCCATTAGACCTTCCCCCCCCAAAACGATAGAGAAATATAGAAAAAAGATCTAGAAATAGTACCGCATTTACTTGAATCGAACGCACCATAGAATCTAATGCACATCCTATACGTATATTCAAAATACTACATTCACTCGAATCTAATTAATCATCAAATTTAATCTGCACCCTGATTTTGGAGATTGAATTCAGATGGAAAAAGGTGATTCAAGTAAATACAGTATTTTTATTTATAATTAATAATGATCAGGAACTTGTGAGTCTAAGGTTGATAGATATCTTATGTATGTGGGTGTAGACAGGGGTCTCTGAAGGTTTTGCCCAAAGGGCCAAATATCTGGAACAGTGTCCAGGTTTGGGAAAATGTTAAATGTTTAACATTTAAATGTTAAATGTTTTAATAAATACATTAGAGAAGGAATTTAGATTACTGAATAAATGGGCTTATGTTTCTAGGATTTCTGCAAGCACAAACACAGCAAAGATATAAAACGCACTTATATCAGACACCCATTCCTCCCACCCACCATCACAGCTCCAGTTGTGATGGGTCTCAGGGGACCAGAGGCTGGTTGTGGGCTGGTTAGAGGCTCACCACGAGGCACATCTGAATCCCTCTCTGGGCCAAAGTTTGGAGACTCCTTGTGTAGACATTTACTAGACCCCCCCCCCTTATAAAAGAAGTTCAAGGACTGTCCTATCCTAACATTTACAATCATTGAGACCTGCTAGCCCTTGGCCTTGAGAAAATTCCCCTTTACAAGATGGATTCTGTTTCTCGCTCCTTGCAGACCTGTGATGGAAGTCCCAAACTTGAAGCCTCTTACTGAAGACCAAGCTCGGTTCTACTTTCAAGATCTGATGAAAGGCATTGAATACCGTAAGCTCCCTTGAGGATACTTATATTAAGGGTGTGAAGTAGGTGGTGGGGCAGGGAAGTGGGGAGCACAGAATGCTTGCCGGGTTGTAATTGGAGGCAGGGATCCCCACTGGTACTTATGCTCAGGATGCAGCCCTGCAGCAAGAGCAATGAGAAGAGTGTCTCTGAGGATGTGCAGAGTGTATTTTTGTTCTACACTGACTGGAGGGGATGTAATTTGAAAGCTCTGATTTTTCAAATCAACATGTCGTCCTGTGTTGCTCCACAGTCCATTACCAGAAGATAATCCACCGGGATATTAAGCCTTCTAACCTTTTGGTTGGAGAGGATGGGCACATCAAAATAGCGGATTTTGGCGTCAGCAATGAGTTTAAAGGGACAGATGCCCTCTTATCCAACACGGTGGGCACCCCAGCGTTCATGGCACCAGAAACACTCTCAGAAACCAGGAAAATATTCTCTGGAAAGGTGTGTGTGTTGGGACAAGGACAACCAATGTCCTCCTACCATCTGGTAGGAATTGGCTGGAATTAGGTTGTCTGAGGTTGCTTTTTGGTTAGTGCCTTTGGGCATTACTCCAAGCAAAATTAACACAAATAGTTTGCAAAAAAACCCCACAAGAATCTAGAAATACAAAATTTGTTTTTAATCTCTTTTTTTCTTTCTCTCCAAAGGCTTTAGATGTTTGGGCAATGGGGATCACCTTGTACTGTTTTGTGTTCGGTCAGGTAAGGAACGCAACAGATTTACCAGAAGGTTTTCTTGTAAGAAACCAGACGTAATGGGAAGGATATCCTTGACATGCACACCATGGTCCTGCTGTAGCAGCCCAGACACTTGCTACACACAAGTAAATGTTGGCCCTTAGCAGCATTGCACCACTGAAACAAACCAAACCAAACGGGAACTTTAGAGGGCCCTGGCCTTACAAAAAAGGAGGGAAATGCATTGAGTTGCAACCTTCAGGGCTTACGTTGCATTTACACAAATGCACAGAGCCTGGGAAATAAACAAGATGAGCTGGAGCTTTTAGCAAGTGAAGGGAAATTTGATTTGATAGGAATAACTGAAACTTGGTGGGACGACTCCCTTGACAGGAACGCACAATTGGAAGGCTATCAGCTGTTCCGGAGGAACAGAAGTGGCAAGAGGGGAGGCGAGTAGCATTATATGTCAAGAACATATATACCTGCTCTGAAATCCAGGAAACTGGTCCAGATATCCCTGTGGAGTGCGTTTGGGTAAAGGTTAGGGGGAAAAACAAGAAACAAAACATTGTGGTGGGCGTCTACTATAGACCGCCAGGCCAAGGAGAAGGAGTAGACGATGTCTTCTTGGAGCAACTGGCATGCATTGCAAGGAAATATGAGGTAGTAGTAATGGGGGACTTTAACTACCCAGACATTTGCTGGGAGACAAACTCAGCCAAACATGGAAGCTCCAATAAATTCCTGATGGGCCTGGAAGATAACTTAATGGTCCAGAAGGTGGAGGAAACGACAAGGGGAGGGGCCATCCTTGACCTGATCTTAACTAATTGTGATGAACTGATTGACCGGGTCAACGTGGCGGGAACTTTAGGGGAAAGTGATCATGAGCTGCTGGAATTTAGAATAATGTGGGAAATAAAAAGAGTACAGAGTGAAACTTATACATTGGATTTCAGGAAAGCTGATTTCAACAGGCTTAGAAAAGTCATAGGCAGAATCCCATGGGTTGATGATCTAATGGGGAAAGGGGCCCAAGATCTATCTATCTACAGTATTTATATACCGCTTTTCAACTAACAAGTTCACAAAGCGGTTTACAAAGAAATGGAAAAATATTAATAGCTAATTAATAGCTAATGGGTCCCTGTCCCAAAAGGGCTCACAATCTAAAATGCAAAAAAAGAACACCAGCAGAAGCCACTTGAACAGACATTGCTGGGGTGTGTAGGGCCAGTTACTCTCCCCCTGCTAAATAAAAGAGGAACACCCACTTGAAAGAGTGCCTCTTACTCTGTTAGCAGGGAGCAATGTGTGGGTGGGAGCTCCTTAAGATGGGTGGGAGCTCCTTAAGAGGCAGCATCTACAAGCACAGTCAGAAACAATTCCAATGAAAAAGAAAGGGGCGGGGAAATCTGAAAAAACCAGGTTGGCTGCACAAGCAATTTGGGAATCAGCTGAAGTTAAAGAAAGAGAAGTATAGGGAGTGGAAGACTGGAAAGATCACCAGGGAGGAGTACAGGCAGATAGCCCAGTCTTGTAGGGAGGGGGTCAGGAATGCTAAAGCTCAGTATGAGCTGAGGATGGCCAGGGGAGTCAAGGATAACAAAAAGAGCTTCTTTAGATATGCTCAAAGGAACAGGAGGAGAAACGAGGGGGTGGGGCTGCTCCTGGACAAAGATGGACAGCAGGTGTCTGGAAACCAGGAGAAGGCAGAGCTGCTCAATTCCTACTTTGCATCCGTCTATTCTCGGAAAGAGGGCTGTGCAAATGGGGGTGCGGGATCATTGGCTGATGCGGGGATGTGCTTGCATCCCCAAAGAGGTAATGAAAACATGGATGGTGCGGAAGAGCAGATTAAGATTGACAGAGAACTGGTTCGAAACCACTTAACTGGCCTAAGTGAATTCAAGTTCAATTCAAGTGAATTCAAATTCAACTCCTCTTTCAGAGGAGAGGTGAGAAGGAACACAGAGTCCCAGGTGAGTGGAGGAGGGGGCTGCTTAGCTGAGTGCTTAATTGCTGCTTGGTGTTCATTGGCTGGTTGCCTGGTGGGAGTAGCTTTGTAGGGCTTTATTAGGGCCTGAGGCGCGATCCTGTGGACCGGAGCCTGTGAGCAAGGAGGACTTGTGAAGTTGACAGGAGATGGAAGGGAAGGGCGCAGTTGTCGTGACATGCACCACGTGTGCCATGTTTGTCTTCTTGCCCAAGGACCCCGGGGATTATCGATGCTGCAAGTGCAAACTGGTTGCACTGTTGGAGGAGAAGGTGGCAGCATTGGAGGGTGAAGTTTCCACCCTTCGTCAAATTAAGGCATCTGAGGAGTTCCTTGATACAACACACACGGAACTTCTCCAGAGGGATGACACCAGTGGGGACCCCAGCAACGATGTCTCTTCGTGGAGACACGTGACAGTCAGGAGAAAAAAGGGCAGGAGCAGTCGAGAACCACTGGAGCTATACAACCGTTTCCAGAGTCTCTCAGATTCCACCATGCTGGCAGAAGTTCCTCTTGCTAGCACACCTACACCGGATCCTGGCATTGCCCATACTGGCATGCCTACAGATCCCCCTCATAGACAGCAGCCACAACCAGTTAGTGTGGGGGAAGCTAGACACAGAAGGAGAACACGGAGGAGGATGGTGGTGATTGGAGATTCTCTCCTGAGGGGCATGGAAGCTGTATGCCGACCAGACCCGTTTTCCCGTGAGGTGTGCTGCCTCCCTGGTGCTAGGATACGGGATATCACGGAGAGGCTACCGAGGATGATCACACCTGCTGATCGTCACCCGTTCTTACTCATCCACGTAGGAACAAACGATACAGCTCGGGAAACTTTCCAAAAGATAGTTGGGGATTATGAAGCTCTGGGGAGGAAGATTAAGGACCTGGGGGATACCCAGGTGGTATTCTCATCCATCCTCCCAGTAATTGGCAAAGGTCCTCAGAGAGATAGCAAGATTTTTCAGGTCAATAGCTGGCTTTGAAAATGGTGTCATCGGGAAGGATTTGGATTCTGGGATCACAGGATGAACTTCCTTGAGGAAGGACTCCTAGCAAAGGATGGACTACATCTTACGGGTTGGGGGAAGAGTGTCTTCAGACGGGAGATGGCCAACCTTATCAGGAGGGCTTTAAACTAAATAAGAAGGGGGTGGGTTACGTCCAAAGGGAACCTAGGAATGAGGAAAATGCTCTGGATGGAAATTGCCAGGGCACAGCTGTAACTCAAAAATCTTTAGAGGGACCTGGCCTTGCAAAAAAGGAGGGAAATGCATTGAGTTGCAACCTCCAGGGCTTAAGTTGCATTTACACAAATGCACAGAGCCTGGGAAATAAACAAGATGAGCTGGAGCTTTTAGCAAGTGAAGGGAAATTTGATTTGATAGGAATAACTGAAACTTGGTGGGACTCCCATGACTGGAACACACAATTGGAAGGCTATCAGCTGTTCCGGAGGAACAGAAGTGGCAAAAGGGGAGGTGGAGTAGCATTATATGTCAAGAACATATATACTTGCTCTGAAATCCAGGAGAGTGGTCCGGATATCCCTGTGGAGTGTGTTTGGGTAAAAGTAAGGGGGGAAAATAAAAAACAAAACATTGTGGTGGGCGTCTACTATAGACCGCCAGGTCAAGGAGAAGGAGTAGACGATGTCTTCTTGGAGCAACTGGCAGGCATTGCAAGGAAATATGAGGTAGTAGTAATGGGGGACTTTAACTACCCAGACATTTGCTGGGAGACAAACTCAGCCAAACATGGAAGCTCCAGTAGATTCCTGATGGGCCTGGAAGATAACTTCATGGTCCAGAAAGTGGAGGAGACGACAAGGGGAGGGGCCATCCTTGACCTGATCTTAACAAATCGTGAAGAACTGGTTGATCAGGTCAACATAGTGGGAACTTTAGGGGAAAGCGATCATGAGCTGCTGGAATTTAGAATAATGTGGGAAATAAAAAGAGTGCAGAGTGAAACTTATATGTTGGATTTCAGGAAAGCTGGTTTCAACAGGCTTAGAGGAGTCATAGGTGGGATCCCATGGGTTGATGATCTAATGGGGAAAGGGGCCCAAGATGGGTGGGAGCTCCTTAAGAGGCAGCTTCTACAAGCACAGTCAGAAACAATTCCAATAAAAAAGGGGGGAAAATGCTGAAAAAACCAGGCTGGCTCCACAGGCAACTTGGGGATCAGCTGAAGTTAAAGAAAGAGAAGTATAGGGAGTGGAAGACTGGAAAGATCACCAGAGAGGAGTACAGGCAGGTAGCCCGGGCATGTAGGGAGGGGGTCAGGGATGCTAAAGCTCAGTATGAGCTGAGGCTGGCCAGGGGAGTCAAAGATAACAAAATGAGCTTCTTTAGATATGCCCAAAGGAACAGGAGGAGAGACGAGGGGGTGGGGCTGCTCTTGGACAAGGATGGACAACAGGTGTCTGGAAACCAGCAGAAGGCGGAGCTGCTCAACTCCTACTTTGCATCCGTCTATTCACAGAAGGAGGGCTGTGCAAATGGGGGTGCGGGATCATTGACTGATTTGGGGATATGTTTCCATCCCCTAAGAGGTAATGAAAACATGGATGGTGCAGAACAGCAGATTAAGATTGACAGAGAACTGGTTCGAAACCACTTAACTGGCCTAAATGAATTCAGGTCATTTGGACCGGATGAGCTGCATCCTAGAGTTCTTAAGGAACTTGCAGATGTCCTTGCAGAGCCTTTGTCGATCATCTCTGAGAAATCCTTGAGGAGTGGAGAAGAGCCTGGACTGGAAGAGGGCAAATGTAGTCCCAATTTTTAAGAAGGGGAAAAAAGAAGACCCGGGAAATTATAGACCAGTCAGTTTGACTTCAATCCCGGGCAAGATATTAGAGCAAATCATAAAACACACAATTTGTGCACATCTAGACAAGTACTCCGTGATCAAAACAACCCAGCATGGATTTACCAAGAATAAATCTTGCCAGACAAATCTGATCTCCTTTTTTGATCGGGTTATGAGCTTACTGGACAGTGGCAATGCTGTGGATGTCATTTATCTTGACTTCAGCAAAGCATTTGACAAAGTCCCACATGACATTTTAATTAGGAAGTTGGAAAAATATGGGCTAGACAGGGCAATTGTTAGGTGGATCTGCAACTGGCTCGATGGCCGCACTCAAAGGGTTTTAGTAAATGGTTCTGTGTCAACCTGGAGGTCCGTTTCTAGTGGGGTCCCCCAAGGCTCTGTCTTGGGACCGGTTCTCTTTAACATTTTCATCAATGACTTGGAGGAAGGGATACGGGGGAGCCTGATCAAATTTGCAGATGACACCAAACTGGGAGGAGCAGCAAACACATCAGAAGATAGGAGAAACCTCCAGGAGGATCTGGATAAACTGGAATCCTGGGCTGTAACAAACAGAATGAA
This sequence comes from Cryptoblepharus egeriae, assembly GCA_030015325.1. Taxonomy (NCBI): domain Eukaryota; kingdom Metazoa; phylum Chordata; class Lepidosauria; order Squamata; family Scincidae; genus Cryptoblepharus; species Cryptoblepharus egeriae. The sequence continues at coordinate 7,054,349 of JAREYC010000017.1, read as the reverse complement.
TTTCAACAGGGAGAAGTGCAAGGTTCTGCACTTAGGCAATAAAAACCAAAAACATAGGTATAAAATGGGGGATACTTGGCTTGGCAGCACAACATGTGAGCGGGATCTTGGAGTCGCCGTGGATAACAAGCTGAACATGAGTCAGCAGTGTGATGTGTCTGCAAAGAAGGCAAATTCCATTTTAGGTTACATTAAGAGGACTGTAGCTTCCAAGTCACGAGAAGTTATAGTTCCTCTTTATTCTGCATTGGTCAGACCTCACCTTGAGTACTGTGTTCAGTTCTGGGCACCTCACTTTAAGAAGGATGCAGCCAAACTGGAGCAAGTCCAGAGGAGAGCGACAAGAATGATCAGTGGGATGGAAGGGAAGCCCTACGAGGAAAGGTTGGGGGAACTTGGGATGTTCAGCCTGGAGAAGAGGAGGCTGAGGGGAGACATGATTGCCCTCTTCAGATACCTGAAGGGCTGTCATAGGGAGGAAGGGGCCAATTTGTTCATAGCTGCTTCTGAAAGCAGAACTAGAACCAATGGGTACAAACTGCAAGAGAGGAGATTCCGGCTGGAAATCCGGAAAAAATTCCTGACTGTGAGGGCGGTTCAGCAGTGGAACAGATTGCCAAGGGAGGTGGTGGACTCTCCCTCACTGGGGATCTTCAAGCAGAGGCTCGATGAGCACCTGTTGGAGATGCTCTAGGGGGAATTCCTGCTGCAGGCAGGGGGTTGGACTAGATGACCTACTAGGTCCCTTCCAACTCTATGATTCTATGATTCTATGATTCTAAGTCATTTGGACCAGATGAGCTGCATCCTCGAGTTCTTAAGGAACTTGCAGATGTCCTTGCAGAGCCTCTGTCAATCATCTTTGAGAAATCCTTGAGGAGTGGAGAAGTGCCACTGGACTGGAAGAAGGCGAATGTAGTCCGAATCTTTAAGAAGGGGAAAAAAGAAGACCCGGGAAATTATAGACCAGTCAGTTTGACTTCAATCCCGGGCAAGATATTAGAGCAAATCATAAAACACACAATCTGTGCACATCTAGACAAGTTCTCAGTGATCAAAACAACCCAGCATGGATTTACCAAGAATAAATCTTGCCAGACAAATCTGATCTCCTTTTTTGATCGGGTTACAAGCTTACTGGACAGTGGCAATGCTGTGGATGTCATTTATCTTGACTTCAGCAAAGCATTTGACAAGGTCCCACATGACATTTTAATTGGGAAGTTGGAAAAATATGGGCTAGACAGGGCAATTGTTAGGTGGATCCGCAGCTGGCTCGATGGCCGCACTCAAAGAGTTTTAGTAAATGGTTCTGTGTCAACCTGGAGGTCCGTTTCTAGTGGGGTACCCCAAGGCTCTGTCTTGGGACCAGTTCTCTTTAACATTTTCATTAATGACTTAGAGGAAGGGATACGGGGGAGCCTGATCAAATTTGTGGATGACACCAAGCTGGGAAGAGTAGCAAACACAACAGAAGACAGGAGAAACCTCCAGGCGGATCTGGATAAATTAGAATTATGGGCTGTAACAGAATGAATTTCAACAGGGAAAAGTGCAAGGTTCTGCACTTAGGAAATAAAAACAAAAAATACAGGTATAAAATGGGGAATACTTGGCTTGGCAGCACATGTGAGCGGGATCTTGGAGTCGCCATGGATCACAAGCTGAACATGAGTCAGCAGTGTGATGTGTCTGCAAAGAAGGTAAATGCCATTTTAGGCTGCATTAAGAGGACTGTAGCTTCCAAGTTGTGAGAAGTTCTAGTTCCTCTTTATTCAGCATTGGTCAGACCTCACCTTGAGTCCTGTGTTCAGTTCTGGGCACCTCACTTGAAGAAAGATGCAGCCAAACTGGAGCAAGAAGAATGATCAACAAGAATGATCAGTGGGATGGAAGGGAAGTCCTACGAGGAAAGGTTGGGGGAACTTGGGATGTTCAGCCTAGAGAAGAGGAGGCTGAGAGGAGGCATGATTGTCCTCTTCAGATACCTGAAGGGCTGTCATAGGGAGGAAGGGGCTCATTTGTTCATAGCTGCTACTGAAAGCAAGACTAGAACCAATGGGTACAAACTGCAATTGAGGAGATTCCGGTTGGATATCTGGAAAAAATTCCTGATGGTGAGGGCGATTCGGCAGTGGAACAGCTTGCCAAGGGAGGTGGTGGACTCTCCCTCACTGGGAGAGGCTCGACGAGCACCTGTCGGGGATGCTCTAGGGGGATTTCCTGCTGCAGGCAGGAGGTTGGACTAGATGACCTACTAGGTCCCTTCCAACTCTGTGATTCTATGATTATCTGAAATTGGCTCACAGGTTGCAACCCACCTAGTGGGTCCCAACTCACAGTTTGAGGAAAAACTTCATACATTATATAGGGCTACAGGTTTTTCCCAGGTATATATTTCATGGCTCATCTACGGAGCCCTGGCTCACAACCCTGGGAACTACTGGAGGTATAGGATAGAAAAATTGGACAGCCAATGAGGAGGGAAGTAACTTAGCCCAAACTGCTGCATTGATTTCTGATTTTTGGTATTTTTAATCTCTTCTTGCTCATTATCAGTGCCCTTTTATGGATGAGAGGATCCTCAGTTTACACAGCAAGATCAAGAGCCAAACGCTGGAATTTCCTGACCAGTGAGTATCTGGAATAGCCGCCTTGTGGATTCATGATCTCTAACATTCAGCTAGCGAGCAGCCCCCTCCCCAACATTACTTAGATCTTCCTGGAGGTCCTGCAAAAATCCCCATGATCGTCACCCATTGATGCTAATCTTTGATCCTCATCATTGATAGTAATTAATTGATTCTTGGAGACTCCAGATCAAGGGTTGGCAACCCCATCTAATGGTATCAACATGATCTACTGATGTCTACTCAAAAGTAAGTCCTACCAAGTCCAGTGGGATTACTCCCAAGTAAATGTAGCTTAAGTGAAGCTGGAAGGTCAGTTTTTCTGGGCTGGAGATCAATATTTATGCTTCTGCCAGATCACAGGGATGTTGTTGTGGGGCAAGAAGTTGTTATAATAGTCTGAAGTTCCAATCAGATTGTGATCTGATTGTTATTGTGATCCCTGATTGTGATCGTATCAGGAAATGCCCACATATTTTTAATTCTACTTTATTAAAGATTTGTGTCCGGTGCTTTTTAAAAAACAAACGAAAAAAGCCATTTCCATACTATGGATACCAAATCCTTTGCTTGTGAGGAATGCTTTTGGAAATACATGCCAAATCTACCAAGCTAATATTTGCCCCTTTTAAATTTATTTTCCAAGGCCTGAGATTTCTGATGAACTGAAGGACTTGGTCACAAGGATGCTGGACAAAACTCCAGAAACCAGAATAACAATTCCAGAAATAAAGGTATATGATAGTAAACACCCACCACTTTATGACCAAGAGGAAGGGCCATGTTCTTCCACTATTTGAAAGGGAATGTAGGGTAAAAAATCATAGAATCCTAGAGTTGGAAGGGACCTAGTAGGTCAACTAGCCCAACCCCCTGCCTGTCGCAGAAAATCCTCCTAGAGCATCTCCAACAGGTGCTTGTTGAGCCTCTGCTTGAAGATCCCCAGTGAGGGAGAGTCCACCACCTCCTTTGGCAATCCGTTCCACTGCTGAATCACCCTCACAGTCAGGAATTTTTTCCTGATATGAATAAGAAATCACATATATATATATGCACAGGCATCTATATTCTAGTTGTGAAAAAGAGTATATCAATATCTCTGCCATAGCTAGTCTTCTTCGTTCAAGGTGCACCCTTGGGTCACCAAAAACGGAGTGGAACCATTGCCGACCGAAGATGAGAACTGCACACTCATCGAGGTGACCGAAGAAGAGGTCGAGAACTCGGTTAAGCATATCCCAAGCTTGGCCACTGTGGTAAGCAAGACCTGGAGCACTGCTTGTGTTTGGATGTTGAATCATAGAGTTGGAAGGGACCCAATAGGTCATCTCGTCCAACCCCCTGCCTGAAGCAGGAAATCCTCCTAGAGCATCTCCAGCAGGTGCTCGTTGAGCCTCTACTTGAAGATCCCCAGTGAGGAGGACTCCACCACCTCCTTTGGAAACCTGTTCCACTGCCGAACCGCCCTCACCATCAGGAATTTTTTCCTGATGTACATCCTTTATGGCTGTGGGTGACACAAGTGGTTAAGACACTGTGCCTGTTAACCAGCAGGCCAGGGTTCGAGACCCGGATCCCCACAAGACAGGGTGAGCTCCTGTCCTTAGCCCAGCTCTGCGACGCAGCTGGAACCAATTGTATTGGCTCTGCCATTCCATTGGACTATTTCAGTGGCGTGGAGAGGGGGGATTTGCTGCTTAGGTAACAGCCTATCCTCCATATTAATCTACCCAGGCCTTCGTGCTTCGCATGCAGCATCGAGCACGATACCATAGTCTTTTGAGACTGATGGATGCCAGTGCATCCTTTATTGATGCCACAAGGAGTTGGGAAAGCCAAGGAGTTGGAAGGGTCTTTAGTGGCTTTGGAAGAGAGGTCCTACCCTGCCCCAACCTCCCCTGACCCATGGAGTCCACCTATTATTGATCTCAAACATCAGATCTTCTCTTTCAGATCCTGGTCAAATCAATGATCAGGAAGAGATCATTTGGGAACCCATTTGAGGGGAGTAGAAGGGAAGAGAGATCATTGTCAACACCTGGAAGTTTTTTGACGTAAGCATCTTTTCTTTCACAAGAGCACTAAATGGAGTGTTACCTGGCTTTTTCTTAAACTAGCAGTTGCTAAACTATATACCAGGTAGTGGTACTAATGGTAGAGCTGGCAAATCACACCCAATCGTCTTTGTGCTTGATCTTTGAAAATCCAGGGTTGATGATGCCATAGGGAGATCTGATTAGATGAGTGGGAATCATGTGGACACTAGTCCTGAGCCAAGTATCTGCTGATCACCTGGAGATGTGTGGCTCACACAACATTCATTCTATTGTCTGGTTAGCTGAGCTGTACATGGAATATTTTCGCACAGTTGGCTATTGCACCAGCAGTAGATAACTTGGCCCAATTTATTTGTCCAGTGCATGTATTTTTACTATACATCCACTTTTTCCTCTCCTCAACTTCTCCCGTCCCTCACCCCATGGCTCCAGAAAAAACAAATCGGGGAATATGAAATGTTACATCACTCAAAGGTAAAGATCCCCTTTGCGTAGTAGCTTCTCCTACCTGCCTGTCCGTCATGCAATGAACGGAGATGAAGGTGCTCCTATCCGCATGCAAAGGGAGAGCATGAGGCCATCTTCTGCCATGTGGAATGCTCTTGTTTTGGGGTTCCTGTTCTGAAGTGTGTAGCATGATTTTTTTATGGTAATGCAGGAGGGAAAGAGTGGGTGGACAGACAAAACTCAATGCACGTGGCTGTTTCCAGCCCATCCAGATCTTCTGTCTGGGTGCATTTTCTGAATATTGGCTGCAACGATCCATAAGGTTAAAGTGAGTAAATTTCATTCAAGGCTGTTATGTTTATTGGGTACACAGTCTCACCTTTTGGGCTTAGGTGTGCATCAATAGTAGGGTGTCGGCATGTATCTACAGTGAGAACGCCAGTTGTCCTGGAGTTACTGGGGAGTATCGCAACCTGCTGCTTTGCAACGGATTCTTCTTCATACTAGTAGCTCCCAGGGCTCTGGCAAAAAGGCTAAAAAGCACTTATTGCTTTTATACATTTGAAAATATTCTGCTTTTCTCTTTCCCTGCATTAAAGGATAAAGTAATGCCACTGCCCACATGAACTTCCAGTTGTATATTAGAGCTTTCCTATGTACACCAGAGTCATTGAAGTGGGACAGCTGTGTTAGCTGTACAGTAAGTCCCCTACTTACGAACATTCGAAATGTGAACTTTCATACGTACGTTCAAGATATGAACTTTCAAACATAGGACCATAACTTTCTACTTGTCTGCTTCATTTCAGGTAAAATAACAGTATTTTAACAGCAAACAGTTTTTAACAGTAAATAGTATTAACAACAAAGAGGACTTCTTAACAATAAAAATATTTAATTTAGCCGCCTTGGGTGCCCTTCAGGGAGAAAGGCGGAAAACAAATAGAATAATAATGATAAATAAATTATTATTTATTTGCTCTGCCGTTCAATTGGACTATTTCAGTTGGGTGGAGAGGGGGGGATTTGCTGCTTGGGTAACAGCCTATCCTCCACATCAATTTAGCCTGGCCTTTGTGCTTCGCATACAGCGTCAAACACGGTACCATAGTCTTTCAAGACTGATGAATGCCGATTCTATACAATACTATAATAAATAAAATTTACACTACTTTTCAGTTTTTTTACATTGGGTCAAACATGCATTAACATCAATGTGTTGGACTTAAATATTACGAAGGAGCTTCCAGAATTGAACTCATTTGTAAGTAGGGGACTTGCTGTATTGGGAAAAAATATATCAATCCACCTCCTTTCCCTAATTGTACAAACTTATGGCTTAACTTTCCTTTTAAAGCAGGAAGCAAGGAAGTGAAGACAACCTTAAGAGCATCAATGACCTACCGAATGTAGATGAGGATGAACTGCTTTCCTGAAGCCTACCCTGCTGGGTTGGGATGCTGGTCAAACCAACCAACCTTTGGTGACCCTGGTTATAACCGTACATGCGCTGAATGCAGATTTCTCACAGCATGCTGTACAAACATGTCATAAATAACATCCCTCTTTGGCAAGTTTCTGACATCAGAGGACAGAGACCATAACGGGCCTATTACTAGGCATCATTGGGCTCACAGCGAAGTGAGTTTATTGGGCTGAATTTGGCAACAAGCAACAAAAAAAAAAAAAAAGAATTTTATCAACATGATTCCAGGCCAGGATAGTTCAGACTGTGGTTCACATTTTTAAAAAAATTATTAAAAGTCAATAACAAGCATGATGCTTTCTGCCAACTGGGAAAGGAGACCTACAGAACATGAATTTTTTTTTTTGCTTTGGTGTTTTAAGAATGTTTTTATATGGACACTTTTCACTGCATGGAACCAAATGAAATGTGCTAAATCAAGGGATTTTTTGGGGAGGGGTGGGACAGGGATTAACCCTTGATTATTATTATTTTTTTGTTAGTAGATAACTGGCAGCTTTGCTTGAGAGTGGCTGGTATTGATTTGCAGGAAGTTGGTAGAAGACCGCGCTTGAAATATTAACAGCAATGTATCTTGTTGAATTGTGTGTTCCAATCTTGTTGGGTAAAGAGGCTATTCTGTGGGGCTGATAGAGCTTTAACTACTAGAATATATTGTTTATGATTTTACTTGATCTGTGTCTATATAGGTATATACAAAATTCAGGGTATTTTTTATAAAGCACGCAAAAACCACGATCCAAACACTTCCTGGTCAATTACATTATTTAATACATTTTAAATAACTTAGCAGCTTCTGCAGTTTTTGGTAGGCTACCAAAATATATAGCTTGCATTGCTTAAGAGCATCAATGCCCTTAAGAGCAAGGTATACTCTAGAGCAAGGAATACCCTAGACTTAAGAGCAAGGTATACTCTAGTCAGCTTATAAACCATTAATAGCAATTTCCTAGTTTCTTATCCAATACCTTTTTACTACATTTTCAGTGGGACCAACCTATGGATTCCTATACATAAACACTAGCAGAGAAAATCTCTTGTAATAAATTATCCAGAATGGGAGAAAATTAGTTAACCTCACCTTCCCCTATTTTGGGCTCTATCCATAATTAAAATAGCTTTGCAACAGTTGTAAAATCTGCACTTTTAGAAGTATCCCTATGGAAATTGCACATTTTTTTAACATTAAAGCTACTCCCTACTTGGAAAAAGTTAGCATGTCAGGAATCTTTCTACATGACAAACTGGCTTTCCATGGACCGCGCTTTTCAGACAAGCTTTCAGTAATATCCACCCATACCATGCATTGGGTAAGTGGTACAGTTCTAGGCCTATTATGCAATGTCTAAATGTGCCACTTACCCCTTACAATTTGAGGGCATCTTCTGGAACTTGCTGCAGTATTCTTTTGCCCTCCTTTGTTTTCTTGCTAGTTATAAATGAAGCTTCTCCATGTTCAGATACAGAGGGGTTATGTGCATTATGAAAGATAATACATTCCTGAAAGGAATGACCTGTTGAAGTAGTAACGACAGTTTATAAAATTCAGTTCTCTCCTTATGCTATTTATTTTGTAATCCAGTGCAGCAAGTGTAGTGAGATTAGTGTACTCGCATTTGGGCTTTCAGTGGATGAGAACCTTGTTTCCTCAATCCCCCCTTCGGTTTACAAAGCAGTGGCATTTGGGTCTGACTCTGTCCATTTGGGAACCCTCAGATGTGGAGGGTATCCCTTATTAAAAGGTGCATGAATTCAATCTACAGCAGCATCAAGCTCTTTAAACTCTTGCAGAGACAGTTTCTGCACCATGAACCAGTCCAGTATTTCCTCCAGAGCTCTGTAATATTGCAAATTTTTATAACCTTGACAAAGCCCAAGGCTTGTAATTTTAGCTCTAGTTCCTTTCTACTATGCAGTGGGCATTTAGCAGGTGTTTAAACATGATGTATTTATCACTTCAGTTACCTTTTATATAAATAAATTATATACAGACCCAAGGAGAAATTGTAGATGTCTTTCCAGAAAAGCTTTTATGTTCAAACATAAAAAATGAGGGCAATGACATACCTGTGACTCTTTTTTCAGTATTATTGGATGAGCACTCTCAACTTCTAACAATTAGCCCAATTAACCTCAATCCAATTAGCCCTTCTTCTGCAAAAGCTACACATTTTATACACAAAGCTGTCAGAATACTCAGCCAAGATATAGTCCAGCCTACACATGTCATTGTGATGCAATAAGGAAGGAGGCACAGAACAGCAGGATATTTCGGATCTTTTATTTACCCTGTAAAAATATAATTTTTTTTCTTGTGTGTGACACACAATACAGAGTATTGGCTCCTAATGCTCTTGCAAGAAAAGTACAGGTATTAACCTATTTCTTCATTAGAAAACAAAGCCATGTTCAAAAAGACACAGAAAAAAGCAGTGGAGAGGAGGGAGAGGAGATTCACAACTTGCCCAAACAGTGACATCTACCAAGAACAAGCCTTGTGTAAGCTAAACAGGAGGGAGGAAAGCAGAACATCTGACAAATAAGTGACGTGGGCAAAGTTCAACACAGGCTGAAAAAAATCTGGTGTGAGAAAAAGCTTGGCTGCTTGGAAGGCAGATAGTTGCTTCTAGAAATTTCTAAGAAGCAATCCCTTATATACTCATTTACTGGCCTTAATGTAGGCAATGTTCCATCCACAGATATACTTTGAACAACTTTCATAGAAAGTGTTATTACAAGGTATCCCAAACTTTCATGGTCCTATAGGACATGCACCCCAGACTGGCTCAAGGCATCAATGTGCAAAAGCAAAACTTCAGAGTTCATCTTTACTATAAGGTGGAGGATATTTGATTGGGTTCTTCCACAAGTTAGAAAGGCACAGTTGCTTGTGAGGACTTTTTTGTGTAAAGTGAAACAAAATGTGTTTATTCCACGTAGTCATCGTTCCTCACTGTATTCCCGATTGCCTCCCTTTGAAAGAGAGAAAAGTTAGTACCAAAAACACAAGATTTTGTATCAAGTCCTATCTGTTACCCTTGTCTTCACTCTGACCAACAACATTTATTGAGTAAATTTTACTCAATATCTCCTAATATTTACTCATTTCCCCAAATCCAGAGTAACCACAGGAGCACATAAGAGACATTACATGCAGTGGTGGGCAGATGCCGGTTCGGGCCTACTCGCCCGAACCGGATCTTCCCACATGGCGACCGCTGGCGAACCGGCCAGAGCCACGGCTGGCAAGAGCCGTGGGGACCGGTTCGCCAGTGACCACCACATCTTTTGAAGCAGGGCTTCAAGAGACGCAGTGTGCTAGCGTCCAACTGGATGCTAGCACACTGTGTCGCCCGAAGCCGTGCTTCAGGAGACGCACCTGCGTCCAGCTGGACGCAGGTGCACTAAGTCTCCCCTCAGAGGCTCAGTGCGCCTGCGTCCAGCTTGACGCAGGCGCACTGAGCCTGTCCCCTGACCTCAACCCTGACCCCGGGCCCACCCCCTAACATCCAGCGAACTGGACCTTGGGGCTCGGTGGGCCCATCACTGATTAAATGCCCCTGTAGTTACTACACCACCCAGTGAAAACCTATGGGAAATTCATATTGGTATCCAGAGTAAACTGTTCTTACACCAGAGCAAGGATTCCCTATAGTTACTCTGGATTTTGCCCATAATCCCCTAATATCTAGGACAGGGTCTCCAAACCCTTGGCAAGCCTCAAGATTCCTCTATCCGGCCCCTAGGCAAGCCCTGTAATCCTCTCCAATACATTCCTATATGTAAATTTATTCAAATTTGAACTGTAAATTAGTATTTACTGCAGGCAGGGGGTTGGACTAGATAACCTACTCCTTCCAACTATATGATTCTATGATTTTTGGCCCCTCACACAATGTCAGAGAGATGATGGCTACATTCCAGAGTAGCTATGGGAGCATGTAAGAGACATTACATGCACCCATAGCTACTGCACCACCTAGTGAAAACCTATGGGAAATTCATATTGCAATCCAGAGTAACTTGTTCTTACTCCGGAGCAAGGACTCCCCGTAGTTACTCTGGATTGAGCCTGATGTGGCTCTCCTGCCAAAAGGTGTGCAGACCCGATTCCTGAGCTTATTCAGCCGAAGCAACATATTTAAGGTCTTTCAAAAAATCAAATGCAATTATGCCAAAAAGTTAGAAGAAGACTCAGAACTATGAACACAATCCTAACCATGTCTACTCAAAAGTAAGCCCCATTGTGTTCAATGGGTCTTACTCCCAGGAAAGTGTCTTTAGGATTGCAGCCTATGTCTGTAGAATGTTTTGCCTTTTTTCCATCTAGTTGTGCTTTTTAAAAAAACTTTTAAAATGCCTTCATGTTCTAGAAATCAAAGACAATTGTCCCCAAAGCGCTTTGCTACCACTACTTTGCTATTACTATGCTTCATCCAAGGTAAACCAGATCTCAAATCATAGAAGCAAGCAGGTTTTGCAAATTTCAAACTCAGGTTCAACAGTCAGCAGGATACTCCTAATCATATTTATTCATTAGCAAGTCCCACTATATTTAGGCTTCAATTCTAACTCACCATACTAGTACTACTAAACTCGACTGGACGTACTTTTGAGTAGACATGCTTACAATTGCACTGTTAGTGAGTCAAGATTGCCACCAAACTATGGAGTCTACAAACTATAAGCACTTTATTTTTCTTGCATATATAGATAATTTTAAGGGCTGTGGGTGGCGCAAGTGGTTAAGACGCTGTGCCTGTTAACCAGCAGGCCAGGGTTCAAGACCCAGGGTCCCCACAAAACAGGGTGAGCTCCTGTCCTTAGTCCAGCTCTGTGACGCAGCTGGAACCAATCATATCGGCTCTGCCATTCCATTGGACTATTTCAGTGGCGTGGAGAGGAGGGATTTGCTGCTTGGGGAACAGTCTATCTGCCATATCAAAATTCCCAGGCCTTTGTGCTTCGCATACAGTGTTGAGCACGATACCATAGTCTTTCAAGACTGATGGATGCCAATATAGATAATTTTACATATGCATAGGACTTCTTGATTTTTTGTGGTTAATGAGTGCTAAGGGCAAACAAAACATGAAGACTTTAAAAGGAATTTATCTCTTCCTTCTACAGGGGATTGGACTAGATGATCCACTGGATCCCTTTCAACTCTATGATTCTTTAAAATGAGTACCTTTTGAAGCAAAAATGCTAAGTACAGGTCCAACCTTGATATACACGGATTTGACTCAACACAAATGGCCACTGCAAATTACAGTTTAAAAAACTGCTTTTCTACTATTGTAGAGAGGCAGTCATGAAAGCCATCATTCCATCTTTCAGTCCCAGAATCAAACCTTATTCCACTGGGCGCAATAGAGGAGCAAAAAACCTGAAAGTGGGTCTTTAAACCTATTTTTTCATTATACATGGTTTTTTATCCATGGGAAGTTCTGGAACAGAACTTTAGCGGATATTGAGACACATCTGTATTTGAGAAGGCCCAGAAACTCACCAATTCATAGTCTTCAACATATTTGTACTTCTTTTCCCTGTAGAAGAATCTTTTCTTCATGCAATAAAGGACAATAATGTCACACAAGACAGTTGCCTAGTTGAGACAGAGAAGAATTTTATTCATTACTGAAATGATGCTGGCCTCACATTAAAATTAAACCGAAATGTAAGAAAGTGCTTACCACACCTAATAGGGCTAAGCCTGATCCAATGTTAATCATTGTAGGAATTATATCAAATTTTCCTGCCTATGGACAAATACAAGCGAATTAGCCACACATAACCTGCAATAGCTTTCCATGAGAATTTCAGTAGAAATGTGTAAGAAGCTACCTTTCCAAACACCATGATATCAAAGCGGATGCCATAGGCCTTAATGAGTGTCCGGTAGTCTGTGCCATCAGGAGTCTTGTAGTATTTTGCAAATCTGAATAGAAGAGAGAGATAACGATCAGGCCTCCGTCAGTCTTGAAAGACTATGGTATTGTGGTTGGCGCTGCATACGCTGCATGCGAAGCACGAAAGGCTGGGTTGGATTGTTATGGAGGATAGGCTGTTACCCAAGCAGCAAATCCCCCCTCTCCACACCACTGAATTAGTCCAATGGAAAGGCAGAGCCAATACGATTGGATCCAGCTGGCATCGCAGAGCTGGGCTAAGGACAGAAGCTCACCCTGTCTTGTGGGGCCAACCCAGGAATTGAACCCTGGCCTGCTGGTTAACAGGCACAGTGTCTTTACTGTTTGCGCCACCCACAGCATAACAATATAACCCATAACGTATCATAACCCATAACCCATAACGTATCAGCATAACCCATAACGATCAGCTGGTTATAAAATTAGCCACTTTAGCACAAACTAGTAAAGCACATACACAAAACAGAAGTGTGTCAATAAATGGTTTTTACGTTTTGTGCCTTTGGAAATCCCTTTTCACACCTTCTTGTTGGCGAAAGATGCTGTTACTAAGTGCCCGCCATTGAACTACTGCACTGAGGCAGAAGTCTGTGGTACATACAATTCAATGAACAACACCAGTTGTCAATCTGCATGGTATATAATATTCTGCCATCTTTCATAGTTGCTTATCTCCTAATACCAGTTGTTCCAATAAGAGATAGTGGGGCTGCTGGGATTCATAAAGTACATGCACAACAAAGGTTCTAAAAGTAATCTAGACACTGCAACATGGCAAGTTCATAAGATTTAGTCCCTGAGATCTTTACCTGAAATTATACCCTGGAGCCACAGTGCGGTTAGGATCCTTATTGTCAATGCGACGGAAGGTGTACTTTGGCACACAATGAGAAGCAGCTTTGTCCAGGTCGCAGTTCCAGTTGATCTGCAGCCCCATCACTCCACCCTGTACAAACACAAAACCATTTATTGCATTCCAGCTCAAAAACAGCCTTTGTGAAGACTACTCAGTCTTCAGCACCTGGCCTGGAGCAAGGGTGTCCAAACTTTAATTTTAGGGTTCCTGGACTTTAAACAGGTGTATAGAAAAGGGAATTTCAGCAGGTATAGCTTGTTGTCTGTGAGATGAAAAGCTGCACCTGCTGAAATTCCCTCTTTTATACACGTGTTAAAGATCCAGGAGCCTTGAAGTTAAAAAGTTTGGACACCCGTGCTCTAGAGGATGGGTGCGGTATTGATTAATCAGCTGCTCTGTAATTTTGGTTGTGCCTTTCTGCTGCATATTTTACCCCACCTCAACTGCCATCTCTTGGAAATTCTGCCCTGCTCCTTCAACCATATCACGGAGTTGGAAAATTGGGCAAAAGGGGTCCGTTGTGGCATTGTATTTGCAATTCTGGAGATAGGTTTTATTGATGGTGGGAAGGATGTTTCGCCTGGGTGAGGAAAGAGAAGAGAGATTTGGGGGTCAAGATTGCTGAATATAGGAACTGAACCAAATAACTATCCTCTCCTTCACACCAGATTCTTCTCTGTCCCTGTTGCCTCTCCCATTTCTACACAATGCTTGCCAATACAGAGCATGGTTTGACAATATAATTATACAGTGGGAGAACTGTTGTCATCTGGCTCCCAAATTTGAATTTTCTCCAACCAATGATCTAGTGAGCACTCCAGAAACCCTCAGACATCCCCATCTGGATCCAAGTAGTTGGTGGTTTGGATGAAACAGACGTACTTGGTGAAGCTGAACTTGGGGTACCAGATGTTGTTCTTCACCAGAAGGGTGAAATTCTCAGCATCCTTCAGGAAAGCTGGACTAGAGATGAATGAGAAGAGGGGAAAAAAATCCGATTTTAATGGGAAAGAATTTTATCTCACTCAATGCTTTGCAGTTCTGAGTCAATAACTACTCCTGTGACAGGCCTGTTTTGATCAGACAGTGATGAATTAAAAGTCCAGCCACAGCATACTGCTAAAATTTCACTATTGAAGCTCAGTGGTAGGTAATATTTGCATGCAAGAAATCAACTGTATAAACTCCAGGCAAGGCACAGAGAAATTTCTGTCTGAATGCTGCCAGCCTGTGCTGAAAATACTGCCACAACAGACCACTAGCTTAGCCTGGCAAGCTTCAATTTTCAATTGGGAGGAGGCATTCCAGTGAGGTTGGTCATTCCAGGTTGCCCTGGAATAATAAAGATTATTATGCTTAACTGATATAAACTGTCAATGCCCTGGAGATACTGCAGTATATCTAAAAGAGTCACTAGGTCTTCAACAGACACGTCCCAGATCTGGCAGCTAATCTTTTTTAACCAGTGCATTGTGGCACATTGATGTGCTGTGAGTGGTCCACAGGTGTGCCATGGGAGTTTGGCAAATTTATTTATTTAATAAATATTTATGTATTTATTTATTATTTATTATTAAATAAATTATAAATAATTTATTTATTAGGGTTATTGCGGTATTTAATCCCCCATTTCAGCATGGTGTGCCTTGTCAGTTTTCCTAAGTGTGATGGTGTCGCGTGGTCAGTGTGCCAGGAGATGGAAAAGATTGAAAAACACTGGCATGGGAGATACTTTGTTCCCCATTATTTCCACTTTTGAGAAACACTCACTCGGGTACATTCTCATCATTTTCTACAGGACACCAGGCAAAGATCTCACAGGTTTTGTTGGAGGAGTTATGGGGGCTATATGGTATGCATCTTCCTGTTTGAACACCTGAAAGGATAAGAAAAGGCCATCAGGAACTGCACATCTCTGCTTTTTAGTTGATGTCTTAACCCAGCTATTTAGGGATTGCAGTTATGGATTTTGTGTGTGTTTGATTTTATAATTGTTTCTGCCACTCTGATGTCAACCACTCTGAATGCTTCATTAGTGGCAAAAGGGCAGGAAACAAATTACTTGTTAAATAAAATGTTTTAATAAGGTCTTAGAACAGAAAGGTGGCTGTAGCTAGTGCTACATAGAAACTTGGCATGCAGAAGGCCATGGGCATGGTGACCTCTGGCATCTTTGGATAAGGCTGGGAAGGATCTCTAAGCCTGAAACCCTGGAAAAATGGTTCCAGTGTACACAAAGGTGGACCAACTATCCAGCTTTCACATAGCCAAGATAATCTCTCATTAGGGGCAAAATCCAGAGTAACTACGGGGAGTCCTTGTTCCAGTGTCAGAACAACTTACTCTGGATTCCAATATGAATTTCCCATAGGTTTTCACTAGGTGGTGCAGTAACTACGGGTGCATGTAAAGAGGTTAGGACATAATTTTCCAGTAATGGGGGAGGGAAGAGAAAGAGCATCTCTGCAAAGATCACAAATTCGTTTGTAATCTTTAGATGTTTAATTCAAGGGTGTCCAAATCCGTGGCAGTGGGTCAATGTGGCCCATGGCAAGCCTCAATGCAGTCTGTGGCAAGACCCCTTTATCAGGTCTATGTGCAAGCCTCGTAGTCCTCCAGATGCTGGAGAGTTAATACAGTATGGCCCTTCTGCCGAAATGTTTGGACACCCCTGGTTTAATTGTATGTATGTCTTGTGCCTGCCACCTTGAGTCCCCTGTAGGGGATAAAGGAAGGATATAAATAAAAAAGTAAAATTCACAAATTCATACCACTGCTGTGAGTGCCAGCATATCCTTTTACACAGTCCCGATCAGAATGGCACTTTGAGGCACTATCAGAAATCTAGAGAGAAAGAAGAGC
The DNA here is from genome assembly GCA_030015325.1 of Cryptoblepharus egeriae. Classification (NCBI taxonomy): domain Eukaryota; kingdom Metazoa; phylum Chordata; class Lepidosauria; order Squamata; family Scincidae; genus Cryptoblepharus; species Cryptoblepharus egeriae. The sequence goes on along the minus strand of JAREYC010000017.1, from coordinate 7,038,078 downwards.
AAGCACAGGTGAAGCTTAGCAATCTCTCCAGCCTACAGCACAGGTTGTCTTCCAAGAAAGCTAGTACAGGAATCTCCCACTGTCTGATGGTTTGTTTTCTAGCAACGCCTCTTTCAACGCCTTTCAATTGATCATAGAATCCTAGAGTTGGAAGGGAGCTAGTAGGTCATCTAGTCCAACCCCCTGCGTGCAGTAGGAAATACTCCTAGAGCATCCCCGACAGGTGCTGATGGAGCCTCTGCTTGAAGATCCCCAGTGAGGGAGAGTCCACCACCTCCCCTGGCAATCTGTTCCACTGCCGAACCACCCTCACTGTCAGAAATTTATCCGGATATCCAACCGGAATCTTCTTTCTTGCAGTTTGTACCCATTGGTGCTCTGGTCCCTAACCCATCCACCCAAGGGACGCCTGCATATTTGAAATAAACTTACCTCTCCACACTTTCCTTGTGTTTGATTCAATGTGACTATCAGGTTTGTCATAATAAATACAGAATTCTCACCCTACAATACAAAAGAGAAGCAATGAGAGGGAAAAACCCAAGAGTTCATCAAAAAATCTTCAAGCTGAAGATTCAATTCTTGAATAGGGAACACTTCAAAGCCTTGCTTATTTGGCAAGCAAAGATGCAAATAGTATTAAATGTCATCTTTTGCACTACTATCTGCAACCACCCATTTCCTGTTAAGCCTCTTTGCTAAGCAACTGAGGTGTCACCATGATCAGTCTGTTTAAAAAAATCAGGTATCTGCTAACTGGCTTATAATCTACAACAAGTTTGTAATAAAACCAGCTTAAGACTGGAACATGTTAAGAGTGTTATGGTTAGGTTTTAGAGCACAATCCTAACCATGTCTACTCAAAAGTAAGCCCCATTGTGTTCAGTGGGTCTTAGTCACAGGAAAGTGTTTTTAGGACTGCAGCTTTAGACTATAAGTTTTTAGTTTGGACTCTAGTTTTAGTTTGGAGCAGTGTTTTTTCCCTTTGAAATTAAGGTGGGGATACTCACTATGCAGGCCTCCGTCAGTCTTGAAAGACTGTGGTATCGTGGTCTGTGCTGCATACGCTGCATGCGAAGCATGAAAGCCTGGGTTGGATTGTTATGGAGGACAGGCTGTTACCCAAGCAGCAAATCCCCCCTTCTCCACGCCACTGAATTAGTCCAATGGAAAGGCAGAGCTGATACGATTGGATTCACACTATGAATGTATAAAAATGAGGGTACTCACCATGAAGATTTTATAAAGGTGGGCGTACTCACCATGCATATGTTACTTGTAGTAAAAGGCATATACAAAGACACTTTCCCATTGAAAACAATGGGGCTTACTTTTGAGTAGACATGGTTAGGATTGTACTCATAAAGAGGTACCATAAAAATGAATCTCCAACATACCTGTGATGGGATCACATAGTCTGCCACGTCCCAAACCCGGAACCCCAAAGCTGTTGTATTTGTTACGGCAACACCTTTCACCTTTGTGGTCACTGAGCTCACTACTGAATCCATTTCCTGATAGCCTTTTTCCCATACAAAGACCCAACTGAAAAGAAAACAAAAACAACACAAAGTGGATTTCAGGATTAACAAGAAAGAAACTGGATTCTGGTCTAACCTGCACTGCCCATTTGGCCATCATTCAAGTTTTATGCCTTTTGGCCAAGTCCAGTAAACTCTCAACTGTTTGTATTTTTCTCCTCCCAGGTATTGGATGTGAAAGCAGTAGAGTGTAATCAAAGGGAGTATCTTTAGTTGAGGACTTGGGAAAATTAGGTGGTATGTAAAAAATTCTCACACAGGAAGGAAGGAATTGTGTACAGATAAAGATACCCCCCAAATCGAGAGTAACTATGGGCTGTGGCTGGCACAAGTGGTTAAGACACTGTGCCTGTTAACCAGCAGGCCAGGGTTCGAGACCCAGGTCAGCCCCACAAGACAGGGTGAGCTCCTGTCCTTAGCCCAGCTCCGCAACGCCAGTATCAGCTCTGCCTTTCCATTGGACTAATTCAGTGGTGTGGAGAGGGGGGGTTTGCTGCTTGGGTAACAGCCTATCCTCCATAACAATCTAACCCAGGCTTTCGTGCTTTGCATGCAGTGTATGCACCGCCGAGCATGATACCAGTCTTTCAAGACTGACGGAGGCCTGCTTTATGGGAGCATGTAAGAGACATTACATGCACCTGTAGTTCCTGCACCTCCTAGTGGAAACCTATAGGAAATTCATATTGGAATCCAGAGCAAATTGTGCTTACGCTGGAGCAAGGACTCCCCATAGTTACTCTGGATTTTGCCCATAGTTAGACAAGATTATGTGCCAGACATCAAGGGAGAGAGATGAGAAGGGGTGGAGATCTGTGAGCATCCTTAAAAATGAAATTCCACTGCATTCAAAGGCGTCGCCGACCAGTATGCATGTAGCCTGAAAGCACAATCCTAACCATGTCTACTCAAAAATAAATCTAATTTAAAGTAATTTAAATTTTAAAGTATTTATAAATGAGTAACTCTATTACAGTACTTATTAAATTTAAAACGATTACATATAATTTCATAATTACAAGAAGCTTATAAGAAAAAAAGAGGAGAATGAAGGTTTTTTTACAGGACACAAGATTTAAAAAGAGGACATGTCCTTGAAAAAGAGGACATCTGGTCACCCTGTACATAATCTATTAATGACAAGAAGGCTCTCTGCTGCCTGCTCACAAGGAAAACAAGGATAATGAAGATTTTTTTTACCCAGGACACAAGGATAAAAAAGAGGACATGTCCTGAAAAAAGAGGACTGCTGCCATCTGGTCACCCTGGCAGAGGGACCATCCCTGGCACCTCCAATGGCAAGGAGTTCCACAGGCTTAAGAGATCCAGGCTTACCCGATGACATAAGCCAAGATTGCCAGCTGGACCAGGCGGTTCATGACCCCCACTTTCCTGCTCTTGATGGAGACAATCCTGGGGGTGTCATACTCGAAGAGGCAGCTGTAGAGACCCCCGCATTTCCCCCCAGGGGTGGCCATCATTCCCAGCAATGCTGGAGGGAAGAAAGAGAAAGCAGCTGATAATGGAGTCAGCAGGGATCAGCTGCTGCCTTCCCGCATGGGGAACAAGACTCAGCCCCACCAGGAGGAGGAGACCCAGGGGGAGGGAGCCCCGTCAACCCAGCCCAACCTGGTAGCAAGCCAGAAGTTTCCTAAAGCACCGCTAGAGCAGCTTTATCTGTGTTTGGATAAAGAGAGAGAAGGGGGGGCCAAATGTTAAAACCACAAAAGAAGACAAGCCCTCCAAAATGTACGACACCCAAGAAAAATGTAGGACACATCACAACAAAAGCTAAAAACACTCATATCTATCTATTAGATAGATAAATATACTGTCTTTACGCAAATCTAACACCTTTTTCAGCCAAATTTAGTCTCCAAAATCAGGATGCACATTAGATTTGATAGTTAATTAGAGTTGAATAAATGTGGTATTTTGATTTTAAGTATATGGTGCGCATTAGATTTGAGGAAATACATTAGATTCAAGTGGTATTGATAACAATGGGGATTACTTTTGAGTAGACATGGTTAGGCTTGTGCTCTTAATTTACGATAAATTACTTTTAAGACTACATGCTGCAACTTACTAAGGAAAAGGAGGACAATGGAGTCGTCCCCCCCGGACACAAGGCTAAAATTCAGGATATGTCCTGGAAAAAGAGGACGTATGCTCACCCTATGAGTGAGATACAGGCTGCAGTCCTAACCACACTTTCCTGGGAGTCGGTAACATTGAACACAATGAGACTTCTGAGTATACATGCTTAGGATTGCATTGACACCTTCCTAGCAACTCAAAACTTTTGCAACTTTGTGCAGAAGGAAGCGTTTTACACCATCCCCTGCAGGGTTACTCAGATTTGCGGTCAAGAGTTTACTTATAGGAAATCACATGCAAAGGCTGTTGCTTCAGCCTTCCAGAAAAACAAAGGAAGTTTTAAATGTGGCACTGGACACAATAGTTTTTTGTAGGACTTTATTTATAAAGTATAGATGGAAAATAAGAATGCATCTACAAAACATCTACTTGGGAGTAAGCGCAATGAACATAGAGCTTACTTCTAAATATACATGTGCAGGATAGTGCTGTGATGTGGTTTAACAAGATTGTCATAGCAATAATTGTACAGGTATCCCCCGCTTTCTGACAGTTCGTTTTCTGATTATTTGCTCTTTCAACACCTTTCAATTACACCCACAAATCATTCATTCTACACATGTTCTGCTCTTTCAACCTCTCTCTGCTGTTCTAAAGGCTAAATTTGCCTTCCCGATGTTGATTTGCATGTGACATGGTGGTTCAGACTGTTTTGTTGTGTGCTTGTGTATGTGTCAATGTATGTGTTTGTGTGTGAGAGAGAGATCATGCAAGGCCACTTTCGTTCCTGATCTAGTCCCATTCTGGAAGGAGTTAATGAGAATCCATTTGCAGAAATCTTTATGTGACAACAGGAAGTTGTAGATAAAAAGGATATTTACTAGGGCTGTGGGTGGCGCAAGTGGTTAAGACACTACGCCTTTTAACCAGTAAGCCAGGGTTCGAGACCTGGTTCCCCACAAGACAGGATAAGCTCCAGTCTGCGACACAGATGGAACGAATCATATTGGCTCTGCCATTCCATTGGACTATTTCAGTGGCATGGAGAGGGGGGACTTGCTGCTTGGGTAACAGCCTATCTACCTAGGCATTCATGCTTCGCATGCAGCATCAAGCATGATACCATGGTCTTTCAAGACTGATGGATGCCAATACTAATACTATACTAATCTGCTAGCTAAAACAGCTTCAGAAACATTTGCAATCTAAAAAAAGACCAGGTTCTGCTTTTCAACCTTTTCCACTTTTCACAACTGTTCCTAACTTTTTATACAACCAGGGATGCCTGTGTATGCAAAATATATGAATAACAATCTGGTTCTCTACTTAGAAGATTAGGGGGGAAAGGCTGCCTGAATTTGTTATCTTGGTTAAAAAAACTGCATATATTAAAACAAAGAGGATGCAATATGAGCTTGTTTTTATTTTATATGTCTTGGATGTTAATCCAGTATGTACGTGAGCACATTGGGTTGCCATAAATGATCTGCAGGGGGAGTTTGGAGGAAAGGTCATATATCAGTAAAGGTATAGGGTAGGGTCTCCAAAAGTTCAACCAGGTCTCTTGAACCCTTAACAATTGTGCAGAGGAGGAAATTTCAGCAGGTGTCGCTTGTGAACTGTGAGATGAAAAGTTACACCTGCTGAAACTTCCTCCTCTGCAAATTGTTAACGGTGCTGGAGTCCCATCAGGGTGACCATATAGAATGGAGGACTGAGTGTCTCTGCCTCTAACCATTGCATAGAAGAGGGAATTTAGGCAGGTGCTGCTTTTTAAACCTTTCTATGATGAGCTAAACCTCCCTCAATTCCCTCTTCTATACAAAAGTTAAAGGCAGAGGCACTCTGTCCTCCATTTGATATGGTCACCCTACCCTCAGATGAAGGTTGGGAGACCCCTGTATAGGGATATAGGGACATGTGAGCTTCCAACCTGCAGTGTAATGTGCCCTGTTGATGGTCTATTTTGGTACCTTCTTAGTGTGATATGAAATGAAAAAGGTTGAAAATTGTTGCATCCATCAATACCGCAAGGTGTCCAAACTTTCAACTTTAGGGCATCTGGACCTTTAACAAGTGTGTAGAAGAGGTCATTTCAGCAGGTACAGCTTGTGGTCTGTGAGATGAAAAGCTGCACCTGCTGAAATTCCCTCCTTTAAAGGTCCAGGAGGCCTGAAGTTAAAAGTTTGGACACCTCTGCAGTCTAGACCAATTTTTCAGGTTGCCTCCTTTAGAATATGATGCTTCTTTTCAGCACAGTTTCAAAGGACCTAAATAAATATCAGCACCTGCTGGTAACCTCACTGTTCCTACTGTGGGAGAAGTCCTGGAGTGCCAATGCCTCCCTCACTTCTTTTCATCTACATGCCCACTTAGCACATGTCTGTGTATGTTAAGGCCATACCGCAAAGCGTCTAACATAATTTTTAAGGAATATTGTTTCTTCAATCTGATATGCAGTACTTTAAGAACACTGCATTCAGTATCCATTCCCGGCTGATTCTCCAATCACAAATAAGCTATTAAAGAAATTAACATTCAACCCCAGTCATGGACTGCAACCACGTCAGCTGAGGTGAAGCAGATGTGTGATAGTGCAGTCAGATGCAACACAACAGAATGACACAGTTTATGCATAAGAATATACAAAAATAGAGGCATGGCTAAAAAAGATCAGTGATTCTCAGAAGGTAGGTCCCCTAAGTAGAGCCACCATCAACATCCCATCTGTTCTGACCCATTGAACACTTAGTGCTTCTTCTTGAAACCACTGTACTCGCCACTCTCATTGGGAAAGGCTTCTCTGATTCTCCACCTGCAACAGTTAGGGATCACAGCCCTTTTTTCCAAGTCGTCATCCCCAAAGCGCCAGTGAATGTATTGCTTGTACGAACAGTGCCGAAGCTGCTTGTTGAGAGACTCTGTTTTCAGGTCCAACAAGGGTTCTTTGTAGAGGAGGATGTACTCCAGGGTCAATCTGGAAAGGACAAGCTGCTGAAACAAAGCTGAAACTGTGATGCACGTCCCGTTCTTCCGTCGGCAACAGAGCTGCTCCAAATAGGACTTTGCTGGGTGGCATTTTCCACAACTGCACCAAGATGGACGCTCATGGGAGGAAGGAGTCTCTTCTTTCTTTCTAAGTGGCTGTAACTCTTGGGAGTTTCTGAGCGATGTGGTTTCGTCTGGACGTTGCAGCGGGCGTTTCGTTGCAAGTGTGAAAAAGTCAGTGCGTCTCTGCAGTCAATATAAAAATACTTATAGTAGCCAAGCAATATTTGTCATATACAGCAATGTTTCTAACCAGCCACTCTCCTCCCCACTTCCTATTCAGCTCCACTCCCTTTTCAAAACCAGGGAAGGGGAGGATGAATGGAGGTAAAAATTGGTGCACTCCCAGTCTGCAAAATTCCAGAGGTGTCAGGAAGACTTGGGGTGGCCCAATAAAAACACATGCCCATATAAAAGAAAGGTGTGCACTCACATTAATAATCTCGCCCTTAATGTTCTGTAGACTTGTACTCAGCGTTGTGTCAACCATGAAGATGTGCGGCTCATCAACATATGACACATACAACAAAGTCTGTCCAGCAAAAAGAACCAAGAAATACACATTGAGCTGAGATATTTCAAATGTATTAGCAGCAGACAATTATTCCTGCATTAAAGTGAACATCCTACCCCAAGTCATGACAGACGATAGGCTATAATTGCTTTTTACCTGTCTTGGCCCAGGTACCGACTCACACTTCTTCTTGTAGTAATATTCCTTCACGGGGTCTGATTTGAAGCAGGGGAATGTGTATGAAGTAATGAGAAAATCAACAGCTAACTGAGCCTGTGATTGAAAATGGGAGAATATGGCAATTTTCTTAATTCAGCTGTTTCTTCACAAACCATCCCTCCCCACCCCAACGTCACAGGAAGGAAAACTTTATCTTACCAGGCCAAAATAGGAGAGGGCAGAACCTATGTACACTAGCAGCTCAAAGAAATTAAATTGTCCTGCCTTTAAGAAAAGAAAAAGCAAGCTGAATATATAATGCCATATATATACTAGCAAAAATGCACCCACGTTGCAGGAGTAAAATCCCCCCCAATACACCCCCCATTGTGCATCAACCCCCCCATGTTACTGTGGTTTGGAGGAAAATCAGAATGGGTATATTCAAAAGAAAAATGGAAAGTTCTAGTTCCTCTTTATTCTACATTGGTGAGACCTCACCTTGAGTACTGTGTTCAGTTCTGGGCACCTCACTTGAAGAAAGATGCAGCCAAACTGGAGCAAGTCCAGAGGAGAGCGACAAGAATGATCAGTGGGATGGAAGGGAAGCCCTATGAGGAAAGGTTGGGGGAACTTGGGATGTTCCGCCTGGAGAAAAGATTGCCCTCTTCAGATACCTGAAGGGCTGTCATATGGAGGAAGGGGTTCATTTGTTCATGGCTGCTTCTGAAAGCAGAACTAGAACCAATGGGTACAAACTGCAAGAAAGGAGATTCCAATTGGATATCCGGAAAAAAATTCTGATGGTGAGGGAGGGCGGTTCGGCAGTGGAACAGATTGCCAAGGGAGGTGGTGGACTCTCCCTCACTGGGGGTCTTCAAGCAGAGGCTTGATGAGCACCTGTCGGGGATGATCTAGGAGGATTTCCTGCTGCAGGCAGGGGGCTGGACTATATGACCTACTAGGTGGCATTCAACTCTAGGATTCTATGATTCTAAGTTGTGAGACTATTTCACAACTATTGGAAACTGCTACTAGTAGTTAATATAAAAGTTTCACCACCATGTAATAGCTTGTTTTTTATCAAGATACCTGAAATTCTTTTTTCTACATCTAAAGTCAGAGGGCAAGAAGGGAAGTTAGGTGCATTTACCCAGGGTTCTTTTAGAGGTGGTACTCACCTGTACTGAGTCCTGGCACATCTGTGGTGAGTACCGGCACCTCTATGGCCCCCCAGGTAGACATGCTTATGATTATGGCCCCCCCAGGTAGTCATGCTTATCATCTTCATGGTGAGTACCCCCACCTTTATTTCTAGAAAAAAGCATTGCATTTACCGTTCCAAAAACCAGAATGTCAAAGCGTATGCCATAGGCTTTGATCAGAGTCCTTTCCTCCTTGCCATTAGCTTGCTTGTAGTACCTTGCAAATCTATAATGGAGAAACAAGCTATATGGCTTGCCAGGGCAATATGTTTTCAAACATACTACTAGGAACCCTTCACTAGGAACTGAGACCAGTAAGACCAGCAGAAAGTGAAAGAACATTTTGGGGAAGTGGGCTGCCTGTTGCTTCTAAAAGTATGGTTAGATTTAAAAATATCAGGAAAACTAAGGGCTCAGTCCTATCTAATGTTCTGCCTTTGTTCTCCCCTCCTCCCCATGATGCAACACATCCCATTGGCATAGCCTGCATCAGTGCTGGAAAGTTGGATAGGACTGGACCCTAAATCAATCACCTGCATTATTTGCAAGTGAATTATAATATAATTATGCACATTTCAAGAAGCATGTTTTGATGAAGAAGTATAAGAGGAGAATTTTGTGTACTTACAAAAGCAAAAAGTAAACTTAGCTATAGCACGAGGACATCACACGGACAAGCCAGACTTCCCCAAACAGAAACTGTTTCTATGGTCATGAAGTTAAGGGCAGGCCACTTTGGACTCCCAATTTCCTGAGCATTCTTTCTGAATTCTCTTCTATAACTACACCCATTAAAATGCACTCATCTTGTGTTTTAAAGTGCTCTTCCATTACTGTGGTGTACTATGTACATAAGCAGAAACTCTCTGTGGCAGGCTGGTCAACACTAACACTAACACTTTACCTAAAATTGTAGCCAGGGTACAAGGCTTCATTTGTCTTTTTGTCATCAAGACGCCGGAAACCATACTTGGGACTGCAGCGGTGCAGCCATTTGTCCAGGTTGCAATCCCAGTTAATTTCAATGGCCATGATGCCACCCTTGAAAGAAATAGTAAGAGGAACACTTCAAATGTGGGTTGCTGAACGGGGTACAAGGGAAGGCAGTGAGAGTTTCATGTCTTGATTATACAGACCTGAATGGCAACCTCTGAAAAGTTCTCTCCTGCTGCTTGGAGAATATCTCCCAGCCGGAAAATTGGACAATGTGAAGCAGTGTTCTTGTTGTACGTACAGGAAATATTGAACTCTGGTGAAATGTTCCTTCTGCAAGAAATTTAATTTGGTAGACAACACAAAACTAATTTTATAAACTGCAGTTTGTAGCTGCATTGGTGGTTCAGTGGTAGAATTCTCGCCTGCCACGCGGGAGGCCCGGGTTCGATTCCCGACCAATGCAACCTTCACTTTTATATAGGGCTGTGGGTGGCGCAAGCGGTTAAGACGCTGTGCCTGTTAACCAGCAGGCCAGGGTTCAAGACCCAGGTTGGCCCCACAAGACAGGGTGAGCTCCTGTCCTCAGCCCAGCTCTGCGACGCAGCTGGATCCAATTGTATTGGCTCTGCCTTTCCATTGGACTAATTCAGTGGTGTGGAGAGGGGGGATTTGCTGCTTGGGTAACAGCCTATCCTCCATAACAATCCAACCCAGGCTTTCATGCTTCGCATGCAGCGCCAAGCATGATACCATAGTCCTTCAAGACTGACGGAGGCCTGCTTTTTAGTTTAGTTTGTGAAAGCCAGCTGTTCAACAATTAAGTTTAACAATTCAGCTGTATTGATTTTTCTTAACCAACTTTTGGTGCAATCCTAATAAATTTAGGCCAGCCTAACTGAGCCGGATTATCTTTCCATGATGGTGTGGGAAGGTTGTCTGATGCCCCATCCAGGAGTGGGGCAGAAGTGTCCTACTGCACTTTTGTGACACTCCCAGGTCAACACAGGACTTATGCTGGGGCTTAGGCTGGTCTATGTGTAGGTTTGGCTGGCACAACTCACCTTTTTCCTGTTCCTATGGTTGCATGGGGAAGATGGTGCCATGTCTTTGCGCTGCTCTCCCCACTCAAGAGTAGCACAGAAGTGCTTTACCATACTTTTTTTACACCCTCAGGCCAGATGTTGGGACTTATTCCAGCCTAATTGGGAGTTAGGATTTTAGCCTCAAAGAATTAAAACTTTATGCTACTTTGGGACTGAGATGAGCCATCCCTTTGATAGCAATGTTGATACAATGTCTTTCCGAAATATAATTGTTTCAGACGTCTGGCTGTTTTGTACTTACGTTGTATAATTAAATTTTGGAAAGTGGATGTTGTTTTTGATGAGTACAGTAAAGTTTTCAGCACTCCTTAAAACTGCAGGCCTAAAAGAAGACATAGAGGTGAAGATTAATGAACCTGTTTTGTTAAATGACACAACCACCTTTGCACACTGTGATTATTAATGAAAATATTGGTTGCTTCCACAGTAGTTCATTAACTTCTGTTATTTTTTAAAAAACATCTGGAAGCACAATTTAACCAGTAGTTGCAGACCACACAAAATACAGCACTATTTCACCCAAAAATGCCATTCCCCATGTGGTATTGGGTCATGTGGGAGATGTGGGTGGATGGTGATGACTCGGCTCTCAATGGGGAGTCTAACCCCAAACTCTCAGGTAAGAAACACCAAGGAGAAACATTAGGTATATCAAGTACAACGTCTTTACTGGCATCCATGTTTGGAGGTTCAAAAGGCTTGGTTACACTTAAACAGGAACAGGTAAGTACAACAAGTCCAGTCCCAGGTAAGTCCTTACCCTAGCCTCTCTGCCTTTGGGTGCAATCCAGAGCAACTACGGGGAGTCCTTGCTCCGGTGTAATCAAAATTTGCTCTGGGTTGCAATATGAATTTTCCATAGGTTTTCACTAGGTGGTGCCGTAACTACGGGTACATGTAATGCCTCTTACATGCTCCCATAGTTACTCTGAATTGTAGGGTTTGACAGGTAAGTCTCTGCCCACAATGCAACAATAATGGGTAAACTTAAAGTATAACACCACTCTGGCTGAAACACAGTTCACACCCGCTCACTTAGAAGGAGGCCATGAGAGAGTATGAGTCTCCTTAGGGCCCATGCTTAACCTTCCTCCTCCTGGGCCTATCTACAATCTACAGTATTTATATACCGCTTTTCAACTTAAAAGTTCACAAAGCGGTTTACAAAAAAATGAAAAAAAAATTAATAGCTAATTAATAGCTAATGGGTCCCTCTCCCAAAAGGGCTCACAATCTAAAGTGCATTAAGAACACCAGCAGAAGCCACTAGAACAGACATTGCTGGGGTGTGTAGGGCCAGTTACTCTCCCCCTGCTAAATAAAAGAGGAACACCCACTTGAAAGAGCGTCTCTTGCCCAGTAAGCAGGGGGCCTCTGCTCCTCCTTCCTCCTTTCCCGCTCTTTTCTCCTCCTTATATAGCTTCCAGATACCCCTCCCCTTGGGGGGGGGGTATCAGCCCTCTGGGCAGGGTGGAAGGGGCAGGTTTTGCCACCATGCTGGCCCCGTGTAGTAACACGGGTAACCCAGGCGCCTCCCCTCTTTATCTTTTGACCCAGGAGGCTATGGCATCCCCGGGGCCACCTTCTTCTCCCAACAAGTCACTGGCTTCCCCCACTGGTTCAAGGGGCAAACTTCAGCGCTAGGCTGCTGACTGGTCCCCAACCCTCCTTCCCCCAGTCCAAATAGGGGCGGACGTAGTCCGGACGTATGTGTCGGCTTGCAAAAGCAGGGAGGTTCATCGTCGCTGTTAGGCTGCTCCATGAACATGTCATCTTCTGCAGCTTCTTCTTCTGGCATCTTTCTCCTGGCGCCACACCCCATGCCCAAGATCCTCCAGTTATTGTTATTCAGCAAACACTGACTACAAGCTTCTTTTATATGGGCAAAATCCAGAGTAACTACAGGGAGTCCTTGCTCCGGTGTCAGAACAACTTACTCTGGATTCCAGTATGAATTTCCCATAAGTTTTCACTAGGTGGTGTAGTAACCACGGGTGCATGTAAAGTCTCTTACGTGCTCCTGTAGTTACTCTGGATTTGGGGGTATGGAAACTACAGGATAAGTGGCTAATGTGGAAATAGTATAGTATCATGCTTACAATGCAATCCTAACTAAGCATGTCTAGTCAAAAGAAAGTCCCATTGTGTTCAATAGTACTTACTCCCAGGAAAGTGTGATTAGGATTGCAGCCTAAGACATCTGCAAAAAAATTTCAGAGAACAATATCTTACATCGGTGCTTTCTTCATTGATTCTACAGGGCACCAGGCAGTAACTTCACAAGTCTTCATGGTTGCATTGTATTTCACACATTTGCCTGTCTGAATTCCTGCAAAGAAGAGAAAGTAACATTCATTCATTCATCAAATGTGAATGGGAATATGTTGTACATACATACACAAAAATATCATTGCTTACCTCTGAAACAACACGGGTGTGCCGTTGCCTTCATGCCCTACATATGAGCACCCAAAGGTATCTGACTTGTTAATCTTAGCCTAGACCAGTGATTCCCAAACTGTGAGCTTCCCATGGAGCCACAGAAACCAACAAGGGGGAGGCATGAAATCCTCACAAAAAAACCACTCTACCCTTTAGAATGTATAGGGTTGTAGCTCTAATATGGCCCATGGCTCAGTAGGTTTTTAAAAAAGGGGTCATCAAAAAATTTGAGAACCCCTGGACAAGACACAAAGGCTGCAATCCTAATTACATTTTCCTGGGAGCAAGTACTATTGAACACAATGGGGCTTACTTTTGAGTAGACATGGTTAGGATTACACTGGAAATGTTGGATGGATGTGGCTTGATTCATGAAGGAAATTCTGGTATTGATGAAGAAGTTTGAGAAAATGTCAGAGAGAATCATTACAGAACTAGTGGCTTTGTTGAATGACCTTTAAAGTTTTATTTAGACTTTATACTGTTTGCATATATTTTATTTATTTATCTATACAGTGGTGCATCACATAAAGAGCTTAACTTGTTCCAGAGGCATGCTCTTTAAGTGAAATGCTCTTTAAGCGAAGCTTCACTTAAGCTTCTTTAAGTGAAACTCTTTAAGTGAGCTCAGATGATTGGTTTCACAACCCAAAAAAAATTCATGTAAAAATATTAACTGGATGTAAAAATGATGACAAAACACTGGAATTGAATTCAAAACATGCATTCAATGTGCATGAACCTATGAAGTCTACTTAGGCTGCAATCCTAAAGACACTTTCCTGGGAGTAAGCCCCATTGAACACAGGGGGGCTTACTTCTGGGATAGACATGGTTAAGAGGCTGCAATCAAAGACACTTTCCTGGGAATAAGCCCCATTTAACACAATGGGGCTTACTTCTGAGTAGATATAGTTAGGAGACTGCAATCGAAGACACTTTCCTGGGAGGCTTACCTGGGCTGCTGCTGGAGGTTCAATGTGGTCATTGGGGGCACTTAGGGGCAGCTGCCTCTGGCACGTCTTGTGCCTCTGGCACAAGTTGGGGGCAATTAGAGGCAGCAGCACTGGCCGGAAGCCCTTTTAAAGAGCCTCCATGAGGAGCGTCAGGGCTGCATAGCACACGTGCCCATAGCATGCTTGCTTGTTAAGTGAAGCGGAACTTGTTATGTGAAGCAAGATTTCTTGGAAATTTTTGCTTGTTATGTGAAACACTTGTTAAGCGAGGCACTTGTTAAGCGAGGTATCACTGTATATATAAAAAAGTCACTCTCTGACTCACTCACTCACTACCGCCCTGCAAAAACCGCTGGGCCTAGAAGCGTGAAATTTGGGGTGGGTATTCCTTCTATGACAGAGGGGTTCACTAAGAACCAGTTTTCAGAAATTCCAACCGGAAGGGGGTGAAAAAGAGCGCAACACGTTTTCCTCCCAATACATTGCATAGAAGAATTGATGACTCATCAACATTCCGCCCCAATCCCCAGACCTAGAAGCATGGAATTCTGGGAGGAAGTTCCTTCTGTCACCTGAACACCCACCAAGAACCCATGTGGAGAAATTTAACCCTTAAGGGGCTTAAAAAGGGGTGCAGCATGTTTTTGTCCTATACTTAACATGGGAGACTGAATAACATCCAGCCAATTTGGTGCTTGTGCCTGGTGCACTGGGGGGACATTGTTCGAAGGAAGTGGTTGCGCTGGGAAGGATGCTGCACATGGGAAGATGCGCATGGGGAGGTTGATGCGCATGGGAATGTTGCCTATGGTGGATTGATGGGGGGATGTTGAGCATTGGTTTATGCACATGGGGAGATGTTGTGCATGGGGAATGTTGCGCATGGGGGAATGTTGTGCATGCGGGGTTGTTGCGCATGGGGGTTTGTTGTGCATGGGGGTTTGTTGCACATGGAGGAAGTTGCGCATGGGGGAAGTTGCACATGGCAGACTGATGCACATGGGGGGATGTTGCGCATGGGGATTGATGCGCATGGGGATGTTGAGCACGGGGGGAAGTTGCGCATGGGGGAAGTTACGGATATGGGATTGATGCGCATGGGAGAAGTTGTGCAGGGGGGTTGATGCGCATGGGGAAGTTGCACATGGGGGATGTTGCGCATGGGGAAGTTGCACATGGGGGGATATTGCGCCATGGGTGGTTGGTGCATGGGGGAATTTTACTCCTGCAACACGGATATGCTTTTCGCTAGTTTATTTATGTATTGCAAATCCGTTCTTTAAAGAGTTACAGCCAGTACTTTTCTCTGGGGAAAAAAGGTGCAGGTACTCACCACAATGGCATATCAATATATCAATCTATCTAATCTAATCTAACTACAGTATTTATATACTGCTTTTCAATTTAAAAGTTCACGAAACAGTTTACAACGAAAATTTTTTAAAAATTAATGGCTAAAGGGTTCCTGTCCCAAAAGGGCTCACAATCTAAAATCCAAAAGAACACCAGCAGAAGCCACTATAACAAACATTGCTGGGGTAATTACCCTATATACTCGAGTATAAGCCTAGTTTTTCAGAACATTTTTAATGCTGAAAAAGCCCCCCTCGGCTTATACTTGAGTCATCTTGTCATAAGATGGACAAAGAAGTGGATTTCTGCGCAAGCAGCTCAGCTTAGGACATCCTTTTTAAAAAGCAGAAAAGGCTGCTTTGCTTCCTTCTTTTAATAAAACAAAAACCAAGTCAGCAGATTGATCCCTCTCCTCCCTGAATGTAGGAGCTCAGTGGCTCACCACATTGGCTGTTTTCTCCTCATTAAAACAGCAGTAGCTGCTGCATTTCCCACCCTAGGCTTATACTCGAGCCAATAAGTTTTCCCAGTTTTTTGTGGTGAAATTAGGTGCCTCGGCTTATACTCAGGTCAGCTTATACTCGAGTATATACAGGGTATTAAATAGTTTCTGGGGGGAGGTAGAAAAAGGTGCTGTTACTGAGTACCGGTGAGTACCCCCAGAAAAACCCTGGTTACAGCTATCATATTAATTGCTTTGACACAGAATAGAAATCAAGATAATGCAATCAAAGAGGAAGCTCCGAAAATATGTTGAAACGATTGAAGCCACATACCACTGCTCAGGGGGTCCATGCGACCTTTCATACAGCTCTTGTCAGTACTGCAAACTGCTCTGGCAATGGGAAACTAACCAAAAGAAAGAAAAAGTCACACATAAAAGGGATGCTTATTTCTATCAAACCCAAATGTCACATTTCAATCTCTGTCTATAGGGAAATATTGGGTTTAATTCTTGGCAACTTCTTCTGGCACTGCTGAGAAAAATGCTATCAGAAATCCTGGAGAACTGCTGCCATTTTGGGGGCAGGGACAGGGGGTTTAGGCAGATTCTTTTACAACCTTGATCTCTGGTTAAATTCCTGGAGTGCTGAGTCTGCACTAGTTGCACACTAGGACAGTATAGTGGTGGGCTTTAAGGGGTTCTCACAGGTTCCATAGAACCCTTTGCTAATGAGCACCTGGTTCTGAGAACCAGTTACTAATGGGACATAGAACCTGTTGTTCTATAGACATAGAACCTGTTTTTAATTTAGGTTATTAGGTCATAGAACCTGTTGTTAATTTATTTGAATCCCACCACTGAGTATAACCATGAAACACATGAAACAGGGAAGAAATATAGCCCTATGAAGGCGTCTCACCAACTGCGAACACATACAAACCAAAGAATGCAAAGGAAGATGAATGAACTAGTTATTACAAGTCTCCTTATTAACTGGTGATGCCAAGTACATGGAAAAGATGAATCAGCTTCCACTGCAGGAGGAGCAACACAGAGCAGCCTTCTGCTGTTGATGAAAGAATTTGACTTTTCTCCTCAGGGATTATTACTTTCACTTACAAACTGGAGTTACCTCAGCACAAACTCCCTGGGCTTGGTTTTCTGTCATGATGATATTTGTTACTACAAAGAAGGAATCTATTCCCTGCACATATAAAAAAATAAAATAAAAGAAGGAGAAAGAGAAGAAAGAAAACATTTAAATTTTGTCAGCACAGAACAAAAGGAATCAGATTTTTTACTAATCTTTAAAAAAACATTGGTCATGACCTGGGAGGGGTGTACAGAGGGTGCTTGGTGCCCCATGGCACATGTGATGTCATGACACCACTTGACATCAGGCTGTCGTGTGTGACCATGCTTCTGAGCCATGCCTGAACAGTATGTAGACAGTTGGGGAACCCTTCCTTGGCTGCCTGCAAACAGTGCACACACAGCTCAGCTGAAGCCTTTGAAGAAGGTCGGGGATGGGTTCCCTGGCTGACTGTGAAGAGTGTGGGGAAGGGGCCACATACAGGGAAGAACCACATACATGCCCATGGCATGAGTTACCTCGTGCCTTATGAACCATTCACCACTGTAACCCGGGAACCAAAACTGTTGCACTAAGGGCACAATCCAGAGTAACTATGGAGAGTCTTTGCTCCAACATAAGAACAATTTAGTCTGGATTGCAATATGAATTTCCCATAGATTTTCACTAGGTGGTGCCATAACTACATCAGCGTAAATGTCTCTTATGTGCTCTAGTAGTTACTCTGGATTGTAGGGTAAGGCTGCAATCCTAAACACACTATCATGGGAGTAAGACCCTATGCCATTGGAAGGTGTCATAGACATGGTCAGCTACTAATTTTCCTTGAGGGTCAGTCTGAGAAAGGGATGAACACCCATGGGAAAGTCTCTCCCCATTACTGCTGTGAACAATTTCTTACTGGGATCCCAGTAGCTAATTCCTTTATTACTAATACCAGAGCACCATTATACCTTAAAAAAGCCGTATGTATATCAATGGAAATACAATGGAAAGGAGACAGCTCTCTGGTCAGGCATCCAAAACAAACTCACTTGCATGGGAATCGTATATTCTGCAGTGTCCCAGGTTCTTAATTCAGTCTGAGCCACACCTTTCACTTTTGTATGCACCGAACTGATAATTGAATCCTTCGTCTGATAGCGCTTATCAGCAATAAGAACAACACTAAAGAAACAGGATGGAAAGAGATAAAGATTGTTGCCTCATTTATCATAATACAAGCCTGTCAGAATTTTAAAAGCTGGCCTAGGCTGCAATCCTGAAGTGCACTTTGGCCAGTCTGTCCGGCACTTGGGCCAACCTAATGCCAGCCTAGCTGCACCAGAAAAGGCCTGGGCAGGCATAAGACTACTTAGACTAGCCCAAGACAGATGGAGCTGCACTGGCCTAGTAGTGCCAACCTAAGCAGCTCTGCAGGGAGCATGTTGAGAATGACCTAGAGCAGTGCAGTTAGGCCATATCCACAGCTTGTTTCCAGGGCAGACATGCCCCCTCACAGCTCCTCTGACATAGAGCACAATCCTAACCATGTCTACTCAAAACTAAGCCCCACTGTGTTCAATGGAGCTTATTCCCAGGAATGTGTCTTTAGGATTGCACCTCAGGAGCAGGCATAAATCTGACTAGACCACAGGTGGGCACTTCCCAGTTCGGGCCTACCCGCCCAAACCGGATCTTCCTGTTTCCCTGCTGCTGGCAAACCGCCAGCGACAGGGAAACAGAAAAACATAGTGGACCGGTTCGGTCCGCCATGTTTTTGCGCCCACCGCGCAAGCGTCAACCTTGACACTTGCGCAGGTGCCTGCTCTGAAGCGGACTTGCCCGATTTAGGGCAGGCACCACGCAAGTGTCAAGGCTGACGCTTGCGCAGTGCCTGCTCTGAAGCGGGTTGGCCCGCTTCAGGGCAGGAACTGTGCAGGCGCCAACATTG
Source organism: Cryptoblepharus egeriae (assembly GCA_030015325.1). Lineage (NCBI taxonomy): Eukaryota > Metazoa > Chordata > Lepidosauria > Squamata > Scincidae > Cryptoblepharus > Cryptoblepharus egeriae. Next base: position 7,019,250 of record JAREYC010000017.1, on the reverse strand, counting down.
GCCCGCCCCTCGCCCCACCCTGCCCCCTGACCCTCCCCACCCCCTGACCCTGGCCCGCCCCCCAACTTCCGGCGAACCAGATCTTGGGGTTGGCTGGGCCCACCCCTGGACTAGACTCATAGGGATCCATGATAAGCCAGAGTAAAAATGGAAGCAAAATTAAAAGTTCTAAGTCTTAGGCCGGTGTAAGCACGGCTCTTCCCTCTCAACCTCAGTATATGGCACAACTACAACAACCCACCTCCAAATATGGCACAACTCTCACAGCTCACTGAACATGCTGCCCTTGTGCTGCTGTCTCTTCAGCATTAGTTAGGTCAGCCTAGAGGCCTCCTAGCCTTATGGATTTGGCCTGTGGATTTGGCTTAACTGTCGGCTCAGGATATGGTCTACCTTAGGCCAGCTTAGCTGGGCCATTCTCTTTGGCCTAAAGTCAGGATTGCACCACAAGCTAATGATTAGCCCTACAATCCAGAGTAACTACGGGAGCATGTAAGAGACATTTACTGCACCACCTAGTTACTGCACCACCTAGTGAAAACCTATAGGAAATTCATATTGCAATCCAGAGCAAATTGTTCTTACACCGGAGCAAGGACTCCCTGTAGTTACTCTGGATTGCGCCCGTAATGTGTTTGGCAGAAATCAACAGCTGAAGATTAGAAGTCATGGAGATGACAATTGCAACAATGTTTAAATAAAATAGCCTTATACTTTGAATTTTTGTGTAACATTAAAAAGAAAAAATGTGTGTTGGTTTGTTGGACCCAAAGAACCTTGGGTCGTTTTTAGTTAGAAGTAGCTATTGAAGAGAATCCAGTTACATCATACCATCCTGCAAGCGTGGGTGGAAAGGTCATGGGTCAGGCTCACAAAGTAACCCTTGTTTGGAAAAAGGCTCTATTTCTATCCATTAGATGCAAAACTATACATTAGAAATGAATCTGCATTTCAGATGGCTGACTTTGGACTACTTTCCTGGGAGTAAGCCCCACTGAATTCAATGGAACTTACTTCTGAGTAGACACAAATAGAATTGCACTGTTCATTAACTTCTACACTCTTTCCTACTGCTGATGGTACATTATTGTTTTTCTGAAATTAATTGGAAGCTGAATTAGAATACAGGTTCTAAACAGCAGTTCCTACCATCCAATAATAATTTTGTAATCACATCCTTTTCAGTCCTATTTTATTTTCGACTGTAAGAAGTGTCAAAGAATGAAACCAATCCTGACACAGAAGGTGCTCAGACCCTGAATAATTTTATTTTCCTTTTTTTCAATTTTCTTCAGTATTCTTTTGGAAAGAATACAATTCTATTCCAAATGCAGTCATGCCATTAATGTAATGAGGATGTAGCAGTGGTGTTCAAAGTGGGAGTCGGGACCCCCTTGGGGGGGTCGCAACCTTGGGTCAGGGGATCGCAAGAGGGTGGGATCCACCATCTGGGTATCTAGCACTGTGCTTTCCTGGGAGTAAGTCTCATTGAACACAATAGGACTTACTTCCAAGTAGACATGGAGAAGTATCCAAGTAAGGGCACAATCCAGAGTAACTACGGGAGCACGTAAGAGATATTATGTGCACCCATAGTTACTTCACCATCTAGTGAAAACCTATGGGAAATTCATATTGCAATCCAGAGTAACTTGTTCTTGCTCTGGAGCAAGGACTCCCCATAGTTACTCTGGATTTCAACCTAAGTTTGACAGGGGGTCCTGGACTGAAATGCCTGAATACCACTGGGATATAGAATATCCTATTAAGTAGGGAGCTGCAAAAGGCGAGGTTATTTTTCCTGACAAATGGGTGTTATCCCAAAATTACCAAAAGGGACCTGCCTTTTTGCAGGTCTCTACCTATAAAGATTTTCGTTTTAGGACCCAATCTTATCAAACTTTTCAGCACCTGTGCAAGCACACTACATTCTTGTGGTAAGGGAACAATGTTTCCATACTTTGAGAAGTACTCTCTGAGTTGCTCCTCATATTATGAAGCAATGCACACGACCTACACACCCCAGCAATGTCTGTTCAAGTGGCTTCCGCTGGTATTCTTTTTTGCATTTTAGATTGTGAGCCCTTTTAGGACAGGGACCCATTAGCTATTATTAGCTTTTTTTAGCTATTTAGCTATTTTTTAGCTATTTTTTTAGCTATTTGGGTAATTAGCTATTATTTTTTCATTTTCTTTCCAAACCACTTTGTGAACTTTTTAGTACAGTGATGCCTCTGAACGTTAAATTCAGAACAAATTTAATTCGTTCTGGAGGCATGTTTGTTACGTGAAACGTTCTTTACATGAAGCAGATTTCCCCATAGGAAATAATTGAAACTCAGATGATTGGTTCCACAACCCAAAAAATATTCATATAAAAATATTAACTGGATGTAAAAATGATGACAAAACACCAGAATTGAATTCAAAACATGCATTCAATATGCATGATCTTATGAAGTCTACATAGGCTGCAGTCCTAAAGACACTTTCCTGGGAGTAAGACCCATTTAACACAATGGGGCTTACTTCTGGGTAGACATGGTTAGGAGGCTGGAATCCAAGACACCTTCAGAGTGTCTCCCCACTTTCTCCTTCTCTCCATCCTGAGTCTCTCTCTCCCCTGCTCCCTTCTGGCTAGCCCTGAGCTGCTTCCCTCTTCTCCACTTTTCTTCTCTCTCTCTGCCCAGTGGACACCTGGCCACAGGAGGAACACACGGAAGTGTTGTTTTTGCTATTGGCAGGTGCAGTAGGCAGCCCTGACGCTTTTTAAACAGGCTGCCGGCCAGTGCATCTGCCCCAACGAATGTGTTCTTTACGTGATGCACAGTTTGTGAAGCAGAATCCTAGAGAAATTTTTGTTTGTTATCTGAAACATACTTTACGTGAGGTGCCACTGTATTTAATACCATAGATAGACAGACAGACATCAGCATGGCTGCATCAGCAGTGGAAAACTAGATAGGATTGGACCCTTAGGCTATAATCCAGAGTAAGTATGGGAAACCTATGGGAAATGCATAGAGCAATCCAGAGTAAGTGCCTCTTACGTCTTTCTGTAGTTACTCAGGATTGAAACTTTTAAGTTGAAAAGCGGTATATAAATACTGTAGACAGACATACATACAGACAGACAGACATCAGCATGGCTGCACCAGCAGTGGAAAACTAGATAGGATTGGACCCTTAGGCTACAATCCAGAGTAACTACGGGACCTTTTACACTGATGTTGTTATGGTGCCACCTATGGGAAACCTATCAGAAATGCATAGAGCAATTCAGAAGTGCCTCTTATGTCTTCCCCTAGTTACTCTGGATTATAGAGTTAATCTTCTCAAAACTAAACTATGTACCTAGACAACAAATCTAGTTAAACAATTTTATACAAGTGCTCTCAGATGCCGTTTACAACCCACTTCCAGCCATCATGTTTACCCAAAGCTGAAGACAGAAGTCCCATTGATTCCCATTGGTGTCGCTTCCAGGGTCTGCAGCTTATATCAGCTTTCACTATTTGCGCCAATATCACTAACTTAATTTTTCCTTTTCCACTTACCAGACATACACAAAGACGACAGTTATGATGGCCCACCGGAGGCTCCCATAGTAAACGCTCTGAATACGCACAACTCTTGAAGTTTCATACTCGCACAGATTCTTCAGGCTGCAGCACACGGCCATTGTGTCTTACAACAGGCACACTCATTCTTGGAAACTGCAACTCTTCATTTCCATCCAGGCATACACAAAGATAGCTAAAGCACACCACCTAAAGGCACAATAAAACAGGCATGTCAGCAATGAAGAACTTGACTAGACAAAGAAAACTATGAAGCAGCTATTAGCTCCTTAGGGGAGGTGATGTGCATGGGGGGTTGATGCGCATGGGAGTGATGCACATGGGAGTGTTGCACAATGGGAGATGGCGTACAGGGGGGAGGGTATTTCCGCAATACAGATATTTTTCACTACTATATAAATTCATAAACTGCATATGAAATTGAAAAGTCACTGACTCATTCACAGGCTGACTCACTCACTGATTCATTAACACCCAGCCAGAACAGGACTTTAAGGGGGCGAAAGGGGTACAACATGTTTTCCTCCTTAACACTGAAAACTAACTGATTTACGAGTGGGGATTTGCTGCTTGGGTAACAGCATATCCGCCATAACAATCCAACCCAGGCTTTCGTGCTTCGCATGCAGAGTATGCAGTGCCAAGCACGATACCATAGCCTTTCAAGACTGACGGAGGCCTGCTTAGAATGCCCAGCCCAAACCCCTCAACTAGAGAACTAGACCCCAAATCCAGAGTAACTACAGGAACACGTAAGAGACATTACTTGCACCCATAGTTACTGCACCTCCTAGTGAAAAACTATGGGAAATTCATATTGGAATCCAGAGTAAATTGTTCCTACACAAGAGCAAGGACTCCCCTTGTTCTTACTCTGTAGTTACTCTGGATTTTGCCCATATTCCTTCTGTGATGTAAGAACCCACTAAGGACCAATTTGGTGCCCAGTGGTGCTCACTGCATGGTGTAGAATGCTGCTGCCCTGCATGATTGACAGGGCCCATTTGGCATGCCCACTGCCCACTGATGCCCTGTGCCACCCAGTGTTGCCTGATGGGATTGTGGTGCCCAGTGGTGATGCCCAATGCTCAGTGGTGCCTTCTGGGGTCCTTTGGTGTGTGTGTGTAGAGCACAATCCTAACCATAAATACTCAAAAGTAAGCCCCATTCTGATCAATGAGTCTTACTCGCAGGAAAGTATCTTTAGGATTGCAGCCTTAGTGAAAATCAGTCATCTTTGCCCTTAAAGGTTTTTCTTTTCCTTTTTACTGTACAGAATATTACAGTGTTTTATTACATTAATTGTGGTCTGTATTATATTATAGTGTTTTGAATTCAATTCCAGTGTTTTGTCATCATTTTTACATCCAGTTAATATTTTTATATGAATATTTTGGGGGTTGTGGAACCAATCATCTGAGTTTCCATTGTTTCCTATGGGAAAATCCGCTTCACTTAAAGAGTGTTTCACTTAAAGAGCATGCCTCCGGAACTAATTAAGCTCTTTAAGTGAGGGACCACTGTACATATGTATGCACACACACACAGATAGATATTGATATTGATATAACATATCAATCTATATACATTCTTAATATATAATATAGTAGAATGTATATTATATTATGGCTCCAATCCTATTCACACTTTCTTGTAAGTAACCCCCACTGACTATAATGGGACTTAATTCTGAGTAGACAGGTATAGGACTGGGCTCCATAGGTTATATATTTTTATATTACACACATAATATATAATATATAGCATACAAAATATACCGTATATACACTTTAACTATAAAACAACCAAAATATAAAGCTTCATTCACACACACATACACACTTCAATAACAACAATAGTGACAAATATATATACTTCAGTAACGAGCAATACAGTCAAGACTAATTTTTCTCCCTTTCATTATATGTATAGTAGTTTATTTTCTGCGATGCATTTTCTTTTATCTATCTTATATATGTATGCTACTATATATATATATTGTACAGTGTTTTGTGTATAATAGATATGGATATGCTGTGTGTGTGTGTGTCCATTGGTGGGGCAAATTACCATAGTCTTTCGAAACTGAAGGATGCCAATGATGAATGATATGTGTGTGTGCATATATATGTAAATGTATATGTAAATATATATATAATGTAAATATATGTAAGTCTATATATGTATCTCTGTGTGCATATGTATGTAAGTATATGTGTGTGTATATGTGTATGTGTGCATATATATGTATTTGTGTGTGTCATAAATATGTATGTGTATGTGTTTATATGTGCATATATATGTATGTATTTGTGTGTCATATATATAAGTATATGTGTGTATATATGTGTATGTGTGCATATATATGTATGTATTTGTGTGTCATATATATATAAGTATATGTGTGTATATATGTGTATGTGTGCATATATATGTATTTGTGTGTGTCATAAATATGTGTATGTGTTTATATGTGCATATATATGTATGTATTTGTGTGTCATATATATATATAAGTATATGTGTGTATATATGTGTATGTGTGCATATATATGTATGTATATGTGTGTGTATATAGATAGATAAAATTATGAGTTCATAATTATATAGTACATTTATATATAATCACAATATATGTGCAGGAGATGACACAATGCATAGTAAAACAGTTTTATTTATTTATTTGTGTGTGACTTCTGTGTGTGTATTTGGTGTCTGTCTGTTGGTGCCACTAACTGAGGAGCGAACTGAGGGGACTGAAAAAGGCGGGAAAGAGGCGCTCCCCTCCCCGCTCCCGCTCCTGTCAGACTCTCCTCAAGGGGGCAGAAAGCCCGTCAAAAGCAGGTGTGGCCACGTGACCACACGCTCGCGCTCTCCCTCCCGCCCAAATGTCCAGTTCGCGCATGAGCAGTCAAGGGAACTCACCTCTAGCCCCCAACTCTCCCATAGAGCTAGGAAAAAGTTAGAGTCACACACTACCGTTGACACTGAAAAAATTATTGAGGAAAGGGTCTTCAGAGGCTTTACTGAGTCAGATTATGATGCTGAAGAGGCCTGTATTGAGAAATCAGAGGAAAGAGCTCCCCTTTCCTGCTGCTGCTGAGGCTGAGGGAGCTGGATGGACTTCCTCGCAAGGGGTTCCTGGTAACCACATCCCCCGCCTTCTCAGACTCCACCCAGGGGAGGGAAAAAAAACCCTCAGAATTTTCCCGGAAGTGCCCCATGAGGCATGGAAAGTGGTATTCTGGCCTCTGAATAGCTCTAGGCGTTGTTGTGATATTCCGCAGGCGCGACGATGGCGGGGTGCGGGTCACGTGAGGGAAGCGCCACAGTGCCCTAGCAACGGTTGCTATGAGAGCTTTGGCAACCGCCGGGAGGGAGCCGTTTTGGCAGTTGGAGGAGCCTCTGAGGTGAGGACTGGGGAGGGGGCGGAGGGAGCACTGGAGTCAGAGCCCCGTCCTAGGCAGGTCTACTCGGAAGTAAGCCCCATTAGAGTCGGTGGGCTTACTCCCAGGTAAGTGTGGCCTCGTGAACCATCCCTAGGCAGCTCTACTCGGAAGTAAGGCCCATTAGAGTCAGTGGGCTTACTCTCAGGTAAGTGTGGCCTCAGGAGCCATCGCTAGGCAGGTCTACTCAGAAGTAAGCCCCATTAGGGTCAGTGGGCTTACTCCCAGGTAAGTGTGGCCTCGAGAGTCAATCCCTAGGCGGGTCTACACAGAAGTAAGCCCCATTACGGTCAGTGGGCTTACTCCCAGGTAAGTGCAACCTCTGGAGCCCAGTCCATGGCAGGTCTGCTGAGAAGTAAACCCTGTTATAGTCAATAGGGCTTACTCCTAGGTAAGAGCTTAGGATTTAAGCTGAATGGGTAACTCCAACGCATGTCTACTGAGAAGTAAGTCCCATTGTATTAGGTGAGGCTTACACCCAGGTAAGTATTGTCTACCCAGAAGTAAGCATGGCTAGGATGGCAGCCCTACAGCCTATTCCACTACATGTCTACTCAGAAGCAAACCCCATTACAGTAAATGGCACCTGCATCCTAGAAAGTGTGGCTAAGATGGGAGCCTTAGAGTCCAAGCCAATGCATGCTACTCAGAAGTAAACCCTGTTGTAGTCAATGGGGCTTACCCACAGGTAAGTTATGAGGTTAGTCCTAGGTTAGAATTTAAGCCTCATGGCCCACTCCAGTGTATGTCTACTCAGAAGTAAGCGGGGCTGGGATAGCAAACTGAGAGCCCACTCCAGTGCATGTCTACTCTGAAGCAGATCCCATTATAGCCAATGGTGCTTACTCTGAAGTAAGTGGTTAGGATTTAGGTTAGGTTAGGTTACTATAGCTAATGAGTCCTTGTTCCAAAAGGGCTCACGATCTAAAATGCAAAAAATCCAATGTATGTCTACTCACAAGCAAACCTATAACAGCAGTGCATCACATAACAAGTTTAATTCATTCCGGAAGCATGCTTGTTATGTGAAATGCTCTTTATGTGAAGCGGATTTTCCCATAGGAAACAATAGAAACTCAGACAATTGGTTCCACAACCCCAAAAATATTCATATAAAAATATTAACTGGATGTAAAAATGATGACAAAACACTGGAATTGAATTCAAAACATGCATTCAATGTGCATGATCCTATGAAGTCTACTTAGGCTGCAATCCTAAAGATGCTTTCCTGGGACCCATTTAACACAATGGGGCTTACTTCTGAGTAGACATGGTTAGGAGGATGCAATCAAAACACTTTCTTCTGCAATCGAAGACACTTTCCAAGTGTCTCCCCCCTTTCTCCTTCCTCCTGAGCCTCTCTCTCCCCTGCTCCCTTCTGGCTAGTCCTGAGCTGCTTCCCTCTTCTCCACTGCTGTCTCTCCCTCTTCCCAGTGGATGTCCGGCCACAGGAAGAACAGCGCGGAAGTGTTGCTTTCGCTATGGGTAGGCGTGCTAGGCAGCCCTGACGCTTTTAAGGGCTGCTGACCAGCGTGTCTGCCCCACCTGCCAACAAGTGTGCTTGTTATGTGAGGCAGAATCCTAGATAAATTTCTGTGGATCGCTTGTTATGTGGCTCACTTGTTAAGCGAGGCACTTGTTAAGTGAGGTACCACTGTATAGTGAGTTGAGCTTACTCTTCTTTCCTTTCTTTTTCTGCAGGGTAGCTTTCAAGGTCCCATCATGAGTGACCAGCTTAAATTCATCGTTGAGAAGCTCAATAAGGAGCCCTTTAAGAAGAACTTCAATTTAATCACATTTGACTCTCTGGAGTCAATGCAGTTGTTACAGCTACTCAATGATGTTCTGGGGGAGATTGATCCAAAGGTGAAGATGGTCCTTTAACCCTACAATCCAGAGTACCTACGGGAGCATGTAAGAGACATTATGTGCACCACCTAGTGAAAACCTATGGGAAATCCACATTGCAATTCAGAGGAAATTGTTCTTACACTGGAGCAAAGACTCCCCGTAGTTATTCTGGATTGTGCCCTAACTCTTTTATAGAGGCCTTTATATAAATCCATATTTTCTACCCTTGTTCTACTCGCCATGTTAATTGTACTTGCTTTTTTTAAACCTTTTAGCATGTTGTTGACATTAGAGAAGAACTGCCAGAGCAGACAGCTAAACGGATGTTGAGTATTCTTGGTATTCTGAAATATAAACCACCAGGAGGTACCAGTGACTTGTAAGTGTTTATGTTCTGTTGATAACCATGAAATATTGCTGGTACAGAAGTTATGTTACCCTACAATCCAGAGTAGCTGCGGGGCTATAGGAGCATGTAAGAGACATATACGTCAATGTAGTTACGGCACCACCTAGTGAAAACCTATGGGAAATTCATATTGCAATCCAGAGTAAATTGTTCTTACACAGGAGCAAGGACTCTCTGTAGTTACTCTGGATTGCACCCTAAGTCTAAAATGCATTGCTTTGATCATAGGAATGAAAAATTGAATGCTTGCATGACTACCTATCTATAATAGTAGAAAAGCAGCTTTTTAAAAAACTGTAATTTGCAGTGGCCATTCGTGTTCAGTCAAATCCATATATAAAAAATCCACGTATAACATGGTTGGACCTGTACTGTATTTTTGATTTTAAAAATTGCTCCTTTTATCCTGCATTTGTTGGTTTATTCCTCATTGTAGCCTAGTTTGCTATGTTGCAGGGGCTTTTAGGTTTTGTTTTTGATGTTTTTAGTTGTTTGTTAGTTATTTGTTTTTATTTATTTAGTTATACCACTGAAAAGGCAGTTTATAAATATTATATATAAAAATAAAGATGCACTGAAATCATTAGGACTTCCAAGAAAATATGGTTAGGCTTGTGCTTGAAGCTACAATACTGGTTTTTCCTTTTAATAACTCCCTGTGGACACTAGAGGGCGCTACAGTGTTGAGATATTTTGAATGACAGTGTCCTTGTTCAGTGGGCTAATATTCTAAAATAAACAATATTTTTAAATTATTTTTTAAAAATGTAATCTTGCTGCCTTTCCAGTCCTGAAAATGGCTTGCATATTAAAAGCACAACATCATCAATGAACAAACAAAATTTGCTGTGTGGCAGCAAACCCCACAAAACCCCTGATACTTCCCTCTTAGTGTCATGCATTTTCATGTGGTTCTGGGGAACAGCAAAATTGGGTTCTGTGTATGGGTCCTGAGACAAACTGGTTCTTGCTGGATTCTGTGGCCAAACTCAAGAGCCCCGTTCGGGTAGAGCGAGGGTAAGCAGAAACATCAGTAATAATTATCTGGTAGGCTTGGAAAGGCAAATGCCATCATTTTGGAACTTTTATTTCCTCTTTTAAAACTTTAAATGATTTGGATCTGGGTAACCTAAATCTGCCTACACATCCAAAGCAGTGCTGAAAATACATAGGATGTCTATTTATCCATAAGTTCAGGTCATTGTCCAGGGCCTTGCTTCATGTTCCCTTGCTGTCGGAGCAGGCTCGATGGGCACATGATATAACAGGACATCTTTGGCTATGGCTCCATAACTCTGGAACGCTTTACCAAAAGAGATCCACTTTACTCAGTCACTGCTCCCCTTTCAACCACGATTGAAACATGATCGTTCACAAAGCTCTGTGGGGCAAAGAAGGCTGATATTCTGCTTTTGCTGGGTATTTTGTATGTGTGTTTATGTGCTAGGTTTCTTTTGTTGCTGCTGCACTCGTATGTACAGCTTTGCAACTGGTCTAGGTGTTTTCCTCCCTTGTTCTTGGAATTGCGTGCAAGCTGCCTTGTGGGATCATTGAAAATGAAAAGTAGGATAAGAAAAGCTGTAACCAAATCAGTAAAATCCTTGCTGGCTTCAGTTCCACTGAACGCTACAATTGAGAGGCTCCAAAGCACTTTAAGCACCTAGGAAAAGAGCAGTATAAATATTTAGTAGGGTTAATTCTAGACCTTCTGGGCACCAGTCAGGAAAAACCATTTCACGTGCTATTCACATTTGCTTCCAGGCTCTTTCCTTTGGTTGGAAATGTGTTAATAGACCTTGATGTTGCGCTTTTTATTACTGTTATTTAGGAGTACATTCCGCCAAGGCTTAGTTACTGGAAGCAAGCCTGTGGTTCATCCAGTCTTGCATTGGCTCTTGCAGCGGACGCCTGAGCTCAAAAAAAGAGCCTACCTTGCACGTTTTCTTATCAAAGCAGATGTGCCAACTGAATTCCTTCAAGACGATACAGTTGCTGAAACCAATAGACAGGTATTGTTTCAGATGGATTTCTTACCCATTTAGGAATAACTAGTGAAGGTTTCTGGGCAGGATCTCTTATATCTTGACCCTAGTCTCTTTTGTAGCTTCCTGGGAAATTCTGAATTATTTCCAACAAGTATGATCCATAGGGTTTGCTGGTATCAAGTTTATGAATCTTCTTTATCAATCCCCCTGTAGTGGATGAGGTCTGTTTAAAATGGCAACCACATATGAACCTGAGGGTGCTTCATGAGAACATGTGAGCCTGATAAAGTAGCAAAAGTTTCATAGCCTCCCCCCAAAAGCTTAAGCAAACGTTCCCCCTCCCTCCTGTCCTGGATATTGACAATACACCAGTTTTATAGTTAAAATAACCAAGCAAAAGCTACAGTAGAATGGAATGCAATTTGTATGTTTGTTCAGTATGTGCTACTCCTAATTGGTACGAAGAAACAGCTCTGCAGTTTCCAATATGGAAAACCTATTCCTATAAATTGCTGGCTCATCTGAAATAGAAGCAGTAAAAACAAACAAGCCTTAAAACAACCACACAAAGTTGTTTAGACACTGAGAAAATCAAGATATTTTACTGATGATGCATGCAATATATTTTATGACTGGAGATCATCTATTCTGGCTGTTGTTCATTGCAAATATTTGTTTTTTGTGGTGTCCTTGCTCTGTTTAACTAAAGAACAAATGCACTTAAGCATTGTGTAGGTCCTGCAAGCCACACTAATTATGAAGCTGAGCACATGGGAAGGACCCACATAGTCATGGTCCCTGTGATGTAAGCAACATAATGCAGAGAATTCCAGGGGTTGGTTCTGGCATTAGAAGATTTTTCCCCCTCTGTCCTTTTTTTAACAGTATGAAGAGCTGATAGAAGCCTTCAAAAACCTGCATAAAGAATGTGAACAGCTGAAGTCATCTGGATTCTCAACTGCAGAAATCCGAAGGGTAAAAAAATCTACAATTTAAGTGTGTTGTTGTTTGTAGTGTTGCATAAGCTACTCAAATGCAGGAATATCTTGGCATGTCAAACATTATTCTTGTTTGAGATTGACTGAAGAAGTGCCTCTGGCCAAGTGTGAACATTAAATTGATATTGCTGCTTCCTAGGACATCACCGCCATGGAAGAGGAGAAAGACCAGCTGATCAAGAGAGTGGAACGTCTTAAGAAACGGGTAAGTGTTAGCCACAGCATTGTGGCATTCAGATGTCATCATCCTTGGCTGGCAAGTTTGCCTGGGGAATGCAAACAAGGATTAAGCTGCACACCCAGGGAAAGAATCAAATGGCTAACTGGAGAGAAGAGAATCTTTCCCAGGCACTTGTCCAAAGTGTTTAAAGACACTTGAGCATCAGCTCTAAGAAATGTCACAAATAGTGAGGAAGCCTGGTGTGAATCTGTGAGACACACGATCGCCCTTCTTGATTTCCCACCCAGTGTGACTGATTCATACTGCTTATCTTATTGCTGTAGGTGGAGACGGTGCAGAACCATCAGCGGATGCTTGAGACGGCCAGGCAGCTTCGCGTAGAGAAAGAGAGAGAGGAATCTCTTGCCCAGCAGAAGCAAGAACAGAAAAATCAGGTGCCCACACAAAAGCAGACCAAGTAACATCAAATTGTTTTTTAAAATTTTGTTTTCTAAGATGATGCATACATTTTTTTAAAATCACAGGCTTATGGGGTGAAACTGTTTCTGTTGAGGCTTCAAGCTCTTGTTAATCTTTTGTTGGGCTCTTGGAGACTTGAAGGTGTATATATGGGGACTTGGTATATATGAAGGGACTCGGATATAAATCTATACTTCTCTAAACCAGTTGTTGGGGATAAAAGAATAGGAAAGACAGTAGTTTTTGATGCCCTGGTTGTAAACTTCCAGAGAAGTTCAGCAGTTCACAGTTGGAGAGTGCGGAACCAGGGCAGGCTTGTTGAAAATGTTTCACCAAAAAAGAAAGCAAACGTTTGTAAGTGGTGTTTCTGTACTTATTATGAATTAAGAATAAGAATATTTCTAAGAATACAGGTGTTATTATATGCAGTTGTTTATATGCAGTTTCATCTCAAAGTGAATGAGGGAGGCTCTTTAAATTGAAAGGTAAACATCCGTTAAGTAGTAATTAATGGCTTAAAGGCAGCCTGCTTACCATGGCAATGTAGCAGGCAATTAAACTTGCCGTAGAAAATTCACAAAGGGGTCCATTTTTTGTCTTTCGACTGAGAGGCAGATTTTTTTTGCTTCCCCCATGTGATTATCGCTTCAGAATTACCTCTGAGCTGAAGTTATAAGCCATTTAAAGGTACAGAAAAACAGAAAAACAGGGACGGTCCCAATTTTGGGGGATTGTGTTCAGATCCTGGCAAATGGGACAGAGGGTCCTGTCCCGGTTTTGTGGAAGAGAATTATGGCAACCCTACTTAAAGGGAACAGGTAATCACAGAGGTTCCAGGAACCAAATGCCACAAATGGGGAGGTTCAACCTGTATTTATATATACCGCTTTTCAACCAACCTGTTTCTAGGTTTGTGCTTGGCTAGTACAGCTCCACAGTTCAGCAGGTGGACCCAAAAATCCTAACTCTGGGCTTTTCAGTAGAACAAGTTCCTTCATTAGCTAGCCCCATCTTCTGTTTGAAGTCTTTCTATTATTCTCTGTGAATAATATTTGAGGGGAAAGGGGCACACTATGTACACTCTTCATCCTTTCAGTCAGGCTTGCAGAAATGTTTCCTTCCTGTTGTGCATTTAAAACAAATTATATGTGTATATATTTCCAAAGCATAAGCTTATTAATAGATCCGTGCCTGTTTTCAAAGCTCTTCCATGCAGAGCAGAGGCTGCAAAGGGTCCAGCTCCAGCTCAAGGATATGCGTCATGCAGCTGTAGATTCAAAGCCAGAGAGTAAGTAGGAGTTATCAAATGCTTTTTTTTCCCCCTCCCCCTGCTCTGCTGCCAGAAACCATGGAAGGAGTTTTGGACTGCTTGGACTACATTATAATTGGGCTTATTGCTTGCCATATCTCAAATCTGTCCTGAAGCTGAACATTTTGTGTTTTATCCTCCACTTATGCAACTCACTTTTCCCAAATGTTGTTGGATTATGGCATTTCTGATGCAGGAGTGAGTTGGGGGTGTGGGTTTTCTTCAGTTTTGCTCTTGACTGCGCACTTGGGGAGGAACTGCATCTAAATTCCATGTCGGTGTGCTTTGATCACTTCTTGGCTAAAGTGGCAAGAAGTTTTCTCTTAAGAAAAGCTTTGGATCTGAGAATTAGGGCATTCCTGATTGTATCAATATGCAATTAATGAGAGAAGCCTTAAAACGCTGCCAGAAAATAATGTAGTTAGGAGTTATTAGTAGACTTAAAAGAAAAGTCAGACAGATCAGCAAAGAGATGATGAATTGTCCTGTTAAAGAACAAAGTCCCCTCTGGAATATTCTGAGCAGTTTCCTTGTTGGTTTATACCAGGCCTTCAGTTCTATGCATAGGTTACCTACTTTGTACTGGGCCACACCCTTCTTGATCCATTCAATTCTATATTGCCTAGGCTGACCAGAAGTGGCTAAGGTCTTTTTCAGCCTCCCTGGAGTTGCTGCCAAGGTTTGATCCTGGGATCTTGTGCCTGTTAGCAGGGGCTGTGCCACTGAGCTCAATTCCCACTCCTCAGCAAAAATGGGGAAGTCTCCTTTTTTGTTCTGTTGCTGTATAGGCCCATGTTTTAACTTTGCTGTTCTGATTTCAGGTGCCTTCAGAAAGATCAGGAGTCGAAATCTTTCCATATTTCTTTGAAAAAATGCCCCAAAAAGATGATGTAATTTTCTCACTGATAAGATTCTTTTTTGCATTTATCTTTATTCCACTTTCCCTGCCTGGGAGTTTTATTAAAAGCCATCAGGAAGTGAAGGCTTGTACAATTTGCTTCATTATATGCTACTAGACTGGGGTTTTTTCCCACGTAAGACTTGGGACAGAAATTAATGTAATTGGCAGCTTAGTAGTTCTGGTTAAATTGCAGCTGTTCTAATTTGAAACCAAACTGTCCTTCTCATTACTTTGTGTAGACGTGTGTTGAGGTGGTGTGTGTGTTTCTTCTTCTTCTTCTTCTAGGCTTAATGAAGAGACTGGAGGAGGAGACAAAGTTCAACTCATACTTGGTCTCTGAAAAGTTTCCTCGAGAACTGGAAACGAAGAAGCAGTTGCTGCACCTCTTGCAGAAGGTGGCTGCAGAGCCTGCCATGGGCCAGTCTGATCTCAACGAACTGGAAACCAAAGTATGAGGACACAGAGAAGTTCAATCCCATATTTAAGAACTGCATGTTTAAGAGATGGAAGAGGAGGAGCTTACTGAGGAGGATGTTCTTACTGGTGTACCCAGAAGGGGGTCAGGGTCAAGCATCTTTGTATACCTTGGGAGGGCTTGGGTCACTTTCAGATCAACCCTTTAGTTCTTGGATCTTGCAACTTTTGTCCATTTTTACTGAATATTATCATTGTTGTTGTTGTTGTTATTCCAGGACTCTGGTTTAAGAGAGTCGAGGATAAGGTTGGTGACCCTTTGCTACACCCTCTCCTAGGGTGTCCCAAGCACCAAAGCTCTTTAATGCTTCCAGGCTATTATATCCCTGTGATAATCTTGCAAAGAGAACAGTCACTCTGAGTAACTGATCTCCCATCAGGCTTGCACCTAATGTACTGTATGTTATTGTTTGTGGCACTTTGAGAGCTCCTTTTACAACAGAACTGCCTGTGCATCATCTGGATGCCCCAAAATAGATCCAGGGGGTTATCCCGGGATAGTGTTGGGCTTCTTGGAGATTATCCTGGGGTACCCATTTTGTATTCCTGAGCTGGAGCTGCAAATGTCCCTTGCAAATCACACAGTGTCCTTGTTCATGAAGTCCCAAAAGAATACATAGTTCTTAACTAGTGTATTGTAATACAAGGTCTTTTAAAGGGCAAATTACCACTCCCTCCACATCTTCTCCGCCTCCCCATGAAGCGTCTTGAATGCATTTTGAGAGAGTTTGAATTGGTGATAGTCACAATGGAATGCCATTCAACTTTAATAAAAATAGTATGGTAAATCCATAGAGTTATATGGGATCTCAGATTTGTCAGCGGGGAGTCATAAAAGCTTGCTTCCTAATTAACAATCTTAAGGGCTAACAATAGAAAGATGGGTATAAATCTCCAAATGAATGAATAAATTTTTAAAAAAAATTAAAATTAATAATTGAATAAATTAAAATAAATTAAAAAATTGAAATGAATAAATAGAAGAACCTGAATTTTAATCTCTGATTGGAAAAACTGAAGTGATGCCTAAATAAATAAAGGGTAACTGCTATTGGCTCTTTTCCAGAACACCCTGTATAGTTATGGGGGGGGGGAACTCCCATGTACTTCGTTGTACAGCTCCTTTCAGATCACATCATGAGGTTTGCAAAAAATCCTATAACTCTCTCCTCTCTTCAAATAGTGCATTAAGAGTGCAGTGAAAAGATTTCATCCTGCAAAGGCTGAAAAACCTTCTGTTAAACCACAAAGACACCTTATGTTTTAATTTCTCGTCCCAGATAAACGAGGTCAATGCACAAATCAACCAGCTGATTGAGAAGCGGATGATGAAATACGAGCCGATGGATAGTAAATTTTCAATGTACCGGCAACAGGTAAGAGCAAAAGCATGTGGGGGAATGGCAGGAAAATCCTGAGGTGAACAAGAACTGATGGCTGAGAACAGGTCAGGATTTGAGTTTTGCCAATATCACTCTTCACATTTAGTGATAAATGCACTGTCTATGTTTCAAAGGCTCCAAAATCAGTGGCTGCACTATGTGTAAAAGGTATAGCTTTCCGCTTCAGATGTGACCCAGAGCCCAGTGATTTACTGAGCAATATGCTACAAGGTTAAGTATGCTACATAATGTGCTGGTACAAGAGACCAGCTGGCTCCCAATATAAAGTGCTGACATCCCCGCAATGAGCCAGATTCCAGGAATTTGGAGCACTTTTCTTAGTCACCGACATATGGCTGTCTCTGCTCAGCTCCACAGGGCACCGTGGTCGATTTTACAAGATCACCATGTGTGTTTCAACACAATTTGCCATAGTGGGCCCCACTTGGAGCAGTGATTGCTTGGGACGGTGTGCAGGCTGAATCGGTGTGGATTGACAGAAATACAAAGGGCTTTTTCATCCAGCTGCTGCTCTGTGTTACCTTGCACTGTTTGGATCATGTTTGATATAGGCAGAGAGCCAGTGCCTGGTCTTTGATTTTTTTTAATATAATGCTAAGCCATGTGCCTTAACTCAGACATTTGGTTCTCTATATACAGGTATCCCTCCACTTAGAATTAGGGACTGGGCAGTGTCCAAAAGTGAGACCATTGAAAATAATAATCCAGTCTTTTTTAATTTATAAATGTTGCTTCCTGTGCTTTTTCAGCTAGCAAATTGCAAATGCCCCTTTTATCTTGCAAATTCCTGTTGCCACACCGAGTTCTGCAAATTGATTCTCATTAACTCCTGCGGGAATGGGATGAAACCAGGAACTACAACATTGGGGAGGACAATTTTGAACAGCAGAGAGGTTGAAAGAGCAGAACATGTGTTGAATGAATGAGTTCTGAGTAAACTGAAAGGTGTTGAAAAACTGGATTGTCAGAAAATGAACCGTCAGAAGGTGGGGGATACCTGTAATACACCTGTGCTCTGTTCTTCTGTTAGATCTTGAGCGTCAATCATTGTGCTGAACTGGAGATATTTTTTAAAAATTCTTATCCTTAGGAATGCCCAAATGGCACAGAATTTTATTTGTTGGGTACAAATTTGCATTTAAGTCATCCGTCACCACTAAAACCAAATTTCTGTCTCTGTTCTCTGCATAGTAGCATTGTATAGCCCCACTTATGTCTTAACAGTGAAGGCCACAGCTCAGTCACTGGTCATCTACTTTTCATGAACATGGTCCAGTTTGAGCCCCTAAATCTCCAGTTCAGTGCTGTAAGCCTCCCTTGAACAACTGTGTAAAAATACCATAATTTATTATTTAAAATATGTTTATTCTGAGCAGTGACAAGACCCAGACATTTAAAATTTCAGTATGTCATTGTGAAAATTAACCTGAATCATGCTGCAGGCCTCCATCATTTCCCGGAAGAAAGCAGCCAAGGCTGAAGAACTTCAGGCTGCCAAGGAAGAGATGTCCACCTTGGAGAGGCAAATGCTACAGAAGTCAAATCAAGCACGGGAGCTGAATGGCACAGAAGTCTTGAAAGGCGATGAGGTGAGCTAAAAGCTATCTTCTTGCTGGAGATGCAGGGCTTGAACTGGAGTCCTTCAGTATATATGAAGACCCACACAATCTGAAACCCATTTGGTCAAGAAGGTGATTCTGCAGAAGTGTCTATGCATACACTGTTGTATAACTAGGATCTCTGTTCTTAGTTTTGTGCAAGTACATGAAGGGGCTGGGACAGCCAGCATATCATGTACAGGCTGTACAAATGGAACCAAATGTCTAGGACTGAAAATGAACCTGGGCTAACTTGGGTTATCACAGTTGTTGTGTCCCAATTATGGTGGTGGGGAGTATTTCCAGATCTAATTGCCATGGACAATCAATGTGCTTCTTGAATGCCAGAAATTTTAATGATTTGTTGTCAGACCTGGGTTGGAAACCCCCCACCCCAAGTTGCTGTTTCCACTTATGGCCTGGCTCTCACTCGCTTTGGCTTGCCAGTGAATTAATACTGTCTCCTTTTATACCAGCAATTGTATCCTCCGCCGAAGTCTTAACACTTCATCCCTGGAAAGGTCAAGCCCAGCTTTATGTTTTTCCTTGCCAGTGTGTTGCTTTTTCCCCCTAATGATAGAGAGAAACCCGCAACCTCCAATCCAAGCTAGGGCTGGAGTTTGTGCAGCTGGCTGGAATCAACACACACCTGGCAGGGGTTGGCTGGGCGGTTTTAGTGTGCTACAGAAAAACCAGCTGGGGTTGAAATAGTCTGCGACAAAGACAGCTAAGTCTTATTCAGACCCAAGTGCAAACAATAAAGTGCCCAACTCGGACAAAGCTGGCAAGCCTCTTGGTGCAGCTGTCAGATCCTGAAAATTGGAGAATTGCATTCCAGCATGGAGAGAGGTGGGTGATTCAATTACAAGTGATCCTAGGTAAACCAGAGGTATTTTTAGCTCTGTTTCTAAACCCGTTATGCTGTCCAAAGTTGAACACAGGTTATGGGGGGCTTAGATGTTCTTGCTCTTCTCCCCAGCATTCTGGGAAAGAATAAAGTCCAAATGGGACTAGAAATTGGGGTGTGCTTGAAGAGCAGTTTTGGCTCAGGCCAAGGATATATGTAGCAAGTTCAGTGCATGAGATGTGATGGGTCCCAATCTTTTCTTCTGAACCTCTTAACTCTTAGGTTAATTCCTAAGACTCCTCACAGCAGTTTCCATATGACAGGAAGGCAAATGTGTGGGATTGTCACAAAAGCCAAAAACCTTTGAAGCAGGACCTGAACGTACGGTGTGGCTCAGATGCAGATATGCAGCATTGCACACCTGAATGCTCTTGGAGCAGCCACGGCATGAAGACATTCATCTTCTCAATCTAAGATCTAACCTGAAAGACTTTTCTCTTGGCTGAATAATTTCCCCTCAACACAGATGGGTCTGTTTGGCCATAATGCTCTTTGGTCCAGGACCTGTGCTGCTGGAGGTGGTTTGAAGGACACAAACCATTGTTCTAAAACAGCGTTTCTCAAAGTGGGGGTTGGGACCCCTTGGGGGTCACCTGGGGCTTTCCTGGGGGTCACCTAAAGACCCCTGGTGCAGGGGACCAGCTGGGAAGACCTGGCAGAAACGCTGGAGCTGCTGCGGCTGGAAGAAGTCGCTGAGAAGCAGCTCAGAAGGAGCCTCTGAGCTGGTGTGAGAAGAAAGTGGAGCCCTGGGGGTGGGGAGGCACCTGACACACTCACCACAGACGGCAGCCTCCTCCCCCCTCCCCACAGATCCTCAGTGCACCTGTGGGCTGAAAGTGAAGCGTGCTGAGGTGTGAGCGTGGTGTGAGTGTGGCACCAGAGCTCTGGCAGGTGGGCTGTCTGGTGGGCACCCTGCTTGTGCACCGACCGTTGTGCCCTGCTCCTTGTGCTCTACTCAAAAGTAAGCCCCTTCAATGGTGTTGTTGTTCATGATAAGTGAATGAGACTTATTCCCAGGAAAGTGCTAGGATTGCAGCCTTAGAGCCCAGTTCTATGCATGTCTACTGAGAGGTCAGTCCCATTATAGTGAATGGGATTTACTCCCAGGAAAGTGCTAGGATTGCAGCCTTAGAGCCCAATCCTATACATGTCTACTCAGAAGTCAGTCCCATGATAGTGAATGGGACTTACTCCCAGGAAACAGCGGCTGGCTCTGCTGCTTGAGATCCCAATCCTATGGAGGTCTCCTCAGAAGTCACTCCCATGATAGTGAATGGGGCTACTCCCAGGGAACTGTGGCTGGATCTGCTGCCTGAGATCCTAATCCTATGGAGATCCATAGGATCTGCTGCCTGAAATCCCAATCCTATGGAGATCCTTAGAGCCATAGAATCCATAGGAGATCCAATCCTCAGAAATCAGTCCCTTGATAGTGAATGGGGCTTACTCCCAGGAAAGTGCTAGGATTTCAGCCTTAGAGCCCAATTCTATGCATGTGTACTCAGAAGTCATTCCCACTGAATTCAGTGAGGTTTTCTCCTAGGAAAGTGTGCATAGCACTGCAGCAGTAGCATGAAAATAATTTTAGGGTTGGGGGTCCCCACAACATGAGGAATTTATAAAAGGGTCACGGCATTAGAAAGCTTGAGAACCTCTGTTCTAAAACAATGTAATTAATGGTTACCGTGAAGCAGGTTTTAGCAAATGGGGGCATCACAGCACCACAGCCAAAGGCCCCTGCTTCTGCCCCATTACTATTATTAACCAGCTTTTCAAACAAAAGTCATTCACATATGCAAAATACAGGGTGGTCCCCCCAAAAAGGTAACCTAAAATGTATGTGAAAACATTTAGAACACATAGTTGTACAATAGTGTACAAAAGCTAAAAGCTTACTAAATATTTTGGTTATCTTTATTGGGGTCCACCCTGTATTATTTTTAATACTTGACAGTTCTATAACAAACCTTTAATCTAAAGCAGGGGTGTACAAACCCTGACCCTGGGGCCAAATGTGGCCCTCGGCACATTTGGCCCATGGGCAAGCTTTGTATAGTTTCTAATACAATCTTATATGTAAATTTATTCAAACTTCATTTTATTTGAATCATTTTTCCAGCCCCAACACAATTGCAGAGAGATGATGTTGCCCTCCTGCCAAAAAGTGTGGACACCCCTGATCTAAAGCATGTTTTCGAGGATTGCCCTCTTGAGACCTCAAGAGCGCATAGGCTCTCCCACTCAGCCATGTGCTCAGATATGCAAATGATTCCAAAATTTGGGGCACATGAAGTCCTGGCATGTGTTTCTTTCCAAATATAAGGCATTTGTCAATTCAGCTGCCAGCCTTGCCAAATGGGTGATCTGCCCAGAGCAGCTTTCCAATCAATACAGAAGGAAATAAAACTTTCCTGATTGACCTGTCTGTCAAGCAGACAGGAAGATATTTTTCTTCTCTAATAGACCAAGAAGCTGGCCTCTCCACAAGAGTTTGGGAGCGGCCTGCTCAGCCACTTGTGTGCTCCTAAGCCCCACTGAAATGAGTGGGTGCATGTGAGTGGGACAGGCCTCCATAAATCATGTCTCAAAGTAGCTGTCAGAACTTGGTTCCAAGATGCCTTGCAAATGATTGTTGAGAGCTCATCACAGCCTAGGATTTGCTTAGACTAAATTTTTTTAATCTGTCTGTGAGGTCCTTGTTGCGTTAATTGGACTGGCAGGCGCACTGGCCATCTGTGCCACAATCTTCAGTGTATAGCTACAGCATACATTTTTCTATAGCATCCTGATGAGTCCATTAAAGATAGTCACTCTGTATCTAATTAAGATGATTTTCAAGAACCTATGCTTGATTTCCAAGTTAATTTTCTTTTAAAACCCTATTTCTGAAGTTACATGTACCCCAGACATGTAACTGGGCTGTGGGGGTGGTGCAAGTGGTTAAGACACTGTGCCTGTTAACCAGCAGGCCAGGGTTCGAGACCCAGGTTGGCCCCACAAGACAGGGTGAGCTCCTATCCTTAGCCCAGCTCTGTGACACCAGCTGGATCCAATTGTATTGGCTCTGCCTTTCCATTGGACTAATTCAGTGGCGTGGAGAGGGGGGATTTGCTGCTTGGGTAACTGCCTATCCTCCATAACAATCTAACCAAGGCTTTCATGCTTCGCATGCAGCATATGCAGCACCGAGCACGATACCATAGTCTTCCAAGACTGATGGAGGCTTGCTTGTACCCTAGCTTGGAGAACACTGAGTAATATGTGGGTTTGTTCTTTCACCCCACAATAGTGTTTTTCAAAGGAGATGCAAGAGCCGTGCAAGATCCTGCTCCATCAAAGAATTCTATTTTTCCTGAAAAATAGACAGCCTTCCTGTGTGTTGTATCTATTTTAACAGGACTTCTGAACAAATTCATATTTCTAGATATTGGATACAAATGAGGGCCCGAATGAAGATCTGGGGTGTTGTAGGGTTCTGGCTGCAGTAACTGGTTGCTGAATCCAAACTGTTTTGCATTTCAAAGCTTTTTTTTAATCTCTTGTCTCAGTTTAAGCGTTATGTTAATAAGCTTCGGAGCAAAAACACCCTTTACAAAAAGAAGCGTCTGGAAATAGCAGAAATTACTGCTGAGTATGGCATCCTGCAGAGAACAGAAGAGCTCTTGACGCAGCGTCATGAGGACATCCAACACCAGTTGGTAAGGAGTTGCTTTGTCCATCCTGTCTGTGTTGTGAATTAAAATGCACATCACTTGGAGGTGATGCTTAACCTCAGCCTTTTTCTGACTAGAGTGGGGCGAAGAATTCCTTTCCTGGGTTGTGTTGAACTGTGTGAGTTACCCTGAAGAGGAGGTCTTTCCACCTACACTGGCATCTCTTGCACCATTACAAGATCACTCAGAAATTCACATCCTTGGCTTCAGTGCTGCTTTCCAGTTTTAAAGCAGTTGTAGCAACATAAGCTATGAGTTGTATTAGTTTTTAAAGTTAAAAGACAGCATATGCAGTGATATTTCAGTTCTGTGCAGAAGTTGAAAGCTATCCAGGTTTTTCTGTCTTATGGTGCAGATTCCCACAGCGATCACAACAGTCTTTGAGTGCCCAAGCATTCATTCCGTGGCACGGTGTTTTATCACTTTGTCAGGAAATCAGTGGTTATTCTTTTAATAGTGTTTGGCCCTTTTTATCAGAGATAGAAGAAAACCTGTCGCAAAAATATGGAAACCAGAGGTAACTGGTTTCTGCTAAAAACTGTTTTCCTACTGCACCCGGCAGATCCACACTGACCATTGCATTTCCTGTCATCCTGCCAGCAAGCGATTGAAGACAAGAAAGGGATCTCTGGCTACAGTTATACGCAGGAGGAGCTGGAGAGAGTGTCAGCTGTGAAAAGTGAAGCTGATGAAGTGAAGGGCCGTACTCTGGACAACATATCTGAAATGGTGATTTTCACAGGCTAAGAATTGGAATTATTGGTTTTAAGCCTTCCCCCACACGCAGTGGCTGCCACCAGCCTGTAGGGTCCCAAGTCTGGCATACCTAGCAAGTACAATGTTGGTTCTCAGGTCTTTCTACAACCCAGTCTTTGTTCTTGCTAAAGTTTTTTCACTTCCCTTCTCTTTCTCCTTGATTTGCCTCTCCCAATCTCCCTCTCTTCCCATCCCCAGCTTTTGTACTGTGCCTGTTAATAGCGTATTCATGCAGTGTGGTTTTCCCTCCCATCCAATAGGTGAAAAAATTGAACGCCATGGTGGCTGATAAGAAGTCAAGCCTTGCGCCAATCATCAAAGATTTAAGACAGTTGCGACAGAAGTGCCAGGTGAGTGCAGCCCCTATTTTAAAGATCATGTTGCTTTTCTTTTTGTTTTGTTTGAGGAAAATGCCCTCGTATACATTCCAGCACAGCTTAAATTTCAGCCTCCCTTTCACTGGAGTTCCCTCCCCACAAGGGTGTCAGGAAATGTTTGTTCAGGAATCTGATCTCTTAAATTCTCTTGCAAGCTTAGTTTAAATACAGCTGAGTTGAAAACCATTCTATGGTATGAGCAAGTTAGGCGCTTAGTCTGTCACAGCACTGAAGACACCAGATAGCAGTTATATATTGGGGGGGAAACAACTTGTCAGCTCTGCGGTGGTTTATGCTATTGATCCTTCAGCGAAGCTGGTGGCTTTTCAGCTGGGAAGAGCAAGGCTCAGATGACCTTACAGTTTATGTAAGCACCTTCGTGTGCCAAGAGCTGGCAAGATTGACAGGGAATATGCACCGCTCAGCTGCCACATGGCACTTGGCTTTACATGGTGATAGTCCTCCTCACTTTCTCCCTCCAGGAGCTGACCCAAGAATGCCAGGAGAAGAAAACCCAGTATGACAGCTGCGCCGCAGGCTTGGAGAGCAACCGGGCTGCCCTGGAGCAGGTGGGGGCCACTGTGGAGTAACATCCCCTTCCCTCACATTGGGACTGGGTTTTACAAACACTCGGGATCCTGACTGGTATAATCACATTAACACAATTATAATTATTGTGTTAATCACATTAACACAATTATAAACACAACAGAAGACAGGAGAAACCTCCTGGATCCTCCTGGATCACAAGCTGAACATGAGTCAGCAGTGTGATGTGTCTGCAAAGAAGGCAAATGCCATTTTAGGCTGCATTAAGAGGACTGTAGCTTCCAAGTCACGAGAAGTTCTAGTTCCTCTTTATTCTGCATTGGTGAGACCTCACCTTGAGTACTGTGTTTAGTTCTGGGCACCTCACTTGAAGAAAGATGCAGCCAAACTGGAGCAAATCCAGAGGAGAGCAACAAGAATGATGGAAGGGAAGCCCTATGAGGAAAGGTTGGGGGAACTTGGGATGTTCAGCCTGGAGAAGAGGAGGCTG
The DNA here is from genome assembly GCA_030015325.1 of Cryptoblepharus egeriae. Classification (NCBI taxonomy): domain Eukaryota; kingdom Metazoa; phylum Chordata; class Lepidosauria; order Squamata; family Scincidae; genus Cryptoblepharus; species Cryptoblepharus egeriae. The sequence continues at coordinate 6,993,860 of JAREYC010000017.1, read as the reverse complement.
AGAGGAGACATGTTTGCCCTCTTCAGATACTTGAAGGGCTGTCATAGGGAGGAAGGGGCTCATTTGTTCATAGCTGCTACTGAAAGCAGAACTAGAACTGCAAGAGAGGAAATTCCGGTTGGATATCCGGAAAAAATTCCTGACAGTGAGGGCGGTTCGGCAGTGGAACAGATTGCCAAGGGACGTGGTGGACTCTCCCTCACTGGGGATCTTCGAGCAGAGGCTCAATGAGCACCTGTTGGAGATGCTCTAGGGGGATTTCCTGCTGCAGGCAGGGGGTTGGACTAGATGACCTACTAGGTCCCTTCCAACTCTATGATTCTATGAACTGCAAGAGAGGAGATTCCGGTTGGATATCTGGAAAAAATTCCTGACGGTGAGGGCGGTTCAGCAGTGGAACAGATTGTCAAGGGAGGTGGTGGACTCTCCCTCACTGGGGATCTTCAAGCAGAGGCTCCACCAGCACCTGTTGGGGATGCTCTAAAGGGATTTCCTGCTGCAGGCAGGGGGTTGGACTAGATGTCCTACTAGGTTTCTTCCAACTCTGTGATTCTATGATTCTACATTTGAGTCCACAAGCCCAGTTTCTTACAGAGCTTACAACTGCTTACAGAGGGGATGTAGCTCTGTGGTAGAGCACATGCTTTGCATATATGTGGCCGTGGGTTCAATCCCCAGCAGCTCCACTTTTTGCCAGATGCAGGGGAAGCACCTGGATGCAGGTGTCTTGTGTGCTCCCTGAGGCATCTGGTGAGCTATTGTGTGATACAAGAAGCTGGACCAGATGGTCCTTTGGCCTCATCCAGTGGAGGCTCTTCTTAGGTTCTTATGTTCTTAACTACTACACTGTTGGCTGCTTACTAACATGACTCTATGGGATTTGACCAATTCAGGGGAAAGAATAGATCAATCAGGTCTCTGGGTTATTCTTCCTTATGACCAGAGAAATCTGCTTATTCATTATCTATATGAAAAATGAGCCTAGGAGCCCTATGAGCATTATTTCCATGAAGGTCAACCCTCTGCCATAGACTTCCCACAATGTTTCCTATTCAGAATGTGATTCTTCTACTGCAGGAGGTGAAGGGGCTTCATGAGGAGTGTGTGCAGGAGGAAAGCCGCTATCATTACACCAACTGCATGAAAAGGGTGAGCCTGCAAAGGGGTCCTTTCAGTGAGCAAGGGGGGAGGGGGCCAGCCAGTGTCTAAATCCAGGTATTTCTTCCTAGATGCTAGAAGTATACCTCCAGCGTGCAAAAGATGAGATGAAAACCTACATCTCTGCAGATCCTCAGGAAAAAAGAAAGGCCATTAGGTAAGTTCCCTCAGAACATCAGGGCATGGGAGTTTTCTAAAATGGAGGCACTTGAGCTCGAAGGAGGTATTGGCCATGTCCAGTGTCTCTGGAATTCTCTGCTGAGGTTCTGGGGTGCTGTTTGCTATTGAGACAGATGTCTCTCAGTCCTCAGTGATGTTCCTTGTGTGTTCAGTTTAGGGCTGGAAAAAGCACTCCAAAAAACAAAATCCTATTTGTGTGGCTTGTGTATCTCATGAGTCACCATTTATGGTGGCTCAACTGAAGGGTAGCCAGGGACAAGCAAGCAGACGAGGTTTCTCTGAACGTTTGCAAGTGATTTGTTATCTGGAAGACGGACGAAATGGTGATGTGGAGGGAAACAGTTGGAACACCAGACTGGAATTGAAACAAGAGGACAATTGTGGGGGAGGAGAGGGGATGGTGACTATAGATGATGAGATGATGAGACTATAGATAGATGATGATGACTAGCCTTTCATTCTATGCAGAATCCCATTGCAGAATCACCCAGGTTTGCCCTGCTTTGTTTTCTGATAAAGTAGAAAATGTGTTAAGGCCCATCTGGGTTACCTGAAGGTGGGAATAAAGTAGAGAAGGAAGGCTGTGTTCCTTGTTAGATGGGGTGGGTAGGGTGGAGGAAGGGGAATGCTCCTCTGAGGTCATCTGTCCTCTTGAAAACTAAGCAAGTGTGGTGGGATTATCAGAGTGTTGGGCTCAGGCTGAAAGGCTATGGGGTCACGTGGAGACTTGAAAATAAGGGGGCTTCCTGGAGGTTTAGATGGACAGTATTGAAATGCTGAATGGAGAGCAGAGCAAGTTCCTAGAACTTCTTCTGGGACTAGGATGTCTTTTGTGATTCCTGGAACCTAAACTGAGCTCAGGCAGAACCTCTATTGTGAGCGAACCACAAATGCCCTGATTCTGATCCTGTCCCCATCTCTGTTCCTTTGAGTCAGTCCTGAGGAATGCAAAATGTTAATTTTGTTGTCTAAAAATAGTTTAAACTTTCAAAATTTAAGTTGCATTCTTTCCAGGCATCATTATAAATAGCCCAAAAGACGTTCAGAGGTTGAATTTTCTGTTTTCCTATCTTGTAACAAAAAAGAGGGGGGAGCGATACAAAAGCAGCATTTGGAGAACTTACTGGGGTGGGGAGGGTGTGTGCTTTTGGGGGCAACCGAGGTGATCTTGGCCCTGGCACAAACAACAGCAGCTGCACTCAGGTTATGGGAAAGACCAATGTCCTAAACTAAAACATGTTCCAGGCTCGGTTCCCATCTCCCCATGGAACATGCAATATATGGGGCAAGAACGTATGCTTGCATAGCATAGACCCCAAAGAACGTGATGATATTTGCATAGAATAGCACAGGAAGTGAGAAACACCTCTCTGCTAGACTGATTATGATTGCAGGCTCTCCCTCCGTAGTCTCCCGATGTCCTGATTAGCTTAGCAGGTCAGAGGAATTTTCTACTCCTTTCACTTTACTCTCCATTTTACCCTGATGATGCTTCAGAGTGTGAAGGTGCCATGCAATCTCTGAATCCTGAATAGTTTGGAGAGCTCTGAATGCAGAAGACATTTCTATAAACATTCCAAAACAGACCTACCCTCTGGGGTTGTTTTCAGGACTACAACGAGATTATTAGTATGTGAATCACTCTGAACCCTCTAAAAGCACAGTACTGTTACTGATACATTTACATTATCCTCAATAGGGAACAATATTCGCGGATGATCACAGAGCAAGAAAACCTCGGAAAGGTAACGTGTTTTGCAATGGTGGTGGTGAGGAAAGGGGGAGGATGCACACTTTTAGAAGATGCCATGTATCACACATGACCCAGTTTGGGCGGGGTCTTCTGTGCTCCCTTCTATAAAGTGCTCCATTCTGGCACTGGGAAACCATCTTCCCAAAATAAACTCTGCCAATGATTCCAAAGCCAGCTTCCTCTAGATAATGTCTAAGCTGGTTGGCTATCTCTTCCAAGCAGCACATTCCCCGGAAACCCCAGGATAAGAGACTGGAGCTCAGCAGCACGTTGCCAGCTCAAACTTGAGGTGATGCACAGGGAGACTGACAGAAGCCGGTGCATCTTCCAGCTGGTGGTGTTATCCAGAGGAGCCGTGCTAAGCCTGATGGAGCTGTGTTGACAACAACCCCCACTGAGCTCTGTACATTTTTAGACTTCTCTGAAGTTCAGCATTACATGGGGGGTGGGGGAGGAGTGAATTTCTTGACGACATTAAATATTCTTTTAAATGTTCTTCCATCTACATCCAGGGGTGCAAGCTTTGATCTTAGGTTTTTGTAACACTTCAAGAGCAAAGTCCTCTGTCAGGAAGTTACTGAAGTGAATACTGTGTATACTATTTACAAAGTGAAAGCCCTGAAATGCTTAACTGGGAAGACCCTGCCCTGTGCTCCTCACAGTTCACCTTTCTTCAAAGAGGCACGAGAAGTCACAGGGCAGAAGTTTCCAACAAGAGGTCTGACGTAAGACAGGGCAGCTCTATAAGCTGAGATCTCAGCAAGAGGCTAAGATAAGGGAGGCAAACATTCACACTCAGCTGCACAACAAACAGCTCACTACATTTTAATATTGAAGTGTTTTCTCTGATGGCTTCAGTTACTCTTTTTCCCCTCAATGATAGAAACTGCGGGAGAAGCAAAAATCTGTCCGGGAGAGTCACGGTCCAAATATGAAGCAAGTGAAAATGTGGCGGGATTTTGAGCTACTTATGGAGTGCAAGAAGGAATGTTTTCTGAAGCAGCTGAACCAGATCTCCATTGGTCAAGTTATTCAGGAAGGAGGAGAAGATCGGCTGGTCTTATGAGGAATTCTGGGCCAGAGCAGCCTCGTCAGCTGTGTATGTTGGTTTAGTTCTGCAGCGGATTTGACACAAGTTGTTTTTTCAAATGACTGAAGTGGAGGGACTTGGCTCTGAGGGTGTGACTGGAAAGGTTTCACCCTCAGCAGAATGAAATTGAGTCTAGCGATTGAGTCTAAGAACATTGGCCTTTCCTTGTATTGAGGAATGGAAACGCCCATTTGAAAGTCCTTCCCATCACTTGTAGGCCAAGAGGTTGTGTTGGGAAGGACTTCCAATGAAACTCCTATATGTTCTTCAGTGTGTTGTTCCCCCTAAGAAAGTTAAGCCAAAGGCTGTCTTGTCCCAGAGTTCAAAATGTTCACATTTGGACTTCACTGGGGTATAGGGTTTGAATCTCCCTCTTGGCCCAGAGAAAATAGTGGCAGCTTGTATTCCTTGGCAAAACTAAAGTCTGAGAAAGTGATCGGGAATTCTCCCCACTTTCCAACATTATTTTCTTCAGCCAGTCCCCTTGTCACTTTCCACAGAAGCTCTTCCTCATGCAGCCTCTGAAGCCACTGTAGTGTTCTGGGCCATATTCTACAAAACCCATGTGCCATCTCTTGGCTCCAGTCAGTTTGGGTGCCTTCCTGAGGGTCCAGGTTGGGACACTACAAAACAAGCCACATCAACTTGTGGCTGTACCACACTTGGTACCACAAATCTGTTTTGAGAGGGTCCCCCTAAGTTCACTTAATCCAGGATCTTGGCAACCTCCTTGACCTTGCAGAATTTTATTGTGCAGGACAGTTCTCAAGATGGTGCCACTTCATACATCAGTCTTATGCCCTTGTAGGAGCCATAACTTCTTTTGGAGAATGAGGTACAACCACCTGGTCAATTGAAGGAGGCTGTTGAGTAAAAGTGCCACCCCCTGCTGCCCTAGGTTGTGTCAGTGAGTCTGCCTGGTTGTCTCAAGATCAGAAAACCCAAGTTGGGGTTTTGTACCAGATCCTAAAACTGGTGAAGTGCAGGGGCTTCATGGTTCTCTTCAGTCATTGACTGGGTTTGACATGCTGCGGCATGTGTCTTTCCCTGAAAACAAAGGCACTCCCACTAGGTTTTTTAAAGGATTTCCTTCAGCTTTGTTACAGGATTTAATGTTTTAGCCTTCCCCAGTGTTTATGGAGCCAAGTCTCTTGCTGACTGCTCTCTATGAATTTTATCCTCGTTGATGCTTCAGTTCAACAATTTTCCCTGTTACAACTATAAAGACAATAAAAGTTTACAATGTGGTTTACCTTTGTCTGTTTCACCCTATATTGTGCCTCTGTGGTAGAGCCAGTGAAGGTTTCTGGGCAGGGAGAAATCCACAGCAGGGAGAGGGGAGGAATGGGATCACATGTTTCAGTTTGTGAGCAAATATAATGGGGTGGGTTATGGGGGGAAGCAAGTAACATAACCTGTGCCTGAGTCAGCCTCTCATTGCTGCAAATAGCTTTGAATCTGCCCCAAAGGGTTTGGGTTCCTTTTCCTTGAGGACTAAATGGCAGTTTGATGGAGCCTGATAGCTTGACTGCCATTTCCGAGGCAGCCCCAGGAGCCTTTAAAATCACATTCATTATCCCTGAACCATTTAGCCATTCTGCAACACAGCCTGGAGCCACAACAGTGGGCACTTTGGAAATCTCTGAGCCGTGGTTAGAATTCAAGACTGAAATAGTCTCCTACCCTTAAACGCAGAGAGATCCTGAAAAGGTGTGGATGGAGCTTGTTTTTTAATCACTAATGGATAATAAGTGTTAGGATGTGAAATATTGGCATTGTGCAACATCCCTACCCTTTCCTATCTGCTCAGAAATACAGTGGTACCTTGGGTAAAGAACAACTTGGGTAAAGGACGATTTGGGTAAAGAACAAAATTTTCTCAGAAATTTTGGCTTGCGTAAAGAACACTGTCTTGGGTAAAGAACACTTCTGAGGATGTTTGGAACAGACTTCCATGGCAAGGGAACCCACAGGAGGGATGAGGGGGGACAAGGGGGACTAGCTTGAGCTACAGTGGGGTCCTGGGCAAAGTTTTGAATAGGCTTCCATGGCAGCCTGAGCGAGGTTTGTATGTGGGATCTGTGTGTGGCAGCATGGAAGGTGTGCCTTATCAATGTTCTAATGCTGCTCTCCATCAGCAGCTTGGGAATGCTAAAGACAAAAAGAAAAAGATTCCTTTGAGCAGTGACTCCATTACTGATTGTGAAAGAGCACAATCTTAACCATGATTACACAGATGTAAGCCCCATTGTGTCTAATAGGTCTTACTCCCAGGAAAGTGGGTTTAGGATTGCAGCCTAAGTAGACTTCATAGGATCATGCACACTAAATGCATGTTTTGAATTCAATTCCAGTGTTTTGTCATCATTTTTACATCCAGTTAATATTTTTATATGAATATTTTTTGGGTTCTGGAACTAATCGTCTGAGTTTCCATTATTTGCTATGGGAAAATCCGCTTCATGTAAAGAATGTTTCATGTAACAAACATGCCTCTGGAACTTATTAAATTTGTTATGTAAGGCACCACTGTAATCCCTAAGCCTTCTCCCCAGGTTCACAAGATGGGTGCGCAGACCTTTCTCTTTGAAAAACAGCCCAGGCAGCTCACCAGCACCACGGGGGCTTCAGCTCTATGCTCCACTAGACCGAGTAGTCTAGTTTCACACAAACCCTACTGATAGAAACTGTGCTGATGACCACATTTGTAATTTAAAGAGAGGAACTAAGTGTACCTTTGGAAGGTCAGGAATTGATTTCCGAGCTTTTGACAGATAAAGGCTCCAGGTGTGTTGCTGGTGTCCGCTGTGACAGCATCTGTGTGCTTCAGTCTGAAAGCAAAATGAAAGAATGGCTGAGAGATACTTGGGGCCATCTTGTTGTAAGGACTCTTGTCCCATTGCCTCGGAACCCAACCCAGTCCTTTCCACAGGTCCACTTTCTTGTGCTGCGTCATTCCGGCTGCCCTCCAGAAGGGCAAACCGATTACACACTTCAGCAAGTCATCAAAAATGGCTTTCTCAACTGAAGCAGAACATTATAATTATCCAGAGAACAGGAAAAACAGAGGGATGGCTACATGGAGAAAGGGCTAGCATGGCTGCCTGCGACTTCTTGTGGATGTAATTTGGGATGGTTTTTGTGTAGAGATTTTTTCAGTCACTTAGAGAACTGATGGGAGTTGGGGGAGCAGATTTTAACAAGCCCCAACAGTTCTGTCAGCATATTGCTTCTATTATCTTTAATACTCTCTGGCTAATAAATGAGATTTCACTGAGTTTGAAAAACCACCTGCCTTTTACTGATGGAGGTCCAAATAATTTTTTTAAAATATTTTGTATAAATTGAACATTTTAAATCTCCCACACCATCAAAAACTCATCTGATGAACCAGGAATCTTGGGGAATGAACCACTGCCTCCACTTCTGCATTGGTGGACCAAAAGAAGACAGGACACACTAGTTTCCCAATTGGCCCAGGAAAGAGGTGCAAGTGAATGGGACAGTGTCAAGCCCCTCACTCTCATCTCCAAGGGACACTTCTATTTCAGATCTGCTCTGCCTCCCTTCTGCCATCTTAGGGTTTTACGCAGCCCTCTCTTTACGCAGAAGAGAACGCCACATCAGGTAAGATTCAACGAGAACCACTTTATAATGCTTGGGGTGGTAGGTAGGGTGGGAACACAGGCAGCACGAGCTTAGCTACAAGGAAGAGTTCAGGAACAATCACATCAGTACAGCTAGGCTTCTTGGTACACCCAAAGTCTTATTGTGCCCTAGACAGGTAGGTTCATTTCACCCCCTTTTAGTTTTTCAGTCCACCAACCAATGTCTCTTCTCTCTAGGTACCTTGAGGACCGGTTTTCTCCAGGTAAGTCCAGAACCCAGCTCAATAGGAGCGCAACAGGTAAATCCATCTCAACAAAGAATCCTTAACTCAAAATCATTTGTCTCTTTTCAGGTGCTGGCAAGGAGCCGGGGTATTGCTGCACAAACTCAGCAGATCCCAGTAGGCGTCCAGCTGATCCCAGTAGGACTCCCGCTGTTGACTCCAGCACCTTGTCCCAGGGAGTTCTCATCTTCACTTGGACCCCTAGCATGCCATCTTTGGGGTTTGGACCCCCACCACAGATGGGGTGCATTTTGCTCAGGTTGGGAGAAGGGAGATGGTTGGGGGAATGCACCAGTGGGCATACAAGTATGTGGCTGAGTAGGTACAGGCTCATCAAAAGGCATGAGGAACGGGGATGCAGGGCGAAGCCCAACAGGGGCAGGGGAGAGACAAGCTGCCTTCTTCTCTACAGCTACCCCCTCCTCTACAGCTACCATCTCTGGGGGCAGTGATAGCACAAGTCAACTGCAGTGTATTTTCCAGATATACTAATATATCAAATCACTTTGTCCAATAATCCAGAGCTACAGCCAATCTTCTGCATACAGTAGCTTGTTTGTGAACCTGATCAGACTTGAAATAGTTCAAGCGATGCTCATGGCAAATGATAGAAAAAGAGAGAGGCTTAACTGGCATGTTGCACAAATTTCAAGTGACTGCTTTTCCCGTTATAAAATATGCCTCAAAGAAAGGCTTTCAGGGTCTGAACCTATGGTGGTCCCAAGCGGGTTCGCTCTGGTTCTGGAGGACCTGATCTTCCAATCCCCCTGCTGCTGGCGAGCTGGCAGCGGCAGGGGGCCCCCAGAACCATGCAGACCAGTTTGACGTTCTCCCAGCCTCCCAGCCGGGGAGGCTGAGACGCATCCGCGTGGCACCACCGCGCTCTCCCAGCCTCTCCCGGCCGGCCAGGGAGGCTGAGAGGGATCCGTGTGGATTGGACTGCAGCCTCAGAGCCCCATCCTATGAAGATCTACTCTGAAGTAAGTCCCAGTATAGTCAGTGGGTCTTACTCCCAGGAAAGTTTGGAGAGGACTGCAGCCTCAGAGCCCCATCCTATGCAGGTCTACTCTGAAGTAAGTAATTTTAATTTTTAATTTTTAAATTAAAAACCTCCTTGCCCCTGACCCTGGCCCTGACCCCGCCCCCGCCCCCTGGTCCCACCCACTTCCAGAGAACCGGTTCTTGGGCCAGGCCGGACCCACCACTGGTCTGAACGTCTCAGGTTTTAAACTGCTGAGGGAGAAACAAACAATTTATCCAAAGGCAGGATTTTCTGAACCAGCGTTGACACATTTCTTGACAGTCGCTTACCAAAAAATGCCGTGGCCAAAACAACCAGGAATCAAACATGTCAGGAAATGCTGAAGGAAGCAAAATGTTTAGCGCCTCAGTGATTCATCGGACCCATAACCCTGAGACCTCCTAATGCACACTGTGGATATATGGAAAACATTAAACTATTCTGGTACTTTATAACCTCAATTGGGTTGATAACCTTCAGAAAGTCCCACAACCAGGCTTCAGATTCTCACTCAGCCACAAAACCGCCAATCAAACCCCACACCTTTCCAAGGATCCAGAGGGTGGTGAGTGCTGTCCTGACCTCCTTAGAGTAAGGATGGGGTCCAAATGTGATACAACCAGGACCAGATTTAGGTTTGATCAGGCCGTAAGCTAATGAAGGTAACGGCCCTTTATATGTCCAGATGTCCTGTGGAGACAACAAATTGTCGCTGTTTTTTATGTGTTAAATATATGCTTTGTGGTAATTTATGGACCTAATTGGTATCTAAAGCCATTTGCACATAACAAAATATGTATTTTATTAAAGTAATTGTTGAACTGAAATACAATTTAAATTTGGGGGGGCCAAGAGAGTGGGGCCCTAAGCTATAGCTTGTTACTGGATACAACTGAAAGCCTTAAATGAAAATGATGTCATGCATTTATTTTTAGAGACTGGAAACCATTTTAAGGTTAGATTTTGCCAGGGAGGTTTCAGTGCCCTCTGGCACCATATGGGCCAAACAACATCTTCCTGTATTTCCTGCTTCCCATTTTCTTTTCTTTTTTTAAACTCTGAAGACATTGCACTTAATTCTTTTCATGCAGAACCCACTAGCTTGCACCTGACATATTATAGCACAAACCTGCCTCTGTTTTTTTCCTTACTATTGTTCTTTGCAAGTAGATCTAGCTGAAACAAAAGATCTATCACAAAACAATAGTATGCACACGGAGTGTGTGCATATATGTGTATCCATAATCACATTTGTGCATGTGCATATTTTCATATTGGCATTAAAATAAAACTGGGAGAAAATTATAAGTTTTACAATCCTGTCTGTCCCAGCCTGGGAAGATGCATGGGTGGCTTTTCCACCCCTCCCCAGCTAGTGATTTGACTATGTCAAAACAAGTGGCCAGCTTTTATTCTAACACTTCTGGAAGAATTTGATTGAAACTCTATATGTCCAGATAACATTCAACAAAGTGCCCCTCTTGCGTTTTGTTTCAAGATATTTTTGGAAACAACACAAGTAACCTTGGAGCACAGAGCTGTTTTCCAATTTAGGACTTCATGCCTGGCCTAAAGGGAATAAAGATATTCTTTAAACATTTAGAATCTGAGTGCAAATGGCCACTTTTTTCCATTAATATACGGCACCAACATGGAAATCTTTGTTGCTGATTTTCTGACATGTATATTTTTTCTGGAAGTAATGATCTATTTATGGGTCCAAGTCAATAAGCTACTTCTTGATGACTTGTGTTTCCTCCCTTCGAAAGCTCTGTTTGCAAATGGCTTGGATTTTTTAAAAACCATAACTAGAAACTGGGTTTAGCAACATCAAGTATCTAGAGTATTTGTCCTCTGCTGTTTCATATGGCCCACCTATTGGAAGATTCCAGAGATGCTTCCCCCATCTTCCTAGGAAAGATGTGTCGGATGCCTAATGACCTCCTCAGAGATGTCTTTTTAAAAGGAAAAAAAGGGAAAAAAACAACAGAAGAAACACAAAGGAAAAAAAAAACCTGGCTTACCCTTGCTTGGCATCCTCGGGCAATTTTAATTCAATTAACATTCTCTAGAAGTGCCAGCTAATTCAGCACTTAAAGCATCCAGAGAGTTTCATAGCTCTAATCGGGCTTAAGAAGATTCCAGTAAACTCTGAGTTACTCACTTTTCAATCAGGCAAAATGATTTGGTGGGTATATATGTGTGTGTATGTTTGTCTGAGAGAGAGAGCGGGTGCACACACACACAACATAATCATACATGTGGGGATTATTTTGACCAGAACCAGGGTCAGATTTAGGTTTGATGAGGCCCGAAGCTATTGAAGGTAATGGGGCCCTTTATATGACCAGCTTTGTCAACAACAAATTGTCGCTGTTTTTTGTTGAATATATGCTATATGGTAATTTATGGACCTAATAGGTATCTAAAGCCTATAAAATATGATAAAATATGTATTTTATCAAAGTAATTGATATGTACATTGTTTTTTCCCTTTAAATATTTGGGAAGGACGCAAAAGAGTGGGGCCCTAAGCTATAGCTTGTTTACAGCAGGCCTCCGTCAGTTTTGAAAGACTATGGTATCATGCTTGGCACTGCATACACTGCATGCGAAGCTTGAAAGCCTGGGTTGGATTGTTATGGAGGATAGGCTGTTACCCAAGCAGCAAATCCCCCCACTCCATGCCACTGAATTAGTCCAATGGAAAGGCAGAGCCAATACGATTGGATCCAGCTGGCGTCGCAGAGCTGGGCTAAGGACAGGAGCTCACCCTGTCTTGTGGGGCCAACCAGGTCTTGAACCCTGGCCTGCTGGTTAACAGGCACAGCTTCTTAACTGCTTGTGCCACCCACAGCCCACTTATAAATAGATCTGGCACAGACAAGACCCTGTTTTGAGTGCCTGGGGGCAGTTGTATAGCTTGTGTTTGCACTAGCACCTATTGCTCTCCCTTTAATACATCAGCTCTGTCTCCCCGTAAGCTTGAAATGAGCCTAACTGGCCACTGTTAGAAAACTGTTGTTAGCACCTATTCTAACGCTCTTAAAGTGATAAGTGATGTTCATTGGGATGAACAAACAGAATATTTGAAATCTGATTCAAAAACTGCATTTATTAACCTTAAGCAAATAAACAAAAAATACTGAAATTTGTGTGACAAGGAGGGTCGAAACTAGCCAAGAAGGGCAACCCTATACAAACCTATGGAGTTCGCAAATTTATAAGGAGGGTCAAAATTGGCCATGTCTTTTTTCCTTGCCAGTTGGCAATCTCATCTGTAACACCTGAATAGATGGAAGTGCTTTCAGACAGGCACAGAGTGCATCACTCCAGTGAGAAACCAGGGCATTACTTCAGGGTGATAAAGAGTTGATCTCCAGGTTTGAGGGCATAATTTGTATGTATGGAAAGCCACAAAAAGTCTTTGGGATCCTTGGGAAAAGACTGAACATATTAAAAGCATAGGAGGCCTGAGCAGAAACAAATATAGGATCTGGTGGGACAGGAGCATGTGAGCAACATTCTCTAAACATAGGGCTGTCATACTTCTCTTCCACAAAATCAGGACAAGACCCTCTGTCCCATTTGCCAGTATGTGGACACAATCCCCCAAAATCTGGATTATTTTTTTGGATATATGGCAACACTACCTAAACCACAAGGGGTGTACTTGGGAACGCAAGTATGCCCTCCAATACCAACTTCAATGGTCTGACAAAATATCTCACATTCACTCATCCTTGTTATGCACGTGACAATCTATCGGTAACAAAAATTACCTCCATCATCTGCTCACCCCCCACCTCAGATATAATTTTTGCCTTGAATCTGTTTGTATGCCTTTTTAGGGCTTGATGCGTTCCTGAGGAACACAATTTGTTCGGTGTCCATCCCCATCTGTCTCCAAGCACAAAGGAACATCTGTCTTTAATAGTTTATATCAAATTACCTATTAAGAAAAGCAAAAGGTTTTATTTTAGAAGCATGTGGATCAAATGAATTTAGACCAACATACATGGAAAATTTGATGCAATTTAGAACAAAGCTGATTTTTGATAGCTTTTCAGTTACCACTGCAAACACGTGGCATGGGAATTTGGTGTAATGGTGGATCTCCTGGTATGGAAATGCTACTATTCAGGAAGTCTAATGAGTGTTCTGTTATAATGGGTGCTTTTTCCAAGTTGTTGCCAATTAGTAGCCATTTTAGATTAGGGCGTTGTACAGTCTGCCAATTTCTTGCCAACACTGTCTGCCTCTGGCAAAGTTGGCACTAGTCCAGGTTTTTCCTCTGTGGTCACAGGTTGTTCTGAACTATCACAGGTTGCTCCAAATGGTCTCATTTGCCCTCCATGAGGTCTCTTGGTCAGCACCTCATGTTATAGATCTGGGATCTGGCATTTGAAAAACATATACTGTATATACTCAAAATTAATGCACCATCAAATCTAATACACTCCCCGATTTTAAGTCTTGAGATTAAAAAAATATTTTCTGGTGATTGTAACGTGCAACGGCAACAAAGAAGGTACAAATTTAATTTTACTGCATACAAGAATGAGTTATATGACAATAATATTACAATGGGTTTATGTTATGATTTTTACCTACTACTACTTTATACTTACTTTATACAACAATGGTTTTATGATACATTTTATTACAGTATAGTTAACTGTTAAACTAACTCCTGATCTGTACTGTACTTATAATCAAAATATTGTATTTACTCAAATCTAATGAACCATCTATCTATCTACAGTATTTATATACCGCTTTTCAGCTGAAAAGTTCACAAAGCAGTTTACAAGAAAATGAAATCAAATCTAATGCGCACCTATATTTTGATGATTAAATTCAGCAGAAAATGGTGTGCATTAGATTCAAGTAAATGTGGTAGATTCTGGATTTGAGGCCAGTAGGCAAGCTGTGTTAAGAGAAACATAAGAAGAGCCTCCACTGGATCATGCCAAAGGCTCATCTAGCCCAGCTTGGCACATCCTGTGGCAGGGAGTTCCACATACCAACTACAAGCTGGGTAAAGAAATATTGGGCAAAATCCAGAGTAAGTACGGGGAGTCCTTGCTCCGGTGTAAGAACAACTTACTCTGAATTCCAATATGAATTTCCCATAGGTTTTCACTAGGTGGTGCAGTAACTATGGGTGCACAGAAAGTCTCTTACATACTCCCGTAATTACTCTGGATTTGGAGGATTTTCTCTTGTCTGTCCTAACCCTACCATTTTAGTGGATGTCCCCTAGTTCTGGTGTTGTGAAAGGGAGAAGAGCATATATCTAGCCACTCTACCCATCCCTTGCATAATGGCATGTGTTCAATTTCAATCAGTTTCAGTACAGCTTCAGCCAAAGACTGAATGGGGGTGGGGGCGGCCTCTGACTTCTTTCTCAACCAAACCGGAAATGTAATCACCTTCCTTGAAAGACTGAAAATGATCACAATAAAAGGACCAGAGCAACAAACTTGTTGTAATGAATAGGATATAATGTGCATCAGAAATCCACAATATGAACAATAATGATGTATCCCCCAATTGTAGAAGCTTGGGATCCAGTGTCCTGAGTCACTCTGACACATTCCATGAAGACGCACCATCATTGGTGACCATTTGGTGCAAGAGGGTTGGCATCTCGACCAGCAGCATAGGTTCATAGTGGACTCAAGTAACCTGCTTGGAGCAAAATGTCAAAGGATCAGCACGCTGTCCCTCCGCTGAAGGCCACAACCATTATTATTAGATTGAGGTGTTTTCACTTGTACTGATGTAGCGCCAAAACCTTTTCCCATGTAGGACTTTCAACAATGCTGAGCGGTTTGTACCACCGGCTTGCGGTAACCAATAGTTACCGAACACAAACCAGGGTGTCTCCTTTCCCCGAGTCTGTTCTTCTGTAATATCGTTAAGCATAACAGTCCCTCCCTGTTGGTTTCATGCCCCATAGGGAGGGAGGAATAGGGGGAGGCAGACCGTATTGTGTTCCCCTGTCTTGTCCACCGATGAAACAAGAGGAGACCAACAAGGAGAAAGCAGATCTGCTGCTATTAATACAAGTCTCGAAGTGTTTGTCCATCAGGGATGGAGACAAGGGCTGCCTCTCTTTGACCTTTCCATCTCCCATCTGGGGTGTGTGTGTGATTTCTATGGAACTGGGGGGCTATTTTTGCAGAACCATTGAGTTTTTAGGAAAGGACTTCTAGTCCAACCTACTGCTGTATGGAAGGTGGAACTGCAATCTGCAGCCTCTCACAGTTCAAATATGAGCCATAAGCTCATATCCACTGACCTGTTGGAGCCAGAGTCAGACCTGCATCCCAAATGGGGTAATCTTGTGCAGGGCTGGGCATGCTGGTACAGGAAGTGGGAGAGAGCGGGAGAAATGGAGGGAGTCTTGGGGGGCAAAATTGTCTGAGGGAGAGGCAAAACTGGGAGGACAGATCTGGGTAGCCCCACAGTGCTGGCAGATGTGCACCATGGGAGTAAGAGAAACAAACCCTACAATCCAGAGTAACTATGGGAGCACATAAGAGACACTACATGCACCCATAGTTACTGCACCACCTAGTGAAAACCTATGGGAAATTCATATTGCAATCCAGAGTAAATTGTTCTTACACCAGAGCAAAGACTCCAGGTAGTTATTCTGGATTGCACCCAAAAAACCATTACTCTGCCCCAGCCTGCACCCACCTTGTGCAGGATTCAGTGCAGGCTTGTGCCCTTAGAATCACAGAATGTAAGTATGCAAAGGGACTTTTGAGTGAATCCAGTCCAATCACCTGTTTCAGCTGGGATTTAAAGTGGTTGGAGGAAGCAAATCCTTGTTTCTGACTGATTCCAACTACTTTAGACATTTATCTTGGTTACATCCGGTGCCCTTGTGAGTCAGCCTGGCAGGAACAAGGAAACCACCCAAAACACTGGTTTATAGTGCTTTATAGGTGGCACAGAAGAGTGATTTGATTCTGAATAGATGCAGTCTATCTCTGCTTATTTGTCCCCAGATGATGGAGGGGGTCAGCGGAATTCCCTGATAAAATGCCCCCAGGGGCAAATGCTTCAATCAGGGAACAGCTGTGACCCTTGCAAGGCAGATTTCCAAGCCCTGGAATTGGCTTCTTTGGTTCTTTGCTTGCCCAGGCTGAGTTTGTCCTGGCTCAACCTGGATGAAAAGCCCCTGAGAACCGGCCAGTTGAGGTCATGCAAGTATGTGGCAAGACTTGGCTGGGAAACCTGATAAGGTCCTGCTCTGCAGATTACTGCTTCATTTGCATATACTGTGCAGCTCCTTGATGAAAAAATGCCAGGTTATTTTATTTACATAAACAAGCATGATCAAATGCATGGGGGAGCAGGGTGCCCATATGACCAGATTTTTCCAGATCTGCCTCTTTTTTGCCCTTCTGTCTGAGTTTCCTCCAAAAGGTCTCCATTTTGGAACTTTGCAATGGTGTGCAGTACCCCATCATGTCATGTGTTGTTGGAGTCGTATTGAAGAGCAGAATCCACTGCAAAAATCAGTTTTGAAATATCTCCTTCCTATCAAGAGATATGGCCAAAAACTAAAAATTAAAAATAAGCTTTGAGCTCTATGGGAAAGTGAAAGTGCACAATATTACGGCTTTACTCGTGAGTAGGCAAACATCCCATTGTCTGCCAGAAATGAGAGGAAATCAAGGCTGATAGGAAACCAAGACCTTGTCCTTCTTTCGAAGTTTGGGCATCTGGTCACTCTGTGAGGGAGGGATAGTTGGTTTTCCTTTGACACTACTGTGTGTAAAATTATGTGACTTCAACCCTACACGGTACTCTTGGGAAAAGTGAGACTCATTTCATATCAAAATCACAGCAAAAGGTGTCTGGTTGCTACCCTTCCCTACCACACACTCCCCCAGACATGAGGTATGGGATTTCCTGAGAGCCAAGCCAACTATGAAACATGTTCACTTTGAGTGCCAGAAAATCCCAACTTCTAGCATGGAGAGGTTAGTGAGGTTATGGTTTATTACTTATTACTTATTAATGCTTATTACTCTAGTATCACTTACTAGATAATAAGTAGGATGCTTATTACTCTAGTATCACTTCCTCAGGACATTAATGGGTCAATTAATTTAAGGAGGGCCAAGAGCAACTTCCCTGATTATTTTGCAAACTTGCAGCAGCAAGTCTTCCCTGTTTAGACTGAAAGAGCCTGGTTGGTGAAAGCTGATTGTTCATGTATTTTTGTGATTTCCTGCAACTGTGACAATTCAAAGGCTAGTTTGCAAAGCTAGCAGTGCCATTCTGGGTGTATCTCTCACAGGCTCCTGGCCTCAAGAGCTGTATTAAATACAGAACGTCCCTGGTGATGCTTAGCTGTTTGATGTTTTGCTGCATTTCACTTAAAACTAATCAACATCAAAGGTGCATGCAAAGAAATCAGCTTGTTTGCTTTCAACAAGGGTTGTTAACTTCTTGGAGTGTCCATGTTCCTGTCCCTTTAAAAGCCTCTTGATTTGCAGAGAGGAAGCAGATAAAACTCCCAACAGAAAGTGGTGAAAAAAAATACAATAAATAAACAAGGGCATGTCTACATGGCAGCTATTTGGAGAATCTATTGAACTCAGGATGTGTATCTGGTCTCCACAGTCACTACAAGCAGGAGTATTTGCATGTGATTTAATTAAAAGGTGTGCCTATTGGCAGAGTCCAAAGCAGAATTGGGAAAGGATTGCACCCAGGGATGCCAAACCTCCTCCTCCACCTCTGCTGTACACAAGCATGATTAAGGGCAAAATGCAGAGTAACTACAGGGAGTCCTTGCTCCGGAGTAAGATCAAGTTACTCTGAATTGCAATATGAATTTCCCATAGGTTTTCACTAGGTGGTGCAGTTACCACAGGTGCATGTAAAGTCTCTTCCGTGCTCCCGTAGTTACTCTGGATTTGGGGGTATGACATTTGTGATAGAACTGTTACAATTTTAAGGTAAAATTGGAGGCACTAGAAGTCTGGCACCACACAAAACTATCAGAAGAACCTGATAGTTCTTCTATCCCTCAGTCCCTCAGTCCATCCAACAGTCCATCCAACAACCTTCTTCTCCCAGTGGTTGCTAGTTAGAAGCCTCCAGGAAGTCCACTGTCAACCATTGTTCTACAATGGGTATTGTATTAAAGTTATCTGTATGGCCATCCAAAGTAAAATCCACACTCAGTTGCTTTTCTTGGAAAAGGGTGTGTTGGAAAGAGGATATAACTTAGTTCTAAGACACATGCAAGCAGGTGATCCCCAGATCAACCTGCAGCATTTCCAGTGACAAGGATCTGAAACAAGGGGTTGGGGAGCTCTGTCCCCTCCTGAATTAGAAGGGCCAGATCTTATCTGGAAGAAAGCAGCTTCTTATCTGGAGAAGGGTAGAGAGATAAACAAAATAAATTGAAACTCCCAGCAAACCCATCTACTCTGTCTTGCCCTAAGCCATACAAAAATAGAAAAACAATTAACTGGGAGCAAGATGTGTAACTGAATGAGTCTGCATGTCAGAGACGGTGAGCTGTAAGGCTTGGAAACCATTATATGCAAATATTCTATTAAAATATCTTTTACCTGTCGTTCTGCCAGGAAAAATAAATCTGTTGTGTTCTATTTGCTTTTGGTTGCCAGAAGCCTGTTCTACAAGCACCTCTCTCTGCTCTGTGCTTGGATGCCTCTCTTTAAAAATCTGGCTGGGGACAAAATTGTGAGCATCCCTTAGTCCCTTGAGGAGAACACAATCTAACTTGCCAGAAGATCTGAGAACATTATCTTCGGTTGATGGTTTCTAGCAGGTTTTGAAAACCCATCTGTTTGGGCAAGCCTTTGGGGAAGAGGGAGAAACCCCTTAAATTTATGCTGCTAGCATTATTTTTTTCTATCTGCTCATTTATTATTATTTTTTAAATTGTTTTTATGGTTTTAATTTTACGGTACTACTCTGATATTTTTTATTTTTATGCATTTATGTATTAAGGTTCTGAATCGGAATTTCTAAACTTACCAATGATGGAGGGAAGTGTTCGATAGCAGAAAGGGATGACTAGCCTGGTATGACAAACTGGTGAAATACATTCCTTGGCTTTTGTATCTATAGTCTTTGGTTTCTTGCCAATTTTCACCTCCTGCTGCTAATAGAGCACCCAAACTGCCTGGCAAAGAAGATAATCAAACAAAACATCAGGATCGCCAAGTTACAGAAACTCAAAGGCACATAAAATATGGTATTTTCCCCCTACTGGGTTTGCATAACTGTCTCAGCCATCTCAAATATATTAATTTTTTACGGTTTGAAGCTATAAGCTTCTTAAAGAGAGCACAATCTCAAAGAGCCAAAAGGACTTAAAAAAAAATCCCAATTGTAGTTACTATATTTAAACTGTACTATTATCACAGAAATGCAGTTTTAAAATCTTCCCATTTAGATATCAAAATTTTGAAGCCAAGTAATTAAAAAATATGGGGAGGGGCTAAATTAGATTGCTGGTGAATGCAGATTTTTTTTTTAACTGCATCAAAAAAAGAGAAAAAAAGATAGGAGCAACAAGATTATGTTGCCGGCATGGAAGCTAACACTTTAATTTGACCCTCCACATCTCAAATGGCTAGCTTTGGAGTAGTGCCATTGGTTCCCACATTTCAGGCCTCCATCAGTCTTGAAAGACTATGGTATCATGCTTGGCGCTGCATACACTGCATGCAAAGCATGAAAGCCTGGGTTGGATTGTTATGGAGGATAGGCTGTTCCCCAAGCAGCAAATCCCTTCTCTCCATGCCACTGAATTAGTCCAATGGAAAGGCAGAGCCAATACAATTAGATCCAGCTGGCGTCGCAGAGCTGGGCTAAGGACAGGAGTTCACTCTGTCTTGTGGGGCCGACCCAGGTCTCGAACCCTGGCCTGCTGGTTAACAAGCACAGCATCTTAACCGCTTGCGCCACCCACAGCCCACGGTTCCCACATTAGCGCCCCACCATCTCCATTTCCTCTCTGTTGCCTTCCTTGCCTTAAATGTTTTATTGTGGCTGCAATCTTAAACACACTTTCCTGGGAGTAAAATCCATTGAATACAATGGGGCTTACTTCTGAGTAGACAAAGATAGGATTGTGCTCCAAAAGGCCTCAAGTCCGGGACTCTTCCTTTTTTTGTACATTGTAAACATTAACAGCACCATCAATGTACATGGTAGCAAAAGTATGACAATATTAATGAGCTATTATGTTTTCAATTTTTTTGTAAACCGCTTTGTGAATTTTTTAGTTGAATAAAAAGATAATGCCATTTGGCAACCTGGACATTACTGATGGGCACAATCCAGAGTAACTACAGGGAGTCCTTGCTCCTGTCTAAGAACTTACCCTGGATTCCAGTATGAATTTCCCACAGGTTTTCACTAGGTGGTGCAGTAACTACAGGTGCACATAATGTCTCTTACATGCTCCCGTAGTTACTCTGGATTTGGGGGATGTCTTTGAAAGGGAGAAGGTCTGGTCTGGTCATGTGGCCTCGCGATTGTACCCTGTGACTTAAAGACTATTTGCAATATTAGGTTTAAAAAATCTAAACTTTGAATTTATGATCTCATTCTATATGATAGAGAAGGGGTGGGCAAATATTTTGGTAGAAGGACCAAAAGGAGCCAACTTTTGGTGGCTCCAGTCATTAAGATCTGAGTCTGATCTTACCTACTGATGTTCTGATCATACCTACTTTTACAACTTGATTTGCAGAGCATGTTTAAATTTTATGGCTCTTTATCACAAGTCCAGGGAGGTTACAGTATACATGTTGACTATCAGTTTGATAAAAGAAGCAGAGGAAAGACAGACATAGGGGACAATTCAGAGTAACTACAGGAGCACGTAAGAGACATTATGTGCACCCATAGTTACCTATGTGAAATTCATATTGCAATCCAGAGTAACTTGTTCTTACTCCAGAGCAAGGACTCCCCGTAGTTACTCTGGATTTCACCCAAAGTACCAAATAATAGAGATAAGACAAGAACAAGAAGGTAAATGCAATTGTATCTTGAATTTTGTTTCAGTTGAGGTTAAGGTTAGGCCAAAGGTAAATCTGGAAGAGTGACTTGTAGGCTCAGGTTGTGGTTATTAAGAGGTCCTATGGAACAGGGACAACATGTACATATTTAATGGCACGGCATCTCTTCCTTGATCCTTTACATTCCTCTGAATTCTAGCCAACAGCCACAGATCCTCATGCATATGGTAGATACTGAATCCTGATCAGGTTCGTTTGAATATTCTGGATCACATTTGAGACCAAAAGATACCCTGTGGCATGAGCGACTGCCTACTCCATCAGATGAATAAGCAGGGATTTAATTCCATTAAAGCCAGTGGGATTTCACCAAGAATTAATTTGACCTTGTGCAGTGCTACCTTTTTTTCCAAGGTCCTACTCTACATTCACACTGCAATCTCAGCTCCTTGGGAAGAGTGAATTTGTATGTCCTGGTCTGTTATGTAGCCTGCTCCGGCTAAAGAAATTAATTTGCCCAAATCCTTCTAGCTTCTATGGATAACCAGCTTTGATGCCTTCCCCCCCAAAAGCCCAAAAATTCAGTGAAAACAGATAAATTGGTCAAGGAAGTTCCATTTTTCTCCCAAGTGTTGTTATCCCTTTTGGAGAATTGAATGTCCTGATTTAAATTCTACAGGTTTGAACAACATTCTGTAATTTTAATAGGGACAGAATTAAAGCCTTTTTGTTGACCTGTCCTAGTTTTGAATGCGACTGTAGGGATAGTCCCTTTGTACTTCAAAAATTTACTCGGTTACCAGCAAGAAGCAGGACACAACTCCTTGGTGGCCAAATGTATGCTGCTGCTCCACCATTCCAGTAACAGGCATCCTTTTATCAATAGGCAAACTGAGACTAATGTCTCAGGAAGCTTTTTGCTCTGAAAACCACATTCTCTGAACAATGGAACAAAAGGATTTCCCTGTCCTGGTGCTACCTTGCTTGATATGTATGCCATTGCTACATATTCTCAGTTCTCGAGGATATTTTCCATTCTCCAGGATATTCTCCATTATTTGATAGATGCTGATACTGGCGCTCTTGTTACATGGTATGTTACATTAATTGCACAGTAAGCACATACAGCAGGCCTGCCAGTACCCCTGAGTGGGAGCCACCCAATTACAGGTTTTAGACTGACTTATCTTCCTCTCATTTTGTAATTTAGGCTACAATCCTAAAGACTCTTTCCTGGGAGTAAGACCCATTGAAAACAATGGTGCTTACATTTGAGTAGACATGGTTAGGATTGTGCTCTTAGTCTTAATTCTTAGACCACATCCTAACCTCCAGTTAAGCCAGCCTAAGCCCTGGAATAAATCCTGTGCTGACCCAGGGGTGTCACAAAAGTGATGTAAGACACTTCTGCACAGTGGTGGGATTCAAATAAATTGACAACAGGTTCTATGTCCTAATAAACCTAAATTAACAACAGGCTCTATGTCCCATTTGTAGCCAGTTATCAGAACCAGGGACTCATTAGCAAAGGGTTCTGTAGAGCCTGTGAGAACCCCCTGAAGCCAACCACTGCTTCTGCACCACTCCTCGGGGAGGGTTGGGCTAAAACAAACATGCACTTGCCTCCCTACATCACCAGGGGAATGAGAAGACCAATGAGTGGTGCTGGCCTAAGTTAGGATTGCACCCTTTATTTTTTTAGAAATGCTGGCAGTAATTATTTTGTCAGGGCATGATCCATTTGTGGGTTCACACTTAACTCACTGAGACCTGTATTCTAAATAACCATCACTGCTAGCTGAGCTGTTGAATTGCTGAGCCTTCTTGATCAACTCAGGCTGCAATCCTAATCTTCAATTAGGCCAGAAAAAGTCCTGTTCTGACCTGTTTTCATAAGGCATATCTGTCCCACTACTGGGGGAGGGGGTTTAGGCCAGTGCATCCCCAGACATCCCCCAACACCATGGGAAAATATGCCAGGAGAGTTATGCTAGCCTAAATTACTTAGTATTGTGCCCTAAAAATAGGCGTAGCCACTGGTGGGACCAGGCCGGTTTGGTCCGTTTCTTGGGAACCGGTAGTTCCCATTTCCCCACTGCTACCGAACCGGTAGCGGCGGGGGCCCCTCAAAACCGGTCAAACCGGTTCGCTGGCGCAGCGCACAGCAGCAGCCAGCTCGGCATCTTTTTATTTTTGAATTTGCCACCCCTAGCGGCAGTCCGGCAAAGCACCCCAGAAGCCTCAGTGCTGTTCTTTCCCCAGCCGCTGAGGCTTCTGGGGCACTTCGCCGGACTGCCGCTATGAGCGGCAAATTTAAAAATTAAAAGATGCCCGACTGGCTGCTGCAGTCTCAGAGCACCTTCCTATGCAGGTCTACTCGGAAGTAAGCCGCATCCCAGTCAATGGGGCTTACTTCCAGGGCAGCGTGGAAAGGACTGCAGCCTCAGAGCACCATCCTATGCAGGTCTACTGAGAAGTAAGCCAAATGCTTAATTAAAAAAAAATTTAAATTAAAAAATTCCCCTTTAAATTCTCCCCGCCCCCGCCCCCGCTCCTGACCTTGGCCCCGCCCCCTGACCTCGGCCCCGCCCCTGACCAAGCCTGGCCCCGCCCACTTCTGGAGTACCGGTTGTTAGGGCAGGCTGGGCCCATCACTGGGTGTAGCCTTTGCTCCTTTGCAGGCTATGGCTGCAATCCTAAAGACACTTTCCTGGGAGTATGACACATTGAACATAATGGGGCTTGCTTTTGAGTAGATATGGTTAGGATTGTGCTCTAAATAGCACTTTGCAAGAGATGACACTTTGTGTCTCATGCATACGCAGCAAAAAAATAAGTGTGCACATTCTTCACACATTTGCTACAAGTTGGTGAGCTGCCATCACCACTCATGGTTTCACATCGTCTGTACATGTGGCAAAACTGACGTGTGTTTCCTATGCAGAGAGTGAAAAATAAATTTAAATTTTAAGTAATTTAAATTTTAACTGGAACAGTTTTTGTTTTTTTCCAAGCAAGTATCACCTTTCGTAGGCATCACCTTTACCAAAACCATAACTGCCATCATGGTAGCTTTGACAGAAGTGGGGTGAGGGGATCTGCCTGTGTGAGCCACAAGGGCCATTTGCCTTGATTGATAAACTTTGTGGATGTGAGAGAGCCATAAATATTATTTGCCCTCACAGAAGATTTGTGCGTTTGTAGTGTGGGTGACACAAGTGGCTAAAACACTGTGCCTGTTAACCAGCAGGCCAGGGTTTGAGGCCCAGGTCGGCCCTGCAAGACAGGGTGAGCTCTTGCCCTTAGTCCATCTCTGCGACGCCAGCTGGATCAAATCGTATCGGCTCTGCCTTTCCTTTGGACTAATTCAGAGGCATGGAGAGGGGGGATTTGCTGCTTGGGTAACAGCCTAGCCTCCATAACAATCTAACCAGGCTTTCGTGCTTTGCATGTGGTGTATGCAGCGCCGAGCACGATACCATAGTCTTCCAAGACTGACGGAGGCCTGCTTTGTAGTGTGTGAACCATGATGGGCACCTCTCCAGACAGAAAACCTGGTGTGCTTGTGTGTGAGAACCACATGAGCCATTTGTCCTGACAAAAATTTCATGTTCTTGCAACAGAGTCCAGTGTGGCATTTGCCATGATGGAAACCTTGTGTGCTTAAATGTGAGCCATATGGGGCACGTGCCCTGATGTAAACTTTGTGTTTGTGTGAGAATCACAAGGGGCACTTGGCGTGACAGAAACTTCAAGTGCTTGTAAGTCACGCGTGGCACTTGGCGTGACAGAAACTTAAAGTGCTTGTGAGCCACGCGTGGCACTTGGCATGACAGAAACTTCAAGTGCTTGTGAGCCACGCGTGGCACTTGGCGTGACAGAAACTTCAAGTGCTTGTGAATCACGCGTGGCACTTGGCGTGACAGAAACTTCAAGTGCTTGTGAGCCACACGGTGGCACTTGGCGTGACAGACACCTCAAGTGCTTGTGAGTCACGCGTGGCACTTGGCGTGACAGAAATTTCAAGTGCTTGTGAGTCACGCGTGGCACTTGGCGTGACAGAAACTTCAATTGCTTGTGAGTCACGCGTGGCACTTGGCGTGACAGAAACTTCAAGTGCTTGTGAGCCACGCGTGGCACTTGGCGTGACAGAAACTTCAAGTGCTTGTGAGTCACGCGTGGCACTTGGCGTGACAGAAACTTAAAGTGCTTGTGAGCCACACGGTGGCACTTGGCGTGACAGAAACTTCAAGTGCTTGTGAGCCATGCGTGGGACTTGGCGTGACAGAAACTTCAAGTGCTTGTGAGCCACGCGTGGCACTTGGCGTGACAGAAACTTCAAGTGCTTGTGAGCCACACGGCGGCACCTGCCCTGACATAAACTTTCACAACTTCTTCCTTGAGTAGGCTTATTTTGTACAGTGGAGCCTTCTCCCGTGTAAACACATTCATAGGTAGCCTCCTGGTGTGGAGGGTGAGGTCCATTGTGTGGCCACCTCCGAGGCGGCTCCATTGGAGTGCCAATAAGATCCCCGCCCTCTCTTCCTGTCCCTCCCCCACTCTCCTGAGGAATACTGACGGTTGATTCTTTCCTCAGGTGCGCATGCGCATGCTCCCACCTCCCCCCTTTCCCGGCTTCTGGCGAAGTCTGGGCAGTGGGATCCGTGTTTAGGCGGAGTGACGTCACGCGGAGGGCGGGGGTGGCTGGGAGGGGGGAGAGAGGGGTGGAGCTCCCTCCCCCCTCTCCCTCACTCGCTCCTCACTCTCAGCCAATCAGCGTCGTCCACATGCAGCGGCGTGTTGGCTCCAGGTATATTCTATTGAGCAGCCACAGCCGGCTCAGCAGTCGCTGGGGTGGGAGGAGAGAGGAGGGCTGAGGGGGCACCCTGTGGAGTTTAGGGGGTACACCCTGAGGCGCCACTTCAGCTGAGGGGGGCTGTTAGGGGGCAGCTAAAACTCCCCCTTATAAAGAGAGGGGGGCCATTAATCCTCCCCCACTTAATTCTGAAGTGAATTAAGACTTCAGACTACTAATTACTAATTAATCCAATTAATTATTAGGATTAATAATCGGGGGGCATTTATACCAGGCATCTGTGGTAATTTTTAACCCCCCTTTTGAAAATTGAGGGGCAGCCCCTTAACTGAGAGGAAAAGGGGTGCTTTTAAAATTATAGCACCCCTCAAATTCCTATTTTGGGATATTAGGATCCTCTTTACATTTTTTTGGTAAAGGGGGATAAATTAATACTGAGGGGAGGAGAAAGGGGTAAAAAAGGACTGAGGGGGAGAAAAGGATATAAAATTAGGGCCTGGGGAGAAAGGGATACAAATTTAGGGAGAAAAGGATATAAAATTAGGGTCTGGGGAGAGGAAGGGGTACAAAATTAGGGGCTGAGCGGGGAAAAGGGGTACAAAATTGGGGAGAAAGGAGTCTAAAATTGAGTGAATTGGGACCTGAGGGAGTAAAAGGGGGAAACAAAATTGCATAAATTGCCCTTTCCTGTATTTTAATGCACAGGAAAACTGAGCAAAAAAAAAGTGGGTAAATTGAGGAAGTAAAGGTTGGGGAGGGGAGACATCCCTCCTACAGAAAAAGGTATAATTGTTTTTTTGGGGGGGTGCAGAGTTAAGAAGGCAGAAGAGAAAGGAGTAGGTTTGTATTGGCTAGTAGTAGATGGTGACCCCATTTTTTTGAGGGTGTGTGAGGGATATAGCTGAACCAGAAAAAGACCCTAATTTTTGAATTTTTTTTAGAGGAAAAAGCCCACATACTTCTCTGGATCAGTCGCATGGTGACACATCAGAGGAGGTGTGGGGATCTATAGGGGAGGGTGGGGGGAAAGAGACAGACAAACAGGCTGAGACAGGGTGAGTAGTCCAGGCTTTTTTCCCCCTTGCTGCTGTTCCTGTTGCTGCTGCAAAGGAGGAAGAGGAAGAGACACAGACTGACACTGACACACATACACACACGAGGAGGCACCATTTGCTGCTGCTGCTACTCCGGCTTCCTTGGCCTCAGCCATGGAGAACGCGCACACCAAGACCGTGGAGGAAGTTTTGGCTTATTTCACTGTCAACGAGAGCACCGGCCTTAGCTTGGAGCAAGTCAAGAAGCTTAGGGAAAGATGGGGCGCCAATGGTAGGTCCCAAGCAGCATCCATCATCTTTTTTCTTCCTTTCTCTCTTTCTTCCTCCCCCATCCTCCAGCTTATAGGAGATGCTGCTGGGAATTTCCTCTTAACACCCCCCTCCACCACTGGTCTCCTTTTTAATCCAGATGTGCTTCTTTTCTTGAGGCCGGTTTCAAGGCCCTAACCCTGTGAAGGGGGAAGCCATAACCAAAAAACCCGGCATCTGTTCCAGGATCCAGAATAAAGGAAAAAAAGGGAGAGAGAAGATGGCTGACTCACAAACCACCTCGTGGATTTCCTTCATGCCCCAGGCTCTGGTGCTGATCCAGTTTGCCTGCTGTTAGCCCGTTTCCCTTTCACCTTTGTGGGGGAACTGCAGCATCTGTTACAAAGGGGGAATGTTTTATGCACCATCATTTTTTTGCCTCCCCCCACTTTATTGCTTATTTGACCTTTGTTTCTCCATTCCTTCCGGCTTGGTCCCTTGTTCTTGATAAATGCTGGTTTTGATTGCTTTTGAAAAAAAGGCTCCCAAAGTGTTCTGGGAAATTTTTTTTAAAAAGGAATATGCAGTTTTTGATGGGTTGCGAAATTGGCATTACCGTAAGAAACTAGCACAGGACAAGAGATGGTGGGGAACTACTCTGAATTGCATATAAAATAAGTATGTCTTTTAAAGGAAAATTAATGTTAATAAAATAAAATTTAACTGTGGCCTGCTGGTTGCTGTGAAGCATTAAGTGCCTTTGACCCTGTACTAGGAGTTACGTTGGCAGCAGTGATGACTTGGCTAAATTTGTAACTTTGCTAGCTTGATGCTGAAACAGTGCCGGGAGCCTGAGGCCTGCTCTCTGTGGGTGATTGATAGGAAATCCCTTAGCTACTCAGTTGTGTCTCCATATTTTTTGTCTATATGTTTTTTGTCTATTTTTTGTTTATATATATTTTATATATAAAATGAATATATATATATATATATATATATATATATATATATATATATATATATATTCATCCCTTCAATGCCATGTTGTATAGTCAATAAATTGTTGATGGTTACTGTTTGAGGTTTCTAGTGGAGAACTGATTTATTTATCTTTCTTTGACATGTTTCTGGGGAAAAACCTTCACCTCCTACAGAACTACCAGCTGAAGAAGGTAAGCAAGCTTACATTGTTTCTTGAATTTTTTTTACTATTGGTGTATATCTGACAACTTAATGCCTTTTATTTTTATTCATTTGCAGGAAAAACTTTACTTGAGCTTGTGATTGAACAGTTTGAAGATTTATTAGTTAGAATTTTACTCTTGGCAGCCTGTATATCTTTTGTAAGTATCTTCATATTTTTGACTACTTGTGTATCTGAACTCCCTGATTTATTTTGTAGAAGTACTGATTAAATGAAACAGCAAATTTAATTTTTTTGATTGAAACATCTCTTTATCTATAATTTGAACCAAATTCTAAATGCAGTTTCTCATGAGCATGTTTAAACAAGCAAGGTTTTCATTGAGAATTGTGTTTCGTGTTGTCCCCCAGATTGCATGCCAACCAGACCAGACACAATTTGGGGTAAACATTACCTATTGTGTGTGAATTTGAAGCAGCTTCTCCCAGCACTGTTCACCTTGGCCCCAGCAACAAGGTGAACTGGTTGTCTTTTTGTAGCTGATTGTTATGAAACTGAGATTGCTGGGAATCTTTTTTTGGATGCAATGCAAACTGTAAATAGAATTTGCATGGAGGAATATTCCAGTTGCCTTCCCTTGCTGATAATAGCAAGGTGACAGTTGTTGCTCTTGACAGTGACAAGAACGATGACAGCAGTGATGGCACCATTGTTGACCAAATTTGGTAACTGACCTTTGGAAAGTCTCTTGGAAAGCAAGGCGTTTATTTTACAAGCAGAATTGGTTGGATTCGGCTGTGAAACCAGTTCTGGGTATTTCTACTATTTTTTGTTTAAAAAGCCAGGGTAAGCTATTGTTTGGCCAAGTACAGTATGTGACAGTGGAGGCATGGCAGACGTGCAACAAAGATCAAAAAACAAGACAGGTATTCATGGTACACAAGATTCAGTTGAGTTAAAAAAGCCAAAATGAATAGATTATATTTAACAATAACAAGTGCGACATTTTAGATTAAGCATCTGTGAGCATGGTGCAGAGGGTTGACTATGAAGCAGACTCAAGTGTGCATGCATGCTTGCTTGTTCGAGGGCACTGTGTGTATTGTGGCTATGTTGCTACTTCTTGGGCTTATGGAGAACATAACAGTGCCTTGTGCCCTGAATAATGCAATAGAAAAGGGTGGGATTTGTATAACCCCTGTGCACAGGGCTTCTGTGCATACATTGGGGGTTTTAAGTTATCACTTTAATTGTCCACCATTTTTTTATTAGATATCCTCGGGGGTCCCCTTCTTTGGCAGCTTTTCCGGGGGATGTGAAGATCTGCATTGGAAAGGGGGCACTTCAGAAAGAAGTGCCACATACAGAAACTCTGGCTGATTTGTAGAACTTCCAGGGGAGAGCAGGAGAAGATTGCCCTGGATACGCATCAAGACCAGAGTTTCTAAAAGTTAAATTTATCATTATTTCATACCATAGAAGAGTAGGAAGTGCAAACAAATTTTGTTAGGATTGTTTTACCATTGGCAAATGAATTTTGGCAGCAGGGATATTTAAAAAAAGAAGGGGAGGTGAATGTAGGGTTATCCCATGTGCTGTTATGCAGTGTAGTATGTTGCTGATTCTGGGCCAATAAGGGTTTCGAATATCATGAGACTGGCATGCTGTTTCAAAGAAGAGGGCTTCAGTTCTGGAATGTGTGCATCGTTGTGGCCAGCCTAAGGTTGGCACTTATTGTGCTTGTGGAGACAGGTGCATTAGTCATTCAGAATTTTTTTCTTTATGAAGGTGAGCACTGGGTGGGAATACCAGTTTTAAATGAGACAAGTGTGAGACAAGGTTCATGTTTTAGACTATTTATTGGGGAGGTAGAAGGTAAGTGGCCATTCAAAAGTACATTGTGGCTGTAAAGTAATGGGAAATATTAGTGTTATTGCTGTGGTGAAACTGGCAGCGCATTCCTACACTGAGAAGCAGATCAAGTGCTAGATCCTAACTTTGACTGGGAATTAGGATCCAGCACAAGTGATCCTGGCCCTACCATCTCCATGTCCGCAGCCTGTTCATAAGCTAGCTAGCTGTTCCCCCCCCCCTGCCCCCCAAGTTCCTGTGGAAAGCTGATTTGGTCAGTGCCTGCCTACCTTGTGTTCTCTAGCACAATGGCTCTGGAGGCAACCTCCTGACTCCCAAGGTGGCATAAGAGTAGTTGGCAGTTTTGCAACACTTCCAGGCCACACAAGTGACTTGTGCTGTCTCCTGGGTGTCTCTGAATGGTGCCTTAAATTATTCCAAAAACCTTGCTTTATTGCGGAATGCATTAATGGCTTCCCCCACCAATAAATTATTTCCCTTTCCTATAAAAACTGCTGGATTGCCACTGAATGATTATTTACCTTATCTCAACAGTTACAGTTTTGTAAGCACTTGCTGTTTGTTCCAGTTGTGTGCTATGCAGACATGTTAATCTTGCATCATCTGAAGAGCTGTACTCATAAATAGCGTGAATTAAATGACGAACACTCATCATGGCTTAGGTTAGGGTTTTCCTAGAAGTTGCTTTTCTAATGTTGCAATCCTAACCAACAGTTAGGCTGGCATGAGCCCCTGCATAAGTCCTGTGTAACCTGGGGGTGAGGCCAGTGCCCAGGCATATGCTGTTTGACCTACTCAAACCACATGATGTGCCACATGAGTTATGCTGGCCTAAATTGGTTAGGATTGTGCCTGAAGAACAATCTGGTGAATTTATTTTTGCAATAAATCTAGAAAGTCTTACTTTTATAGTAATTATGCATAAATGTGCATCATTTGGCAACCCACGTGTGAGCTTTCCAAGATATTGGTGCACTCATTTTTTTATTTTATTTGATGTATATTTTGTCCATCAAATATATCTGTGGAGTGGCATTTTGGTATGCTATTGACTGCTTTTTGGAGAACATTCTGGAATTATTGTTGAGAAGTAGAGTTGCTTTAAGTTAACATTGCATTTGGATTTTATAATACCCTCATCTTCAGTTTGGAAAGCTGACTGTGATTAGACTTGCTAAATCTATGAAGGATTGTATTTTAACCGTTTGTAGCCTACAATTTTAATGACTGGACAAAGCTGATACTTTTGAATGGATATGACGAAAAGTGTGATGTCTCTGATGCCGTATTTACTTGAATCTAACGCACCATTGAAGTTAATGGACACCCTATACTTATAGTCAAAATACCATATTTACTCAAATCTAATTAAGCATCAAGTCTAATGCATACCCTAATTTTGGAGACTCCGTTTGGCTGAAAATGGTGCGTGTTAGATTCCAGTAAATACAGTGTTTTGTGTCCAGATGTGCAAGGTACAGAAAAAGAGTGAAAGTTTTTGATCTCATGTAAACTGATAATTTGTTTCCATGTATAGTGTGCAAGAGTTGAAGCAGTTGGGAATCCTAATGTTGGAGTGGAGCAGAGCATGGAAATAGTCTTAAGTGTAACTTGCTGTTGAGTAAATCCATCCCCCCTAGACTGATGATGATGAATTTCTGCCATCTGCTTATACTGAGGCCAAAGGATGCTTAAAAGGGCAAGCAGTTGAGAATAAGCTAATGCAAAAATTGTTTGGCTTCCAAGGGTAGCAAAGGATTGAGAAACCTGAGAGGAGTATAAGAGTGCATGTGTCACGTTTGGCTGGTATGCTAGTATTCTAATGCATGGAGAATGATTATTTAAAATGATGATTGATGTCCAATATTATGTACTCTTGACTGTCAGTGACTTTTGAAGCCCTTGGGAATAGTCATGCTGGAGAGATGGTCTAAACCTGAAATAGTACGCACCAACAGCATGTGCCCAGCTGTCATTAGGGTGCTGTCTTTGCTAACATCAGGCCATGAAGTGCTTGCTTCTCATCTTGGTTGCAGTTTGGAAAATAGGGCATTAATAACAGTCTTGGGGGAAAAAAAGTCCTCCTATGCTTCCAGTAGTGTCCATGACATTCTTATGGGCAGGGGCTGTTTAGTACATGCAGTTGTCATCCTGGTGCTGGAGGATAGCAGATGCAACATAGATAAGGTTAGGTTACTGGAACTTGAGAGATCATCTTACTTGTATCTTGATATACAAAATGTAATATGCAGTACTTCATGCTAAGCATTCAGACACAATGTTCTGACTGGCATTTTCTGGCTCATGTGTATTGACATACAGTGATTGCCATATACAGTGGCGCCTCACATAATAAATGCCTCATGTAAAGTATGTTTCACGTAACAAACAAAAATTTATCTAGGATTCTGCTTCATATAACAAACTGCTTCACATAACAAACAAATTCACTGGCAGTTGGGGCAGACGTGCTGGCCAGCAGCCTTTTTAAAAAGTATCAGGGTTGCCTAGTGTGCCTGCTCACAAAGCAACAAAGCAACGCTTCAGCGCTGTTTCTCCTGTGGCCGGGCATCCACTGGGTTAGAGGGAGAGAACAGCAGTGGAGAAGAGGGAAGCAGCTCAGGGTTAGCCAGAAGGGAGCAGGGGAGAGAAAGGCTCAGGATGAAGGGAAGGAGAAAGTGGGGAGACACTTTGAAAGTGTATTGGATTACAGAAGAAAGTGTCTTTGATTGCAGCCTCCTAACCATGTTTACCCAGAAGTAAGCCCCATTGTGTTAAATGGGGCTTACTCCCAGGAAAGTGTCTTTAGGATTGCAGCCTAAGTAGACTTCATAGGATCATGCACATTGAATGCATGTTTTGAATTCAATTCCAATTGTTTTGTCATTTTTACAACCAGTTAATATTTTTATATGAATATTTTTTGGGTTTGAGTTTCCATTATTCGTCTGAGTTTCCATTATTTCCTATGGGAAAATCTGCTTCATGTAAAGAATGTTTCACATAACAAACATGCCTCCGGAACAAATTAAATTTGTTACGTGAGGCACCACTGTATATGCAGGGGACCATATCTCCTCTTTTTTCCAGGACATATCCTCTTTTTTTAGCCTTTTGTCCTGGAAAAAAATCTTCATTGTTCTCCTTTACCTTGTAAGCAGTCAACTTGTAGCCTTCTTGTAATTAATAAATTGTATGTATTAGTTTTAAATTTAATAATAAGTAATACAGTAACTTTTACTGTAACAGGTAACAGGTTGAGAGTAACTTGGATTGAGAATGTTTTGCAAGACAAGCAAACGTTTCTGATAAATTTTGACTTGCAACACAAGCGTATAAAATACATACAAAAAAAGTCCTGGTTGAGAGTAACTTGGATTGAGAATGTTTTGCAAGACAAGCAAACGTTTCTGATAAATTTTGACTTGCAACACAAGTGTATAAAATACACACAAAAAAAGTCCTGGTTGAGATAAGGCCAGATTCAGCGCTCCATCAGCACCAGCTCACCCAGCCTATGCATGTCTACTACTGAAGTAACCCTACTACAGTTAGTGGGGCTCACTCCTATGTAAGGGGAGCAATGAAAAGGAGCCTGGGAGGCCTAGCCTTGCAGGTCTATGTTAAAGTATTGACAGTGGGACTCACTCCTTTGTAAGGAGGGCAGATTACAACCTGAAAGACTGAGAGCCCAATCCTTACCATGTCTACTTAAAAGTAAGCCCAATTGTGTTCATTGGGTCTTACTCTGAGGAAAGTGTCTTTAGGATTGCAGCCTAAGTGCAGGCTAATTTATTTTATTTTTCTTTATCTTTTGTATTTTCTTTATTTTGTATTATATTACAGTATTGTAATCATTTTTATATGAATATTTTTGGATTATGGCGTGAATGTCTGAGTGTCTGTGATTTCTTATGGGAAATTTTGCTTTGATATACTAGCGTTTTGGATTATGAACATGCTTCTGGAATGAATTATGCTTGTAAACCAAGGAACCACTGTATAGTGTTTAAACTAACTATCTGAAAGCAATATATATTAGCTTTTATTGTGTTATGTCCTACATTTCTCTTGGATGTCAACATTTTGAGGGGGCCATGTCATCTTTTTATCAGTTATGACATATGGTCATCCTGGCCATATGTATATCTGATGATGCTTCTTACATTGGATTTAGCATAGTTTAAGAATTTATTTTATTTTATTTATTTAATTTATATCCCGCCTTTCTCTCCTGCGAGAGGGAGCTCAAGGCGGCTAACATTAAGAATACAATAAAACTCCATTAAAATAGATCATAAATACAGCTTAAAACACAATTAAAATACAATTAGATTGAATAAAAACTGAGACAATTAAAACAAGCAGACTAAAAACATAAAACAATAAAACAACTGCCCCCCCTTTGCCCCATTTAAAAAGCTTTTTTAAAATAAAAGATTTTAAGGCTCCACCTGAAGCTCTGTATTTATTGAGGGAGCTTTCCTCAGTTCTAAGGAATACATGTACGTTATACATGTAACCCAAATTCCATTCACATTGTTGGAAAAGGTCACTGTTGAATATGAGTTTCAGAAACCAAGTGCTTGTTTCCCTTTTGAGAACATGAAGATGTTACCTTTATTAAAAGGAGAAAAAAGGTCTTTGTCATAGTCACTTTATGTTTAGTAAACATAGGGTGCAATCCAGAGTAACTACGGGGAGTTCTTGCTCTGGTGTAAGAATTTGCTCAGGATTGCAATATGAATTTCCCATAGGTTTTCATTAGGTGGTGCAGTAACTACGGGTGCACGTAATGTCTCTTACGTGCTCCCATAGTTACTCTGGATTGTAGGGATAAACGTTTATGTTAATGGGAGAGATTGTGGTTTACACTGTGAACTAATGTGGGAAAATAACTTGTGTAGTGTTGGTTTCATTGGTAGTTGCTGTGGAGAAGTAACTTAATAGCAGCCTCTTGCATCTCAGTATTAGGGTGTTATTTAGGCCTGCTTTATAGCTGTATCCCTGGAGCTCCATCAAATGGCAGTGATAAGCTTGATAGCTGCCATTTTGAGAAGTGAAATCTTGTATTTAAACCTGAGGGTCTTTGCCCTCTAGCTCACTCTACTGCAAAACTCTGCTTTGCCCATAAATGGGACAGCCACAAGAAATGGTAAATTTGACTTTTGACTACTTAACATTTATTTGACTAGTCTATCCTAGTTGTGTATGCTACTAGTAGGAAGCAGTTAGAAGAGTACTGCAATTTATTTCCTATTAGAATCGGAGTGCTGATATGTTGGGTTGTAGGTAAACACTGAAGGAAGTGACATAACTAGTATTTTGCAGTAATGTGCTAGAAAGAACTGCATACCTAAGGAGGTTTTTTACTAAAATTCCCTCATCATTTAAGATCCAATATACCTTATCAGCTGCTGAGGTTTCCTTTCTATGTTCATTGCCCTCATCTTTGTATTCCTGTCATCATTTGGGGACAGCTGTTATAAAGCCGCATTGGAAACTGTTCTGTTCCTTGTTTTTCCCTATTTTAACTTTAGAAGGGGAATCTGGTTAGCAGTATTTTATTGACTGGCTTCCAGCACTGATGACCTCAGCTTTTTTAAAGCAGTTGCTTTTAACTTCCTGTTGCTCAATATATTGAATATGGTAGCAGCTACTTTCCTAAGAAATCATTGCAGAATTTGATGTAGACTTATAAGTAACTATAGATTACTCATATGTACTTTTAAATTGATTAAAGTTGGTGAAGAATATGTAGGCAATGAACCAAAGAACCCCCGCTTGATTTTGTTGGTTGAGTATACACAGGAAGCTTGAGTCTCCTCTTGTCAGCAGCACCTAATACTGGGTTGGAGGCAACTTCTGGGAAGACTCTTCAGGGATTGCTTTTGGAAAGAACAAGGGGGTGCTCAGAAGCCTTTTGATTAGTGCTCATCCATCTCTCTGTGTTTCAACATTGCATTTCTTTGGATTTTGTATATAGTACTGTGTATGTATCTTAAGTGTATGTTCCCCATATCTGTGAATATCTAATGCTAGAGAACTCCTGGTTTCCCATGGTAGAGTGGCAGTTTGTGCTGCTTGCAACCTTAGACCACTTTCTGGAATTGCTTAAGATTACTAATTTGTGTAATCTCTAGTTTTAAGGAATACGTTTGTGCTGGAGGTAGGGCTGGGACCTAGTAGCAAATTGTGGTGGCAATGTACAATCTGATCTACTTGTAGGTAAACACAATTGTGCATTGTTCTCAAAATACCAAATGAAAGGAAGCAACAATATCAACTCGGATCTTGCACTGTACTAAAGCAGTTAAAATCTTTCTTAAAAGATATTGCCAGGTGTTCTGTTGCCTAAAACAAAATTCCTCAAATTGTTCTATTCCCTGCATTGTGGGAGGATAAGGTAATTAATTATGAGTTTGAAGCACTTGTATTTATCTGACCCTATCCATCCATGACCGGATGTAGTGATGTATTTTAAAAACTAATGCTAAGATTGTAACTTGCCAAAGTCTCAGGTTTGGAAATTGCTGTTTGGAAGAAGACAGGTGAGGAAGTTCTTTCTGTAAAATGGAATTTGCTTTCAGCTTCTAAGGTGTGGCATAAGTGAGTCAGTGTGGACTTTTTAAAATGGTGTAATGGTGTCTAATTACCAGTGAGTCAAATACAGCTAAAATTGAAAATTGAAATTGAAAATTGAAATTGATTTTTTAAATGGAAAACTTACATAGGTGTCATAACATCTACATGAAGCCGCTGGGAGAGGTCATCTGGAAGTTTGGAGTGAGGTGTCACCAGTACGCTGATGACACCCAGCTCTACCTCTCCTTTCCTCCTGAGTCCAAGGAGGCAGTTGAAGTCCTGAATCGTTGTCTGGAGGCAGTGGGGGACTGGATGAGGGTGAACAAGCTGAGATTAAATCCTGATAAGACAGAGGTTCTCCTGGTCCGGAAGTCCTTGACTCGGGTATTGGAATATCATCCCGTTCTGGATGGGGTTGCACTCCCTCTGAAGGAGCAGGTTCGCAGCTTGGGGGTTCTCCTGGATTCGCAGCTGCTCCTGGAGTCCCAGGTGGCGGCTGTGGCCAGGGGAGCCTTTGCTCAGCTTCGGCTGATCCGCCAGCTGCAACCATACCTGAGTCGCTTGGATCTGGCCACGGTGACCCATGCCCTAGTGACATCGAGACTAGATTATTGCAACGCGCTCTACGTGGGGCTGCCTCTGAAGACGGTTCGGAAACTGCAACTAGTCCAGAATGCGGCGGCCCGTGTGGTTGCTGGGGCTCGTCAGTTCGACTCTGTCAGGCCACTGCTTCAGCGACTACACTGGCTGCCCATTCGTTTCCGGGCTGAATTCAAAGTGCTGGTCCTGACCTTTAAAGCCCTAAACGGTTTGGGTCCAGGGTATCTGAGGGACCGCCTTCTTCCGTACAATCCGACCCGTCACCTAAGGTCATCTGAGAGGGCCCTTCTGACTGTGCCGCCACTAAGAGACGTGAGAGGTGTGGCGGCCAGAGATAGGGCCTTCTCGGTGGTGGCACCCCGGCTTTGGAACTCCCTCCCCTTAGAACTGAGGAAAGCTCCCTCACTACAGAGCTTCAGGCGGAGCCTTAAAACCTTTTATTTTAAAAAAGCTTTTTAAATGGGGGCAGAGGTTGGGGGGCTTTTATCTTTTTTATCTTTTCTGTTTTATCATTTTTAGTCTACGTTTTTAGCTTTAATCTAATTGTATTTTAATTACATTTTAATGTGTTTTTATCTCTATTTATTATCATATGTAATTTTAGTGGTGTTTTATTGTTTTTTAATTGTTTGGCCGCCTTGAGTTCCCCCCTGTGGGGGAAGAAAGGCGGGATAAAAATTACTTAAATAAAATAAATAAATGTGCAACTGACCAACTTTTTTTGATCTTTCTCTTTCAGGTTTTGGCCTGGTTTGAAGAAGGTGAAGAAACTGTCACAGCCTTTGTAGAGCCTTTTGTAATCTTACTCATATTAGTAGCCAATGCAATTGTGGGTGTGTGGCAGGTAAGCATATACTTTTGTAACACTGTAAGAAGATTGTGCAGTAAAAGTTCAGATTCAGATTTTATACTCCTTCATATAGTTATTATATACATATAAATGACCTTAAAATAGATTGAAGATGTAGATTCTTCAAAGTAGCCTAAGAGAGGTGTTTCCGATTGTTTGGCCATCTTAGTATTGCGCTTTTGAGAAGGAGTCTGTGCAAATAGGCCAGGAGCCAACCACGTACCTAACAGAATGATCTGAAGGACTTTTGAGGTTTGTATTGCAACAGTTATCCCAAGTCATTCCCTCCCCTCAAAGCTGTCTGGCAAACTGGTGTTTTGTGGTGGTGTGCTGTCCAAAGGAAATTGAAGTAGGGCACTTGATGATTAGAAATTAACCAATTTTGTGTGTTCAGGAAATGTGCTGTACTTCAGATAATTTTAAACAAATTTGGTACTTTGGGAAATGAAAAGATATCAGTGTTATTTAGCCTTTTCAGTAATTCTCTTCAGTCTATTTGTGTAGCCTACAAGCAGCGTTCTGCATGCAGTAGTCCTGCAATCCCCACAACCCGGTCCTTTTCTGTATGCTTTGTCACTACAGTGGAGTGGTTGAAGCTTAGAAATGTGCTAAAAAATGGGAGCAGAGAGTTGTTTCTGAATGTGTGGTGAAATGGGAGTGCCTGAGTCAGAGTACCATGGTAACATAAATATTGATGGCAGTCTTCAGAAGCTATAAGTATAGAGTGTTGCCAAAAAGGAGCTTTCAGAAACTGACTAATACCTTTGAGTAGATAGTGTTGCTTTTCTTTGAGTTCAAGTAGCTGAACTGTTCTAGTCTCTTATTGGATTCTAATTGGTTTTGATTTTACAACTTTTACATGGAACAGCTGGTAGCTACCAGAAGCCCTCTTTATCTCTCTCCTGCCCCCCTGCCAAAAACAACCAACAGATTTTGAATGGCTGATGGTAGACTAGAGTTGCATCTAGACTGCATGCTGGTGTTCAAAGTGATTGGATGAGATGTCCGAATTGGAAAAGTGGTGGTTAGCAGTGACTGGGTTTACTCAGTTTGGTAATCATGGCAAATTATGATTGCCATGAATTAGGAGATGAAAGAGTATTTGTGTTCAAGATGGAGTGGGAGCCTGAAGTTCCAGTACGTTTGTTCCCTATAACAAACTCATGGCTATAAAGTCTGAGCTGACCTGTGTGTGTTTATAAATTGTGTAATTGGCTTGTGGATCATTGCTTGGGATGCAGGAGGTTGATTGTTCTAAACATGTTGTAAACTGTTGAATGTACATAAGTCAATTTGGAGCAGGAAGTTTGAATAGGGTGTCCCTGTAGTGCAGGTCTCTTAATTTATCCTGTCCTCTCTCATGCCCTCACAGATGGAACGTTAAAAATAGTCATTCAGAAAATGTTCTTCTGGAATTTATCTATTTAAAGTTGGTCCATCTGGGTGGCTGAACGCTGCAAGTATTCTCTGGTTGGGATTCAGAGTAGGCACTGCAAAAGGAGACAAATATAACTCTTTTGCCCCACATAACTTTTCATTGGGACATAAAATTTGCTAACCCTTTGGTTGCTGGAACAACTGAAAAATCAGTTGGTTTTCAGCACCTACTTTCAGAAAAATGTACGCTGTTTCTGTCCTGGCAGCATAAACCACAGACAGATGTTGTGCATTTTACCTTGCAGATCTTAGAGCTGAAGTTATTAGGTTTCTTGAAGGTTTTTTTGGCATCGTACAAATATTTAGCAAGACTCCAGCATTAAGCAGTCTGGAGAAGACAAATCTTCTTAACTGAAAGTCCCTTGGTTGTTAAATTAACTGCTGCCATAAGCCACTGTTGAGATCATAAAATTGGCTCCAGTGTGGACAGAAACCAGGCTGAAATAGTTTCATTTTAGGGTATCAGTCCTAGTACTATGTTCAGTAGTACTATGTTCAATAGTCCTGTGTGTGATTTGACATATGCTCTTTTCTTTTCAAGTGCAAAGAGGTGACTTTGGACAAATTATATCC
This sequence comes from Cryptoblepharus egeriae, assembly GCA_030015325.1. Classification (NCBI taxonomy): domain Eukaryota; kingdom Metazoa; phylum Chordata; class Lepidosauria; order Squamata; family Scincidae; genus Cryptoblepharus; species Cryptoblepharus egeriae. The sequence goes on along the minus strand of JAREYC010000017.1, from coordinate 6,953,547 downwards.
CATACTAAAAGCTAAACAATTTATAGAAATTGTGGACATATCCAGCCAAACTTGAACTGAGGGGTAGAAGCTGGATTTCAAAGTAATAATGCTAAACTGCCTTAATTTATTGGCTAGCTGATAAATTGCTACCTAGATACTTTGGCCTGAAATGTGTCAGTTTAGAGCTCTTTAAGGGTCTAGGTCCTGTCTGCCTTTTGTGAGAGTTTTCTTTCTTTGATTATGAAAGGTTGTTCTTGCTGAGGAATTGTCAGGAAGAACCTTTGCCTTAAAACTCTAAAACTAATTTTATCTTGTCGAAATAGTAACAAAACTGCAACTAAAGACAGTAGCTTGCAGATGGTATTTGACAGTGATGCTTTGCAGGCTGCTGCCTCAGCTTGATACAGCAGCATGATGTGTCTAGCTAGGTTGGTGAATGAACATGACGATCGCTTAACTGGTGCAAGTGGGAAAATTTTAGCAACTATATTAGGAAAAGCAAAAATGTCTGAACCTTCCAATGTTTTCTCCCTCTTACAGGAGAGAAATGCTGAAAATGCGATTGAAGCGCTCAAAGAATATGAACCTGAAATGGGTAAAGTGTATCGACAAGACAGGAAAAGTGTACAAAGGATAAAAGCAAGAGATATTGTCCCTGGAGATATTGTAGAAGTAGCTGGTAAGAAGTTCTTCTGACAACATAACTTGCGTGTCATAGAAAATGTGTATTTGTCAAGGATCTAGCAGTCTGCCAGCTGACTGGGGGCGGGGGAACTGCTAAGTGCTGTTAGTAACTGTCCGATTTCCACAACTTGCTTCTGTCTCTGTTAACTGCATAATGCAGTTGCATGAGTGTGTTAAGTGTGTAGGTGGAAGAGGCAGTTTAGAGCTGTGACTGTCCTTGACTTTCACTTTTCCAGTATGTTTTGTTTCTTCGAATTTTGAATGACAGACAGAAGGTAATCTTGTTCCCTTGGTATATTTTAATGTCAAAAGAGAGTAACCATGCAGGATTGAGCTGGCCAAACAATTTTGTGGCATAGCTATAGCATGACATCTTCAAAAAACAAAAACTTATGATAAATATCATTTTTATTCATTTTTAATGATTTTTGATATATCAAAAAGTTATGATAAATAGTTGAGTAGTTAGCAGGCATGTTTCCATCAAATGTTTTGGTAAACCTGATATCAATTTGTTTTTCCTGCAAACCTGGGTTTTGAAGTATATAGTATACTTCAAAACCTGGGTTTTGAAGTATAGCGTTTGTTGTCTTACAGATAACTAGTGCTAAAACTCTGCATAAAGCACAATCCTAACCAAGTCTTCTCAGAAGTAAGCCCCATTGTGTTCAATGGGTCTTACTCCCAGGAAAGTGTCTTTAGGATTGCAGCCTTAGGCCCATATCAAATCAAGCCAAATTAAGTCAAATTAAGCCCTTTGCTCCAGAGCAGTTAAGGTGACTTTCCATAAGATAACACGAGAGGGTGACGAAACTGTGTGGACCTGTAACTGCTCTGGTTTTTGCCCTTAGTATTTCACATCACTTGCATCTCATATGTGCTTTATTTTAGCCATAGAGACCTATTGGCAGGTAACTTGAATTAGTTGTGGTTGTTCTGATTTGAAGCTGGCTAATAGATGGACTTCATTGCCTGGTTTGGACAACTTCTAGATAATATTGATACTGGTCATATACAGTGAGCTGTTGTGTGGATACTGTTAATGTAGTCCCAATCTTTAAGAAGGGGAAAAAAGAAGACCCGGGAAATTATAGACCAGTCAGTTTGACTTCAATCCCGGGCAAGATATTAAAACAAATCATAAAACACACAATTTGTGCACATCCAGACAAGTACTCAGTGATCAAAACAACCCAGCATGGATTTACCAAGAATAAATCTTGCCAGACAAATCTGATCTCCTTTTTTGATCGGGTTATGAGCTTATTGGACAGTGACAATGCTGTGGATATCATTTATCTTGACTTCAGCAAAGCATTTGACAAGGTCCCACATGACATTTTAGTTGGGAAGTTGGAAAAATATGGGCTAGATGAGGCAATTGTTAGGTGGATCTGCAACTGGCTCAATGGCCGCACTCAAAGGGTTTTAGTAAATGGGTCTGCATCAACCTGGAGATCAGTTTCAAGTGGGGTACCCCAAGGCTCTGTCTTGGGCCCAGTCCTCTTTAACATTTTTATCAGTGACTTGGAGGAAGGGGTACGGGGGAGCCTGATCAAATTTGCAGATGACACCAAGCTGGGAGGAGTAGCAAACACATCAGAAGATAGGAGAAACCTCCAAGAGGATCTGGATAAACTGGAATCCTGGGCTGTAACAAATAGAATGAATTTCAACAGGGAGAAGTGCAAGGTTCTGCACTTAGGAAATAAAAACCAAAAATACAGGTATAAAATAGGGGATACTTGGCTTGGCAGCACAAATGTGAGCGGGATCTTGGCGTAGCCGTGGATCACAAGCTGAACATGAGTCAGCAGTGTGATGTGTCTGCAAAGAAAGCAAATGCCATTTTAGGCTGCATTAAGAGGACTGTAGCTTCCAAGTCGCGAGAAGTTCTAGTTCCTCTTTATTCAGCATTGGTCAGACCTCACCTTGAGTACTGTGTTCAGTTCTGGGCACCTCACTTTAAGAAGGATGCAGCCAAACTGGAGCAAGTCCAGAGGAGAGCGACAAGAATGATCAGTGGGATGGAAGGGAAGCCCTACGAGGAAAGGTTGGGGGAACTTGGGATATTCAGCCTGGAGAAGAGGAGGCTGAGAGGAGACAGGATTGCCCTCTTCAGATACCTGAAGGGCTGTCATAGGGAGGAAGGGCCTCATTTGTTCATAGCTGCTTCTGAAAGCAGAACTAGAACCAATAGGTACAAACTGCAAGAGAGGAGATTCTGGTTGGATATCCGGAAAAAATTCCTGACGGTTCGGGCGGTTCGGCAGTGGAACAGATTGCCAAGGGAGGTGGTGGACTCTCCCTCACTAGGGATCTTTAAGCAGAGGCTCGACGAGCACCTGTCGGGGATGCATTAGTGGGATTTCCTGCTGCAGGCAGGGGGTTGGACTAGATGATCTACTAGGTCCCTTCCAACTCTATGATTCTAAGTAAACAGCTCCCATAGAAACAGCAACAGCATCATCGCTTGTTTCATAGAACAGCTGTCCGCATTACCTTGGATATTCTGTTCTTCACCGAATAAATGATTGTAACATAGCTAAAATATCAGGGTGGGTGGAAAATGGTACATACATTGTGTTCCATAGCTAGTGTCAAGACCTGGAGGTGAGAGAGACTGTGTGCATGCCTCTGTCACAAGTTTAAGCGTATTGGATGGCCTTTGACATGGTGTCTGCAAAAAGAGGACCATGTAGGGAAGCAACAGAGTGCTTGATGCAGGGATGCATATCTGGGTTTGGAATGCTAGGCCGAGTGCCTATGACATTTGCATGTTCAGGCCAATGCACCTCGCCATTGCTAAGCATAAATAGCCAGGTGCCAGTTACCTCCAGCTTTATGCAGTGGGTGACTAATTTTAATATATTGTTTTCAGGAGAGATTGGGGTATCTTCACAAATTCTAACATGGATTTCAGTTTTGACAAGAGGTAGCACAAGGTTTTTGTCATCGCCTCTCCCTTTCGCCCATATCATTTCAGAAGTGAGTAGCCTTAAGTAAACACTGGCCTTCCAGAAGGTGTGAAGTACTTTGTAAATGATAGATTGATAAGGTCTATGTTGGACCATGTTAAGGTTTTACTTGGGTTTTATAATAACGGGATCTTCCCAGGGTGTGATGAGGTCAAGTTACCTTGTATTGTGTGCCATAGCTCTTGCTGCCAATCGCTGAAGAATTTGGCAGTTTTTCAGTTGTAAATTGCTGATTAAGATTACAGTAAAGAGGTTACAATACTAAGTCCTCTTAAAATGCTGTAAGACCAGTGAAGGAAAATTGCCATCTGTAGTCTAAGAATCAAGACATGAAAGACTTGGCCATCATACAAAAGGCACTGGTTTTGGAGCCTCTTTACTTATTTTATAAACTGTGTTCTGAGAAAGTCACTGGTGTTCAGTCCACTTCTAAATAAGGCTTGTGAAAGTTCTAGCATTGTTTTTCATTCTATCCTAGAAGCAGGCTTTATAGTGTAGAGCAACTTTTTATCTTGTTAGATTATCACTATATCGTATGATATACTATCAGTAGGAAATCTAGCTTTAAGAATTGGAGAATTATCTGAGGACAAGTGCCCTTTGGATTATTCACTGACCTCTGCTAAACACATTTCACTGTGCACTCTCTAGTTGTTGTGCAACAAAGTGGATGTAGCTGAGTTGCCTGTAGGCGCACTCTACGACATACCTACATGTTGTCCTCAAGTGACTTTGTACCTTACTGATCCAGTCAAGATTTTCATTGAGAAGAGCTAAACAAGGAATTTAAGAACTTTTTGTCTCGGCATCTTATTTTAAGCTTCTCAATTAGTTACACCAAAAAGCAGATTTTTAGTCTTTGTTCTGAATTTTGGCTGCTAATTCTGAAAGTATTGTTGGCACATATAAGTGTCCCTGTTGTGTCTCCTTGAAATCTCCGGCATGGTTTGGGTACAACCTAGGATAGAATTCATACTGAAAACCTTCATACTCTATATTTAATTTAATGATTTATAAAAGGAATGTTGAATTGGACTTGTTTCTGATGAGTTCTCTTATGAATTACTAAACTATATAAGGTTCAGAGAGTGTAAAGCTTATGCTATTTTCATGCTTTGGATTCATGGGATACCTGCCCATTATACCTATAATAGAAATGGTAATTCAAAGGGGCTTTATTATTGGAACAGAAGGTACTGAACAAGATGTTTGAACACTGAGGTAACTTCCTGTACATACTACATGCTGTTTTGGCACACTTAATTTTTTACGCAGACTAAAGAAACGTAGTAGTTTTATGTGAGGGGATGGGGGACTCTCCCTAAATCCTACTTTTTATTTTTTGCATTTCCTGGATATTTATAATAATCTAATAGTGGGAATTGCCGGGTTTTGCTGATTAACTTGGGAAGTCTTGCCAGAATCATCCAAGATAACAAGTTATGAGTGAACATTGCCCAGTGTTCCCTTTAGGTCCCTCATGCAGAGAGGCTGCATTTCTATCACTAGCAGTGTAGCCTGCATTGTTACTTAACTCTTTTGTAAATTGCTGTTTCGTGTGTGTGTTAAAACCTACGCATTTAGCTATTGCTATAATTATAAGTCTTCTAATTATTTTCAACTAATAGGTTTACTACTTTGTATTCAGACAGTCATAATTATCTCTATTGGAGGAGTCCAGAGGAACAGCATATACAAAGGGGGTAGGGAGCATTCTGTACCATTAAGAGTGCTGCTGCAAGAATCCATCGCAGTGTCTTGTAATAGATGACTGGGGGCTTGCTTTTTTACCTTGTCTCCTAATGTTGTGCCCCTAACCAAGGGCCTATGGGCATTTTGATATCACAGTTCTACAGTAAGTATGCCTGAGAAGGAATTTGCTGGAGTTTTGCCAGGGTCTCACTGTGAAAATTACCAGCTTATGTGCTCTTTGAGGAACCAGTGGGGAGAGGCAGGTTGGAGAGGCCATGGCCTTTGTGTGGGGAGATGTTGAGTTTTCTTCTTTGCTTTTCCCAGCGTTATTTTGGGATAACATTATATAACCTGTTTTCCTGTCCGGTTGATAGGTCTTGTGAACAGGGAAAGAGGAGTTGGTCATTTTGATAAAGATGGGGAAAGATAATTGTAAAATGGTAATTCTAAAATGGCCCCAACTCTGAGAAATGTGAATTTCTTAGATTCAGTGGCGCCTCACGTAACAAATTTAATTCGTTCCAGAGGCATATTTGTTACGTGAAACATTCTTTACATGAAGCGGATTTTCCTATAGCAAATAATGGAAACTCAGACGATTGGTTCCAGAACCCAAAAAAATTCATATAAAAATATTAACTGGATGTAAAAATGATGACAAAACACTGGAATTGGATTCAAAACATGCATTCAATGTGCATGATCCTATGAAGTCTACTTAGGCTGCAATCTTAAAGACACTTTCCTGGGAGTAAGACTTATTAGACGCAACCTACAATCCAGAGTAACTGCGGGAGCATGAAAGAGACATTTACATCAACGTAGTTATTGCACCGCCTAGTGAAAACCTATGGGAAATTCATATTGCAATCCAGAGTAAATCGTTCTTATGTCAGAGCAAGGACTTCCCGTAGTTACTCTGGATTGTGCCCATAATGGGGCTTACATCTGAGTAGTCCTGGTTAAGATTGTACTCTTCTATCCATTGGCTCAAAGGAATCTTTGTCTTTTTGTGCAACTTTAACATTCCCAAGAATGTTAAATGGAGAGCAGCATTAGAACATCAATAAGGCACACTTTCCACGGTGCCACACACGGATCCCACATACAAACCTGGCTCAGGCTGCTCCCCCGCTGGACCCCACATGAGTTCCCTGGCCATGGAAGCCTGTTCAAAACTTTGCCCAGGGCCCCACTGTAGCTCAAGCTATTCCCCTTGCTCCCCCTCGTCCCTTCGTTCCCCCCCCAGTGGGTTCCTTTGCCATGGAAGCCTGTTCCAAACATCCTTAGAAGTGTTCTTTACCCAAAACAGTGTTCTTTACACAAGTCAAAATTTCTGAGAAAATTTTGTTCTTTACCCAAAACATCCTTTACCCATGTCGTTCTTTACCCAAGGTACCACTGTATTGTCCTATTGGTTTCTTTCTCAAACTTGTGGTTTCAAAGCCTGGGTGCTGTAGATTGGAACAAAACTCTGGGAAACAAAAAAGCACAATGGCCTCTTTCCTGTAGTTACTGGAATGTCAAATTGATGTACTGTACTTTGGTGTTGGAATAGTCAATGTGTATGTGCATTTGTGCCTGCTACCCAAACTTAATTGTTCAGTGGGATAGTTTCTGCAGGGTTCTAAAGAATGAAATGTTACGTTGGTTGCCCTCCTTGCAGCCTAAAACAATTGGCAGTGATTATTGGGTGTGAAAAATGTACGGTTTGTCCACAGAGGTTACTGGGTACCAGTGAAGCGGTTGAAGAAGTCAAATTTGTTATTTGAGCTGATCAGTTTTTGACTATCACTGTCTTTGTTTAATAATGAACCTTCAGAACATGCAGTGCAGGGAAGGTGGCTCTTTCTTAAATGCTGTACTGAAGGGTACGCAGAATGTTAGAAAGATCTTTTAGTCCTTTCTTCCCATAGTTCTTATGCCTAGATTGATCTATATAAATGCCCACTTAAAGGATGCCATCTTTTAATATTCCATTGTCAAGTTTGGCGGTACGTTTGAGATGCTCAGATGTTTGAAAACCCAGAACCGTGTGTGCCCTTACAGATTGGTGGGCTCTTGCCTGCATTGTGCTGAGTCTTGGCCTGCTGTTTGGTGGAATTGTGATAGCTGAAAAACAGCTGCTATCATGTATCTACATATAAACCTCCTCACGACATCCAAGGGAGCGCACTCAAATAGTTTGCCCATTTTTGGCCTTGGTCATTGTTTGTCTTGTACTATTTTTCTCTTTGCTGCTCAAGGGCACAGTTTAGATGGGTTTTGTGTGGAGTAATGGAACAGAAGGGAAAATTAGTGTAACTGGCTTATGGGTCTCTTTGTATCTAAATAGCAGATTGTGTAAGTATGATGCAGTATGGCTCACCCTAGGGATTCTCCTTGGGACAGCGCTATAATTTTAACCTTGTGAGGACTTGTACAGAAATGTGCCTCATTCTAAAAGGCCATCAATGCCATTCATAATGTGTGCTTAATCAATGCCATTCATAATGTGTGCTTAATCTGATGGTGCATGGCTTCACCATCACAGATACAGGATTTACAGATAGCAACCTTCTGACAGCTTTGCTTTTCCTGCATGTGCTATTGCTACCAGTTGCATAAGCAGGTCCTGTAGGAGTTAACGCTTACTCTGTGCATCCCTGCAGTGAAACTAGAGGGAGTGAAGTAAGTCCACTCAGTGTGACAGAATCAGTAATGATTTGTTGGTGATGCAAGTATCTTCAATGTAATGTACTTGGGCTTTTGGCATGCTCTGAATTCCCTGCTATGATTGCAGTTGGCAGAATAAATATTTAATGAAGTTTTCCTCCAGGCTTCACATGTGTAGTACTAGATGAAATGTACTGCACAAAAATGTGGCACTGCCTCTCAAACTCCAAATAACTGTCAGTGGATGTGAGGCCAAGAGCTTGGGCTTCCATTGGGATTTTGACCTCCTTTTTTTCCCGCAGACCATTTCACACAAATACCACTATAACATAATCCATTGCAAGTCCTTCAGACTTTTTTTAAAACTTCAGCTGAATGATAGGAGTAAATTGGATGCCCATTTGGGCCTCTGGATATGCTCAAGCGTATCAAAATAATAAAAAAAACTCAGAAATAGTAAGCAACCCGGGTGAAAAACATTTGTAAAGATTGGGATGTTCCTAGCGATATCTGGAGTTTCTTATCACTGGAAGTGCCAAATAATACATTAGCTGCTTTTTTGAATAAAATTTGAATATTTATATCCTCTTGAGACTTTCTTTGCACAGGTGGAAAATTGAGTTCACTGATGGTTAGTCAAATTCATGTACACGCTCTTTTTATTTTACAGTTGGTGACAAGGTTCCGGCTGACATAAGAATTACATCTATAAAATCCACCACTTTAAGGGTAGATCAGTCAATTCTTACAGGTAGGTGGATCATAACTCTCTTGTAAAGGACTGTTCTTTGTTCTTGGCTGCCTTTGAAAACAAATTGGGAACCAAGTTCAGATTGCTTAAAAGTTACAAAGTAAGATAACTGTGGTCCGCTTCCCTGGATAAATGGTACACTGGCTCAGTTCGGTGGAAGCTATTAAGACATACTTCATGGAATTATCATTCATGTGTAAAACTAAAGCTTTATCCAAAATGTCAGATCCGAAAGCTCAAATTTAAAAATTTAATACAAAAATGTTAAGTTGGAATGAAGTAAACCGCCTCCCTATATAATCTGAAGAATTATTAAATTGAAATGTAGAGGTTATAAAAAGGAATATGGACTCTTCCTTCCTGTCTTGCCAGCTTTGTTTGACACCATTAATGGTAGATAGGGTTGCCAGTATCTTAATGCAGTCCCTGAAAACTGGGACAGTCCAGGTTTTCCAAAACACATGGCAGTCCTGGTCAAACATTTAGAGGACCTAGTGAAGTATAGAGTTGTAAGGGACCTATAGGTAGTCTAGAGCAGTGGTTCTCAATCTTCCTAACACCGTGACCCCTTTATAAGTTCCTCATGTTGTGGGGATCCCCAACCATAAAATTATTTTCGTTGCTACTTTATAACTGTAATTTTGCTACTGTTATGAATCGTAATGTAAATATCCAATATGCAGGATGTATTTTCATTGTTACAAATGAAATGTGTGTTCTATTCACATATTGAACACAATGGGATTTATTTCAGAGTAGGCATGCATAGGATTGAGCCCTGAGGCTGCAATTCTATCCACATTTACATGGAGTAAAGGCCCCCTGACTATAATGGGATTTATTTCAGAGTAGGCATGCATAGGATTGGGCCCTGAGGCTGCAATCCTATCCACATTTACATGGGAGTAAAGGCCCCTGACTATAATGGGATTTATTTCAGAGTAGGCATGCATAGGATTGGGCCCTGAGGCTGTCAGTCAGCCCCAGTGCGTGCGCAGCTACAGCCGGAGGTCTGGCAAGCCTGACCTGGCCCCCTGCACCAGGGATCTTTCGGCGACCCCCAGGAAAGCTCTAGGTGACCCCCAAAGGGGTCCCAATCCCTACTTTGAGAAACGCTGGTCTAGAGTCTCTAGTCCAACCCCCTGCGTCTTGCAGGATCTCCTAGAACATCTCTGACAGGTGATCTCTACTTGAAGATCCCCAGTGATGGAGAGGCCCCCACCTCCCTTGGCAATATATTCCACTGCGAAACTGTAGTATGTTACACCCTCTGAGTTACCTCATTTTTTTTCTTTTCAAAAGCTTGCTGGTCTTTATCCATGGGAAAATTATTTTTTCAATCTAATTGTTGAAGAGACACGACTCTTGTACTGTGTCCTAGTTGCAGCATTAAGCCTTTTATTTGACATTTTAAAGGCAAGAATAATGTGCCTGCTCTGTAGAATTTAGGTCAGGTTAAATTCTGGAACTGTTCATGCCCAGAAAGAAAATAAACCACTGAGGATTTAGAAGGCTAGGAAAGATGTCCCATCTGTTTTTTCTTCTGATCAATAGGTCTGACTGAAAATAAAAGTCTGAATAAAATCTTTGAGAATCATCTGCTCCTGATCCAATTGTTAGGCTAGGTCTCACCTTTTGCATTGGAAAACTGGATTTAATCACCAAGTGGGATGATTGCAGTGTGGTAGTTTTCATAAGTATTCTTGAATAGCAATAAAATCTGCCATATTGACCCTAAAGACTGCTTTAAAACCCTATCCTTCCTGTAGGTGAATCTGTATCTGTCATTAAGCACACGGACCCTGTGCCTGATCCTCGTGCGGTGAACCAAGACAAAAAGAACATGTTATTCTCTGTGAGTAAAGAAATGTTTATCTTATTTGTGGACTAATTAAGGACAACATTGCCTTCTTTCCAAGTGGATTTTTGAAAATTAACATTCATTTTGTTATGATAACTCATGGTGAAAGTATTATGTATATCATGGTGACCTTGTTTGGAACTAAATGAAGCTTAAAAAATTGCATCTTCAAATTTGGTAATCTCCTCTACTGTTATAACCATACGTAATTGCTGGTCCAAACCCTGTCTCCTGCTCCCATGCCCGCCTGCCAACTGCAACTGCAGATACTGAATCCACCAGTACCAGGTATACCTGTAATCTGCTAAATGCTGATTATGGAACACAGGAAATATGTGTATACTATTTACTCAAAGCTGATTAAGATAAATGAAAATCTCATAGTTAAAATATGGTACCTGAAAGTGTTGTCTTGTTTTTTCTGTTTTATTGATGGAAATGTCATTGGAGTTCTAATTTCTCAACTTAGGGTACAAACATTGCAGCAGGAAAGGCCATGGGTGTGGTTGTGGCAACTGGTGTGAACACTGAAATTGGCAAAATTCGTGATGAAATGGTGGCCACAGAGCAAGAAAGGACTCCTCTTCAACAGAAGCTGGATGAGTTTGGGGAGCAGTTGTCCAAGGTCATCTCACTAATCTGCATTGCCGTCTGGATAATCAATATCGGTCACTTCAACGATCCTGTCCATGGGGGCTCTTGGATCCGGGGAGCAATCTACTACTTCAAAATCGCTGTGGCACTTGCGGTAGCTGCAATCCCAGAGGGTTTGCCCGCTGTCATTACCACCTGCTTGGCACTGGGCACACGCCGAATGGCCAAGAAGAATGCCATTGTCAGGAGCTTGCCCTCTGTGGAGACCTTGGGCTGCACTTCGGTCATTTGCTCAGACAAGACCGGCACTCTGACCACTAACCAGATGTCTGTTTGCAGGGTATGACTCATTCATTTGCTCTGTATCTTTCCTTTTGAACTTGTACCATGTGTGTAAATTTGGCCAGCATGGTCATGTGTATCTCTCACCAGTACCTTGTTTCTGGCTCTGTTTAATCAAATATGTTGTAGAAGCATTACCAGAAATCTGTGCCTCTGCAACTCATCAAGAAGGAGTGCTGCCTATTTTTGTTGTCCAAGTGATTTTACTTGTAGTGAACAAAATACAGAACTTAATCAGTACCTTGTTCCAGAATCTGTTTTCAGTCCCAGGGTTCCCCCTAGGAGGTGCGTTCAAAACACATATCCATGTGAGTTGGAGAGAAAAGAAAGTTCAGCTCTTTCCTATTCCAATTGCTAGGATGTGCATTTTGCCACTAACAGCTGTGCCAAGTGGTTTAAAAAAGGGGTTGTAGCTCATGGGTAGAGGACATGCTTTGCCTTCAAATGACCCCAAGTGTTGTCCTACAATCTCCAGGATTGGGAAATAATTTTAACTGAAACATTGCAAAGTTGCTATCTGTTGTAGTACTAAGTACTGTTCTGATGGATCAACAATCTGACAATTCATATTGTCATTGAAATTGGTAGAAATAGCTGTGTAATATTGCCACTTAGCACTGTTCTCTTTTTCAAAATGTTGTGGAGAAGTATTGAGGCACTTTCTGATTAGTGAAAAGAAAGACCAACTAGAGATAATAGCAGAAACCTTGAGTAGGCAAATCTGAAGGATTTTCCTCCTAAGTTGTCCACCTCCTGATGGCTCTTGCCTCTTCTTTTCATCCCACTTCTACAAATTTGGATCAAATTTGGGGTTTCTAGAAGTCAGAAGCTGGTAAAAATCTGGCAGAACCAGATTTAAAATTTGACACAGCACACATATTGGAATATACTAGGTTCCAAAAATCACACTTGATGCTAGATACTTCATTCTGAATAGAGAAACCCGGTTTTTGTGTGTGATGTTCTTCGAAAATGCTGTTTTGAATGCTGATTAATCTAGGCATTGTCATGTTCGTTAGGAATTCAATTTTTCACTATCTGTTGTGGCTCACTTAAGCTTGAAATTCCAAATAGAAGCTTTGTCTAAAAATTCCAAATAGAAGCTTTGTCTAAAAAGGGACTCTCTTTATTTTTGGAAGGTTCATTATTGAGGGTCTGACTGTACTTGGAGCATCTCTCTGAATGTACTGCGTGGCCTCAAATTTCAGGCTAGAAATTTGGCCATAGTGGAATTTCAAATAAGTGACAACTGTGTCAATCCCATTTTGCGCCTATTTTTAAAATTTTATGGATTGTATACCTGTAACAAACTTCCGTTTGTCCTTTTGAAGTTACTGTTAATATATCTGTGTTACTTCCTGATCTTATTCAGCGTGGTGTTGCTGTGGTGTTTCTGACTGTGAAACACAAAGCAATTGCTCATCTGTATTCCAGAGAAGGTTAGTTGCAGGGGTATTGCATAACTGCCCGACTCTTAAAGAAGTACATGCCAAAAAAGGAGGCTAGCTCCTTAGCATTTCAACATTAAGGTTTTCTCCTCTTGAAAAGAATCTTTTGCAATGCAATATTGAATTCTTTAGAAGAATGCAAAGTTTTTCTAATCCTGTATTGTGGATCCAGGGACAGTTTTTGTTTTTTTCCTGTGGATGTCAGGTTAGGTAACACAGAAAATCTTGGGTTGCAAAATTTTGGAAGGCTGCCTTGGCACGTCAAAGCAGTAAGGCGTATAGGAGCATTTGCCCGGTGTACAAGGAGAAAGTGTCTCTTCAGGAAGCTTTTGCAGAAGTAGTCCTGGGAGATGATTTTCTGCATAGTGGTCTGTTGCCAAACTGTCAGCGGGCCAAGTGATGTGAACTTCAGTCCTTGAGACTCGTCTAGAGTAAGCCTACAAAAAGAATTAAAGCAGCCCTTTTGGGGGTTGGGACATGATTTTGTGTGGTGTTTGCTGCAGAGGGTGAGGGACCACCCTGACCTCTGGGGTCAAAGTTCTGCTTTCAAAATGAGCATAGTTCACACACTTCCTGACCCCTTTGTGTCTCCTTTAACTTCTCCGGTCTCTGTTCCCCTTTCTGTAGAAATATATCCTTTTCCTCTTTTTCTCACTTTAGCAAGACCTTTCCTTACATATGTCTGTGCAACTCCTGACTTCTCCTCCATATTCCTTTCAGTGACTCGCATACTACTCCTTCCTTCCCTCATCTATATAAAGAAGTTGTTCCTTGCCCAGGAAGTTAACACTTGGAACATATGGTTCTGTTGTATTCCGAGTCATACCATTGGTCCGGCTAGTCTGATCTGCTCATAACCAGCAGGGCCTCTCAAGAGATTCAACCTTATTACCTGGACCTACATGGCCATTGACTTTTGCTCCCCATTAGGACTACAATCCTAGGCATTATACAGGTGTTTTTGTGATGATTCCACTGCTTCTCTGGTGGATTTCCTGGGGAGCCACAACTAACAGTTTGGGAACCACTGGGTTAGACTATGAGTTTAAATGATACAGTTTAGTATTTGTGATTCAAGGTTGTAATTGATGTTACTGGGCTGTTTGATATTTACTACTTCTTTCACAGCATACAAATTCAAAACTTTATCAGTTGATTTTTCTTGTTACAGTATACTTGTCTTCCTTTCAGATGTTTGTCTTGGACCGAGTGGAAGGGGATACCTGTTCTCTGAATGAATTTACAGTGACTGGTTCAACATATGCTCCAATAGGAGAAGTGTAAGGGCTCTATTCTGGCTAAGTATCCCCAGTACTGTATTATATAGTGTGTAGCAGCACCAAGGGCTAGAACTGAGCAGCCTGAAAGAGGTTCTCAATCCTCTGACTTTTTATTTTACCCCAGTCTATTGTTTTGAAGCTAATTTCTGTTAACATTTTGAATGTGTGTGTTGCATTGCCAATTCTCATATGCCTCAAGTCTTTATGTGGCAATTTTCTTTCTGCATAAGAGAGTGCATGATGTCTTTCAGATCTTCATACTTTCAAAGAATGGTACAGAATGTTAATGTGTGCTGATTAAAACAGGCCCAGCATCTGCCAGTGTTTACCCTCATTACAGGCCTTGTTTCTGGAGGGTTTGAGGGAGTAAGGTGTAGTAAGGTGAAGCGCTTCAGGAGTTTCTTATGTCTCCCATTTAGAATTTTAATTTTGTAAAAGGTGAAGTCATGGGTGACGACTTTGGTAAATATTCTGCTTCCTCCCTCCATTTTTTCTGACAGGCACAAAGATGACAAATTGGTCAAATGCTGTCAATATGATGGCCTTGTGGAACTGGCAACCATCTGTGCTCTCTGCAATGATTCTTCTCTGGATTTCAATGAGGTGAGCCTTTCCAGTTCAAGAGAAGAGTGAACCCAGCTCTGTTAGCTGTAATGCTAGTCTCAGGGGTTTAATCTTTTTCCTACTTGCATGTGGGTACCTGAGAAGATTAATATGGTTCACTTGTTATCCCCCCGGGTTACCCTCAAAATGGAGTCAGACTAATACCCAAGGCTTAGATGACAGCAGGCCTCAGATATATGTGATGAAGCTTAAAATAAATTTGGTCTTCATGTGCTGGAAAACAAAGCTTGGATCAGTGCCAAAATATGACTTGGAAAATGCAACCTTTACATCAACAGGCTGTGTTACAAATCCAATTTTGTTCATGTTAAATGGATTTTGTGGGTGTCTTATATGAAGACATCATGGTGGTCCCAAGACTTGATGTTGAAGTAATCTTGATTTTTCTAGTAATGCTTTTAGCTGCTAGTAATACTTTTTTATTTTAATGAAGGCTAAAGGAGTGTATGAGAAAGTTGGAGAAGCTACAGAAACTGCCCTGACTTGCCTGGTTGAGAAGATGAATGTCTTTGACACAGAATTAAAAGGATTGTCCAGAATCGAACGGGCAAATGCTTGCAATTCGGTCAGTATATCAAAGAACGGCTCATAATCTAATGGAGCAATTCTCCTTTGTTGGAAGCTCACATCAATACAATTCTGACCTCTATCTCTCACTCCTCCCATTTGTTTGCAGGTAATAAAGCAACTCATGAAGAAAGAGTTCACCCTTGAATTCTCAAGGGACAGGAAGTCCATGTCGGTGTATTGCACTCCAAACAAGCCCAGTCGTACATCCATGAGCAAGATGTTTGTTAAGGCAAGCATACTTATAGAAGCAGGTGTTGGTTATGATCTGCAAGGCAGCATGGCTCTTGGGAGTCATGCCAAAATAGTTTGCAGCAAGTCACAGAATAAATCTGTTTAATATTGAGATTTAAGAGGGAGCAAGCTGCCGTATAGAAAAAAATAAAAAAAAAGTAAAAAAATAGTGCTTAATCTGTGCTACAAAAGCAAATAATTCTGCCTGTGCTTGTGAAGCTAATTGGTTTTTTGTTCTCCCACAGGGTGCTCCTGAAGGTGTTATTGATAGGTGTACCCATGTCAGGGTTGGAAACACCAAAGTGCCGTTGACACCAGGGATCAAGCAGAAGATCATGACCGTCATCCGAGAGTGGGGCACTGGCAGGGATACCCTTCGGTGTCTGGCTTTGGCAACGCATGACAATCCACCAAGGAGGGAAGACATGAACTTGGAGGATTCAGCCAACTTTATTAATTATGAGGTTGGTTTCAAGTGTCAGTGTACAGGTTTGAAAAGAAGATGTTTGATATGAACGTGGCCAGGAATTGGGACCACTAAGGCAGGGTCCTCAACCTTTGCAGGACCCAGGCCCAGCTCTTCGGATTTTTTTCCACTGGCTGGCTGGGGTTGCACATGCGCAGTTCATTGCATTGAATGAACTGACCATGCGCAGCCTAGCAAAAGTAACTGATCTCCTAAGATTATAATGAGGAGGTTGAAATTCAGATTCTATATAAAAATCTGCATTTTTGACTACTTGCTATAAAACCTTCAATTTTGAACTGCTGCTGTTCTTCTTCTAGACCAGTTTGACCTTCGTTGGTTGTGTGGGGATGTTGGATCCACCCCGAATTGAAGTGGCTTCATCCATAAAGTTATGCCGGCAAGCTGGGATCCGTGTCATCATGATAACCGGGGACAACAAAGGGACCGCAGTGGCTATCTGTCGCCGTATTGGCATCTTTGGGGAAGATGAAGACGTCACCTCAAAAGCCTTTACAGGCCGTGAGTTTGATGAACTCTCTCCAGCGGCCCAGGGGGATGCCTGTCAGAATGCTCGCTGCTTTGCCCGTGTGGAGCCTTCCCACAAATCTAAGATTGTGGAGTTTCTCCAGTCTTTTGATGAGATTACAGCCATGGTAAGCACTTCATGGGCACAGGGTTGTGGGTAAAGGGCTCTTAATTCTCTTCCTTCAAGTAGCTTCCAGTAAATAAAATAAACCTGGAATAACAACCCATGTGAGTGGTCACTCCTAAAACCTTGTATTTTTCAGACTGGAGATGGAGTAAATGATGCTCCAGCCTTGAAGAAGGCTGAGATTGGAATTGCGATGGGATCAGGTACTGCAGTGGCAAAGACTGCTTCAGAAATGGTGCTCGCAGATGACAATTTTTCAACCATTGTGGCTGCTGTTGAAGAAGGACGTGCAATATATAATAATATGAAGCAGTTCATTCGCTACCTCATCTCCTCCAACGTTGGGGAAGTTGTCTGGTAGGTGTATTTTTCTGCTCCTTTACGCCCATGCCTTAAAAAATCTTGACTTGTGGAGGTTATGAGAGGGGAGGGCTTGCTCTTGACTTAGTTCTGGAAGTTTCTTTTCATGACCCAGACTGTGTCAAGTTCTGGCCAGTAGATGAGTTTAAAACATAAGATGAGTTTCTTAATTACGAAAGAGTCTGACGAAGCACAGTACATTCGGCATTATTGAGGCTATGAATAACCTCTCCTGTGTTCTTTTTGTTTAGTATCTTCCTGACTGCTGCTCTGGGTTTCCCTGAAGCTTTAATTCCTGTCCAGTTGTTGTGGGTAAACCTTGTAACCGACGGACTCCCTGCCACAGCACTGGGCTTCAACCCTCCTGATCTGGACATCATGAACAAACCCCCTCGGAATCCCAAGGAGCCCCTCATCTCCGGGTGGCTTTTCTTCCGTTATTTGGCAATTGGATGTGAGTGTTCATTTTGATTTTGGTTCTGTTCTTTCAGCCTGTAATAACTGGGCCCCTGATTAAAACACAGCTGCTACTTTGTGGGTCTTCATCCATTCTTCATCCCATCTCCTCTGTTATTCTCCTTAATATTTCCCCCTTTCCTTCACTTTTTCTCCTGGCTTCCTGACCAAGTTAATAATCTGATTGGTCCACTTCAACTCATGCAGCTAAATCTGTATACAGTAGGAGAGAGAGAAATACTGTTGTTGGTGAGATGTTCAGTGGGGGTGAAATGTAGATTTCTTGCATACAAACCTTCTGCCTGCTCTTCGGCCATGCCTGTGGGTCAGTTTTAAGGAAGATGTGATTTTGGAAAGGGTCCAGTTGTGATGGCTTGGCAATCCAGATCTAAGCATGGACAGTAATTGCAGGAAAGAGGCAAGGGTTGCACAGTAATCTATTGTACGGCAGAGAGGAAGTTCAGGTGAGGTGAGCATGCAGTAACGTTGCTCTATTATTTAGCCTAGAGAACTAAGATGCTTTCTTCTTTCCCCCCTTAAAGGCTATGTTGGAGCTGCTACAGTGGGAGCTGCTGCATGGTGGTTCATTGCCGCAGAAGGTGGCCCAAGAATTACTTTCTACCAACTGGTAATTCCTCTAAATATGTCAAAAATGAAAGATTTGCAAAAACCATGTTTCAAAGCAATATAGGAATCTTATACAGGAATCTTAAATGCTTTCTTAAAAGGACACCTATCGCTATCCATAGCAAAGTCTTGCGCATGCCAGCCTAATCTTGTTTTTTTTAAAGTGAAGATGTGCTTATAAAAGAGCCTCAGTTTTAATTTCCTTTAATGGTACTTGCTAGCACAGAATGTTCTTCTGGTGTGTCCTACAGAGTGAGGGAAGAGAGGCAGTGATATCGTACCTAAGCTGATGTGTGTGTTTGCCTGCCTGTTTTCCAGAGCCACTTTCTGCAGTGCAAAGATGACAATCCAGAATTTGAAGATGTTGACTGTGTGGTCTTTGAGTCCCCCTATCCTATGACCATGGCGCTCTCTGTCTTAGTCACTATAGAGATGTGTAATGCTCTCAACAGGTTAGTGTGGTTGAATTGGAAAGCTAAAGGAGTTGCTTTTTCCTTCTTGAGTCTATTGAGTGGTGTATGAAGCAAGTCATTGGTGCAGAGATGTGAATTGTGAAGAATTTCCTGTCAAACCACCACTATTCAACCTATCTTGTTCCACAACTGGGGACTGAGAACTCTGTCTGCCCCATTTCCCCCTATTAATGTCTTCACAACAAACCTGTGAGGTTGCAGCCTGAGCAGCTGTTACGGCAAGACAACGAAAAGCGGCTGTGTAGGATTATATCAAGAACCCAGTTTTGCTAAGGCAGTTCCATGATTGGATTGGATCCAAACCCCTCCTTCACAGGTAGTTGGGTCTGAAATGTCCAGAAGATCCCCACCCTTCACAAAAAATGCTAGTCTTATTGGAAATTGGAGGTCTCCGATTTCGATTTCACCTTTTAAAAAGTGTTAGGCCACCCATTATTGTTCTGGTCTCTCAAAGCATATTAATTGAGCAGATAACAGTGAGTTTGCCTGTAATATGGTAGTATGTAATGTGTGTGGAAAAAGAAAACTCCAGAAATGCTGTGCAAATGTTTTAAAATAGTGTTGGATGCCCAACAGACCAAGGTATGTTCACTAGAGGAACAGAGTGGGGGTGAATTGTAAAGGTTATGTATATATCATGCTCTCTTGCAGCTTGTCAGAGAACCAGTCCTTGCTACGAATGCCTCCGTGGGAGAACGTCTGGCTGCTGGGCTCCATTTGCTTGTCCATGTCTCTACATTTCCTCATCCTTTACGTAGAACCATTGCCAGTAAGTCCTCTCGTTCCTTGGCTAAGAGGAGATACCCTTCAACTAAACTTTTTAAAAAAGGTGTCCACAATAATCCTCTTTTATCTTCTCCCCTCCAGCTGATCTTTCAAATCACCCCTCTGAACCTGACCCAGTGGCTGATGGTCTTGAAAATCTCGCTGCCGGTCATTCTACTGGATGAGACACTCAAATTTGCAGCGCGTAACTACCTAGAGCCTGGTAAAGATAGTGTGCCGCCTGCCACCAAACCACGTCCTCTGTCCGCATGCACCGAAGGGATTTCATGGCCGTTTGTGCTCATTACCTTGCCTCTCCTTATCTGGCTGTACAGCACAGACACTAACTTTAGTGACATGTTTTTCTCTTGACCTTGAAGCGATAACGGTTTGACAGAGATGTTTAACTTAATCGATTTTTTATTGTTTAAAGCGATTGTCTTATTCTGCTGAATTTTCACATGAACATCTTTGCTGGTGACTGAGGTTTCATATCCTAGACTTTTGGGTTGTTTTGTTCCTTTTATTTTTTTCCCCTGACACCAGTATGGGGAGCAGTATTTTTTCCCCTTTTATACACAACTAGGGTGTCCATTGACATGTACAGAGAAGTTTAACACTATTTTATGCAAATATTTTTTGTAGAGGAGAAGCATGTACAGTGTTCTGTTTCATAGTCAACTCATTCTTGTAAAAACAAAAGTGTTTTGCGGTGGGGAGGTAGCAGGAAGTGCCAGTAGACACTATTGAGCAAACATTAATTGGTAGCAGATTTTAGGGAATGAAATGTGTGTTTTTTTTCTTAAACTAAAAGCATGCAACTATGTGTGTTTTCAGCATGATCATCTAATCTTAATTTGTCATTCATTTGGTTTTTCTGCACTGAGCAGATCCTACTGCTACCTCACTCACTGTGTCCCCGTGTCCACTTTCTATTTTGAGTTCTCCTTTCCTAAACATTAGGATCTGATTTAACCTTGTTCATACCTGTCTTTGTCAGAGGTATGCCAGTTCTTGCTGGTGCAGAAAATACCATTCCAGGTGCAACATGTTAGTGTATTTCCCCCCCTCCACCTCCCCCCATCCCAATACATCTAGGATTTTTTTTAAAAGATTATTTATTTACAATATCTTTATGTATTTTTATTTCACCAGCGTTGCCCACATTGAGAGGGTGGTGGGGAAGAGAAGGCTGCCTGGATGAAACTAAGCAAGCAGCAACAAAAATAAACTTTTTAAAAAATGAATTTTCTATGGGTTTTCTTCTCTCCCCCCCCCCCATTTAAGTTCTAGCAGACTGTTGAGTTTTAATTAGCAGAGTCATGTGTCATGTTTTCTGTTCCTTTTTATATAAAAAATTTAAAAATAAAAATTAGGGCATTTGAAATGGGAACCTGGAAACAAACAACTCATATTTGCACAGCTGGAGTTTGCTGGGTTTTTTTGTCCAGTGCCACATCTTGGGACAGTTAGCCTGCTTGCCATGTTGTATCCTCAAGTGGAGAAGTAAAAACTTGTGTGTGTGCGTGTGTGTGTTTTGTAAAATCTGTAAATACCACATGACCAAATGAACATATTGTATAGAACTATTTTTATTTTTAATGTGGCACTAACCACCACCATTCTATGACGATAAATGTTAGAACATGATGTCATGTGTTTTATTTTTCTCCCCTCCAAACTGAGTCTTGTACCAACAATGTGTAAGTTCATTAACAGTCCTAACTGTGTGGTGTTTCTCTCCAATGCCTTCCAACATTCATCGATTGAAGTGAGTATCTCTCTTCCATTTCACCATTCAGTGGTGATGTGCTGTAAAATAAAAAGAAAAAAGCTTATGCTGTACACGTGTCAAAGAATAAATGCTAATTTTTTTCCCCATTTCATGCTGCGTTTTGTCAGATATTCTGCTGTGCTCCATTATTATCCTCACTCTTCACAGTCTGCAGCCAGTGGCATAAGACCCAAATGTCTTGAGTGCAGTTGTCACCCCCATTTCTATCATCATCAGTTTTAGAACTAGCCTAGGGAGAACAGTAAGGTGTGTAAAGTGACAGCTTTTGTTCTGAATCTGCCTCCACTCTCCATTTGGAATTGTCTCTGGAATGGCTTTGATGTCATGGGAGTTTTATCCAAAGCTTCAGGCCAGAGGTGTGGTGGTGTTCTTCATCCCCACCCCTCCAAATTAACCCAGGGGTTGGGCATCAGTCCCATGTTAGTTTACTAAATAAACTGGCTTTGGTGTGCTTCAGCTGTTCTTATCCTGATTCTGAAGGGGGTCATGAGCCATGCCAGCTAAGAGGTGTTCTGGAGCCCTCTTTATAGTGGGAACAATTCCTTGATTTGTTCCTATTCTTTTGCATCACAAAGGACAGCAAAGGAGGGGTCATTCAGTGCAAGCAGAGAGAGTGGGTGTCAAGCAGTGTTCTAGCACAGTAATCCTAGACATTTTTGGCCCCAGGGACCAGTTCTGTGGTAAAAACAAAATTTCCAGGGACCAGCCCAGGGGTGGGGGTGGGGGAGTTCTGCCTCTGGCGACCTAGAGGGAGGGCCCACCTGTACTCACCCAGAGCACAGCACAGCTGCCTCCAGCTATAAATCCCGTTATAATAAATAGAGCTATTACTAGGTTACTGTGGATAGGATCGCAGGTGAGAGCCCAATGTCTTAATGCATGTCCACTCAGAGCAAGGATTTTCAACCTTTTCCAGTGCAGGATTCATTGAAAATGCACAAAGCCATCCTAGTCACTCCTATTAATAATATAATAATAATAATAATAATTAATAATAATAATAATAATAATGGAGAGTAAGCCTCATTGATTATAATGGGACTTACTACTGAGTAGACAGGCATAGGATTGGTCTCTGAGACTGCATTCCTCCAACAGCTCTCCTGCTGTGAGGAGGGAAGATGCACCTCTCGCAGACCAAGGACCCAAGGCAGCTGCCAAGGACCACCAGTGGTCCCTGCCCTGGGGATTGAGAAACCCTGTCCTAGCACATAGCAGATAACATCCTGCCTTTGCACATATCTTTTGATAACTTGCTAGATTGCTCCTGTTTGTTTCTGATGTGGTGAAATTAAAGTTTTTGCCCAGAATCTGATGTACTTATGTGAGGCAATGAGGAGGAGAAAAGGCAGACAGCAGGTCCTTGATCTTTGGAGTAGGTGAAATGGCTGTGGGGTAGGGGCTGGGTTTGAAGAGCATTAACTTGCGGAGATAAAATGCAGTACAGCAGCTTTGTAAAGTCTTCTGAGGACATGGCTGATAACAAAAAGCCGGAAGAATGTCGGGGATGAGTGAGGCATAGGTAAACAACTGATCCTGTCTGTCCTTGCACCTGTCTCGTTTACTATTTGCACTTCTTAACCATTGTTTCCCTAATCTCTGCTAATTGCATTAAAAAATTTAACTTCAAAACTAACTTTTGTAGGGTGGGAGCAAGCTGACTCAAATTACATGGGAACCTACAGTTGACACCATAGAGAACATATCTTGAATCTTGAAAGACTTTTTTCCTTGCAGCCCCAAATTTTAATGCTGCCACTTAGAAAGACTTGAGAGCTCATGCCCTGTTGTTTTCCAAAATGCTATTGCAAATCCTACCTTAGCTGGAAGAAATTGAGTTTTCCCAGGCTTGAACAAAATTTAACCAAAATTTAGATAAAATAAGAATTTGCACATTAATGTAGTAAAGAATTTGCGCAGTAATGGCTGGAAAAATCCCAACAGGGAAATGGGCTGGAATGGATGTGGAATTGATTTATTAGTTTGAGAAATTTGTTATAATATTTTCATTGATTAAATGGGTGAACTGTCATAGTCAAAAAGCACTGCGTGTTTTAAGAAATACCATAAACAGTGGTGGTTAGCCTTTGATGCATTACTCTAGGCCAATACTCTACAGTAGGCCAATATGGATGTATACAGTCAAGTTTAAATCTGGTCAAGGTGACCATATAGAATGAAGGACAGAATGCCTGTACCTTTAACTGCATAGATGAGAGAATTTAGGCAGATTTAGTTCAACACAGACGGGTTCTAAAAGCAGCACTTGCCTCAATTCGCTCTTCTATGCAATGGTCAAAGGCAGTGGTGGGATTCAAATAAACAACAGGTTTTATGTCCTAATAACCTAAATTAACAGGTTCTATGGGCAAAATCAAGAGTAACTTTGGGAGTCCTTGCTCCGGTGTAAGAACAATTTACTCTAGATTGCAATATGAATTTCCCATAGGTTTTCACTAGGTGGTGCAGTAACTATGGGTGCACATAATGTCTCTTACGTGCTCATGTAGTTACTCTGGATTTGGCTGTATGTCCACAGAACAATAGGTGCTATGTCCTAATAAATTAACAACAGGTTCTGTGTCCCATTAGTAACTGGTTCTCAGAACCAGGCGCTCATTAGCAAAGGGTTCTATAGAACCTATGAGAACCCCCTGTACTCTGGTTAAAGGTATAGGCTTTCTGTCCTCCGTTCTGTATGGTCACCCTGACTATAGTATCCATGGCTTTGGTGACAGTTATTTCCCTTGTTCAGGAGGTTGGAGTGGAGAGGAAATGAGATACTTTACAACCCCGCTACCTTTTAAGGGAATGGAGAATCCTATGTGTAGTGCATCTCCCTGCCTGTTGCAGCAGCTACCAAATCAAGACAATTGGCAGTTGGTTGAACTCCAATCATGAAATCTGTTGAGAGTTTGGTTGGGATATGCAGAGGAAAAAATTCCTTATTGGATAGTCTTCCAGCTTTTAACTCTCTCCTGTTTTTCTAATTAACCAGTATTCTCTCACTGGGAAAATGAGGGCATTTATCAAACTGAGTTAACTTTTTTCCTTGCTGTTGAGCCTTTTATTAAAATGAAAAATCTTGCTTTAATATTCTTTTTTTAAAAAATTCCATCTTTTCACTAACGTTTCATTTTTCTTTCTCTCTTTTCCTTTGCAGCAATGCTGGAGTAATCATTTAGTCCTAAGCAATTATTTGCAGAAAATGTAAGGTTCATTTTGGTTGTGTGCATGTGTCTTAACAGCGCATCTACCGAAAACCATCTGCATGAGTCTTGTAAACTGAGAAAACAAAACACAAAAAAAGTCTTTCCCTAGGGAGGGAATTAAAAAATAGGACTGAAAGTTCGTGTTCTGTGAAGGAAGTGTGTGGTGCTCTCTTAAAAAGCTTCGGGTTTGTATACAGATCAACCAATGTGCAATATAGTTTTTAACTGATAAAGCAGACCTCTGCAAAGACATTTTTGGGATTCTTTGTTGCATGAAGATGAATCTCCCTAAACTGCTCAGCAAGAAATTAAAGAGTGGTGATCGACGAGTTTTATTTTTTCCCCTCCATATTTCGTTGTGTAAAATTTGTCATAGTTTATAAAATGTACAATATTGGACTGTAACTGCATGCTTTTCAGATGTAAGTAGCCAATAATCTCTTATTGTATCTTAATATCACACCTAAAAACAGCTCTGTACAATATGCAATTCTATTTATACAGATTCATTGACAACGGTACTGTTGTTGAATGTGTGGGAAACTGTTTAAAAAAATCTTCAATTCCATAATTTCAGCTTTTTTAAAAAATATCTTGGAGTGTGCAAAACTAGGTCTCTTTTTGCACTGTAATAATGTAACTTATTTAAATTGAAAGTCGTAGACACACATTGGTGCAATTCACATGTTGTGATGCATTCTCTCTTAACGATGACAAAAACCCCTAATAACAAACCTAGTCCATAAATCAGCATGTGTGACTTTTTTGTAGAAGTTGTAAATAACGTCTGATTTAATGCTGATGGTGACGAGCATCACACCTGCGCCTGCCATCTTAGATTGGGGTAAAATAAACTTATTCTACAATATATAGTTGATGTGTTTGTTGAGATGTGCTTTAACTGTGTGGTAGGGATGCTTGTTTGGCAAAAGTGGTTGTGTGCTGCCACCACAAGGACAAAAATGGGCAGCAAGAGACTCCGTTGTCACACAGGCTGGCTAGTTTCATGGGGATAATTGGCCATTCAACAATGTGGATCCAAATTTATAGGACAGTCAAAATGTGCAGGCTGTTGTGCCCCAGTCTAGAATTCCTACAGCTTGTTCTATTTGTCACATAAATAGGCTCTTGGAAGCCAGTCGTATTGGCTGCGATCCAAAGAAAGCCACAGTAAGGTGTGCATATCCCTAGGGAGGTTGTGAACTTAGGTTTATTGGAATAGTAAGTACCCTAAAGCCATGTAGCGGACAAGAGGTTCAGAGCCAGGCCATGTTATTCAAAGGAAGGAAATGAGATCTGGACTTCCACCACCACCCAAGGGCAAAAATAAGTCTTGAATTGTATTATTGGCTCTGTGTGTTGGGTGTGTGGTGTGGTTCAAATATGATAACGGCAGCAATCACATCTATGCAGGTCACAGTTCCTTGGTGGTATGTAAAGACAGACAAAGGTGCTGAAAACCTAAAAACACTTTCCTGGGAGTAAGACTCATCAAACACACTGGGGCTTACTTTTGAGTAAACATGGTTAGGATTGTGTTCCAAATGTAGGCCCTTGTGAACCTATGGGGTCATTTGGTCCCATTTGCAGAAAGGTGAGAGGGCCCTCCACATCTTTGGGAAAGGAGTTCCTGCACATATAGACACAACCTTTCAGCTCATGAATGATCCAGGGTTTTGAACCTAACAACAAACATGAGAAGGACCCCTGCTGAATCAGGCCCATCACATCTAGGACGCCAAAACATACAGCAATTAATGCTCTGTATTAGGAAGGGGTATTGAGATCAGGAAAGTGCCCACTTCTTTATGTGCCCCTGAAACACGTCACCAACTCTTTTGCAGTACCGCAATCAGTGCCAAGTTCTTCGAGCACCCGCCCCGGCAATGTCTCCCATCCTGCTAAACTCTTCCTAATCCAGGGCTCCCGGCTGGGATGTGTTCCAAGCTCTTGAAAGCACAACTCGCCAGGCTGTGAGTCAGTTGTCTTTGTCCTCCTGCCAAGGGAGCTTTGATGCAATAGGACGTTTTGTACTTTTGACAAATCCAACCAGTTCTTCCTTTTGGAGACGTAACAGGTACAGAATCTGGCCCTAAGCACTGAAGCCAGTGATCATTCCTCTAATACAGGCCACTTATTTAAATTTAAGATGCCACGGGACAGTTTATGGTTTTAGAGCGGCAGAATGGATAATAAATTATGATTTTAAATTATTTATTTTACTGTCACAATCATCTTTGGAGGGAGGGTTAAACTAAAACATTGTGACTCACATCTAACAAGCAGGGAGAAAAGGAACTAAATATATATTTTATTTCTGTATATAGATGTCTGTTTTTTGTACAGCTGAACACAGCCATCCTGAGTTACCTGCTTTTCTTGTGCCACCAATCTTACAATTTTCATCTATAGGTGTCTATTGTTTTTATTGTTAGTCACAGTTCTCAGCCAGACCCAGCGTGGGTGTCTGATGCTGTTTTATCAAAAAGCCACTTTAAAAAATAAAAGGGCACTTTTACCAGCAGGAGAATCAGGTTTTCACATCTCTTGCTTTGGGGGCTGGAGGGAGAATTTTAATGATGGACTTCATGATGTGAACATCCGTCACCATTTGCAATGAAACTTACAAATGCTTCACACTGAGCATTAAAGTGCAATTAAAGCTCCATTAGGCAGCTACTAAGTCCAGAGATATTAATAGAAGCCAATATAGATTACTTAAATCACCACATATAAAACATCAATTGTTGGAATATAAGGGAGGAGAGGGTGTTTTGGATCCAAAGTCTTTGCTCTGGATGAGGCCCATTTGTATGTGATTAACAGCTGTCAATAACATCATGAAAGAGGAGGTGAATTTGTTTCTTAAATGTCCCAAAACTTGTAGGACAGTGGTCTTCAAAGTAGGGGTTGGAACCCCCTTGGGGGTCACAAAACTTTGGGTGCAGGCATCTTAGAATCTGGCACTGTGCACCTTTAATGTCACTTCCAGCCATTGGGGGTGGAGGGGCTCAGTCCCAAATAGATTCTCATTCTCAGAAGGGGGAGGGGTCCCAGGATGAAATGCACAAGTCCCACTGTTGTAGGATATCAATATGGGCATTGTTTTGTCCTTGCCAGGGGGCTTTTCAACACTCTCCTTTGCCTCAATCGAGGAAATTTTTCATCTTTGGGAAATCCTTGAGGAGTGGAGAAGTGCCACTGGACTGGAAGAGGGCAAATGTAGTCCCAATTTTTAAGAAGGGGGAAAAAAGAAGTCCTGAGAAATTATAGACCAGTCAGTTTGACTTCAATCCCGGGGAAGATATCAGTGGCGTGGAGGGGGGGATTTGCTGCTTGGGTAACAGAATATCCTCCATAACAATCCAACCCAGGCTTTCGTGCTTCACATGCAGTGTATGCAGCGCTGAGCACAATACCATAGTCTTCCAAGACTGACGGAGGCCTGCTTTTTTATTAGAACAAATCACGCACAATTTGTGCACGTCTAGACAACTACTCGGTGATCAAAACAACCCAGCATAGATTTACCAAGAATAAATCTTGCCAGACAAATCTGATCTTTTTTGATCGGGTTACGAGCTTACTGGACTGTGGCAATGCTGTGGATGTCATTTATCTTGACTTCAGCAAAGCATTTGACAAGGTCCCACATGACATTTTGATTGGGAAGTTGGAAAAATATGGGCTCGACGAGGCAATTGTTAGGTGGATCTGTAACTGGCTCAACGACCGCACACAAAGGTTTTTGTAAATGGCTCTGTGTCAACCTGGAGGTTGGTATCAAGTGGGGTACCCCAAGGCTCTGTCTTGGGACCAGTTCTCTTTAACATTTTCATTAATGACTTGGAGGAAGGGATACGGGGGAGCCTGATTAAATTTGCGGATGACACCAAGCTGGGAGGAATAGCAAACACAACAGAAGACAGGAGAAACCTCCAGGAGGATCTGGATAAACTAGAATCCTGGGCTGTAACAAATAGAATGAATTTCAACAGGGAGAAGTGCAAGGTTCTGCACTTAGGAAATAAAAACCAAAAATACAGGTATAAAATGGGGGATACTTGGCTTGGTAGCACAACATGTGAGCGGGATCTTGGAGTTGCCGTGGATCACCAGCTGAACATGAGTCAGCAGTGTGATGTGTCTGCAAAGAAGGTAAATGCCATTTTAGGCTGCATTATGAGAACTGTAGCTTCCAAGTCGCGAGAAGGTCTAGTTCCTCTTTATTCAGCATTGGTGAGACCTCACCTTGAGTACTGTGTTCAGTTCTGGACACCTCACTTTAAGAAAGATGCAGCCAAACTGGAGCAAGGCCAGAGGAGAGCAACAAGAATGATCAATGGGATGAAAGGGAAGCCCTACGAGGAAAGGTTGGGGGAACTTGGGATGTTCAGCCTGGAGAAGAGGAGGCTGAGAGGAGACATGATTGCCCTCTTCAGATACCTGAAGGGCTGTCATAAGGAGGAAGGGCCTCATTTGTTCATAGGTGCTACTGAAAGCAGAACTAGAACCAATGGGTACAAACTGCAAGAGAGGAGATTCTGGTTGGATATCCGGAAAAAATTCCTGACAGTGAGGGCGGTTCGGCAGTGGAACAGCTTGCCAAGGGAAGTGGTGGACTCTCCCTCACTGGGGATCTTCAAGCAGAGGCTCCACCAGCACCTGTCGGGGATGCTCTAAGGGGATTTCCTGTTGCAGGCAGGGGGTTGGACTAGATGACCTACTAGGTCCCTTCCAACTCTATGATTCTACGATTCAATTGGCAGATTTCACTCCTATAGGATACAATTTATTTAACTGATTTATACCCCACCTTTCCCATGCCAAAGCAAATGCCCAAGACAGCTTACAAAGTTCCCTCCTTTTGTCCTCACAACAACCCTGTGAATAGGAAGCTTCATGGCTGAGGGGGGATCTGAATCCTGATCTTCCAGGTCTCAGTCCAACTCTAACCATTACATCATCTGGTCCAACGAGATACTTCTGCACCTTCCACTCTCCATTAATAATTGATAAGGGATAATAATAATCTATAATTGTAGAGATAAGGGAACACATCTTCAAGATACAAGGGCCGCAATCCTACACATTCCCATTGACTTACATCTGAGTAAATGTATAGGAATGTGCTTTGGAGCTCCTTTGGTCATAACAGAACATGCAACAACAGCAAAGAACCCTCCAGAATATGCTTATTAGGAAATAAACAGCCAAATCCAGAGTAACTACGGGAGCACATAAGAGACATTATGTGCACCACCTAGTGAAACCCTATGGGAAATTCATATTGCAATCCAGAGTAACTTGTTCTTACTCCAGAGCAAGTACTCCCTGTGGTTACTCTGGATTTCACCCTAAAAAAGGTGAAACAATTGAAGGACATAAGACTTTAATTCCTGTAGTGTATTGCACAACAAGAAACACCACAAAAGGCCTCTAAAAATCTAAAGAGACAAAACAGACGAATTTATTCTTTTAAAGATGACTTAACAGAAAACAGCAACATTGTCCAGTTTCCATTTCTTTCAATGGCACATGTGCAGGAAACACTCCCTGGAACTGAACCCTGGAATGGATCATTAACAAACAAAAGCAAATTGTGAAGACAATACAATAGCCTCAGCAGTTGTCCAACACAAGCAGAGATTGTGAGGTCTCGGTACTGTAAAAACAGTCATTAGTAACTTCCCAGGCCAGGGAACTGCTCCAACTTAGACGAACCATGCAGAGGGGTCAAAGGGTGGCACTGGTTTGGTGATGAATGTGGAAAGTGTGGTTTCTTCACACACACCACCATCTACACAAGTGGATTGGGTACTTAAGAGGCCTGGAGTGGAACATTTTGTTTTAAAGTGGTGCCATAAGAACTCTGCACAAAGACCCGGAGAAGTTTGGAAAGGGCTCCAGAGGTAATAGGGGGCCTGTGGGAGACCCCTGCAGTTTTCTGGAGGAGTTCAGCATCTAAAGACCCAGCGTGGGCTCTGTGAACAAAGCCTCTTTCACAAAAGGAAATCAAAGCGGCCCACACTTTATCCACCGCTGGGGGACCAAAAGTAATTAGGATTCTGACATCATTTCAGTCATTAACAAGCGTGGCAAGAGGCTCTTGATATTCTTTAGAAGCTTCTAATTTTAGAAATAAGAACTCCACCTGCTGCTTGACACCAGCACCTCCCCAGCACCAAACCACTGAACCATTAATATCGGGAGCGCCAAGAGCAACACAGAACAGGGTGTTTGCTTTAAAAACAAACCAACAAAAAAGAGCCCCCCAGTTGCTTCGGATCTTCCTTCTTCTGCCCAGTTTCTGCACCAGAACATGCTACCCTTGAAACGTTTCTTCCAGGGAGGAAGATGGGACTCAGTGGATCAGCTCAGGCAGCCCCCTCACTGCATGCCAAACCACTGTTCTTGGTCAGCCCACTGGGCCGCCTCGCTGTCGCTGCCTTCGAGATCGCCTTCCTCCCCACTCCCTTCCATGTCGTCCACGTCTTCCTCCTGAGTAGCATCCGTGGGGCTTTCTTCCTTTTCCATCTTCTGCATTCCCTCCAACGACTTCTGATCGTTGGGATCCAAACTGGGGGAAGGGAAAATGGAAAGATGTGAGGGAGCAAGGAAGAGCTGCAGCTGCAATTCTAAGCTCCAGTTAGGTTGGCCTAAGCCCCAACATAAGTCCTGTATTGAACACGAGGTATCACAAAAGTGTTGTAAGACACTTGTTCACCACTCCTGGGTGAGGCCAGTGCACAGACATGCGCTTGCCTCCCTACATCACCTCGGAAGCAGAACTCCCATGAGTTGTGCTGGCCTAGGTTAGGATTGCATCATACGTAAATGAGTTAAGTCATAAGAGCCCTGCTGGATCAGGCCAAAGCCCCATCTAGACCCACAGTACACACCAGATGCCTGGTGCGGCACTTACATCCTGGTGTCTCTTGCATTCTGCTAGTCCTAAGAGTCCTAAGACCAAATAGCCTACAATCAAGTTTATTTCCTTAAGGTAAAACATAGCTTTAGAGTTAGCCATTTGTGCTGGGGTGCAAAAATCCTCACAATGTGACCTGCTGGACCATTCAGGCTCTCCTACCACACATCAGATCCATGCCAAGGTCTGCATGGAATCAAAGGAAAAAAATCTGCTCCAATACAACTTACCTTAGAGCAATACTGTATTGGTCCATGGCTTCTTGGTATTCATTAACAGCCACAAGAAAGTCCCCCAACATCCGATGCAGGGTGCAGTCGCTCTGGTTTGCCAGAGCATTCCTCAGCAAAGCAATGCCATCTTCGTATTTCTGTTCTCGACCTATCCACATGGAGAAGTATTTGAAGGTATTTATATTGCAGCTGCCACCCTCATTAAAGACCTGTCTGCTGTTTGTTGAAACACAGGAGCTGTTTCCCATACATTTCCTGATGTGTCAAGCACACTGAGGGCTGCCATATGTCCCCCAAAAGGGACAATCCTGATTTTGGGGGGATTGTGTTCACCTCCTGGCAGATGGGACAGAGGGCCCTATCCCGATTTTGTGCAAAAGAATTATGGCAATCCTAAGCACACCTAAAGTGAAAAAGAGGGACTTACTGAGAAGCTCTGCCTTCTTGACCACAGCTTTAATGTAATCGGGTCGCTGAGTCAACGCTTTGTCCAGCAAAGTCTTTGCTTTCTCCTGTGCCACGGGGTCTTCCAGACAGACGGTTGCCAAGAGAGTAAGTGTCTGTGCGTTGGCTCCCAGCGTTTTGTAGACGTTGTTGGCCATGACAGTGGCTTCTCGGAGACCGTTGGATGCCAAGTAGCATTCTATAAGGCCTATGGGTCAGAGAGGAAGAGAGCTCATAAGGTGCAACCGGAGACATTTCCTATTTTTTAATTCTATTATCAGATTTTTAAAAAATCATCCTCTCCACTTGCCTTCATAGCAGTCTAGCCTGCAAGGTGCCAGCCGGATAGCTTCTCGGAAGTGGATGATGGCCTCCTGCACCCTCCCCATATTCCGAAGAGCAGCCCCTTTCAGCAGCAAGGCCTGCACACTGTTGCTGTTAAGCTGTATGGCTTTGGCTCCTAAATACAAGGCCCGGGAGTAGCGCTTGCTGTAGAAACTGTGACACCTGAGATTTAAAAAAATTAAAATAAAATGCTTTTTATAAAAGAAAAAAAATCAAATATTTTTAAAATATTAAATAATTACAAAAATGCCGTTGAAATCCAAATTTAAACTATGCTGTGGTATTCAAGAACAGCAATAGGTGCTTTGAAAGTGATTATTTCTGCAGCTGTGGAAATTCCTAGACAACTCCCAGAAAATGGCAATCAATAAATCTGATAATCCCAAGCAAGTCAGGATTTTGCTGCCCCATAGATATTAGTCCTAATCCTAAGATTTATTTGGAGAGCAACCAAATAAATTTATAAACCAAATAAGATTTATTTGGAGAGCACTCTCTTCTTGCTTTTAATGGATTACAGTGTTGTTTAAAAGGAAAGTGAGCAAGAAGCAGCATTTACCCAGATACCACCCAAGGCTCTGCATGCTGATCTGAGATATTGAAAAGACGGCAGCCTAGATTCTCCACATCTTCCAGGCGACCTTCGCGGGCTAGCAGGTAACCATACACGTCCATCCCTAAAGAAGACATTAGGAGCCAGATATATAGTAACCAAAGAATGGCACATACCAAGAAAAACTGAAATTTCAGAGTTAGCAAAACAGGAGGCTGTCGTCACAGCTGTTATCTAGGGAGCAAAAATTGTGCTAAGAAAAACAGAATATTTTCTGAATACTCAGAATGGGTACTAAAATATTAAAGGGCACTCTCTCTCTCTTTGGGGAGAAAGGTGGAATGATTAGATAGAGAATAGATGACACAGATGGATGGATGACTAGATAGGCCAGGTATGAATACCATGAATACCATGAATACTTGGAATTTGGTTCCGGCTAATGGCTACATACATACTAACACTAACTCATAAACAATAAACAATAAACACAGCAGAAGAACAGATAACATTCAATTCAAAACACTGCCTCGATATTTACTCAAAAATCACCTCAGAAGAATTACGAGTTCAACAATTTAATGGCACAAGGAAAAAAACTGTCCTTAAAAATGTTAATCAAAGTTTTTTTTATTCCTAATAATGGTAATAGGTTTTTTTATTAATAGTTTAATAGTTTTTAATATTTCCTATCTATTTCTATTTTTATTTGTTTTTCTAATCAGGAATATTCTTGTCCTGTTAAAGCAGTGATTTTCAACCAGTGTGCCGTGGATAGTTCACAGATGTGCCATGGGAAATTGGGGATTGACATTCGTTGATAGGAAAATTGGGGGATTTGAACAGCCTGGTGTGCCTTGTCAATGGTGAAAACAATTGATGGTGTGCCTTGACAATTTCACTCTCCTTATTAGTGTGCCATTAGATTAAAAAGGTTGAAAACCACTGTGTTAAAGCCCCGACTTCTTATTTAAAGGACATAAACAATTCAAGCAGACCAGCCAGAGACTTTACCTTTTATTAAATATGGATCCAGCATCTGTGCTTGCTCAAACTTTAGGATGGCGTTCTTATTGTCCCCGGCTCTGAAGTATAGATCTGCTAAACTCCCCAAGATGTCCACGTTGTCTCTGAGTAGGGATTTTTTCTCCAGTGAGCTTTAGAGGAAGGATACATCAGGAGGAAAAAATCAAAGTTACCATAGGATACCAATCTGAAAATAAACCCCATGAAGAAATCATATTGTGGCTTTCTGTCAAAGAGGGAAGGAGACAGCCAGTGCCACAACGAGGAAGGATACCCAAAGGTATCTAAAGGATACCTAAAGGAAGGATACCCAAAGCGGTTAGTATGTAGTAGTAAAAGTACTGCATGTCAGAAAGGTAAGTAAGACAATATCACAAGTGCCTTGTTTCATACCAGATGGAAGGTTTGGGGAAGCAGCTCTTCGAAGGAAGTCAGTTTGTGTGTTGTGGGTTCTTACCAGATTGTGTTGATTGCCCTGGTGTTATCTCCCGTATGCACAAAAGCGTACGCCTTGATCCACACTGAGAGCCAGTCCAAGTTTGGGATGCTCTGAATTACATTCATCGTCATGGAAGCCACTTCCGCCCCTTTCACTGACAGCGACAGCAGACCTACATGTAAAAGATACTTGTGACTTAGGCTGCAATTCTAAAGACAACTTTCCTGGGAGTAAGACCCAGGAAATACTTCCATCCAAAACAAAAGGTGAGGCACCACCTATGCTCCGTGGCAACACAGCTTAAAACACTTGCAGGAGCAAATTTGTTAGTATTTATTATTTTTTATTTATTCTATTTCTATCCTGCCTTTCTTCCCCAAGGAAGGATACCCAAGGCAGCTAACAGCATTTAAAACAGAATACAATTAACTGAAAAACTGGATAAAAGAAATAAAAAACCAAACAGTAAAATTGTGATTATAAAAACATTTTTAAAACCAGGTTAAAAAAACAGGCAGACAGTAGTAAAATGTCCTGAAATACCTAAGAAGAGACATCATAAGCCTGTCTGAATAAATCATGAGGTATTTCCCAAGGAATCCTAAACAAATCCAAACATACTTTCCAGGGAGTAAGAAATCCTAAACATACTGCAATCCTAAACATACTTTCCAGGGAGTAAACCCCATTGAGTTTAATGGGACTTATTTCAGAGTAGACAGGGTTAGGATTGCATCCTAAATCACTGTTGGGAAGAAAAGCAGCTACCTAGGATGGCGTCGAGAGCCAAGGGACACTGTCTTAGCACTTCTTTGTAACTAGTAACCGAGGACCGCTCTTGACCTGCCTTCTTGTACAGGTTGGCCAACATCATGTTAATCTGAAACGTATAGAAATCAAGTGTTAACCACATCACAAGGATGGACCATTTATGTGCCAGTAGGCGACACACAACCTTTCAAGAGATTAGTCACGGCAACAAAGTCACTGGGCTGCGAACAAACACATCACAACCACAATTAACAGCAACTTTGATTTTCATTTGCTTTCAACAACCTGGAAATCTGTGCCTCACATTTAGCAGCTCAAAGCTACTCCTACAGGTATTGCCCGCTTTCTGATGGTTTGTTTTAAAGGCACTTTTAAAGGCACTTACTTCTGAGTAGATATGCTTAGGATTGCCCTCTTAGTGTCTGTGTCTCCAACCTAACGGATCCTGGAGTGGGTTTGGGGGGCAAAGCTCCATTAAAGACAAAGACCCCCTACCTTTGGGGTTCTCTGCCTTGAGGGGATCCCATCCAGTATAGCGATCGCATCTTTGTCCTGTTTCAACATTGTGTAACACTCTGCCATTTTGTACTTCACTTCAATTTCAGAAGGCAGGCACTGAAAACACAAAACAGGCACATTTTAATAGCTTTTGGGGTCTCACCACAGGAAGAAATGGAATAATGCTCCAAGGAAGAAAGTTTCACATGGGGAGGAGAACATCTCTGATGCTGGTGGAGCACAAAGGATGTCATGGGTTGGGCCTTATCCTTTCTTGCTCTGCCATGCAACACAACAAATGCCATGTGACAAAGCAAGGTTTGAAACATGTGCAATGCTAAGCGCATTGTACCACTTGCTATCTCCATATGGTGAAAAATAGATCTTGCAATACTTTCCAATGGCATCTTTGAAAGTCGGGTGCAAGGTGGTGGCGTAGCTAAGTGGGGTGCAGCAGTCTGTCTTGGGGGGAGTTGCACCCCTTCGGAGCCATTCCAGGCTGGGGGGAGCAAAACGGAGCCATACAGCTCTGTACGGCTGTTTTGCTCCCCCCAGGATGGAATGGCTCCGAAGGGGTGTGTCTCCCTCCAAGACAGATTGCTCCACCCCCTTTAGCTATGCCACTGGTGCAAGGCTAAGCATCACACAACAGCTTCCCATGAGTGGTTAAGTTACTGGTCTTGCTGGTGAGAGACGGAGTTACTAATGCATAAGTGGCCAATACCTGGCTCTGAGGAGTGGAAGCAGCATTCCCAGTGGAAGGCCTCACTTTGGAGGTCTTACTCAGGGCTTTCTTCTGCTGCAGAGCCATGGTGTACTTGCTCACGGCGTTCCTGTACTCTTTGTCGTGAAAGAGGGAGTCTGCGTGGTACACCAGCAGCTGGTACTTCTGCGACGGAGAGAACAACTCTCTGCATGGGAGGAGGAAGAAGGAGGGTCTTGGTAGGCACCCCAAACACTGAGCAGAGACACTGGCAGAGCAGCAGCGGTATTCAGGGGCTGGCCCAAGGGACTCAGGGTACATCCTGCCACCCAAGGGAAAATGGCACCCCCAAGCAATCTAAGGACCCCCTATCACCCCCGCCACCCAAGGGACCCAGAGCACCCACTGCCATGTACTGCCACAAAAGGGATCACAAAGCCCCTTGTCACCCAAGGGACCCAAAGGCACCCAGGGGCATCCCCTGCCACCCTGGGGCACCCAAGGGACCCCCTGTGGCACCCAAGGGCATTCCCTGCCACCCTGGGGCACCCAAGGGACCCCCTGCAGCACCCAAGGGACCCCCTGCCACCCTGGGGCACCCCACCCTGGAGCACCCAAAGGACCCCCTGGGGCACCCAAGGGCATCCCCCTGCCACCCTGAGGCACCGAAGGGACCCCCTGCCACCCTGCGGCACCCAAGAGACCCCCTGCAGCACCCAAGGGCATCCCCTGCCACCCTGGGGCACCCAAGGGACCCCCTGCGGCACCCAAGGGCATCCCCTGCCACCCAAGGGCCCCCCTCTACTCACGGGTTGTTCCCACTCATGGTGAGGAGGAGCCCGCTGAGGAGGCGGACGTTGGAGTGGAGCCCTGCGGCGGCCATCTCCCGCACGTGATCCACGACGCTCATGGCTGGGGGGGAGGCGGGGGCAGAGACGGGCCAGCAGCGGCGCCTCCACCGGCAGAAAAACTACTCTCTAAAATGGCGCCGCCCGAGGGGTCCTGCCGGCGAAAGACCCACCACCAGCACTGCGCATGCGCACTGGGGCTGCCCTTCGCGCGCCTGTCCGTTTTGTAGGGAACGTTTCTCTTCCACGCTGAAACCGCGAATCACGCATGCGCAGTCGGAGCCTGGCCGTGCTCACACAAACTGGCGCATGCGCACTGCGCTCAGGAAATGAAGGCTTTGTAGTCCAGGATTTCTTAAAGGTCCAGCAGCCCTTTAAGCAGCAAAGAGCAGAAATATTTGGAAGCACTTGCCTGAGAGTAAGTTCCATAGCTCTAAGAAAAGCTTATCCAAGACCATAATCCTAACCATGTCTACTCAAAAGAAAGCCTCATTGTGTTCAATGGGTTTTACTGCCAGGAAAGTGTATTTAGGATTCTAGCCTAATTAATTTGCACCAGGAATGTCTGGGATTTGCACTAGGAAAAAAACCTATTAAAACTAATTTATTTGCAGGAATATTTGCACTATCAAAATCTTATTCAGTTAATTTGCACTTGGAATATCTAGGGCGTGGGCTGCAATCCTTAAGACGCTTTCCTAGAAGTAAGTCCCATTTAACATTTAATGGGCCTTTCTTTTGAATGGACATGGATAGGATTGTGCTCTTGGTCTAAGAAAAGCTTATATAATTAACTGCCTTGCAAATATCATTACTGAAATATATAAATTATTTAGGTTGTTAACTGCCTGGAGTCCTTTTTGCAGAGAAAAGCGGGTTACAAATCTATTAAATAAATTAGTTAAATGGGAAATCTGCTGCCTGTTACTTCCTGACCTCCACCATATACTGGGATACAGCATATGTACCTCCACCATATACTGGTACGCACAGCTGTACAGTATACTGTAACGCTCACCTTTTCAGCCGAATTTATACTCAGGGTGCGCATTAGATTTGATGGTTAATTAAATTTGAGTAAATGTGGTATTTTGATTATAAGATTCGATTATAACATTAGATTTGATTATAACATTAGATAACATTAGGTGCATTAGGTGCAGAGATACATGTATCTCTGGAGATTATTTGCTTATAAGTGTAGGATGAGGATTAGATCTGATGGTACATTGGATTTGACTAAGGGTGAAACCCAGAGTAACAACGGGAAGTCCTTGCTCCAGAGTAAGAACAAGTTACTCTGGATTTCAATATGAATTTCCCATAGGTTTTCACTAGGTGGTGCAATAACTATGGGTGCACATAATGACTCTTATGTGCTCCTGTAGTTACTCTGGATTGTGCCCTAAATGTGGTATTTTGATTATAAGATTTGATTATAACATTAGATTCGATGGTGCATTAGAGTTGAGTAAATACGGGTATCTCTGGGGATTATTTGCTTATAAGTGTAGGATGAGGATTAGATCTGATGGTACATTGGATTTGAGTAAATGTGGTATTTTGATTATAAGTATAGGGTCCGCATTAGATTCGATGGTGCATTAGATTCGAGTAAATGCAGTATTTTGATTGTGAGTGTATGTGTGCATTAGATTCGGATGGTGCCTTAGATTCGAGTAAATGTGGTATTTTGATTATGGGTATAGGGTGCGCACTAGATTTGATGGTTAGATGTGGTGTTTTTATTATACTTATGGGGTGCGCATTAGATTGGATGCTGCATTAGATTTGAGTAAATATGAGTAATTTGCAACAAGATGTTTCATTCCCTGACCAAACTGACCTAAGTGGACTAGAGATCTCAGCTGGGGCAGGTTTGGTAGATGGCTGTGATGCGACCCAGAAGGGGCAGCTGTAATTAATGAGAAAACAACAATGGTGAAAACATTAATTATCTTTTTAATTATCACTGTCATCCCACACAAGGAGATCTGCACAAGACTTTTAATTCCACTTTCCCTCTCTTTGCTGGTTGACAAGCGCTGACCTTCCCTTTGTAGAAAACGTAGACGAAGACAAGCAAAATATTATGGAAATCTGGCAACAAAGTGCTTGAACCAAGATGGCCACATCCTCCTCTTCACTGGCCTGGCCCTGACAAGCTCTTGTTCATGAACTGCCTCTTCACAAAACAGGTCCACCACTGCAAACAGAGAAATGGGGTTATTAAAAATGGTGCAAATATCTCAAATAGTACCTTGTATCTAGTCCTGAAGTTTCACACTTTCCTGAGAGTAAGACTCTTAGAACACAATAGGACGTACTACTGAGTAGACATGCATACCCCCAAATCCAGAGTAACTACAGGAGCATGTAAGAGACATCATGTGCACATGTAGTTACTGCTCCTCCTAGTGAAAACCTATGGGAAATTCATATTGGAATCTAGAGTAAATTGTTCTTACACCGGAGCAAGGACTCCTCATAGTTACTCTAGATTTTGCACATAGTCTCACCTTTCTAGTTTCAGTCAAGGAATGGTGCAATTAAGGCTGCAAACCTAAACACACTTTCCTGGGAATAAGCCCCACTGAATATAATGGGATTTACTTCTGTGTAGATAGGGTTAAGATTGAGTTACAGTGCAATCCATGTCTACCCAGAAGTCAGTTCCATTGAGTTTAGGGTTGCCGTAATTCTCTTCCACAAAATCAGGACAGGACCCTCTGTCCCATTTGCCAGTATGTGAACACAATTCCCCAAAATCAGGATTGACCCTGTTTTGGGGGACATCTGGCAACCCAAATTGAGTTCAATGGAGCTTACTCACAGGTAAATGCTCTTTACAGCCTTAGACTGCAATCCTAACCTCCACTTAGGCAGACCTAAACCCCAGCTTAAGTCCTGTGCTGACCTGGGGGTGTCACAAAAGTGCAGTAAGACATTTCTGCCCCACTCCTAGGGGATTAGGCCAATGCAGAGGTATACACTGACCTCCCCACACTATCATGGAAAGCTAGACCAGGTGAGTTAGGCTGGCCTAAATTTCTTAGGACTGCCGATTTAGGCTACAATCCTAACCACACTTTTCTGGGAGTAAACCCCAAATCCAGAGTAACTACGGGAGCATGTAAGAGACTTTACGTGCACCTGTAGATACTGCACCACCTAGGGAAAACCTATGGGAAATTCATATTGGAATCCAGAGTAAGTTGTTCTTACACCAGAGCAAGAACTCCCCATAGTTACTCTGGATTTTGCCCTAAGTTGTACTGAACCCAATGGGACTTACATCTGAGTAGACATGCTTAGGATTGCACTGCTAATCTCACTCTTCATATACATTTTCCTTGTCAGCTTCTTCAAGGCCACCGAGTAGGACCAAGCCACGCATGAGACCATCTCTTACCTTACTTGGCTTGTCGCTTTGGGGGTCAAACACCTTTTCACAAAGCCGCAGTCCAGTCTCTTGTCTCAGCTGCTGCAAGTAGGTCCTCATAATCTCTTAAAACAGGGAAAAACAGACCCAGTTTGTCAGGTCAGAAATAATTCCTTCTGTCCGTCCATCTATCCATCCATTCTTTCTTTCATCCATCCATCCATCCATCTGTCCGTCCAATGGATTTGCATCCCGCCTTTCTCCGCAAAGCAGACTGAAGGCGGCCAACAACACAGATTAAAAACACATATCGATAAAAATATTTAAAAACATTCATAAATTACACTCAAAACAACAACTCACCAACCTCCATACAAAGATTTATACACCTTTTTGATTTATACAAAGAATAGATCTCTGCCCCAAGGATTTTACAGTCTAGTAAAC
The DNA here is from genome assembly GCA_030015325.1 of Cryptoblepharus egeriae. Classification (NCBI taxonomy): domain Eukaryota; kingdom Metazoa; phylum Chordata; class Lepidosauria; order Squamata; family Scincidae; genus Cryptoblepharus; species Cryptoblepharus egeriae. Next base: position 6,912,429 of record JAREYC010000017.1, on the reverse strand, counting down.
ATGCAAGGGAAACAACAGACAGAGGAGTTATGAAGACGGAAGACATACAGTATTGCAGTGGTATGTATTTCAACGATTATGGCTACAATCCTATCCATGCTCTCCTGGGAGTAAGCAAGCCCCATTGACTATAATGGGACTTACTTCTGAGTAGATATGGATAGGATTGGGATCTATAGTAGGTAATAGGGACATTGGGTGCAATCCTGTACACATTTATTTGAAAGTAAGACAATCCTAACCATGTCTACTCAAAAGTAAGCTTCATTGTGTTCAATGGCTCTTAGGATGTAAGAGTAACTACAGGGAGTCCTTGCTGTGGTGTAAAAACAATTTGCTTTATGAATTTCCCATAGATTTTCACTAGGTGGTGCTGTAACTACGGGTGCACATAATGTCTCTTATGTGCTCCCATAGTTACACTGGATTGTATGGCTACTCCCAGGAAAGCATCTTTAGGATTGCAGCCTTAGACCCACTGTATTTCATGGGACGTACTTTTAAGGAGACATGGACAGGATTGTGATGATGATGATGAATATGACTGACTGTAAGTACTGTACTAGGTTTTATGGGAAAGGGTTGAAGAAGGTATTTAGGGTGCAATCCTAAGCATCCACTCAGAAGTAAGTCCCGTTCTATGGGACTTACTCTCAGGAAAGTGTGTAAAGGATTGCACCCTTTAATGCTCAAACCAGAATTTTCTTAAACATTACTCTCACCTTCCTCCTGCTTGTTACTGGGTCTGGCATAGAGAGCATTGAGTGGAAATCCAGGCTCTCCGGGGATCGGGAAATTTGTGATGCCCAACGTGTACATTTCTTTTTCTCCTTGACCTTTGGAATTACACTGGATGTAGAAAGAGACAACAACACAAAGGTAATCATACCAAATCCAACAATGGAAAAGGAATCAAGTATGGAAAACCAACACACACTCCTTTTTTAGGGGTTATTGCAAACCCACCACCCATTTCCTTTAGCTTAAAACACAAACACTGGGTGCAATCCAGAGTAACTACGGGGAGTCCTTGCTCCGGTGTAAAAACAATTTACTCTGGATTGCAATATGAATTTCCCATAGGTTTTCACTAGATGGTGCAGTAGCTACGGGTGCACGTAATGTCTCTTATGTGCTTCTGTAGTTACTCTGGATTGTAGGGACTGTTACCTTTTGCAACTTTTTCAAGCACTCGGAGATGTAGAGAGTTATGTAGATCAAGGTTCTGTCAGCCTCGTTCTACAAGAAATCAGTGAACAGGATTAATAAGAACTTGTTATAAGTATAATAAGTGGTATAAGTAATTAATAATATTTAATATTAATATTTTAATATTAGATATTAATATTGAATTAATAATAATTAAGTAAAGTAATATAAGTAATTACTTCTAATAAGTAAGTATAATTGCAGTGGTATTGCTAGAAGGGGTGCAGATCACACTGGGTGGCATGCATGGAAGTTGTATGATATCATTACTGGCCAATACAGGTATTCCCTGCTTTCTGATGGTTTGTTTTCGATCCATTCTTTCAACACCTTTCAATTATACTAAGTGGGGTCTTGTATCTTCCCCTTAGTATGTGGACAAAATATTCATCACAAGTGTCCATCAAGAGCTTACACCAGCAAAGTGTCCGATTTTTTTCAATATAGACCACGTCCTTGAACGGTTGGGTGGACTGGACATTAACCGTAAATCCATGTATTTGCCATACACTAAACAAATAAATAAATTTTACCAATAACTCATTCATTCAACAGATATTCACTCTTTCACTCTTTCTCTAGAGGCCAAAATTGCCCTCCCTGATGTAGCTTCTGGTCCTGAAGGAATTAATGAGAATATATTTGTAGAAATCTTTGTGTGCCTTTAGGAATTTGCAAGATAAAAGGGGAGTTTGCAATTTGCTAGCTGAAAAAATATTGGAAGCAACATTTATAAACTAAAAGTTTATAAAAGTTTTTTTTTTAACTAAAAATAATTGGGTTCCACTTTTCAACAGTTTTTACTTTTGGACAGTGCACCGGTCCCTAAGCTGTCTAAAGGTTGCAATCTTAAACATGCCTTCCTGAGAGTAAGGGTGCAATTCTAAATATGCCTTCCTGGGAGTAAGGGTGCAATCCTATAAACGCCTTCCTGAGAGTCAGGGTGCAATCCTAAACACACCTTCCTGGGAGTAAGACCCATTGAACACAATCGGGCTTACTTCTGAGTAGACATGTTTAGGATTGCACCCTAAGTTGCGGATGCCTGTGTTGTTTAAATCTTGGTATTCTGAATAATAGCATAATGTTGTTATATATCAGGGGTCCTCAAAGTACGGCCCGTGGGCCCTCAGTCCTCAATCTGCCAGGGCCCTCAATCCGGCCCATGGCCTCCCCACAGCCTGGCGTGCGTGCTCTGCCCTCAGATGTGTGAGGCGGCGACAAACCAGGGCATGTGGCGTCTTTGCACGCCCAAAGGCTCCTCCTCGCTGTAGCGAGGTGCCTGCAGGAGCCTCTTCATAGAATCATAGAGTTGGAAGGGACCTAGAAGGTCATCTAGTCCAACCCCCTGCCTGCAGCAGGAAATCCCCTTAGAGCATCCCCAACAGGTGCTCGTGGAGCCTCTGCTTGAAGATCCCCAGTGAGGGAGAGTCCACCACCTCCCTTGGCAATCTCTTCCACTGCCGAACCGCCCTCACCATCAGGAATTTTTTCCGGATATCCAACCGGAATCTCCTTTCTTGCAGTTTGTACCCATTGGTTCTAGTCCTGCTTTCAGAAGCAGCTATGAACAAATGAGTCTCTTCCTCCCTATGACAGCCCTTCAGGTATCTGAAGAGGGCAATCAACCCTCAGCCTCCTCTTCTCCAGGCTGAACATCCCAAGTTCCCCCAACCTTTCCTCGTAGGGCTTCCCTTCCATCCCACTGATCATTCTTGTCACTCTCCACTGGACTTGCTCCAGCTTGGCTGCATCTTTCTTCAAGTGAGGTGCCCAGAACTGAACACAGTACTTAAGGTGAGGTCTGACCAATGCTGAATAAAGAGGACGTCTTCCTGTTCCTGTCCTGCCCCCTGCCGAAGAACCAGAGCGCGCGGTGTCTTTGCGCGCCCAGAGGCTCCTCCTTGCCGGGATGGCCCAGGGGCGCCCGTGCGGTACCACCGTGTTGCTGCAGCCTCTCCACAGTCGGCTGGGGGGATTTAAAGCCACCCGTGCTTGTCCTCTTCGCCTCTGCAGCCTCCCCACAGCCGGCTGGGGGGGTTTTAGAAACACCAGAGGCTCCAACAGACCTCAAAGGTAAGCCCCCAGGGAGTGTTTTTTAAATGTAGGACAAGGTCCTCCAAAAGTCCGGATTATATTATGTCTGAGGAACAGTGAACCAAAGTTTGAGGACTCCTGTTATATATCAATATATTGATATGTAATGTCACATTAAGGAAAATAATTCAACTGTTACTCACAGTTACTCTTTAAAACCGAGGTTAACTTCTTACCTTGATCTCATAGTTTTTAAAGAAAACATTGGCCTTGAAGTAGTATATGGCTTCATCAATTATATCTGTGTCTTTTGCTGCAGGAAAGCAAAAGGGGAATTATATTTGGGAGAGCAATAAAAAGCACTTAAAAGCAATAAATAAGAAACTCTAGGAAATAAAATATAAATCTATTTTATTGCCAATATTTTTGAGTCTCCGAAAAGATTCCTTTAATATTAATATTTCATCAAATCATTAAAATATAATTGTAACAGAGCTGGTAAAGAAGAAGCTGCTGCCTGTATAATCTGGTTTTTTGTTCATCTAGAATTCCTAGATAATATTTTATTATCTAGGAATAATTTATTTTATTATTTTATTTTATAATATTTTATTATAAATTATTTTATTAAAATTATTTGATTATAAATTATTTTATAATGTTTTATTATCTAGTAATAATTTATTAATTATTATTTTTTAAATTATTATTTTTATAGTTATTTAATTATTATATTTAATTTAATTCTAATTTTTATTGTAATTATTTTTTCTGCTACAGGCAGGGGATTGGATTAAATAACCTATTTGGTCCCTTCCAACTTTATGATTCTATGATTCTAGGTCAACACCATCAGCCCTGATTGGCAGCAGCAGTTCAGCAGGAATTTTTTTTGGTTCAACTTGAAGATGGGCACAATTCAGAATAACTATGGGAGCATGTATGAGACATTACGTGCACCCATAGTTACTGCACCACCTAGTGAAAACCTATGGGAAATTCATATTGCAATCAAGAGTAACTTGTTCTTACTCCGGAGCAAGGACTACCCATAGTTACTCTGGATTTCACCCAATGTTGCCAGAAATTGAACTACTGGGGCTCCACCACTGAGCCGACAAATCACGGTGAACTTACTTTCTCGAGGTGCCGGTCCTTTGAATTGGCTCCTAATAGGCAACAAAGCCATGTTGCCAATCAGTTTGGTGTCGGAATCCATGAGAGTTGAATGATAGGCCTGGAACAGAAAAGAGGACAGAGAATCAGTGCCAGAAAATCCCACAACTAACATTAAGGGCAAATACTATGTTTGCAGCCAGAACCCCCTTTCCAAAACTTGTACACGGGGTGACGTGCATGGGGATGGGTGTGTGACATCATTACCAGCTAGTATTTTTTAAAAGTTGGTATTCTGAATAATGCCATCATTTTATTATATTATATGGATACATAAAATCAAAGAGTCACTGAATCACTCACTGACTCATCAATGCCCAGCCCAAACCCACAGAACTTGAAGCAGGAAATTTGGGGAGCGTATTCCGTCTATGATGCTTGCAAGAACAAACTTGGTGCCCAGTACTGCCTGCTGCCCAGTGATGCCTGGGCAGTGATGACTGGTGCTTAGTAGGAATGCCTGGTGGTGCCCAGTAAAGATGCAGTGCCCAATGGCACCTGGCAGTGATGCCCGGTGCTTAGTAGGGATGCCTGGTGGTGCTCAGTAGAGATGCACAGTGCCCCATGGTGCCTGGCAATGATGCCCAGTGCTTGGTAGAGGTGCCTGATGGTGCTCAATAAAGATGCCCAGTGCCCGATGATGCCCAGCGCCTGGTGTCTCATGACTGGCACCTGGTGATGCCCCTTCCCGCTGCACAGTGGTGCCTGGTGGTGGGATGCCCAGTGCCCACTGGTGCTTGCTACCTGCTGGTGCGCAGAAGGGATGTCTGGTAGTGCCTGGTGGTACCCAATAAGGATGCTTAGTGCTCAGTAGGAATGTCCTGTGCCCACTGGAGCCTGTTGCCCACTGCATGGTGGTGCCCACCAGTGCCAAGTCAGGTGTCTGGTTCCCACCAGTGCCTAGTCAGTATGCCTGCCATTGCCCCCTGGTATCCTCCAGTGCTGGCTACTCTCCCCTGATCTTCTCTGGTGTGTGGTGCCTGCCACTGCCTGCAGCTTGGTGCCAGTCCCTGGTGCTCAATGGTGCCCACCACTGCCTGCCAGTGCCCAGGGCTTACAAATATTCTTGAAATTTAACTCCTGCAATGACTCCGCTGGTAATATATACAAACATGTTACTTGTTTTGCCATAGGTCCCAGATACCACCATGCCCATCTCTTAAATGCCCCCCCCCCCAGAATTGCACCCCATAAGATCCAATCCTGCTGCTTTGAAACCACCATATAAGGAAGTTCTCCTTTCCTAGCAAGACTACTGCGGAAGTGAATGACAAACAGGAAGGCTGATCAGTGTGCAAAGCATTGAATAATCAATGTGCAAAGCATACAAACACTAATTATTTTTAAAAAAATCTAAAATAATTTATTTAAATTATTTTTAAATATTTCCAAAGAGAACCATCAATGGGATCCCCATCATATCTTCCCCATCTATCTATCCTCCCAGCCCAGCATCTGCTAGCCACACTTCCTCCCTATAGCAGCAACCTCTCCAGCTGTTTCATTGCAGCTTGCAAGCCAAGAAGCAGGTTGCAATGCTTGCATGCACCAGATCTGGCCCTCTTACCGGCATGGTGGGTGCAAGAAATGCAGCTGATCAATGGGGTAGCCCTAGATTTTGCAAAATGGCAAAACCCTTCCTGTTCCACCCAAGGCGCTGGGCTGGACTAGCAGGAAATGAGGCAGGCAATGCAATCACTGGGAAAGGCTAGAGGTAGGAAAATCTAGACTATCTTAAATCTTGATCACCTGCATTTCTTGCACTGGACTGGACTGGATGACCTTTTTTCCAGGACATGTCCTCTTTTTAAACTTTGTGTCCTGGGAAAAAATAATCTTCCTTGTCTTTCTTTTCCTTGTTTGCAGGCAGGATGTAGAATTCTTGCAATTAGAGCACAATCCCAACCATGTCTACTCAGAAGTAAGCCCCATTGTGTTCAGTGGGTCTTACTCCCAGGAAAGTGTCGTTAGGATTGCAGCCCTGGTGCTGAAATTAACAACAAGAAAGTAATACAAATGAGTGTTTTTAGCTTTTATTTGGTCATCATGTGCTACCTTTTTCTTGAGCTCCTATTTTGAGTACCCTATATTTTTGTCTATAATAGTACCTTATACTATTTACCCTATAATTAATAGTACCCTATAGTACTAGAGTACCCTATAGTACTTTGTCCTCTTTTGTGGTCATTATGACATATGATCACCCTGCCATATGTCCCCCTTCCCCCCCCCAGGACATGTCCTGGATTTTAGCTTTGTGTCCTGGAAAAAAATCTTCATCATCCTCCTTTTCTGCAAAGTGGGCTGGATGTAGCCTTCTTGTAATTAATAAATTATGTGCAATAAATTATATATAATAATTTTAGATTTAATCATAACTAATATATTGTTTAAATTAAGCCCAATATATGAGTGTTTTAGCTTATATGTAATACTTTTAAATTTAATACAGTAATAAGAAATAGTGTTGAAATTAACAGCAAAAAAAGCAATACACATGAGTGTTTTTAGCTTTTATTTTGTCATGTGCTACATTTTTCTAGGGTGTCCTACGTTTTGGGGGACACTTATATTACTTGTCCTCTTTTTATGGTTATGGCATGTGGTAACTCTGGTTTAGATTTTCTGAAAGCAGGCTTTAAATAGGAAAAAAAGATTTTCATCACTGATTTTTAAATCTCTCTTTTAAATTTTTTAAATTTTTAAAGTGATTAAAAAAATAAAGTTTAGTGATTTTTAAGGAATTAAATTTTTTTTAAAAAGGAGCTAGAAATGGACTTTAGTCTAGTAAATGCTGGTCTTTATGAGAAATAGCAGTGGTGAGAGACACTAGGTGGTAACAAGAGACCACTTTCAAGAACCTTTCAAGAATCAGGACCATATAAAGCAGGCCTCCGTCAGTCTTGAAAGACTATGGTATCGTGCTCTGCGCTGCATACGCTGCACCTGAAGCATGAAAGGTAGATTGTTATAGAGGATAGGCAGCAAATCCCAAGCAGCAAATCCCCCCTCTCCACACCACTGAATTAGTCCAATGGAAAGCAGAGCCAATACGATTGGATCCAGCTGCGTCGCAGAGCTGGGCTAAGGACAGGAGCTCACCCTGTCTTGTGGGGCTGACCCAGGTCTCGAACCCTGGCCTGCTGGTTAATAGGCACAGTGTCTTAGTCACTTGCGCCACCCACAGCCCATTCAGGACCATATAGATAACAGTATATAGGGTTTCCAGTGGTTTTCAAGGACATGTCCTCTTTTTAGCCTTGTGTCCTGGGAAAAAAATCTTCATTGTCCTATTTTTCCTTGTGAACAGGCAGTAGGGACTTCTTGTAATTAACACATTATTTGTAATAAACTATATATAATAGTTTTAAATTAAATAATAAATAACGTCGGCTGCAATCCTAACTCCCAGTAGGATTTTCTGTAATAAATTCTCTCTAATATTCTATGCCAGGGGCCCTCAAACTTTTTAAACAGGGGGCCGGTTCACTGTCCCTCAGACATTGTCGGGGGCCGGACTATAGCTTTCTCCCAGCAAGCCACACCCCGCGCCTGTGACGCATTCCTACACTGAAGTAAATCTCCTGATGTCAATGGGCTAACTCCTAGGAAAGTGTGGCAGGACTGCAGCATCAGAGCCCCATCCTAAGCATTCCTACACAGACATAAATCCCATGATAATCAATGGGCTTACTCCCAGGAAAGTGTGGCTAGCATTGCAGTCTCAGAGCCCCGTCCTAAGCATTTCTACACAGAAGTAAATCCCATGAGTCAATGGGCTTACTCCCAAGAGAGTGTGGCTAGCATTGCAGCATCAGAGCCCCATCCTAAGCATCAGAGCCACATACATCCATTCCTACACAGACGTAATGGGCTTACTCCTAGGAAAGTGTGGCAGGCTTGCAGCATCAGAGCCCCATCCTAAGAATCAGAGCCTCATCCATCCATCCATCATCCATCCCTACACAGGGGGGGTTTTCCCCAACCCTACGCAGGGAGGGTTCTGAAAGTGCCCGTGGGCTGGATTGAGGGACCTGGTGGGCCGTATCCAGCCCGCAGGCCATAGTTTGAGGACCCCTGTTCTATGCAATAAACTAGATGTATTAATTTTAAATTTAGTAATTAGAGTGTTTAAATTAAACGTGACTGCAATCCTAGACACGTTCCCGGGAGGAAGACACAATGAACACAATGGGACTTACTTTTGAGTAGATATGGTTAGGATTGTGCTCTGTGTCACCATCACAAAGCAGTATTCAAATCATATTTAACTATCATATTTTAATCCCAACATCCGATTGGCATGGACTAAATAATACTTAAGAGTTATAATTCCTCCCTCCAAAGCACCTGGATATGGGATGGATATGGGATGATGATTTCTTTACCCCTGGCATGGTGGGCATACCTAGCAAATGTGCTGATGGCATCTATCCTCGATAAACAGGCAGCAATAGGTATGCCTGGTATACACAGTAGGCAGTGGATACCACTTGGCAGTGGGCACTGGGCACCACCAGCAGCGGGCACCACCATAGCATTTAGTCTAGGGCACTCTTTGCACTAGATCTGTTGATGGCATTGATTCACAGCACCTTTATGATGGGATTGGATAAATATCTGGAGGAAAGGTCCATCATACATTCGTTACAACCCACGATGGATATGTGCATCCTATTGGTTTTAAGTGTAGGACACTTCAGGATTTCAATTGCAGATCTCTTGGAGCACAATCCTAACCATGTCTACACAAAAGTAAGCACCATTTAGTTCAATGGTTTTACTCTCAGGAAAATGTCTCTAGGATTGCAGCCTTGTTGTCTTGTGTACTCCCTGAAGAATTTGGGACCTGGAGTAGATGGACCTGATCCATCAAGGATCGTCTTAGGTTCTCCTATGCCCATCCAGATCGCAGATCCAAAAAGTGGTTGTTTTTCTTGTGTTTTTAATGGAAGTTATGCTTATTATTTGACAAGATTTTGTGACAGGCAGCCCAATCCAGAGCAACTAATCTGTCCACATAAGAGCCCTTAGGTTGCCCTATCTAACACTAGGTTGGAGCAACTGCTAGATGCTCCAGCCCAGTTACTCTGAAGGAGGCTTAGGGCAGAGCAAGGCAAGATAGGGTGCCCTAAGAGAGGTGGACCTGCTCTGCCCTAACTGGGGCAGCCTAAGCAGCTCAGGAGAGGCAAGTTGAGGGCATGTTTAGCATTGCCTAGGGCAGAGCAGTTACTCTGTATCCAAAGCCTGTTTCCAAGGCAGAAATGCCCTCTTCCAGCCCTCAGAGTTATACCACCTCAGGAGCAGGTATAGTAATGAGTAGACCCATAGGGGTCCCTGATAAGGCCCGAGTAAGAATGGCAGTGCTGACCAAAAATCTGAGTTCTTGGCCAGCCTAGCTGCAACCCCTTCCTCTCAACCTCAGGATATGGAACAAACTATGGCTGCCCACAAACCTCAGGATACAGCAGGCCACTCCAAGAAGCCCCTTGTATTCACTAGAATGTACTGGCATCTCATCAGGGACTCCTTATAAGGCAGGCACCCAGTGGCGTCACCAGACTGGTGTGGCTGGTGTGGGCTGCATTGGGTGATGTGCTCCGTATGGGGTGATGTGCCGGAGGAGTTTGACTGTCCTTTGGCAGGCCCCGGGCGTCAGCACCCCCATCCAGGCCTGCTCCAAGGCGGAGAATCAGCCAGAAGCTGCCACTTGTCTGAGGAGCTGGCCTGAACGGCCATCTGAGGTGCACTGCGCAGAAACACACTGAGCATGCCGAACAGCTTCAGAGGAGACTTCCTTAGAGCAGAGAAAGTCCACGCCTCTGCACAGCCATTCGGCCTCACTCAGGAGGCGGAGCGGCAGCCGAATGGCTTCAGAAAGAGTACTGCACAGGCACCAACTCTGACGCCTGCACAGTCTCCCCCATAGCCAAAAGGCTTCAGAAAAGTACTGCGCAGGTGTCAGAGATGGTGCCTGCGCAGTACTCTTTCTGAAGCCAGTTGGCTTCAGAAACAACTGCGCAGGCGCCAACTTTGGTGACTGTGCAGTCCAGGTGGGGGGGGCGCATCCCAGGGATGACGCACCGACTTCCGCACCAGGTGATGTGCAGAGTCATGTCACCACTGTAGGCACCACAGCTGTTCCTTGTTCAGTGTGATCTGAGGGGTGTCTCCTCAGGAGCAAGTCTTCCCCTTGTGTCAATTACTTAGCATGCTCTGGAGCAGTTAGGGCAGCCCAGGCTTCCTGACTCTCTGGATTCAGCATAACTTTCTGCTCTGGATACAGAATAGTTAGGAGAGTGCAGTTAGGTCAGAGCAGGCTAAATTTGCTCTGGATTGCAGCCTTTTTTGCTTTTACTTATACAGTTATAAAGCCAAAAGCATGAATTTTTTGAATTTAAATTTTTTTCTGTAAAATCACTTTTTATGTAAAATGACCGGCTGGACTACTAGTCCACCGTTAATATTACAGTCCAGGGTTGGAAGGGGTCAATCTAGGGGGTTTAGTGGCCCACCTGCAGCTCTGTGGGAACAAAGGAGAACAACTTGTTATAACTTGCATTCAAAGAACAATGGTATAGCTTGCATTCACTTTGAAATTCCTTTTGTAAAAAGGAAGCTCTTATGTTTCTGAAAGGAAAGATGCCTGTGAAAGGAAATATACAATATCCCATGCAATTTTGGTTTTGATTTAGCAGGCCTGAATATTACCTCCCATTTTTGTGCTAAAGTAGTTTAGCAAGCCTCAACTTTATATTTCCATCCTATCTGTATTGTGGAGCAAATCTTTGTAAACAGGAAGATGTTATGTTTCTGAAAGGACAGATCTCTGTGAGAGGAAAGACACAATATCCCATGCAATTTGGGGGTTTTGATTCAGCAGCCCTGAATATTTCCTCCCATTATTGCGCAGAAAGCCAAAAATGGTTCATGTCTGCTATTCCTCAGCACATCAATAGGCATCATAAATGCTTGTCTTCATAAACAATTATCAGCTATCAGCATGTGCTTTATTATGTTGCTATATAATATTCTGGCAACCCTTTGCTATGCCAACAGCTTCACCTGTTCTCCTGTGCTGCTGATCTGTGTAGTGTTCTACTGCCTTTCTGCATTATAGGACTGCACATTACAAAGTGGTTCATGCAACAGATATATCTGCCAAGAACATCTAAAAGTGTTCTGTGGTGATTGTGTACATGTGATGAAATGTGCAAACTATAAACTATCAACTTTATGTCAGATATATGGTTAATCAATGTTTTGCAAGGTGTAATAAATCAAAATTCTTTGTTCCACAACAAATAAAAAACAAAGTTATACTGAAACTAGAAACTAGTTTCTATACTGAAACTAGTAGCAACATTTATTCATTATATGTGCCAAACTATAGTATTCAGACACTGAATCCAAACGGACAAAGGTGATAGTGAAAAATATGGGCATCGGAGGTTAAGCAAGGATGTGTACAGGGCTGCGTACAGATATAGGGACCTGGACTAGATGGGCCTGATCCATCAAGGATCGTCTTAGGTTCTTAAGCAAGGATGCGTACAGGGCTTTGTACTCCAGGTGCTCTTTGTGCTTTATCAGTGAAAGATTCTGAAGAGAAACCAGAATATGGCTGTAATCCTAAAGATACTTTCCTAAGAGTAAGAACCATTGAATACAACGAGGGTTACTTTTGAGTAGACATAGGATTGTGCGCAGTTTTGTAAGTTTTTATGCCAATAAAGGTGCGTTGATTGATTGAGAACTACCAGCATTTGGGGAAAGAGCTGTAAACCTTGGGCTGCAATCCTTAACACACTCTCCTGGGAATAAGTCCCACTGAATATAATGGAACTTACTTCTGAGTAGACTTCCTCGGGATTGCACCCTTGGGTGAATGATAGCACACCAAAAACACATGCTATTAGGTTCACATCTGTATCAACTACCAAGCAACAAAGGAGTTGTTCAAAATAATTTATTTCTCAGGTGCCTCTTTTTTACACGGCTAAGCCT